>CM031869.1:7727332-7973111 GCA_018697195.1 Certhia americana
GAGTTCCTGGAAACTTTCCCCCAAACTTCCTTTTGTTAGTCCTGAGATCCCCAGTTATGCGTATATAACAGTTCGATGACATTTGAAACGTGGTGTGGGAACGTGTATATCCTACTAGGGACTTTTTGTGGGTCACCTTTTCCCAGATTTTATTTTCAAAGCATGCATTGCTCCCCAGCCAGCTAATTAGTTCTTGGAAACTTGTCTGAATGTTTTATATTCATACTACTTATGGTTACTTCTAAAAGTAACACTTTCTACTTTTATATAATTTCCTAGTCCTAAATATGAACATTTTCGTGCTAGTTTTTACCTTAAAACTGGGGGCTGCAGACAATACAGCCTTCCACAGAATTGTGCATGTTTTTAAGGTCTTGCACTAATGGGATCAGTCGAAGTCTTCATGTGTATTTCTGTGGACTTTATTTGTATTTATGGTAAGATGAAGTTTTTACCTGGGAAGTGAGAAACACTGGCCTTGATACGTACAGGGGTAGGTGGCTGGGTTCTCAGTTGTGGTCTCCTGGAACTCTTGTATGTGGTTGAAGAAAAAAATGGTTCCAATACCAGGACCCATTAATGTCCTTTGTTAGTTTTGGGGGTTTCCATGTCCATGTAAGTTGATGGGTTTTTTACTCCAACACCTTCAATCCATTTGCCCACTCGATGGGTGGCTTGCTGAGCATTGGGAAGGAAATCCCTCCATGGGAAAAGTCAATTCTGACTTGATAAAGTGAGTTATGGCTAGCTATTTTAAACTTGAACTTCACACTGCACAAGCTTTCTCAAAGGAAGGAAAACTAAACTTCAACTCCAGCAGGAGCCTGACTTCAAGGCTTTTTTGTACTGCTGGTTAGCCTTAATGCACAATAAGCATTTTAAACTGATTCAGGAGGTTTCATTTGCATAGGCTCCATACGTGCATATCTGAGGCTGGGTAGAATAGAGCTGGGCCAGTCTTTGAAGCTTATCTCTGTTACCAGTTTGCCCACCCCCCACTTGGGCTGATTGCGGCTCATCATAGCCCCGCTCCTTTCCTCGGGATTGTTGGCTGATGACATGTTTCTGCTTGTGTAGACAGAAATTGTAACAGCTGTGCCTTGCAGGTCAGCTCGTGGGACTGAGCAGGACGAGTAAATTCCTTCTCCCGCAGCACTTTACAACCCCAGCTTCGAGGCCAAGCAAGGACGTGGCTGAGTGTGATCAGCTAAGCAATGCAACAAGGCAGATGGTGGGAGAAAAGTTTTATATGCTTCGATACCAATAAACTGTAACCATAAAACAGTTTCTATTGAATTAGGGAAGATGGTGTGTCTCTTATAAGAGTGCTTCTAGCTGTTTGATGTAGGACTGAAATTTGTGGCTTGGTTAAGTGAATACGCTTATTCCTATTGTACAATCCAGTGCTCGTCCTGCCTTTTCCTTCGTGTCTGCGTATCAGGGCTGTGTTAGAAGGCTCCAGTTCACAGGACAAGATGCTGTTTTCACCCAAGCATCTCCCCAAAAGGCTGGCACTCTGTGTGTTCGGCCTCTTGATCTTGTAAGGAATGGCTTGGCAAGCTCATCAAAGGAGAGGGGGGAAAGGAAGGACGAAAGATGGTCCTCACAGAAACCGGGAGTTTTCTTTTTTATCGTTCAAGATAAACTTAAGAGAGAAGGACTAGTTGTCAGCAATGCTATGGAGTTGCCTGGTTTAACTGCTCTGGAAATAGCTACAAGAGCCTGTGTTTTTCCCTGTGCACATATGTATTTTAATTACAAACTTAATTAGAATCGGACATTGGTAAGTTACTAACATTGTACATTTCCTAAATCTTTCCTAGGCTTCAATCATCTATCCAGAAGCATAATTACTCCTCTAAGCGCAATTGTCCAGGTGGGCAAAGAATTGTGTACCATGTGCTTAGAATCTAGACAAGCATTAACGTTTGCAGGATGATGTTTTATAGGTAATTAAATGTTGATGTCCTCTGTTGACAGCAAGGAAAAGTCACTCCCCGACTAGTGATGCTCGGTGCTAGCTGGTGAGCAGTTTTCTCTCGTTCAAAGGCTCATGAAGATAACCATTGAGTTACAGTGCCTGGTGAAGGTTTCCCGTTCCGGTCTCCTTCTCAAACCGATCGCGGTGCGACGGCTTTAGGCAGAAGGTACGAATCTTCCCGGCCGGGTGCAGGTCGCACCCGTCCAGAGGAGCCGGGGCGGTGCGCAGCCGCCGCCCGCCCTGCTCTCCCGCTGGGGGGCGCCCGCTGGAGTTCGCCCGCCCGCGCCCGCCGCCGCCCCCGCCCGCTGCATCGCTGTACCGGCACCGGAGCGGGGGGACCGCAGCGGGACCGGAGCGGGGCCGTCCCGGCATCAGCCTGCGCACCCGGTGCTCTCGCAGCGCCCCTCCCGTGCAGCACGGCCAGCACCCCAGGGGCGCGGGGATCCGCGGGCGGGCGTGTATTGGCCGGGGGGAGCGGTCCCCCGGGTTTTCCGGGCACAGGGGTGGATCTACCCTCGTCATCCCCCACGTGGGGCGGCGGGCCGCGCTCGGAGCATCCCCCCGTCCCCACGCGTGGGGTGGAGGCGGCGTGGGAGCCGACCACCCCGCTTCCTCCGTTTTAAGGACCCGGGCTGCGGGGCGAGCGCAGGAGAGCGGCCGCTCCGCAGCTCCGGCCCCAACGCCCGCGGCGCGCACGGGGCGGCGCTGATGCGCCGGCGGTCGGGAGGCGGGCGGCAGCCGAGCGGACCCCGCGAGCGGCGCGGGCGCGGCGCGATGAGCGGCGGGCAGCGTGCAGCGGCACCGCCGGCGCGGCGGGCACCGCCCACCTCCGCGCTTGGGGGGGGGGTGGGGGGGCCCTTGCTGTCGCTCAGCTGACCGCCGGGGGCCGTGTGCCTGCTTCTGTGCGCCAAGACGTTGGCGGAGCTCGGTCCGGCTGGCACGCAGCTGGGTGCGGGGAGCCCGCCCGGACACGGCCCGCCTGCTGATGGACGCGCGCAGCCCCGCGTGGAGCGCTGTTCCGCGAGGTGAGTGCGATGCGCGGCGGGCGGCCGAGCAGGACCGGCGACAGGCTCGGGGAAGGCGCTCCGGACACGCTCCCCTGCGGGATTCGCTCCGTGTGTCACCGGCTTCTCCTGCTTTCTGAAAAAACTTCCTCCCTTTTACCAAACTTTCCCCGTGTTGCTGCCGTTTCCATGAATTAGGCGTAGGGCAAGGCGGGGCAGAGCCCACCTTGTTTAGAAGAGAAAACGCCCCAGGTGAAGAGCCGGCAGTCGAAAGTTACAGGACATGCGACTTTCCCCTTTATTCTATTCACTGACACAGGTAACCCGAGTACTTTAATTATTTATTTTGGGATTTACTGGACCATAATTTCCTTGTTAGAAATTATGAATGTGATCCCCGCTATCTGGACTGTCTGTCACAGAGTATTGTGGTCTGGTAGTGCAGAACTGATTTATGGCAGGCAGAGCAGACCCGCCACTAGTTGCTTCACTTTCAGTCCTGGGGTTTTCTGAAATTATTCAATGAATATTTCTGTGCTGAACAATTTCCCCTACTCGAAGAACCATTATCCTCCCTGATGCCCTTCTCAGTGCCTAACTAAACCAAATCTCTGGGAGAAGTTACACTTTATCCCAGGGTTATCTTTTTCCCGATTCTGGTGTTTAGGTTTGGGGCTTTTTACAGGCAAGGGGGACATGAAGGCCTCCATCACTCATGGGAAATGCTTGAAGATCCCACAGTTGGTTTGCTATTTGTATAAACAGTAGTTCATAAAGTTCAGCAAGATTCAACATGGCTTGTGGGGCTGCTGAAGGGCACCCCTGAGTGATCAGTTCTGACATCTGGGGAAGGTTTTACGCTGGGATTTTATTAATGGCCTGGCTGGGATGCAAAACATGCATTAAAATCATGACAGCCACGAAGCCTAAATCATGCAAAAATGTATTTGTATGTGGAGCTCTGTGAAGGCTCTGGGGCTGTCAGCAGGGATGGAGGTAGTGCTGGGGGCATGGGGAGACAATTCCTCATGCTGTGTGTTGCTGTTGGAGCTAGGATGAGGTATTGCTGGCACCACCACAGCATGTCCTTTTGCCTGGAAACTTGGTTGCATTGATGTGCCTCGATAAAAGTGAAATGTTAAAATATTTTTGTGAAAACCCTGAATACCAGACCAGGGGGGGTGGCTGTGAGGCGTAATCACAGCCTCTAGTTAATGTCTTTTCTCCAGGCAGGAATTAGCCTGCCGGTTGTGGCAGCGGTTCTGTTCCAATTACTCCAATAAATGTGCTTAGCAATGGGAATGGTTTCTGTGGCACTGCCTAAGATCATGTGCAACCTCTTGCTGAGATTTAGTTAAGTGTGGAAAGCTTGTTTTGTACTGGGAATGCTCAGATGGAGTTTGTACAGGGGAAAATAAAGTAAACCCACAAAATTTGGTTTCTAATGGAAGAGTGAGCTTGTTGAAACATTTAGGATGACCGAACTTTTGTCAATACTAAAGCAAGTTTTGACTCAAGCAACAAATTCAAGGAGTCTATAGTAGTAATTGCACTATCTATTAATGGCCATTTTGAATGAACCTCTTAATTTATGGTAAAGTTTCAGACAGTGTTTCTTGCCCAAACTCTGTTACATAAGACCACTCCCTTGTCAAGCAACTCCTGCCCTTTCTGTACTTGAGAGTTTCTGGAGAGCAAGAGAGTTATTTCCATCGTCATGAACATCGACTGATGCCTGGGGTCAGTTTTCTTGTTAAATTCTGTGTTGGTCCTCCTTTGAAGTTTACCACAGTATTTCAGAAGTGAAACCAAAGCTCCATACGCTCTCTGTGCATGACCCAGCATCCTTTGTTCTCTGCCACGACCCAAAAAGCTTTACTCCATGTACCAGTCAAGGGGTTTGCTGGCATAATTTATGGCAGAGCTGTGTATAGAGAGCAGCAAATACAACACCAACACTCTGGCTCTGTTCCTTTTAGTGCTGTTTAAATGTTTGGCAAGTAAAAGAGGATAGGAAATAATAAAGGAAGGGTAAGTGTGTATTTAAGGTAATGAAAGCCAATTTAGACAACTAGGATTTAGTTTCTGGCTCTTTGACAGGCATCCGTGTAACTCTGGAGAAATTGCTGATTTGCCTGTGGCAGGACCTTGCCCTTCCCTTGGCTTGTCCCGTTAGTGGGACATGCTGCAGGCTCCTGCTTTGATGCCCTCTGAAACATTGCCAACAGCACGGCCCAGACGTGGCAGCATCTCCACTTGCTCTGTGTCAAAAGCCCCAACTCCAAGAGGGTAATTTTCACACTGGAGGGAAAATATTAACAGGAGGATTATAGAAACATCCAGTTGTTGTAAACAAAGCTGAACCGTTTTGTTCACAAAGGATTTATTGTCTGCAGTGTCCAGATTAATCAGTTTCATGACAAGAACAATTCAATGGGAGAACAGAGGACTCGCTCCAGGATTCAGCTCTCCTCTGCTGTTCCCAGTGATGTTTGCTGAACTAAAATGTGGGAGAGCTTGTTTTCATTTCTTCGAGTATCTTCATCGTCCAAATTACTTTTAAAGTAAACAGATAAAACTTGAGCAACTCTGTAACATTTAGACTGCAGGTGGATGTCAGAAAAATCTCCGTAGGTGTTTTTTTTTTGCCACATTTTCTCAGGGCAAGTGTATGTTTTGCAGATGGCAGCTGGATCATTCTGGTATTTGTACTTCCCTTAGGACAGCTTCTCTGTCAGGTGCTATGAAATCCTATTGATACTTTCAGGACCTCTTAGCATCACATCCAAGCAGATAGAGGAAGCATAGGATTTCAACAACAGATAAAACTATTTAATCCTCAGAATAAAAAGAAAATAACCTAATTCACAGGTAGCCTAATTCCTGAATAGTCCACAGTGTTCAAATATTTGAAAAGGGATCAGTTGTACAATGTCAAGTCTTAACACCCTAAACTGAATAAGTACTTTGATTTTTTTTCTCTTTGAAATGTAGGGACTCCAGTTATCAGATTATTGGTTTGTCTTTTGGCAAGTACTTTAGGTAGGACAGGGCATTCCTGGAGGACTGAGAGAGTGAAGATTGTGGGTGAAGATGAGCTGTTCCCACCCTTGCTGGGCTGTCCCAGGCAGAGAGTATGCCTGAGCTAATGTAATGTACCTGTCATCAGGCTCATTAACTTGGGCTTGGCAGTGGGCTAAATGCAGGCACGAACAGTCTCGCTGGCTTAGGGAGCAGGCAGAGTGTGCACACATCTGCCTGCAATATGCCACGTAGACACTGCTCTAGTTTTGTGAATTTTTATGTGTTCTAGTTGTCCCATTGATCAGCTTTTCACTTTGGGGATGGAAGCACTGGGCTTTGGGTAGGCTTGAGGGTCTACAGTCCAGTCTTCACTGTCCTTCACCTTTCCCCTCTGTTAAAGAAACCTCTAATACTTCACAGAGCATGAATTTTAAGTACAAAATCAATCAGATCAGGTCACGTCTGAGCATGGGACTTGTAAAGGAGCTAAGGATGAATCCTGCCTATGGAGCTTGGCTCAAAGGACTTTGGGATGTGCAGGAGGAGTGTCTGCCTGCTCCATGTAAGGACTGTGGGCTGCCACTTGCTCAGGAACGCTTCATATTTATGTGCTACCGTAGCGTGGGGCATTACCCAAGAGGCAGACTGCCACAGGATGAAACCATTACCCCTCCCTGGAAGGAAGCTGGATGGTTTGGATGTTGGCACGCGTGCACAGTCCGTGTTTAGGTATAATGTACTCTCTAAAGGGCTGTTTTCATTCCCCTCCAAACAGAAACTCGGCGAAGGGCTGGTGAAGCTGAGGACAGCGCGGGATGCCCCATCAGACTGCGTGTGCCCCCCAGGTAGGTGACAGCCCTGGGGCCACCTGCCTACTGCACCCACACCACCGGGCTCCTCTCCTGTTTCATATGTTCCTCCCTACGGAGGAAAATGTGCTAAGAAGTGTTTTTTTCCCGAGCTGAAGCGCTCTTGTGCTTGAGACTGTTAACATCCCCCAATGCCTTGTTTTGGCCTGTTCACAGATCAAGGAGTTTGAGGTTTGGACAAAAGCAACGTTTGGCTATAAGAATAAAAGAGTGAAGAACTTGACTGGGTTGTGAGCCCTGGGTGTTGGGCCAAAACAATTTAGAACTAGTAACAAAATCACAGGGGCTTAATGCAAGTGTGATAATTAAAAGCTGCAGCCTCTCTGCCTTTTCGGAGGGCAGCGACTTCTTTTGCTGTAGGAAAGCTGTCACCGATTGTTTAAATTTCCTCCCAGAGTTTAATGAACTTCTAAAACTGTCAAAACTTCCTGTTTTGCTGTGGAAGTGCATGCTCCTTGGAAACAATAAACAGCTTAGATTATTTGTAAAGGAACCTCATTTACAGAAATGTTCTGTGAAGTGCTCTGCTGTCACACTGAAGGGTTCGAGTGGCTCTGAGCTGGGGCACTTCTGTTCTTTTTTTCTTTTCACAAAAGTAGCGAAAGATGGGTGAAAGTTGTGCAGTGCTTTGATGTGAGAGAATTCACAGGCGTGTTATAAGGACTTCCAAGCAGCAGTGTTCCATTCTAGTTTTAAAGAAAACAAACAAACAGTAAATGCTACATGGTGATGGCAGAATAAGCAAAGGGGCAAGGTCAATTTTTCCTGCCGCCCTGGATATGAATCCTACCAAAACACACATTTTTAGTCCATACTCACAGGACAAAAAAAAAAAAAAAAAAAAAAATTTTAAAAAGGGCACTTTTTTCCCCATAAAATTATGTTTAATCTCAGAAACATTTCACTAATGATGCTCTTAAACATACTCACTGCTTTTCTGGTGGAGGGCTCCCTTTGTGCCTCACTGCCTGGTAACGAAACCCATCAGCTGAGAAACAAATCCTGCTTATTTTCAGCTCTTTGCAAAGTGGTCAGATCAGATTTCTCTCTTATGATGCACAGACCCAACAAGTCCACCAGCCTCATGGGACTCTGGGGCTGCATCTTGCTCTGGTCTGGGCAAACAGGGTGCTACTGGTGTGCTTAAGTGGTCAAGAGGCTTTTCCTTTGCTCTTCGGAAAGCAATTGGGATTGAAGAGGCTTCTTTTGTCCGGGAAAGTCCCAATTCTGTTCCAGGTCACTGGGTTGCTGGTTGCAGTGTTTAGGAGATGGGGGGGGGGGGAAGAGAGGAAAGGGAAGGTTTTCCCGCATGCTGCTGAAATGCTCGTTACAGTCATTAGTAACAAACGTCAAAGTAATTTGTGAGCAGAGGGAAGGAGAAGTGATTCCCTGGTGGGTAGGAAATATCCCATCGGTGGCTACTCCTGGCCACCACTGCATGGAGCTGAGGTAAGGATGTGTTGCTGGACTGTCCTGAAGCCTTTTGGCTGGTTTTGAGCAAATCAAAGACATCTTTAGTTTCATTTTTCCCCCTCTTTCTCCTGAGAAAGTCTGAATTGCCTTCTGCTCTGCAGTTAAAGAGCTTGGTCTGGAAACATCTGAGAGCTTGCAGCCCTCACTGGCATTCACTGCTGAGCTCTGCCAGGTAGCAAACCAACAGCTAAGCTTCAATTTGCCCCTGCACTTAAGAAGCAGCCCCTGATGAAAGGAAAATTTCCTCGTGGAGGGGATGTGGAGGTGCTGCCAACCCCACTCCTGCTCCCCATGGGCAGCTGGTGGGTATGCTGAACATCTGGACTGGGGGCCTTTCCTCTGCCAATAACCCTGCTAAGTTTAAGAATTCCTTGTTACGACTGGATTTAAAGCAAGCTGGGGAGGAAGAGCCGTGGATGAGGATGCTCTGCCATGCAGGTGTGGTCCTGCCCTCGGTGCCTTTTTGGAAACACGGCACCGGCTGCCCCACAGACCCACCCGTGGGCAGTGGCAGGAGCAAACACACGCTGAGAGCTGGCCCTGCAGCTGGGCTTGTTTTAAACAAGCCCTGATTTTTCCTAGAAGTGAGTCAATTTGGGGTTTGTTTGGATTTGAGGGGGTGGGGGTTGGGTTTAGGGCACTGTTTTGGTACAATTGACTTGCTACACATTCAGAGAAGTTTGGAACAAGATGACAGCGATCCACTTAAGAGTAAAATGAGTATCAGTCGAGTTATTCCGTCTAAAGAGAAATCCCAAATCACTGCTGGTAAAGCACACACAAGAGACAAACACCCTTCCCTCCCAGAAAAACAAAAAACCAAAACAATCCAAACTGACCCAATTTATTCTTTGTGCTCCTCAGGAAGTCACCTCTTTGGCTACAGGGCACAGCTGGGTTGGCTTCTAGAATGGGACCCTGGGGGCTTTTTGCGGCTGCGGGGCTGGCGAGGGGCGGGTGGCCGGCAGAGGGGGCCCGGCTGTTTCGCCAGGGCCGCGGAGAGATCGCGATCGTCTGCAGAAATCACAGAAAAGCTCTTTTAAAATCATCTAGTCCAGCTGCCCTGCAGTAAGCAGGGACATCTCCAGCTAGATCAGGTTTCTTGGAGCCCTATTCAACCTGACCTTGGAAGTAATAACAACTTGGAAAAAAAGATAATTAGAAGAATATATTTTTAAAAGCATAAAAAAATAACTTTTCTGTCTCTAATGCCGAGCATGCTGCAAAAAGTTGCCTCTGCAGTTGCTCTGTGCATCTGTGTGCTGCTTTGAGTTGACTTGTTTTGCTTTATGCATTCAACCAAGGCGATGTGGGGGAGGATGACAACAACTGTGTCACTTTGAGTCCTTTGTGGTTTGGGCATTTTTGTGGCTGAGGGAGAGAAGAGCATCCTTGAGGGGGTTGAGGCAGCTGGGCTGAGTGTGGGACAGGTTCGGGAACGCTGTGACAGGCTGGTGACCCCAGTCTGGGGACAAACATAGCCTTTGAGTCCCCTCGGCTATTTGGGATGGGGTGGCAGCGGTTGGATGCTGTGGGGCAGGGCCAGGACATATGTTGTCTCTCAGGGAAACAGCAGCTTAATACTTGTTTTATTGTCATTCCCTAAGCCAGGCCTGTAGTACTTTGCAGAGAGAGCCCTCGTCCCCTTGTGTTCAGCCTCTTTCTCTGGTGGGATCCTCACAAAGCCTTTGCTGCAGGATGAAATGGAGCAGGTGCAGGAACACTGGCATTTGGGACAGCCTTCAGCTGATGAGCACACTGGGAGGTGGGTGGAAGGCAAGACTAGAACTTCACACTGGTAAACACTTTGTTTATCAGCTGTGTGGGCTCTGACTGCCTTCTCATAGATATGTTTTAAAAGGATTATTTTTTTTTTTCCCACCTTGTAATTTTAACAGTCTTTTAAAACCTCAGGTGCAAAAGGTTCTGATGCAAAGGCTCAGAATGCAGTTAAAGGCTGCATTTGCTGTGCCAAAAGTCTTCAAGCTCTGTGAGAACAGGTCCCTTGAGAGCTCAAGGTGCTGGATGCCCCATGCTAGAGCCTGAGAACAAATGTTTTCTTAAATCTGGTAAAAAAAGGCTTAAATCAGCCCCAGTCCACCAAGCATGCCTTGCCCAGCAGCTGGTCCTTGCTGAATTGTGGACTGAGGGTGTGAAAAGCTCCAGCTCTGCTGGCTGCTCTTGCACTGCGTATTTCTACGTTTGCATTGTGTTTCCATGTGCTTTTTTATTTAACAATACCTCTGGAGCCTTAACTCCAAATTTCCTGGCCACTGGATCATGCATATCCCTGTTTTCATCTTGAATTCACGCTGAGACGGTGTCATATGCTTTTGAACGTATGGATATATTACAAAACAGTGTTAAATGTTCAGTGTAGTAATCTGATGTTCCAGCTAATATGTGACAAATATTTCCCAATAATGGCTTGGCAGCAGCAGCAGGAGTCAGTGGTGCTGCAGCCGGCAGGACGGAGGATTGCTCCATTTCTTGGCAATTCAAACCATGTGTACTGGGGGAAGCTGAGCACTACAAACCCTCCCTACCTCTGCAGACTCAGCAGCTCCAGAGGCTCTCTTGCTTAGATTATTTATAGAATTAAAATTCTTTTTTATTATTACTTTTTTTTATATACCCTGGGATCAGCGTTCTCCAGCTTGTCCTGGGAGGCTGGTGTGGCACTTCTTGTGATTTCCAGTAACTTGAAATATCTGCCTGATTTTTACTGGTGTAAGTGTTGCCTTCAAGTGTCACTCGCTATCTGCCTTCTCCCCGTGTTGTCTCCGCAGGTAATTAGCACAACAGAATTTCCCTAATTGCTGGAGATCAAGGGGGAGAGGGCTCTTCTGGCTTTGTAGTCCTGACAAACGGCAGATGTTTTCCAGGAGGCCAAATGGGATGCACCCAGCTCTGCTAATTCTGGCGCTTTGTTTTGTGCTCTGGCATGATAGCAACTCTGTTATTGCATCTTCAGGATCTGGGACTGTAGTGCCACATTTCTGAGTCCTTCAGAGTAGTTCAGTAGATACTGAAAAATATTAAATATAAGCAACTATTAATTTTTTTCTTAAATTAGCAATGATCTCTGCTTTTCTGAGTTGCTTTGTGTCTACTGACCTTAAACCTCTGAGATATTCCTTACACTCACCTCAAGATACCCTTTTCTGCCTGCTGAATTTTCTGTAATTTCTATGATATAGAGTGAGACAAAGAGCTTTACAAAATCTTGAAGTTTTAAAATGTCTTCTGAATCCCCATTTGCCTCGGTTTTCTGTACCCTGCCAGTCACTTCACTTCAGCAGGGTTTGCTTTCTCCATCTGCCTTTGCCCACGGGAGGCTGGGACATTGGAATTATGGATTAGTATAAACAGGATTTTTTTTTTTTTACTAAACTTACAAATGCAATCAGAATTCTCTCCTGCACAGAAAAGGCTGTGCCAGGGTTTTAAAAAACGAGCCAGAAGCCAAATGTTAAAGCATCTAAATAACAAAGAACAACTGGCTGGGAAGGACTTTTGACAAATGGTGCCATTTAAATGCAGGCACTTTCTTTCTGTTTCACGTGTTTTCAAATCTTACTGCTTCAAAAATCCAATCTGCAGACCTTAGCAACTTTTGGAAAAATGCTCTTTGAGCATAGAAATGACTGCTGGCTACCTTCCATCAGCTCCTTCCTGGCGACCATTCCCCAGTCCCTTTTGGATATTTGTGGAAGGCCCCAAGGACATCTGGAGCTGTGTCTGCACACCACATGTGCAGGAGCTGCCAGTTCCTTCTCCCAGGAGCTACCTGGGATGGGCACTGACACCCTCCATCATCTTACTGGAAGGTGCTGGAAAGCAGCTGCCACAGAGTGATGAGTCCCCACCTCATCTTTGGGACCTCAAAGCTTTGGCTTCAGGATGCTTTGCTGATGGAAACCTTGAGATCAGGGGATTGTTTTCTTGAGTGGTTGCAATAGATGGAAATAAATGGAGGAGAGGAAGTCTTGCTTGGTTTGGCATCTCCTCCCAGCTGTGTGGGTGCCAGCCAGCAATAGGGCAAGGAACCCAAAGTCCCCCTGGAAAGAGGAATGGCTTTCTGGTGGTCCTGAGGGGTTGCTGGAGTGGTGGCAGCAGCTAGGTGTGTCATGGGAGTGTCAGGGGGGCTCTGCTCACAATTTTGGCACTGCTCCACACCCCTGCCGAGGAGCTCGTGGTGGTGGGAGTAGGAGGTGACAGCCAGGTATGCAGCAAAGGGGAAGTTGGAGTCTGGCAATTTGGGGACTGCTCTCAAACTGCATTCCCCCGTGTGCTGGTGTGTGAGGGAGGGCACGTCCTCTGTTCCACACCCATCCAAACAGCACCCTCCCAGATCAGCTGCTGTGTCAGCCAGCAGTGACATTTAATGTCCTACTGAGGTGACTTTAAATGCTGGATGTGGTCAGGACTTTCTGAGGCAGGAAATAGCACAGTATCAGTGTTATTCCCAGAGCTGACGGCGCCTCTGACACAGAGGCAGAGCATGAGCTAAAAGGCAGTCTGGCCTCAAAACCACTGTCGCAGGGAAATGGGCCGGAGGCATCTTCCAGTGAGGCTGAGGCAGGATTTATCCTGGTGGTGTTTTGTGCAGCCCCTGCATTTGAACACAGAGGCCTGGAGCAGTACACCAGGAGCCAGCCCATCCCAGCAGCATTTGCCTTTAGACCACTTCAGCAAAAAATAATTAAAACTGGTGACATCAATAGGAGAAGGCCTTGAAAATTTATTTTTTCTAAGTCTGCCAAAGTTATTTTGAGTGTAATGAAAACTACAAAAATAAACCTGATGACCACGTCCTCTGCAAGAGGCTCTGTGTAACTTTATCTTTGTCTCGACATATGAAGTCATTTATCCAGGCACAGATATTTTTTGCTGCCAACGCTTCAGTGCTGCCTTTCCAGAGAGGAGCAGATTGGTTCAGTGTTCATGGACTGATTCACCTGGGAAGTTCCTATTAGTTTTCAGTTGTTTTCCTCCTCTTTCTTGTTCAAATGATGGCTCAGTGTCACCCAAGTGAGCAGTGACTTGGTTGTGCAGAGCTGATTATTGAAAGTAGACAGTGCTAGTGTGTACCTCCATCTCTCCTCATCCAGTCAGTAGTGCTGTCATCTGCTGTCCACCCTGTGTGTAACAGGCTGGGAAGGTGTCTCACCCCAGCAGTCTTAGATTGAATTTTTCAGTCATGCAGTGTTGAATAGAAGCAGGTATTAGCACAAAAATGTTTTTGGGCAGTGAGCTACCAGTGATGTACTCCTGAAGCAAGAGCCACCTTATTTCTCTGGTACAAGAAGCTCCAGACTGATGTTTCATGATTTTCATTGCACAAATACTCTCTGCACAGGAAGCACCATCACCTGTGCCTGTGGCTGGGGGCATGAAGGTGACAGCAACCAAAACCAAACTCAAGCAGAGGGGCTGTATAAAAGTTTCTAATCTGCTCTCACTGCACTGTGTGGGTGCACATCGTTCACCAACAGGTACCATTGATTAAACTTCCCTCTGGCCAAAGACTGGACAAATAGCCCCGTCTGCCTCACCAGTTTCTTCCCTTGGCTTTCCACTTGAGAAATCCTAGACTATCTATAAAACTGGCGTCTCCTGATTTCTGTGACCAGAAACACTTCTCTTCCCCAATGCTGTTTGTTTGCTCCTGTTTTGTTGCTCCAAGACATGCTCATTTGCTTGACTTTGTAGGCTGCAGGGGCAGTAGGTGTAGTGCCCTTTAAAGGATCCAAATATAACTCCATCACTCCTGACACTCCAATAAAGGCTGGAGCAGTGAAGGGCTGAGTGGTGCTTCATTGCCAGCTGGGGTCAAAACATGAAGAAATCCATCAGTACCTTTTTTTGGTTATTGTACAGACTTCTGGATCAGACAGTCCCTTTCAGCATTTGTTAAATAGAGTTTTCTTAAAGGAAAATGTTCTGGGTTCCAGCCCCTGAGCAGTGTTTGTCATTGCATTGCAAATGTGTTCATGCTTTGACCACCACGTTTTCACGGGAGGGAGTGATACCCATAGTTGGATGTAGCTGAGAGTCCTAACAGGATTTTACCCAAGTAATTATGTTGCAACAGTTGCTCAGAGGAGTGTGGCTTGCCTGGATTAGAGAGACCAGGGTGTGAATCCAAATACCAGCCACAAGCGTGGATCACTTACCCTTCCACTGCCCCCCAAACCAACACAAGCCAAGCACTGATCACACCAGCTGGGATCATATTAAGACTCCAGGTGTTATTTCAAATAGAAACACAAACAGATAACAAACACAAATAGCAAACAGAGAGAGATCAGGAAACTTTTGTCTGTTATTGCCTGTTATCTTTATTGCAGTAGCTGTCTAGATCAGCAGTAAAATTTCTTATCAAGCCTGATACACAGAGCACCCAGACCTTGCTCCATGGGAAGGTGCTGTGACACCAGCAGGTCTGTCCCCACATGTGCTAAGGGAGAGGCAGTTCTGACACTGTGTGATGGGATACTCCTGCACCTCATTTTTCATGAAGCAAAGCTGGCTGTAGAAAATCACTGAATATCTATTTTAAAAGCAGCCAGAGTGAATAATTTGGCCACAGGTTTGTCCATTCGTGGTTGTGAGAGGTCTGGAAACAGCATTGCTGCGGTGGTGTCCCTGGGTCCGTTGGCCTAGGGTTGCTGGGTGAGGTGTCAGGGATGGATGTGGTGGCTGTACCTGTCTGGAGTTGGTGCTGGATGCACAGGAGCTATCGAATGAATTCAAGGTACACCAGTGTGAGTGACAGGTCCTCGTGCTGATGCACTGCAAGGAGAAGCAGCACGAGGAGACAGATTCTGTTGCTGATCTTTTTCGCATTACACCTGTCCTACCATGATAAACTAGACTGTAAAAGGCTGGATTTCTTTCTGCTTTTCTAAATTGGACCCAGGAGGCAACAATTCCCGTCACTTCCCAGCATGAGCCCAGGGTAATCCCACCCAGCATCCAGCCTGGGGGGAGCAATGGTCTCTGCAGGCTGTGCCTTCCCACCCCAGCATGGACTGGTGGGTGTGAACACTTGGGCTAATGCAGCTTTACAGGATGCACTCACGTGGTTAATGACCTAATTAAGCCTCCACCTGTTCTTTGTTGTCACCATCAGTCTGTTCTGTCATGTGGCAGAAGAGGTACTGGTGCCAGGATGCCCTGAACACCCGGCTTTGGCAGCACAATGTGCTTCTTGGGTTTCATCCCTGCGGCAGATGGAGCAAGCTCATGGCCTTGTGTAGGAGAGAGGCACAGAGCTGCTGGAAATGCAGGAATGACAGATCCCCAAGGTCCCCCTACTCCCCAGCATGTGCCTGTTTGCTTTTTAAAATGTGACCCTGTGGGGCAAGAAGGAGAAAAAGCTGCATGTTCTGGAGGAACTGGGTGTAGCCAGAGGACTGACAGAAGAGGGCTCTGGAGAGCCCATCACTGCCTTGAATGTTGATTTAGTGGCAGGGATTAACTTTTTTTTTTCTACAAATTTAAGCTGGGGATGTGTTTGTGAAAGACCTCACGTTCATCTTGTGTGCCATACAGAATCTTGGTTGGGGTGGGGATGTGGGGCTGTGTTGGCTGCAGTTGAAGCTGTTCATGTTTCTGGCTCACTTTTAAATTTGGTCTATTTATGTAATTGCATATTGAAGGCATTAAAAGAACTTGGCTTCTGCTGAATGGGGGCTGCCCTAGATGGTTTATTTTTTCACAATGATTGCAATCATGGCAACACATGAAGGCCAAGAAAAGCCAGTCTTTACCTGAGGCTGGTTGTGTGACACAAATTACTTTTTAACCCACTTAAGCAACCCTATGGCTAAAGCCACTGACTTTGGGGCTTTGTTCCTTTGAAGGTTCCCTTCAGTGCAAGTTTACTGGGATCATTGTCAGGACAACTCCAGTGGTGGACTTGGCTCCAGCCCATGTGTGATGTTTCCTGTGCATTGCAAGAAATCCCATGTTTCTCCCTTTGTTTCTGGCTCTTAGTGGCACAACTGTGGATGTTGGCTATACAGGCAACAGAGAGAGGCCCTGTGCCCCTGGGTGGACTTACTAAATTTTTTGCACCACATAAAAATTTTACCCCTCATGGACTAGGCTCTTGGGTGGCTTCCCAGCAAGGGTGACATGATAGAGAGAGAAGTATTCACAAAGAAAAATTAAATAGGTTCAATGATGTTCTTGACCATCTGTGTGTTTGTGGTCAGACTTCTAAAAAAATACTGGTAGAGATGAGATCTGTCAGGGCAGTACATCTGGAACTGTTTCTTTCTGGCTCGACTTTGTCTGGGTTTTCTCCCCATTTTGTGCTGTCTCTGAGCTGTCCTTGTTCGTGCTATTCCAGTGCACTCAGTGCAGGAGGATCAAGCAGGTTTGTGCCGCTTCACTGCTCAGAGACACTGAAGGACTTGGAGGAGATGTCGAACAGATTTTTCTTTTTCTTCTTTTTCTTTTCCTCCAGCAGATCTGTCTGGAGGATAACAGTTGGTATCGATATGATCTGCTTCATATTTTGGGAAGTCTTGGCAGTAACTACCACCAAATAATGATGCTTCTGGGGCCCTATTGTGCAAACATTTAAATATGTTCAACTGTGTTGTGCAGAAGCCCTGTCAAGAGACTAACACGCCATCCCAGAGGGACTCAAGGCCATGGCTGATGGCAAAAATGGGCCTTGATAGGGTATTTGGAATGTATGTTCCCATTCCTTAAAAGAAATCATGGCTTTTTGGCTACTGTCAGCTGCTGGTAGCTTGCCTGAAGGCTGCTGGTTATTTATTGGAGGTGGATTAGATGGGAAGCATGCTGTTGCTGGAGGATTGGGTGCTGTTGGTGTGGCCAATGCTGCTCATCTGTGCCATGCGTGCAGGGGACTCCTTGTGTTCATTTGCTTTTTTCAATTTTTCTCCTAAACTTTGCATCCTAAACCACAGCTTGTTCAGCTTGTCCACCTCATTACTGGGGTGATCACTGTGTGTGGGTCTGCCCCATCCCTCATCCTGGGCAGGGTGTGTTGAGGGAAGGCAGTGGTACCCTGAACCTGGCCAGAAGTTGCACATGCTTTTCTTTTCTGCTGCATTTTCTCTTTTTTTGTTTCATTTTTTAATCTATCCATTTTGTACATCAGGACTGTATAAAAGTGGGTTTTTTTAATTCCAAAAATATGGTTAAATTCCCCAAGAAGCGCTGTTCAACTCCACTTGGGAGCTTATGCAGAGCAGTTGACTTCAAGGATAAAAGCGCTGTATTTGAGCTCCTCGAGGGTTGCTTTAATGTGAATTAAGCCAGACTTCAAGGAGCTCTGCTTCATTTTCAGAGTGACAAGGTTCCCTGTCTTTAAACCACTTCTTCACACAGACGTGAGGTCAGAGTGCATCGGTGCCTCGCAGCATCCCCGGGGCCGGGGACAGGCGGCTGTGCTGGAGATGATCACACACATGAGGTCTGCTCTGTGTGGAGCAGCAGCAGCACAGCCACCCCCCTGGTTTGGTTCCCTTTGGTTGTAGTGACACAAAGACACATTCAGGCCCTTTGATAAAAGCCAGGCTTGGCTGCTTCTACAAACACAAACAAAACAAAACAGCAAAACAGCAGAGGAGAGGAGGCTGGGTTTTGTTAAAGTGGGGACTTGGGATTTAGCAAGAAAAGAAAACCCAAACCTCCACTCCTTTCTGAATTAACAAGGGAGTCTGAAGTTGGAAGCACACTTCTCCATCTCTCCTACCCTGTCAGGTCAGTGGGAGATTTCCAGACCCCTCCCATGGAACATCTTCTTCCTCTTCAGCCCCATGTTGGTGTTTATCAGGAAGAAGGAGTTTTATAGAAATACATCTCTCTCTCTCTCTCTCTCTCTCTCTCTCTCTCTCTCTCTCTCTCTCTCTCTCTCTCTCTCTCTCTATATATATATATATATATATATATATATATATATACACATATATATACCCATATAAAATCCCACAAATATTTATATTTAATGCTTGCTAAGTGGCAAAGCAAAATGCAGTGAGAACCAGCAAGTGACAAACACATTCCTTCTTGGTAACTAAATGCCCACCCTCTTTTACTGGGGTTTATTCTGGGCTTTGCTGATTGCAGATTTTGGCTCCTCTTTGCTCCAGACTGGCCCTGACTGCCAGTTCAGTTCTGAGAGCTCATCCCCAGGGGATTCCACTGGTGGGAATGGGTGAAATCAGGTGGCTTCATCCTGGTTTGGTTTAAGATGGTAATTGTGTGCTTCTTGAACCAAACCATTTTTTGAACTGTTTTGCTTTTGAAATTGTTTTAATACCTCCTTTTGGAAGTTTTTCTTGCTGTGGTTAGGGATTCCTTACAGCTGTTCCAGTGCTGTGTGTCTATATTCCATTACCACCCTGAATTCTAGCCCCTCTGCAAAGAGAATTCACTGCTGGCAGGAATTCCCCCTGTGCAGAGCCACCCTAATGAACTGGCGATGTCAAACCTTGCACTGATGCCCTGGGGAGATTGGCCTTTGCCACCAAATGCTGAAAATGTTTCCTTTTTCGTGGGTATAAAACTGTGCATTGAAGGCAGAGGGAACACACACATTGAAGTTGTGTCATTTAAGATGTGACAGTTCATCTGAGAAGGTGGGGAGGCCCTGGCACAGGGTGCCCAGAGAAGCTGTGGCTGCCCCATCCCTGGAAGTGTTCAAGGCCAGGTTGCACAGGGCTTGGAGCAACCTGGGATGGTGGAAGGTGTCCCTGTCCATAGCTGGGGGTTGGAGCAAGATGAGTTATAAGCTCCCTTGTAGCCCAAACCACTCTGTGATTCTACAAAAACTCTTCTTTGCTGAGTTCCCCGAGGGAGGTTGTTAATGGCACTGCAGCTCTGAGAGGCTGAAACCATAACAATGAACCTATATTGGCAGATTCTTCCCTCAGTCACATCCCCTCTGCCCCCAGCACTGACCCCAAAATTGGCCTCTGCTTCGCTGCTGAGGGGCCAGGAAGGACTTCAGGAACATCTCTTCCTGTTATGAATGTCTTAGGGAGGAGAACAGAGAAGGCAATAGGGCTGTTCCCCTCTTTTTGCTAAGGGGAGCATTGCTTGGTTCATGCTGTCTGTGCAGACACAGCCCGGGAAGAATCAGAGCTGCCAGGTGCCTCTGCAGGTAACTGGACACAGCTGCTGCTCCTGGTGCACCACTCAGCACAGGTGTGTCTGGGGAACTCCTCCCCTTCCATAAAGCCTGGCTCAGGGGGTGGGCTGAGGTTGTTCTCTGAGCTTTGGCCATGTGTGTGTGAGGTTCTAGGCTGTGTGGACGCAGCTCTGTGCTCTCTGTGGCTGAGGTGAGTTTCTTTGCTTCTCCTCACTCCTTCTCAATTCCCTGAAGGTGCAGCAGGGAGACAATTTGGAAGTGTGTTTATTCAGGTGTGAGCTGGGATTGCTGGTCAGCCTGGTGATGAGAGCTATGGGCAGGTGACTTGCAAGTATCAGAATCCCCTTGCCTTTTGAACTGCAGGACAGGGATTAAGATGTAGTGGAGTGAAGCAGACAAGCAGAAGTATGTCTATATTTATGCACACGTGTGTGTGGGAGAGCTTGTGTCAGGTCTGTCTGGGGTGGCTGCTGAGGCAGCCCGGGTGCCCTCTTGAGAAGTCCTTTGTGATGTTGTTGTTGGAGATGTGGGGCCATAGCAGAACTCTCTGTGCAGTTTTTGTTGCAGGAGGTGGTATCATGCTCCAGGAGGGCTTTTGGTCTGACCAGGGGCACAAGTGTGTAATTTTGAAGTTGGTTTTAACTCACCTGCCCTGGAACTGGATGTCTTCTTCACCACGCTGTAACTGGTGAATGTGGGAAAGGTCTAAAAAATGTGCGCCCTTAAGGAGAAATCCTGTGTAGAAGGGTGAAGTAGCCCAGCTTTTTTTTTACCATCATAGGATGCTTCTGAGGGATCCTCACCTTTCTGGGTGTTTTTTTTAGTGCTTTTCTTGCATAAAGTATTGCTTTTATACCCAAGCTGTGCAGCTATTCCAGTGCAATGGAGGTGTGGTGGGGAGCAGGGGCTGAGCCTCGCTGCTGGCCCTGGTGAGAAACCAGTATGGGGTTGCGTGAAAATGGCAGGTGATGTACTGGGATGTAATCCCAAAAAAGTGACTCCTAAAGATGAGATGATTTATCAGACAGTGGGGGAAAGGTTAGTAATGACGCTAACTGGCTTCTGTCTGTAGGAGTCTTTCCAGCTCAATTCTGTGACTGCAGTGTTGACTTTAGTGTTTTTCTCCCTGTGGTGTTTGTTTGTTTATTTTTGTGGAATACCTCTTTTGGGGCAGGGCGGAGGCAGACCTTTATGGATGAAGGAAACATTTTCTTGGGTAGGTGTTACAGAATGCAAAAGTAGAGGAACCCCAAAATTCCTCCAAGCAAGCCCTGATTTGAAGAGGCATCTCACTCTGTTCTGGGCAGAGACTGCTGATGGTTCTGCTGCTCAGCTGTGCTAAGAAACACGAGTTGGTAGAGCTGGGGGATGCTGAGGTTGCTGCTGATGGGCCTCAGCTTTTGTGGGGTTGGTGCCAAATTACACTTTTAGATCTCAGTGCTTGGTAGAATTTAGCAATAGTCTGGGTAATGTGAAATGGGGCCCCGGGTTTGAACCATTCATCTCTCCTGCTTGGGGTTGTGCCCTTACCAAGGAGCCACCAACAGCCTGAGGAGTGGGGACAGCTGGGATACAACCTTCAGCTGGGGGGGTGGAGAGGGCTCCCTCTCATCGAGGCTGTTTCCACTCAGGACATCCCTGATTGCACCTGGGATGCCGAGTAACAATGCCTGTTACTGGCAATTTGTCCTTATCTGATAGCTAGAAGTGCAAAAGCTGGAAGAAGGAAGATGAAGGGGCAGAGGCTTAGCCCAGGACCAGAGGGTTTGATTTCCTCCTCCCAGCTGCCAGCATTTTGATGGGGAGCCAGGAATGCCGTGGGCTGTGAAATGTTTTTGTTTCGCTTCATCGGGTTTGTGCAGCCAAGTCCTAATTGAGGCTGTCATTTCCAGAGAGGGAAAATTGGAGTTCTGTGTTTGGAACACCTCTGTGGGACTGCACAGGGAAAGGGTCCTTCCTGGCAGTTTTAAGAGCTGAGCTTTACTTGATGTTTGAGGAGGTGGTTGTTCTTGTTTTTTGGTTTGGTTTGGCTTTGTTTTCCTTCTTTAAAAGTTTCTTTTAAGCAACACTGAATTCCTGTTTAGAGACTAAGTGGTATAAAATGGGATTGAACTAAAGCTTTCCAGTGCCAAGCATCACACACAGCTCTGATCAGCTGGAGAGCTGCAGCCTCAACTTGCTCCTTTCAGCTCAGCCAGGTTAAAACACATCAGTGATTAACATGATCCCCTGTCTGCATCTTTCTTAAGGACCAGCCTAGAATATCAACATCGCTAATGTGTTATCATTTAAGTCTCTAATTTCTGTTCACATGCAACTCTTCAGCTCTCATCTGTGAATAATTCATCTGAAATTTGGAATAGCAAACTGACTTTGTTTGCAGGGCTCTTGGAGGAGCCCTCCTTGGTTTGCTTGTCTTCCTTACCAGTTTATGTATCTTGACATGTCATTTCCTTCTTGGTTTTCCCCCCTCCCAAAATTATTTACATACGAATAATTAAAAGCAAAAGGAGGCAAATCCCATCATAAATGTCTTTCACATTGGGTTAGACACGATTTTTGGGACAAGATGACTGATGTAGCCTGTAATTCAAACATCACAAAGGACACACCTGTGCATGAAAGGGAACCTGCTCCTCTCAGCTCCTGTCTTGCTTCCGTCTTATCCTCTCTTGCTCAATGCTCTGCTGACCTTTTTTGAATCCTCTTTCAAAAGAGCATGAGGGAACCTTAATGATTAAATTAGACAGGAATATATATTTTTGCAGTGGGTTGCTTGATGTTAATTTAGTCATCAAGCCTATCCTCCCACAGCCTTTAGTGCAGCCCCTGCTTGCTGAGCCCTTACCCTACACTGCTGAGAGAATCCCTGCTCTCTCTGCTGTATGCAGCAAGACAGTTGTAGCTTTAAGGTAGCTCTTAAAGGGAATGTAACTTTAAATCCTTGGGTAGTCAGTCCCAGTTCTAGTTTATGTTGGTCACTATTATTGTGGTTTCTGTTAACAGATTTCATTTTTCTTTATTATGATTGAAAAGTTTTTATTAGGATATAGAGGTTTTTATTAGGCTCATGTGTGCATTGATTTGCCCAGTGTTCCAAACAGATCATCCAGAAGATGATTGTATTTCCTGCAGGTGGTTTAACTGTAGATTCTGTAGCGTTGTGGTACCACTCCTGAAATAGATTGACCTTTCAGTTTCAGTTCTGCCCAGTTCTGTCAGAATTATTTCCTTTTTACTCTGGTTCACATTATCAAATTGCAAAGCCATTAGTTCTAGTTCTTGGTAAGGATGTTACTGTACAAATCTGGCCTTCACTTAGGCTGAGTAAAACTCGTGATTATTTACTCAGCCCAAGGCAAAGTACTGGGAAAATGAGATACAGCATTGGATTGAACAAGTCCCATCAGTAAGAAATTAGTGCATTTTTAAAGTGATTTCGATTTTATTTGAATTACAGCCATGTGTGCTGGAGAGCCTGAGATGTGGTGCCCACAGAGCCAAAGACAAGGCAGCCTGTGAATCCTCTTTAAGGAGCTGCAGTGGTTCTGGCTGTCACTGGTTGCCCTTTTGTGAGGCTGGAGGGCATCTGCTGTGTCCCTGTCCAGTGTGGGGACAGCAATGATTTGCTTTTCAGGAGGAAATGAATTGGTTGCACTTCGTAGAAACGGAGGTGTGTTAAATAGATGTTTGTTTTGGGTTTTGCCTCCAGAGATACTAGATAGAAATTCTACTTGAAAATATAGAAGTTTTATTTCAAATGTTGACATGAGGAAACTTTTCTTGAGCTTAAGTTCATCACTCCCCTACTCTTGCTTCATACAAACACAGCCAAAATGAACAAGTGTTCCTGCAGGAGCCCACCCTGCTCTTGTGCTCTGGGTTCTTTTTGCAGGTCACTGAGTCACCTCACTGGAGCAGAGGTGCTGCTGCTGTGACCTAGCATTGCACCTCCTCTGTAGCACATAAAGAGCCTGTGGAAACTATGAGCCTGCTGGGGTCTAAGGTGTCCGGGACTGATTTATTGATTTTAAAAAAAAACCAAATATACTACTCACAAATCAACTCTCTCCCCCAGTCCCACGCTTGAGTATTTGCTCTCTTTGGCTCTGAGTGGTTTATTCTGATGCTGTCAGAGTCCTGCTGCAAGTCTGCAGGCTGCAGTGCAGAGCTGCAAAATGTGGTGGGAACCTGCTGCACTGAACAGCTGAGCTTGTTTCTCTTGCGTGGCAATAGCTGTGATCTAAAATTGTTATTGAGAGTTGGAGAAACATGGTCCCTGTGATCCAAGTGTGAGTAACACAGCTGCACTTCTCCAGCTGGCATCAGACCCTCAGACACCAGACTTTCTGCGGGTATTCACCTCCTGAATCCAGATTTCTCATGCAGCAAAGCCATAGGTGTGTGCTGGTGGCAGGTTGGGTGGCATTGTGTTATGCTGAGGGATTCTCAAGGCATTACTGCAGATGGGGCAGAGGAAGAAATCTGGGGTGGGAAGGGGGCAAAGTGACTAAAAGAGTTTAAAACCTGTCTGGAACCTGGTAAAAGTTGTAACAGTACATGACATATTAGCTCACACTGAACGAGGAGATAGTCTTGGCATAATTCAGCAAAAAATGACTCTTAAAAATGTGTGGCTTTTCTTTAGATTTACTCTTAATACCCTAAATAATCTCCAGCTTTGACGTTTTAATTGTACAGCACAGATGTGAAAACTTTCCACCAGGTCCTGGCAGAAATCCCAGCAAACTTCTTCAACTAGAAAAGTTTAAAAGGGGGAAAAATTGTTTCTTGCACTTGTAAACCCTATTGTTTCAGAATTTATGAGGTAATATTGAACTCTCCAGGCTTTATAAAAAGCAGGATAAAAATATTGCAAGTGATGGTGTGAAGGAGATGTGATGGAAGCACTTTGTGAGCATGAAGTAGTGTATTTGGTGCTGAGGAAGTAGGAAGCTTTTGACATTTGTTTGGTTTTTGTAAGATCAGAGGGAGGCAGAGATCCAGTTGTTGATGCTCAATACTGGCCTAGATGCTATGGGTTTAGCACTGCTGCTTTGAATTTTATTCAGTGGTACTGTCTTGCAGGGGACAGACCTTTCCCATCTGTTTAGCAAGTAATACTGGACCTGATTCCTTTTGTATCCACTCTGCTGCCAGGAAAGATAGGAAATATGCATAAAATCTGCAGAATATGCATAAAATCAATTATGTAGGGTTTGGGGATTCTTTTGAGTCTGTCTGCTGTAATGGACTAGCTCCTTGAGTGGGGCCAGTACAGCCCCAGAGCTTTCCTTCTCGTGTCTGGAGCATGTCTGGGGAGGTGGAGGGAGTTCCTGCAGCTACTTCTTCCTTTAAAGCAGTGTCCTGACCCTGTGTGTGCATGGTGAGACCTTCCCTTGCCAGAGGCCTCTGCTTTGGGAGATGAAAAAGGAGTTTTAATGCAGTTCATGGGTTGGGTTTTCCCGGTCTTGTGCTGGACCCTTTTGGCATTGAGGACTTTGTGACAGTGGCTCCTGTCCCTGGTGGGATGGAGGGGCAGACAGTCACACCTGACAGCCAAGAGGTGGCTGACCTGTGGCACCTTTGGGGCAGTCTCTTGGTGTGCAGAGCAGGGCTGTGGTGCTGGAGGAGGCGGCTCTGTCAGCCCAGCATCCATAATCTGCATCTCCCAGCCTTCCTCTGCCCATGTAGGGTCAGGCACAGCCCTGTCCCTTTGCAGCTCTTGCAGCCACTCCTGGTGCTGGGGTAAAAGCTGCCCCTGCTCCAGTCCCTGCCCCCATCCCCAAAGTGCTGTTTAACATCAGCTCAGCTGATCACAGGAGTGTGGGGATGACCTTCCCTGTCTCTGGAGGGGAAGCTTGTGTTGGCTTGAGCCTAGCGTGACTTCGCCTAGAGTGTAATGCCTTTTAAGTGCTGGGTCAAATTGGTTCAGCAGCTCCTGGGGGAGTCGTAGGCATCCACAGACTGAGCCTTTGTTGTCCAAGAATCTCTCTTGTCCCAGTGGAAAGCCATTGCAGAAAGACAGAGGACGGGAACCCTTGCAACTGGGCTCAAAGAGGATTCAGACCTCACCCAGACATCTTCCCCTTATCACACACAGTTTGAACTGATGAACCAATTGAGTCTGCAGAAGAGGGATGGGTGAGCACAGAGGGGCTGTAAATTAAATTCCCATGTGGGAATGTGAATGCTGGAATAAACTGGCAGGGAGAATTGATGCACACATGGCCACTGCTGTAGGTGAGGGGGTCTGGAGCTTGCGAGGGCTCATTTTCTGAAGAAAAGAAACATTGCTGAGAGTTCAGTGCTGCTGGAACAAGGAGGAGAGAACAGGGATAAGTCTGAGTTCTCAGATCTCCAGTGGCACTGCCAGCCCACTCACGATGGTTCTCCACTGTCATTCTGGCACACTGGAGCTCATCATATCCCTCTGAGGGCACTTGGACCAGCAGTGCCCTTTGGCTTGTCTGTCTCTGCTCTATACTGTGTGGTTTGCTTTTGATGCCACTAAAGTATTTTTCTGAAATTTGGTGGGTTTTTTGTTGCTGCTGGGCTCTTCCACAGAGGTCCAACATCTAAAATTACAGCAAGACATCTCTGGAGCTTTGCTGATGTCTCAGAATTTCATTAGCTTGGAATTGCTGTTAGTGCACTAATTGTATTTTCCCCCACCCTCTATTTTTTTTTAGCTTTTGCCTGCAGAAAAACGTATGGTTTTTACAAACACTGTTTGTTATTTAGCTCTGGCTTCACAGAATGCCTGTGAAGATTGGTCTCCATGAGAATCAATTGCAGATAATTTTCATTGCAAACAAGATCCTGCAGTACATACATGTGCAGCTGGGTTGGCTTCTCTTTGAGCGTGTGCAATGGTTTCTAGATGGAAAGGAAAGTCTGAGATGAAATAGATCATGACATGACATTTTGAAAGTTTATGAAACAATAAAACACAATAATCATGGTTAAAATTTGATAAATGTGTGGTGGTGTTTTTCTAGCACAGAATACCGTTCTGCAATAAACTCTAATTAATACAGTCTGTGGTAAACAGATTAATTCCTGTTAAAATCAAACTTTCCATGCCCTGAACTGAGACAAGCATGTGTTTTAACAGCCAGTGTCTAATCCAAGGAGTAAAAATATTTCTGGTTTTTTTTTTTTAATTGTTATATTTATTGTATGCCTTGAGCATACCAAGGCAAATAAAAAAAGCAGCTCTGAAACTGCCCTGGGTGACATCAGGCCCTGGCAGTGTGTGCACAAACCTATCTCCCTTGCTGTGAAACACCTACAGCTTCATGTCTGCCTGTGCTGGATTGTGGGTTTATTTTTTCTCAGGGAAGGAGTGATTTCTTTAAGAGTTCAAATACATCTTCCCCAGCAGGCACAACTTCCCTTTTTCCCTGGGCTGAAGAGAGTGGCTGTAGGAAGGGGCACCAATGTCCTCAGAAAACACCACCTTGAGTGGGGATGTGCTGGGATAGCTTGAACTGAATTTAATGTTGACTTCAGCTGTGAAGATGCATGCTTGTTTTAGTTAGAATTAAATAACTTGGTGAGTCATCCTCCAGTCAGTCAGGATCTGGGACTCTGAGATACACTGAGTGTCAGTGGGTGGTGGTTCCTGTGTGATGGGACCTATGTTTTGGGAGCAGGAGAACATTTGCCTTCTCAGCTCTGCATTTCCAAGGCTACTTGTGAATCAGTATAACAATTCCTGGATGACTAAACCTTGTTGGTGTATCAAGCTTTTACTTTCTTGAAAAGTGGAAGATGGCCCAAGTTTTTAAATTTTAATAAAACAAACTTCATCCTTACTTCAGAGGATCTGCACTGAAAATGCACATTTTCATCTCTATCCAGCTGTGGTCTTCCTAATGTGTTTCTGAAATAGAGCTGGCTGCCAAGGAAAACATCAACTATTACACTTGCTGGGAGGAGAGGATTAAATTCTGCTTCCTGGTGGCTGGATTTCACACAGGTAGTTTAGACTCAATAAAATTCCATTCTGTTTTTTTACAAAAAAGGAAAGATTTTTGTATTGGCACTGAGTTGTGGCTCGGAGAGCGTGTACTTTGGCTCTGATTGTGTGGCTCTGTTTCACTGGAGCTGGGATGCCCGACCTCCTACACCACCGGCACAAGAAACCTCTCAGAGCCTCTTGTGCAGCTCCTGCTCTGGTCGTCAGAGAGGATGCTCTGCTGAGAAATTGATCAGCAATGTCGGTATTTAAAAAAAATAATAATAAAAAAATTAAAATCACTGAGGTGAGTGAAAACTTGAAAGAATTAGGACATGCTTATCTAAGTTTTATGCTCCCTCAGTTTTATTGTGATTACTGAAAGCAGCAATAGCAAACTGTGGCACATCTTCGTGTGGCAGCAGTGCCCAGAGTGTAAATCTTAGACAAAGCCAGACCAGACAGTAGAGTTGGGCATGGTGGGGTTTTTCCCCCATTTCAGCAGGTTTAGTGGAGCTGAATGATGCCCTGGCTCGTGGGGCTGTGGGCACAGCAGCAGTGGCTGCTCACCCACAGGAGCCCCAGCTGACGCCTGCTGAGGAGAGCCAAAGGCAGGATTCCTGCTGGGAGCAGGCATTGGAAATAACCATTTAAATGAATGCTTCTGTGAAGTTCAGCTTACTGAGCTGGCTCTGGGCTGTCTCTGCTCCACAGGCTTAATTATTAAGTTGTCCCAAGAGCATGAGATTTGCTGCCAGAGGAATTCCGGGTAGCTGTGGGGTTAAAGAGGAGGGTGTGAATCTTTACATGCAAAAGCATCTTTGTTTGTTAATGTAGGATATGTGACTCAAAGCCTGATAACATGCCACTGAAGGTTTTCTAAGTGAATATATCAGTGACTTGTTTACTAAACTAATTGAGTTTATCACGTCAACAGTGTTTATGGCTGTCCCTGGGATCTTTCTGGCAGACATATTAATGTTTTTTCACATACCAAAAATTTGTAAACCTGATTGTTTATTGTGTCCTTGAACATAAACAATTGTGCCAGACTGAGTTTTCACACTGATGTTTGTAGATACCATTCTGCTGTAAATACCTTCTCTGTTACAGCACTTCTTAGCCTGGGCTGATTTTTCTGCCTTTAAAATGCAGTTACTTCCTCTCATGACTCTTTGCATAGAATTCCCTTTGAATGGGGTGTGTATGATGTGTAATGCATATGTGTGGCCATATGTGTGTGTAGTCATATTTAAAAAAAAAAAAATATGGGCTTTTCCCACTGGAGAGGGTGCTGCTTGAGTCAGGCTATTTCAAAAAGGGGAGAGAATCCTGGGTAGATGTATAAGAAGTATTTCAATACTGAGAGAAACTCAGCAAGCAGATCTTGCCTCTGTACTCCCTCTTTTTTTTTGTGTAATACTCTGTAAATGCAATGGGTAGGCATCCAGGTGTACTGTGTCTTCCTGTGAAATAGTCCCAAATATTTCTGATTGCTTTAGGGACTGATATATATTGCTATTTGTAACTTGGAGGGGGGAGGAGGAAGAGACCAAATGGTCTTAAATATCTGCAGAATCAAGTCCCATGCCCTAGGTGAGCTGTGTGCATGCTGGGCTTTGGGAGGGCACTGCAAGGTCTGTGGCCAGGAGGAGTTTGCTGAGTTAGGATCTCTGTGCATATGACAGTCTCCTGAACCACCGAGGCTGAAGGAAAAAGCAGTCCCCATGCCTTCTTGAATTGAGCCAAGGTGTGTAAGTCTCAGACTGTTTATGAGCAGTTATCCCTAGGAAGCAACAGGTAGTGAGAAATCCAGTGACTGAACAATTTATCTGCTTAGGATGGTTTCCAGTTTTCTTTCTCCTCTGAGCACCAGAAGGCCTTCAACCAATTCTGATCTGAGTTGAATGAGTGCTTTAATTAATGTGTGTGTCTGCTGCTTAACCATGAGGAAAATCAGTTGGAAAAAGGTTTGGGGTTGTTTGGAAAACTCTAAATGGCCTGAATAGTTTCAGCCTGAAAACATCCCTGTTCACATCATGACAACTCCTATTTCCCCAGTCTCCTGCTCCTTTTCCTTGGGAAGTGCAGAACTAGAGAGGGACTTTGGAAATTAACTGGGTGACAATGCAGACAATGAAAACGACCTGTTTGGGACAAAACACAGCCCTGAATGTCTCGATGAAAGGGATGATGGTGTGGGGATTTACCCGCAGGTCAGAGGTGCATCTCTGTCCCTGCACAGGTGTGAACAGTGGCAGAGCTCAGTGCTGCTGGGCACTCGAGCGTGAGACTGGAATTCCACTCAACACAGCAAAGCTCCTGTCAGGAAGGTGACACCTTGCTCCAGGAGTCCCTTTAGGAGGTTTCACACATTCAGCTGCAAAGCAGGTGGAGATGTTTGAAATGCATGAAAGCTCTTTGATCACCTGGAAGGTTTCACTGCGGTAAATGTTCCTTCCCTCCTGCAGCAGTGGGTTCCTGCAAATTTGAAAAGCAAGTGACTTATCTAGCCTTCAAATCCCTCCTTCTCCCACTCCCTGGGTAAGGAACTGGAAAAGGTGGCATGAAAATGTCACCATGGCACTCTTGAATGCCTTGAACTTACCCACCTGAACTGAAATTTCCCAAGTGTTAAGTGATGGCTCTACTTGGGGGACTTTGCCCTGTTTGTGTTGCTGGCACCAGCACAAAGTCCTTTTTCTGCCTATGTTTCTGTAATTAAAAGAAGAATAATAAAATTATTTTATGCATGAAAAGTGATTACTCCTTGTGAGTAATTTTGCTGAAGAGCAGATTATTTAAGTAACTGTTTATGGTGATTAGTTGTGAGTTTTCACACTGAATCAATAGCAGATGTTACTTTAGAATGACCTTTATGAAATGTGGATGTGTTTTCATGCTAAGTTGACTCTTCAAGGTACCCTTGAAGTAAATCAGATGTCTTAAAAACCCCGAACTTGTGCTGTGCCAGAATGCCATGCACTTGGAAAATAAATGACAGACAGCTCTGCTGACCAGAGCACCTTGGGATCTACGTAAGTGATTTTATGCTCTTGTAGCAAACAAACATCAGGATGTGGCTTTCATACAGGTTTCCATGCTAATTGAGTTATACATGGAAAAAACAACATGATAAGAAATAAGTTTGGGGGTTTTTTTAATAATCTCTGGCCAGGTTTGGGTTTTGGTCATTTTTTTCATGCAGTTACCTCTGTGGTTCATTTTAGAAGCTGTTAATTTAGAAAATAGGAAGACTGTTTCTAATATGTGTAGTTGGCTGCTCATTAACAGGTTTATAGCTATTTTGGCAATTAGCCAATAAGTGCAATTAGCAGGCATCCACGTGAATGGAAAGATCAGATCTTTATTTAGATTAACATCTAAAAATCTGTTCCTTTTTCAAAAGTATTTGATTTGTGTGGTTATTCTTCAAGGTTTTTTTGTTTGTTTTTTTTTTTGATGGCTTGACAAATGATGCCGATTTGGCTGCTCTGAAACCCAGTATCATCATCATCATCTACACCAGAAATATGATGCTTGAGTTAGGTTAGCCTGCCTTGCAAAAATGTGTTTGGACATGGACAGTCAGTGAATATGCATCTCATAGTTCTGCCACTCGGTGTGTGAATACCTTGTGTGATGGGGACTGGAGTAAGGCAAAGCACTTTGAGAGTCTTTGTTTTGCTTGCAAGCTGCAGACACCACATTTGGGTCCTCATTTAAGGGTGGGACCTCTGGGTATGCTGCACTCATTCAGCAGTTACCTGAGTTTCTGGCAGGCTGCGGTGAATTTTCTCTGTGTGTCCCACCTCCATCCCCTCCTGAAGTTCTGCCTCAAACCAGAGAAGAAATTACATTTTCAAATGGATAGAGATTTTTCTGAATCACTTGTTAGGCTTTGTTTTTACTTGATTGCAAGATTTGCTTGCAATCAGGTAAAAAAAATTACTTTCAAGTAATTATTAATATATTTTTTTAAAATAATATAAGAATTTTGGTTGTATCTTTGTTTATGGCTTTTTTTCTTTTGCCTACCTCTAACGTTGTTGAACAAAACACATTCATAATCTTTAGCAGGGGGAGATGTTTCCTGTCCAGTTCCTTTTTCTTGGTAGGAAAATATCCAGATCAACTGTAAAACATGGATGAAATCACAGGTCCATTTCCTCTGGAATGACCCTCTTTTATGATGAGCACTGAACATATTTGCAGTATGGTACCAAGTGGCTCCTGTTTGCAGAGCATATCAATGCCTGTGCCTGGTTCACTTCCAGTGAGAAATTTTCCAGACACGTTTTTCCCTTGGCTGTGTGATGCATTAACGTGAGAGTGCTCAGCAAAACCTGCCCATGGTATTTGAGGTTAGACGGCTTGGGTTTATATTCCCAAGATCACTTGTGAAGTACTTAAATCTCAGCTGTGGAGGGGTAGTGGGAAGGAATAAGGGGAAAATACAAACCCATAGAATGATTTCTCTGTGAACTTCCTGGTCTCCATTTGGTGGGCTGGGCTGCTGTGGCAGAATGTAGAAATGCAGAAGCGCTCAGAGCTCACAGGGGTGTTTCTGAACCTGAAGAAAAAGACAATAGAGTAATTTTAACTGTTGCTGAAACTTTTGTTGAGATGAGTAATTGAAGTGAATCACCTTGAAGCTCTGGCATTTTTCTATAGTGTGGGTGTGTGTTTTGGGAGAGGAAAGGTATGCATTGTTATTTCTTCGGTAGCAGTTCTTGCACATCTAGTGATATGTATGGAGCACCCAGAAACCTCAATTAAGGACTATTATTATCCACAGCCTGGAAATTAAGTGCCCTGAGGGCTTGTAACTCACTTGACTGTTACTGAGGCAGGTACAGGAACCAGTGTGAGTAATAGTTCCTGACATTTTTGGTTGTGTGACATAGCAATATGTACTCGACAAATTCATTTCTGCCATAGTCAGATGCATGTGTGGGTGTTTCACTCCTGTCTGTCCTGAGCATGCACATCTTAGTTCACAGTGTAATTGTGTGTAAGAACAAGATGTTTAAGTGTACTTGGTCTCTGACAGTCTGGCCCATCCTCTGGGCCTGGGTGGAGAGCAGGGAAGGGAATCCATCTGGGTCTTATTTGGGAGGTGTGTGCTGCAGTGCTGGGCTGCTGGGCACCTCCTGCTGCCCTGGCCCTTCTCCTGGCTGGCTTCTCCTTTGTTTCTCACTATGTATATCAAATTTGTAGTGTGAAAATCCATTTCCAAAAGCGCATTTTTAGCCCAATGTCTGGAAAGAAATAATGGTGCTACAAGTGGGACTAAGTGAAAAATGGATTTTTTAAAGCACAGTGAATTCTGGTGTTGTTTCAGTCTTGGTCCCTCTCTGTTGTAGCTGTGAGAAGTTGTGAACCATGGAGGGGATGAACTAAGTGATTGCAAGATTTAGGAATCAATGAGATGCACAAAATACATGCTTTTGGTCTCTTACAGTTTTACATCCTATTTTATATGTAGTTTGGAAAAAAAATATTTTTTTCCTCACACTTTTCTTTGAGGAAACATAGCCATGTGACTTTCACATGTTCTTGGGGTGACTTGTTGAGCCCTGTCCTGTGATGTAAGACCTACTTCACATCATTTAAAGTGAAAGCAGGTGTATTTAAGTAATTAGAATTTTTAAAAGAAGCATTTTCTTAATAATAGATGAAACGAGTTAAGTGGAAGATGGATTTTTTAAAAAAAATATTTTTATTTTTCTTGGGCTCATGTACCATTAGCAGGCTTTTCCCACCCTGTAGGAAGGACCTAACTTGGCTTCTCAATCTTGTTGTGATCTTGGGGGAGTAGGACACGAACCACTTTTTCTTCTTGATATCTATAACTCTGAAATTGAGTCAAAACCCCCAGATAAACTTTAAGTATCTCCTCTTCATGTACTTCAGTGAAACCAAGTGATAATAGAGACGTTTTTAAAGCCTTGCTGAGATGAACAACTCAGTAGATTGTTCATAATCAAGACATACAGGCACAGAAATCATCTCATTCTGGCTTGGCAAAGTCAATATTTAGAATAAGTTCTCCCAAATGAGCCATCCTGGATGAGATTGCAGCAGTGTGATCTGTAACAGCTGCACCATCCAGATTGTCCCACTTGGGAAGAGCAACTAGCATCCCCAAAGTGCTGTTAAATGTTTTTATTGGTTTGGTTAAAGCCCTGGTAGTTGTAATTAGAGTGACAAAAAGCACTTCAGAAGTGAACAATCACTTTATGGCAATAAAATCTTGGATCAGGCCTGCCCCTCCACAAGAGCTGCACGCTGGCTACAGGGCAGGCACCTTTGAAGAGCCTGAAATGGGTCTGGTAAGAAAACTGCAGAATAGCTCAGGAAAAATCTTGGTTTGCTTTTTGCACTGCTGTTGCTTCTTCCTAAGAGAACGTTGAATTGTAGGAATATAAGTGGGAAGGGGTTGATGAAGAGCTCTTGTCCAGGCTCCAGTGCAGAACATCCCCCTTGATTTAGGGGCCCAAAGCCTGGTCTAGTCCCCATCTGCAGCTATGCCAGCTTCAGCAGAGGGGGGATAGTGCTGCTTTCAGTCACTGTCCTCTCAGTGGTATTGAGCAATGCTAACCAATAAATCCACAGTGGATGTGGCTCCTCCAGCCACCCCACCCTGTGCCTCCCTGGGTTGGGATATTGGTTTGTCAGGCTAAGCCTTGCTGTCGAAGGATGTGACATTTAGCAGTCTGCCTTGTAAAATCCATCATTTGTGTTTGGACATCCTCAAATGCCTGTGGGAGAATACAAGGTCAGCCATTAGGTTCACAGTTGTGCTTGTACATGTCCAGCTGTTCAGACCCCCATGCTGGAGGGGCTTTTTTCCCCTTTTTTTTGGAGATCAGACTATTGCAGGTCTGTGGACCCCCACCAGAGCTACTGGGTTTTATATTGTGATAAGCCACAGCAGTTTAATTCTCTTGTGAAAAGCATTGTTTAAGTGTGTTTAGGCTGAAGGAGCATTTATAATTGTTTCATGTGGTCTGATTATGAATTTCATGTGTTGAAAACATAGACTACTTTTTTTCTTTTAAACACACAACACATGGTGTGGAAGGTGGAAAGCTTTTGTCTTTTATGGTCCCACCCCAGTGTATAGGGGAAAAACTCAAGTCTGGTGCTTGTGATGACTGAAGTTCACTTTAGGTAGCTGTTCAGAGGTTTCTTCTTGCTGGCTTGTTTTTAAAAGAGTGTTCAGGGAAAAACTGTATGCTGCTTCATGAAACTGCATGCGTGAACCATTGAAACCAAACAAATGGAAAAAGGAGTACCAGGAGTATACCATTCTACTAAATTTGGGCTTTGAAGTGGATACTTGCTGTATGAAGTCTCTGCTCTTGTCAAACCCTACGTTCTGTGTCTCTGCCCATTTTCCCCTCAGCAACATCTTGGTTTCCTGGTCTGTTTGCAGAGAGAAGGTTAATGCCTTGTGTCATTGGGGTAGGGCAGTGTGTAATGGACACCACTTCATACAAATTGCGAACTTTATTATTCAGAAGTGTGCATTTTTGTAAGAGCTTAGCATGAGGGAATAAGCAGAGAGGGAGAAATGTCTCCAGGTGTTTAGCTTGTGATGGCAACAGATACATGTGGGCTGGAGCGAGGGGGAACAGGACATTGATCCTGGAGGCTGCTGGGGTTTGGTTTAATGCAATATTGCTGTGATTTACTGAAGAATAAACCCAACATGACTCCTTCAAGACCTATGACCTTCTTCCAGACCTTAAATCCTGTGTTCATTTTTGGGCCCCTCACTGCAAAAACTCCATCGAGGTGCTGGAGCAAGAGGAGAGGAAATGGCCTCAGGTTGTTCCAGAGAGGTTCAGGCTGGAGACTTGGGAACATTTCTTCACTGAAAGGGCTGTCATGCCCAGGGAATGGGGGAGCCCCCATCTCTGGAGATGTTCAAAAGACAGCTGTGGCACATGGGGACATGGTTTAGTTGTGGATGTGGCAGTTCTGGGTTAATGGTTGGACTCTACGGTCTGAGAGGACTTTTCCAACCTCAATAATAATGATTCCAGGTATAATTCTGAGCAAAGCTGGATCTGCTCTGCTGAATCTGTAACCTGAAGACTAGGAGGATAGTCCTGAGAAGCTTTGGTACTACAAAGCTAGTCACTTGTTTTGGTATGTATTTAGGATATTTTAATCACTTAAAAATAGTCTTTTTTTTTATAGGAAGGTAAGATTTTTGCAAAAATCTACACATCAGCAAAGTCCATGGAAGAATTGGTAGGTAGTTCAAAATCCTGGCCTTGCTTTTGGTTGTTGAAGCTATTCTAATTGTATAAAAACATTTTGATTAACACAATCTCTGATTTTCAGATGGTTTTGGAAAGGAACAAGCTTCTGTGGGAAGTGAGCTCTTCCATGCTGCGTGAGCAGACCAAAGAACAGGGGAAATGGGGATTCTCTGGAAAAATAATCTTATGATTCACTCACATTCTGTAAACTAATATGGGAAGGGCTTAGTCTTCCTAAAATCCAGAGTGCTAACACCTGTTTCTAGTTTTTAAAGGAACTTGTTGCCTGTGCTGCTCTATCAGCAGAGCATGACATTTTCCATTACTTTAGGCAAGAGTTTTAACATGTTTGTTTAGCAGATGTACTACCATGAGGTTTTTCCAGTTTCTAAAAATACGAATATTCTGTTTTCTAGTAGGAGAGGACAAATTACACTTTACTGCTTTGCCTTGTAGCTCAATAGTGTATATGCATTCTTTTTCCAAGGAAAACTCAGCCAAAATATCAGGGAAAGAAGCACAAGTAAAAATTGCTGCTGCTCTGTGGAATATTCCACTCTGCACACATGGAGAGACTTATGCCCACTTTTGTAATTATGAATCTGGTCCTTAGAATCTGCCTTAACATATATATTACACTTAATTATATATATTTTTTTAAACTTATAAACATCTGAAATAACTCACCATTAAACTTTGCATACGATTTGAGGGGACTCACCAAATCCAGAGACTGAATGCTGACAGCAGGAATCCATTATGAAACCTAATATGAGATTAAAAGGTTCCTGAGTATATCTGTAATTGAATTGTACAAAATGCCTGATTTGTGCACTGGACACAGTGCACAAGAGACCACAAGCCTAAATGAAGCAAATTATAATTCAATTAGATAAATGCTTCCAGAGCAGTTCAAATCCTATCTTTAATACCATTTAATGTGGAGAAAATGTGCTTTTTTTTCCTGTTAGGATTAAAAAAATAAGCCCTTATCTGAAGGGTGTCCTCTGTACCACTTCTGGCAGCAAACTGGAGTGCATAATCACACTGGCTACAGTGATGATGCTGATCTGTAAAAGAGCAAGAAAAGATATGTTTAGAAAGAAACTAGAGAAATTGGAGAAAATTATGATAATTTGTAGTGGTGAAAAACAGTCCACTGGTGCTATCTTGCAAGCTCGGCTCAAATTTTCCCATTTTCATGAGGCATTTATGAATTCAGTGCACTTGCAGAGCTTGTCACCAAGTAATTCCAGCCTGACTTAAATTTAATTCAATCCAACTTGTGCTTATCTTGGGATATCTGTTTGTTTCCTCCCTTACAATCAATGCATGCTTGGCAGTTTGAGTGCTGTAATGTTTAATTAACCCTCTCAGTTGCTTTGTTTAATTGCAGAAGAAATTTAGTCCTCACTAGATATCTGTATACACCTTACAGTAGCAAAGAAAGCCTCCCTGGATTGTTAACAGAAATAAGAACCTAAAATGTCAGAAATCTGTGAAATATGAAGGTTTCAAGCCGCTTCTGCCTCTTTTTTTATTTTTCCAGAGGGTGATATTGGAGTCAAATATTACCACCCCAGCCAACAAGCAAGGGTATAGCTGTATCAAAAATTTGCAGAGAAATGATGGATAAGGTGTGAAATAAGTTGGGTTGGTGATCACAGGAGCCCAGAAAGCTGAGTTGGGATTGGTACACTTGGCAGGTAACAGGAGAAATAGAAGCTTGTTTCCTTGACATAGTCTGGCACTCATTCTCATTGTTTTCTAGCAGTTTACTTTTATTGGGGGAGGTTATTAATTTTTTTTAACCTTTTTTTTTTCTTCTAGTGGGACAGATGAGCATAGCATTCCATTAGACTTCTGCAGAGCCAGCAGCAGAAATAACTCTGGCAACAGTCAGGTTATGCTTTCTTGTCCAGACTTCTCAGCTGTTTGGGCATTACTGTTGGTCACTAAACCCCCATTAATAATAATAAAAATAATACACCTTTAAAAACTTGTGGGGCTGGGAGGGGTCTGGCTGCCAGGCATGCTGGCAGACTGTAGCCACTCAGTAAATACCACAGGAAATTGCTTAATGAGAGCAGATATAAGAATATCTCTGCCTCTAAAAAATTTTTGGCTTGGCTGCTCCCAGATAATTTGAATTAGGCTGTGTGCTTTGTGAGGCCCAGAGGGCAAAATTGGCATGACTTCCTTGCCCATATTAAGAAATAATTGCTGCCTAGATAAGGGAGGGCAAGGTTGCCTATTAATTTTAAGTGGGAGCAGTGAATGGGCTTGTTGGTTACTTCAATGTACCCTATGGAAAATGTATTCTCTGTTCTTCCATCAGTGGTAGCATAAAACACATTTATGCAATGGCTTTCCACATTTTATCCTGTCTGGAGGAGCTCTGGCTTGGGGTGCTCCTGGTACTTTCCTGGTCCAGGGGACACTTGTCCAAGATGACCCCAATTGTCCCAGATGAAAATCACTGCTCTGAAACCTCTATTTCTATACAGCAAATTGCTGTGTAAGCAAAAGCAGGCTCAGAAATAGGTCCCATATGTAGATATTTACTACAAATCCTCTGTGTTATCCTACAGAGGAGTGTTGAACACAGCAGTCACATTAACTCTCGTGCAAGTCTTAGGTAGCTGTGACCTATCCAACAAGTTCAAATTGCTCTGTCACCTGCAGTCTTTAAGTATTTTCATAAAAAATCCTCCCCTGTACAAATCTGTTGATTTTAAGATGTGATGATATAAATACTATTCCACGGATGTATTCAGAACAGCAGGCTGTTTTGAACAACAGAACTGCCTGTCTCAAAGCTGGGAGAGTTGTTCTAGAGATGAGTTGAGCTTGGTGCTTTTAAGGCAAATTTCCTTATGTTTGATAGTCCTGGTGTTTGTGATAGGCACTTCTCAAAGTTAAATGTCTTGCTCATTTTAGTTTCTTCTTTGAAAATTCTTTAGTCTGAAAGACTGTGTGATGAACTGCCCAAGTTCACATTTCAAATGACATTCCTTTTGGGCTATATAAAAGAATAAATGAGCATCATGCTGCTTGTGTATTTCTTGTTCACTTTATTATTTTCTGGTTTCAAAAGAAGTGAATTTGGAAAAAAAAAAAAAGACAAACTTGTGAAGTGAAATGAAATGTGGTCTTTTGCCAAACTAATGCATGTTCAGATTTACTGGAGAGAGAAACTCCGCTCTGGGTTTCTAGTACATCCATTTGGACAGGCTAATGGAGGCATTAAAACACAATGACTCATCCTTCAGTTCAAGGTACCATCCATGGAAGCTATTTCAAAGAATAAATTAAGATCCATCCAAAAGTTCCTGTAATTATCTTTCCTTTTTGGCTGGATTCTGTTCCTTCAAGCAGGCAGTTTTTCTCAACCTGTAACCCCACCTTTCTGCTGGTCTCTTCTCTGGCAGCAGCTGCATGAATTAGTGAAGCTCTCTGGTTCTCCCCTGCTTTGTCATGGCCCATCCACCTTTTTCTCACTCCCCAAGGTGAGCTGCAGCAGGGCAGATGCCCTGGGGACTCGGACCATGGGGGTTTGTTTTGGTCCCTTGTGTACTTAACACCAAATCCCCCAATTTGCTGAATCTACCAGCAGCACATCTGCAGAGAGCAGGAGCTGCCCTGTGTGTCTCTGAAAGCCTGGAGGGCATCTTCCTGCAGAACCTCCCTTCTGGAGTTAAGATCTGCCACGAGCTGAGAGCTCAACCCTGCACTTCACATAAATCTTTCATGGAGAGAAAACTATAAGCTCCTTCTGGTCTGAAAAAATCTTGTTTCTAAAGTGCTGTTCTATTACTCTTGGCCCACTCTTTCAGAGAAATAATCCCATAATAAAAACAAGATCTTCATTTCTTGGAGCTCTGTTTCTTTCTGCTTTCCTGAATTTCTCATCTTCCCCTTCTGATATGGCCCAACCAGGCAAGAGACTCTGTGTAAATCCACTAGGAATCAAAATTCCTTGTTTCTTTTTAGGAAACTCTTCTCCACTTTCTATGCTCAAACTACCTCAGTTAAACTATTTATGACAATAGGTGAAAACTCATAGGCTTTGTTTTCTTAGCTTGGATCTGTTTTGTTTTATGAATATTGTGTTTCCTTAGCTCTGCTGAGCTGAACATCCTCTTTAACCATCAATAAAACTCCCAGTGCAGAACACAATGAATGCCTCTTTTGAACTTCTTGCTATAGGAACTTCAGTTATTGTTGGGAGTTCTTTAGCCTAAAATTAAGGGTTTTTTGTTAGCCCCATTTCTTGAATGGTTAATTGAAAAACAAAACAACCCCAAACTCAAAAGCCAAAAGAAATAACAAAACTATGAATGAGCAAATTTAGGAAATGGCCCTAAAATACCTTTTGGCAAACTTCCTGAACGGGCATATTGCCATACTTGTCTTTGGAGATGTGGGAAGTTTAATCCTCTAGAGCTGATCAAATTTGCAGAACTTTGTGCTTTTAGTAGCTTGTTTCTTGTGGTAAAAAACTGAGTTGAAACAAACTCTCTGTCTCCTTGGCCCTTTTGAGGGCTAAAAAGAAGCAAATTTATCCAACACAGAAATGAATGCTGCTGATCTTGGCTGCTCCAGCTCTGTTGTAGAGTTGCTCTGAGGTGGTTTTACAGCTGTTTCTTGAAATTTTGACTCGTAACATGTAAGGGAGTTTAGTGAGATAGATGAGGTAGTGGAGGTTGAGCTGGGTGACTGTGGAAGTGATGGGGAAGTCAGGACACAGGTGCACCCTGCATCAGGATCAGCCCTGTGCAAGGGGCTTGAGGTTTGGGAAGGGGATGGGGGATGGGTTTGGTTATTTTTCCCAAACCCTGCCCTGTGCAGGCTGAGCTCATACAGAGCTGGGTGGTTTGGGGAGGTGAGGGCTGGGATAAGGCATCAAGGTTTAGCTCAGTGCAGTGTGGTGGGCCTGCACTTGGATTTGCTTCTGTGTGCAGGTCTGATGGCCTTCATCTAAATAAAGATGAAATAATTCATTGTAATGAATATGAGTAATTCAACGTGTGTTTTTTTGTTTGTATAGCAGATCACCTGTTCCCAGAGCTGGCTCTCCAAAATCTTTCCCTCTGCACCTTCTGTCATTTCAGAGCAGGGAAGGCAGCACATGCAGTGCTTTGTCTTTTCTTTAGAGCATGTGAGGAAGGCAGGAGGGGGGACAGGAAGATCATCACTACCTGTGGTGTGAGATTCTTGGTAGAAGAGCTTCTCTATTTCTGTCCTTCTTTCTCAAAAAGTAAGCTGGAAAATGGGTGCTGTTGAATGCTGACTTCAGCTGTAAATTTCTCCCAGAAGGTAATTATTTTATTTTTTTAAAATGGTAGTTTTGTGTAAGTGAGCAATAATTCTTCCCAGAGGCCTGTCTGTAGCAGGATAAGAGGATGTGTAAGAAAATGAGGCAAACCAGACCCTGACCTGCTTCTTTTTATCTGGTTGCTGTCAACTCAACTGATCTTGATTGTCGACTTCTGCGTTCCTGAAGTTTACTTGTTTATCTGAGCAGAGGCCAAATCAAACAGCCACAAAATGTGCCTTTAATCTGCAGTGATAAAGAATACCTTGGAGAGGAAATTACATTGCAATGCTGGGAGAAGAGGAATAACTGGAGAGAAATGCATGTGAAAGCATTGCTCTGCTTTCCTCAGAAACAGTTTTTTCCCATCATGTTTTTCTCCTGAAAATAAAAAAAAAAGAGGGAGGGAAGGGGAGCTGTGGGGAATGGCAGGCTCCTGCTTGCTGTTTTGGAAGGAAATTGCAAAATATTAATTAGGAAGATAAAATTTGAGGAGGGATTAAGAATTGTTATTTTGATGTATTAGTTTCTTTCCTAAATGCTTTGTTGTCATTGCTGTGAGATTGTCTTTATTTAGTAAGAATCTTTAACGTTGTCTTTATTTAATATAACGTGTTAATTATCTTAATATTTTTTGTTATTTCTCTTTATTTCAAAACCTTGGCTGGGAGTGAATTATTTTGAGTTTTTCTGGCCTTCTTGGCTCTCTGGATTTAGCCCTGATTGTCAGGTATTTGAGGATGAGATCATATTTCATTATGTGTGGACTACTTAGCCCAGAGGTTTCCCTTCTCCCAGTTGAAATTGCAGATGCCTGTATGTTCAGAAGTATTCTGCTTTTTAAGTACAAAAAAAATTGTGAATAAATTTCACCATGATTTTGTTTCCTCTCCTTCAGCCAATAGGTTCTCTAAAACCTGGTTTGTGTTATTTTCTGGTGCTCATAACTCTGACTTAACATTGCTTTAAGTTTTATAAGGAAAACTGCCTTTGGGCTTTGACAGTTCATGGAAAACTTTAGTCCTTTGCAAAATTTGTTTAATAAAGCTATTTGCAGCTGAAAAAGGGGATTAAATTGGAAATGCCATCTAGTCCTAATTCTGTGTGCTGTAACCTATGCCTGCACACATGTAATACCTCATATCTTTACCATAACCTCCTGCCTTACTGAGTGGCTTATCTCTGTGTGAAATTCCTGCTTAAATATTTTCAGTGAACAAGTTTAAATAAACTCTTGGATAATTGCTTTCCCTCATTCCTTACAGCTTTTGGCACTTCTAGACTTTGCAGGGTTTTTATGAGGCATTTTAGCCTCATGCTTTAAATTGGTAACCTGAGTAGAAAGCTGGTGTATGCTTCATTTAAGTGAAATCAGAGCATTTTAATTAAGCCATTTCTTGGGCTGTGATGGGGATTGACAGAGATGCAGAGATATTGGCAAAGCAAATTATGCAGAAGTTTGCTTTGTCCATCTCTCCCTGCACTGTTCATCGGCCCAGTGTTGATGCTGGTAGTGCATCCCCAAATTCTGTCCTGTTTCAGTAAATTTTTCAGTGTTTTTGGTTTGTACAAACTAATTGATGTGTTAATCTGGTCTTTCATGTTCACATGCAGCCTAGAAGTCTGAGGAAACTAGCTGTTCCCTGAAGAAAACCCTCATATTATGTTACCAAGTGCTGTGAACCAAAGCTGGTCTTGGAAACAGACCATAAAACACAGCTCTGGTGGCTCTAATCCCTGGTTTAGGATGGGGTGGAAGCTGGTTTCCTGTGGTGTACTGGGCAGTGCTTTCTTTGGGGAGCTTATTTGATGGCTAAGAAGATAATTTGGTATTTCAAACCTGTTTAGCTGATTTTGGTTGCTGTTTCACTCTCCCTGGGAGTTTGGCACATGGAGCCAGAGCTGTTTCAGAGCCCCAAACTTCTGTGGGGGTCTGAGAGGAAAATGTTATCCCTCTCCTTGTTGCTTTTGAGTAATAAAATCCCATAGTGACTTATGTATTTCATCTCCTCTGACTCCTCAAACAGAATGAGTTACATATTTAGCAGTGTTTTGTAGCCAGGAAAAGGAAGGAGACACACAGATTCTCTAATTTGTTGCTTGGTATATTTTTGTTGAGTTTTTGGAGGATTGGAAATGAATATGCAGTTGTCCTCTTTAATCTAGATCTTGTGACACATTGCAGATTAAATACTATAACTCAGAGCTTAATGTTGCCTGAACATGACAGTTTCAGCCATAAGAAATCAATCATCTTGCAATACAGCCTTGCAGCACATAAAATGCCCTAGCAATTACATTCACGTGCATTGCTTGGACTCACATATTTTCAAAAGTTGCTATTTCTGTACTCTGCTGGAAATGATGGTATCAGAAAAGAGGAACTGGTTCCACCAGTGCTTTGTATTAACACAGAACATGTATTAATACTTGATTAACTACGAAGTCCCTCATGTCTGGCCTCAAGATGTCTTTGACTGGTCAGTATATGTTCATTTTTTGACACTGAAGGTGGGAGTGACACATGTAGCTAAATATAGGGAAATGTACAAGGAAACTCTTTTTGTGACAATAATGAAAAGTGTTGCAAAATTACCATGCTTAGTAAGGGTATAAAATTATGACATTTAAGGTACTTGCACTCCGAATGGACGACCCACACTGGACTTGGTAAATGCTCTTTTTATTTAATCCAGAGTTGTGAGAGTTGTCCATAAACAAGCAGGGAAATAGAAAAAAATTCTCGTTTTACACAAGAATGGTTGAAGATGGAGGACAAAGCCATGTGAAAATCTGGTTATCTCAATGCTGTAGCTCTTTTTTTGGATTTGTTTTGGTCAGTAAAAAGACCACAACTGCACTATTGATAACTCAGAGTGAACATGGAAGAGTGGATACAGTTCTCTGAACTGGCACTGTCACTGACATTTCCATGATGCTTTCTGAAGCAGAGGGAGAGTTGCAATAAAAACCTGTGGCTGGCCTCTCATTTTACATACTGAGAAAGAGAGGAACCACATCTACAGCTTGAAAAAAAGAAATATAGAAAAGCTTTTTGTGTTCTAGTTCATGAATAAGTACAGGACTGAGTTTAATAACTTAAGATCTGTTTGGATTTGTGTCTCTTGCTGTGTTCATTTAAAAGGCAATTTTAAAGTGTATGGGTTCAGATGGTGCTATTGCTGCTGTGCTTTCCTAAAGAAATTTCTCTTATTGAGGAACTTAAAACTTAATAGTTTGAGTAAAAAATTTTTCAACTAGACAGTTGTGGTTTTGTCCAAATCTGAAATGAGTTTATAACTTGCTAAGCACAAGTGCGGCAGAGCTGAAGTCTTTGTGTCCCCTAACAGCTTTTTTTTCTGCCAAAGTCACTTTGACCCAACCTTTTATCTTATTTTGGGAATTAGTCATTGCATCCTTTTGTTTTTAATCAACCTAATTGGTAAAAAAAGAAAATTAAAGAAAAGCTGAGACATGTACCACTCAGATCACAACTGTGGTGTATGGTTTGATGGAGGTACTCAGCTGTTGTTGCTGGTTCTCTCTGTGATAATTCTTTTAATGTTAAGAAAGAGGGATTTTTATTTGATTGTAAGCACTGTCATCCAAACCACCCAAAAATGGCATTACACCCCAGTCTCTCTGCCTGGTGGTGATTGGGACTGAATTAGATTGTCATGGCAGGCTGAAACCCTGGCGTTTGGCAGAACTTTAAAAGGGGGATGAATGTCCAGTTCATTGCTGGTGGCAAAGACTTGGGCTGTAATCAGGGCCATGAAACATTTTCCTTACTTAGCTGGATGCTTGCCATTAAAAATATTTTGGTGTAATACGTGCTGAATTGTGACATGTGGGCAGTGGCATTGGTGCCATCAGTCACAGAGACTCTGGGTTGCTTGGGAGCCATGAGCAGTGGTGTCAGGCTGCATTTACATCTCTTTAATCAGATCAGGTGTTGTAAAATCATTTGGGGCAACCAGAAGAGCTCACGTTCCCAAGAAGGGTCCCTGAGGGGGTTCTTCCTGGCAAACTTAGTCAGCTTAAGTACACAGCATTTTGTTCTTGTCATTACCAGGACAGCCTAATTACTGCATTGGTGACAGCCAAAGTCTACTGAAAGAAACAGCAACTGCCAAATCCAGCCTGAGCTGCTGAGCTGAGCATGGCTCCCTCTCCGAAGTGGCTTGGCCAGAAAGGATAAACCCATATGGCTAAAAACCCTGTAGGTCTGTGTTTAGATTGACATTTGAGGCAGTGAATGGTCCATCCCTGGAAATACTCAAGGTCAGGCTGGGTTGGGCTCTGAACAACTTGATCTAGGGGAAGATGTCCCTGCCCATGGCAGGGGGTTGGACTGGATGACCTTTAATGGTCCCTTCCAACCCAAACCATTCTGTGATTCCACCTCCGGCTCTTGCCTTGGCAACACTCATCAGGGATTTTAAACACAGAAGACTTCCACAGAGATATTAGCACTGTGCTTGCACAGACTTTGAGTGGGCAGTTTCCTGTCCTGTGGTTGTGGGGACAGATGTGGTCTCTGTGTGGCTCACGAGACACAGGTGGAGCTCATGGTACAGCAGGAACTGTTTGCAGGGCACAGGCAATATCTTTCCATTGCTTCGGTAGGGGTGCTTCTAAAAGCCAGACCTGCTCTTGAACATGCAGATTCCATCCTGCAGAGACCTCCTCTCCACAATCAGTCACTGCTCTAGCCATGCTGCTGCTTGTACGTCCAGCTCTTCACTCAAGTGCCTGAATATCCGGAGCCCAAAGTGGATTTTCTTTGCAGCCTCAATGTTTTTGGTGTAGAACAGTTGATGTGATGTTGAATGATTGGTGCTCTGGGTGGCCATAAGGTGCTGTTTCTGTTCTGTCAGGGCAGTGCAATAACACATCCTGTAAAGCATGGAAAGAAGGTGTGAGAAATGCAGCTCTGCCAGCTGTAACGCTGAATGAAAGGGTAGAGTGGTTTTGAATTCAGGTTAGCAAATAACTGGCAAGTCAGTAGAGCTGATGCTTTTTTGCTGCAGGAAATTCCCCTGGAACATCATGGAATTGCTGAACATAATATAAGGGAATAGCAAATTTCTCAGGTGATGTGGAAATTCTTGAAGAGAAGGAAGCTGTTGGGAAGGGGTAATTCCACAAAATCTTGTGGTTTTGTTTGTTTCTTTAGAGAAGATAAAGCAAAACAAAAAAAGCATGTGGGTTTCACAGATTTTACAGTCTCGGTGCAGTATGATGTTTTGAGCTGTGATAAAGCTTTGTGCTGCAATAGTAAGATGTAATTTCAAGCAAAGGGATTCCTCTGGCACACACAAGGTGGGCTTTAGTGCACATATATCAGGAGAGTGGCTGAGCTCTGCAGAGTGAGATGGACAGAGGAGAGCAAATGCTTTGGGGGAGAATTAATGGCAGTGGTTTACAGCTCCCATCTGAGCTCTCAAGCTGAAAGATCAGCTCTCCTTGGAGGATGATGCTTGTTGCTGGAATATCTTTTCAAGCTTGAGGACAAGTCAGAGGGCTGATATGTGGACTTTTATTATTATTATTTTTAACTCCGTGTAGGTGGGTGACAGGAGGCAATTGGTGTCCCTGGTATCTCTGCCCCTCATGGCACTTTGCTTCCTTGGGAGACCAGCTGCGTGGCTCAGGATGACTACCAGCAGATTTAGTGATTTAATGACCCAAAAACTTAAAGGGTAAATCCAGTGGCACACAGTGTTCTCAAAGGGTGTAACTTAAAACATGTCTGAGAAGTGTAGCTCTTACTCTTGGACTGCTAGAGCTGTCTTGAAATATGGAGGGTTCATAAAAATCAGGAAAACCTCTGGATTTCCAGGACCATGGAAATGTGCACCTGATAAAAACCTGGCTTTGTGCTGCCTGCCATCAGTATGGAAGCTTCTCTTGTGTTTGATAGATTCCTAATGATCACATCCCTCATGGTGGCTTTCCTGTTGATTAAAATATGACAGTTAGAACCATTGAAGATAGAATGCACTGTCTCATTTCCAAATTCACTGTCAGTGGGCTGGGACAAGTGTGGGGCTACCAGTCTTTATGAAGAAGTGATTCCCAGTATCCTTTTTCCACTTTGTACAGGAGAATGAGAAGTGTTATTAAATAACCAAAGAAGTATTTCAATAAAAAGAATCAATATCATGTTTGTAATGTGATGGCTGGGTGCAGCTCATGAGGAGAGCCCAGACTCACCTTTTTTTTAATGACTGGCTGTGGTGTGTAGCTGGGTCAGCCCAAGACATTTTCAGACCTTTTTGCAGATGCTTTTAGCCTTTGGAGAGCTTGGTGCCCTGAGCACTACGGGGACATGGGGGGGAATGTTTGCTGCTCCCATGTCATGGGAGGACAAAACTTGGTTAGAAAAAGCTTCCCTTGTACACTTTGGAAAAATACATCTAAGTAACAGCAGTCCTAAAATGATCCCTTTTTGCCCTTTCCTGGAATGAGTGGAACAGAGATGAGAACAGATGCTGAGCAGCAAGCAAGGAGGATTAAGGTGTGTGTGGGTGTTTGGTGTTTGTTTTTCCTTCAGCAGCTGCTGGTTCTTCAGGCTGTTTTACATCCATGCATGAGACTTGGTTTACTAGTGCTTTTAATTAGAAGATACTTCTAAGCTGAGTTGCCTCTTTTAGTTTACAGGGGATTTCAGAACTGAAATCTGAAATGTAAACTGAAAATGTCCTTGCTCTCATGAAATGCTGTGGCTTTCCTGGAAGTTGGCCGTTCTCATTGATAAATTTTGTATGGAATATTGAGGTAATAGGAACCTCTGGTGTCAGTCTCTTAGTGCTTGTTCAAGCTGGGGACAAACCAGGTGCCTCAGCAAATTCTGCTCCCCAGCTTTGAGCAGGCACAGCCCTGGCTGTTTCCAGGTCTGTGGTAGTGGTTGGGCTGTGGGGTTTCTATTCTGATCTTGGCTAAAGGTGAAAAATACCCTTTTTTTTAAAGCACACCTGGTCTCTTAGAGCCTTGTGTGTTCCAGGTCTTTATGGGGAGGAAAGACAAAGAGGAGCATCCTGCTCAGATTTGGTGTGTAAGAAGCCTTCCAAGGAGACCATCTCAGGGCCTTCTGCCAGATTCAAATTTTATCTATTTATTTTTCTGCAGATGTGCTTACACATATGAATGCCTGTGTACAGAGGTATGGCATGTGCATGAAGGCCCCTCAGTGCAAGGGAGAGCTTCCAGTCTGGGTTCACACTGCAGCAGATTGATGAACAATAAGCTGCCACCAAAAAGTCCCTCTGTCCGTGGTAGTGCGCTTGGTGTTGGGGGTTTTGGCATTCATCTCTGTCCCATGACAGGGAAAAAAGGATTTTTTTTTGAGAAATCTTTCTCCTAGATCCATTTAGACACATCATGAAACCTCTCTGTAACACATTTCCCCAGGAAACATGAACCAGACTTACTCACATTGCAAACAAGTTTGCTACTCACGTTGCTCTTGCCCCTTTGCCGTCTCTTCCCTTTTGTTGCCATGAACTATTAGGGATTCAACACCACTTCACTCTCTCAAGTTGTCCACAGTAGTCTCTCTTGTGGCTCTATTCTGGCTCACCCTGCAGTCACGCCAGCAATGGGCCAATGCAGGGTTGGATGGGGCTGGAGCTGGGATCAAGCAGCAGAGCCTCTTCCAAGGGCAGTGCTGGATTAAACCCCTCTCATGATGGTGGCAGTAGGTTAAATAATGTGTTGATACACCCACGGGGGAAAAAAACTGAAACTACTGCATGTCCAAGGATTTGTGCCTGGTGTTAAACATCATTCCTGATGAGCAGTTCTTTGTCCACATTTTGTTACTGCAGAAATTGTAAATATTTATAACCTACAACTTGGGAAATCATGTTTTCTGCCCCAATGTGCAACTGAAGACTGCATTAAACTGATTGAGATGGGTTTAATCCAAAGCACTGTTACTGGGGTTTTTTCCCTTCAAGTTTGTGTACATTAGTATAAAATTCTGGGAAAAGCCTCTCTGCACTTATGAGGGTGAGAGGCTGCTAGAAATTTACTGGCAGCTCACATCTGGTTTTGACCTGATCCCCTGCCTGTCAAATTGGTGGAAGATCTTCCAATTACTTGTAAATCTTATCTCCTTAAGTTGCCTTTCTTCTGGTCTTTAAATTTTTGGGTCTCTGCCAAACCCAGCTGGGGCAAGCACAGGACACATCCCACTTCCCCCATCTCCTTTGCAACTGAAGGGTGATGTGTGGGTTGAGGTTACAGAAGCTGCAGTCAGAGACTTCAGCCCTTTCTGGGGGACCCTGTGCTGGGTGCCCCCTTTTCCCCCCTTCTGTTTTGTGGGGGAAATGCCTTCTCTTGTCCTTATTCATTTGCCTGCAAAGTAAGAGGGTCGTTTCCTTGTTTGGTGCTGCAAGACTCAGGGTAGAACAGGAACTTTTACCGTGGGGAGCAGCAGGGATGAAATGGGGGTTCCCCCAAGTTCTGGCAAATCTGAGCTCTGGGCTGTGGCTTTCTGGACCTTATGCCCTCCCCCTGGTGTAGGGGAGGGGGGTCCTGCTACAGCCGGGGGAGAGCAGCAGCACTGCTGGGCGCAGGTGTGCCCAGGTGTGTGTTGGTGCCTCCCCATGCAGCCCCTCACTGGCTGTAGTTTGCCAGTGTGAAGTGCAGAGTGCTCGCTGTGCTGGTGGCCAGGCAGGGCTTTGGTGGGGATGACATTAGAGCCAAACACAAATTGGGTTGTATCTTGTGGAGCTGCTGTGCTGCCACCCCTTTTTTCTGGCTGGAGGAGAGCTTGTCCTTCCTTGTATCTGTGTTCTAGATCATCTGAGCCTTGAGGCTTTTCTGTTGAGTTCTGATCTTTTCTTCCACACTTATACAAGGATTGGTCAGTCTTATTCATATTCTGATGAAAACAAACCAGAAAATTCCCATGTGCTAAATATGCTTTCAGCCACCTCTGGCTCAGCTAAGGCAGCCTGTGCTTGGGCAAAGTTTTGCAGAGGCAAGCGATGCTTTGTTTTATGAAATCTGCATTTAAAGGCTATGTGTGCCATTTGGTCACCAGCTGACTTATCTTGAAAACCAAAGGCCTCCTTTGACTTCATATGCTTTCAACTCATTTGTGACACCTACAGAGACTGACTTAGCAAAGTGAAGGTTTCCAGTAATAATTTCATTGTAAGAATAAGGGTATGAGTCACATAGGATTAAACACATGGGGAGAATGTCAGCTTTTCAACTACATAGATTATTTGGAAGCTGATGGATGTTTTTTCATAACACACTCATACACTTTTGTAGGTAAAGAAAGTGGAAAGCCATTTCTGTGTTGATTAAAATAGCAGGCATCTACAGTATTGAACTTGAAACTAATTTCATTTTGATTAAATTGCCTTTCCTTTAACATGTCATGGGAAAAACAAGACATCCAAAATCATACTTGAGGTATGAGAAAAAAGAGAAAATAAAGTTTATATCTGCAAGAGATGAATCACCTGGTTTCACGCTTTGTTTTGCCATTTCTTGCTGACATCAAGTCAAACTTGTAATTGTCATGAATATTTGCAAAACAAGTTATGATAATGCTGTCCCAGGGATAAGAGGGAATCCATGGTTCCAAATCCCAGCCTGGAAGAGACTGTGCCCTTTGGGTGAGTGGAGACTGCTCGTAACAGGAGAATTATGAAAAGTGAGGCAGCATCTGCCTGCCCTGTACAGTAGTTGTGGCTGGGGGAGGTGTGAGAGTTCAGGGCTCTGGTTTCTTTTTACTGAACAGTGATACCTGTTGTTCATGTGAATGAATTCCTACCTTCTAGTTGATATTTTTTATGCCTATTTCTTATGTGTTTTTGTCAACTGGGAGACATCAAAGCTGTTCTACCCAGAAAAAAACAAGAGAGATAGGGAATAGCAATTGTTTCAAATTAGGTCTTAATGAGGTGCAGATGTTGAGCTGTGCTTGCTAGAATTTCTTTGAAACTACAGATGGTCTGGTAGTTCAGGGGTAAGAGAGGGGCAGGGAGGTTTTTTTGGTTTCATTTTCCCTCCTGTGCCATTTGCATGACATGTTAGATTAGGGCTGAATGTAAATGAAGAGCTAATACCCTTCTTGGGTCTCTGGTCTTGCAAAAGCAATGTGTGTGTAATTTTGTTAGTTAAGCAGCCGAGGTTTATGTATAATACATCTTTCTGCTTTGCCTTGGTGTTTTGTATTGCTGAGGGTTGGAGGTGAATGGTGGAGAGCAGAGGGGCTCTGAAATCTGTAGAGACATCCCAACTGTCTAGAAGTACTTTGGACCTTTTCTGATCTAAAACGTATGATTGTATTTTAACAGAACCTCTGTAAAGGATATTTAAAATGCATATGGCTCTCTCTGCTCTGTTAAACTCGGTGAAATGTAAAATCTGCCTTCTCCCACTAGTTCTTGCATTTTACTGCTCTCTGGGGTGAATCTCAATAAATAACTGGGAATCAGATCAAAGGCCCATCTTTAAGACTGTTTATAAATGCTTGTGTTCTCTAGAAGAAATGATTGTGCACGTTGGAGGACAGGGTTTGGTCTGAACAAAATGATACGTGTAAGGCCTGCTTTATAATACATCATGCTTCAGTGGCCTTTTTTCTCATCCCAAAGGTGCTGAACCTCAGAGCTTGGCTGAACTCAATGGGGTTTTCAGGTTTTTAGCACATTTGGAAGCCACACTTATCCATGATTTTTGAGCTAAGTAGGAAGACACGAGGAGTGTTTTGAAGCTGCTTCAACCCTTGGTGAACAGAGGGATGTGGTTGCTGGTGTCTGTCTCCTGTCCTGCTGGGTGCTCCCAGCAGATTTGTCTCCTCTGGTTATACTGCTGAGCCCCAAAGCTCCCATTGCCTGCTGTGAGAGAGGGATTTCACCCCAAGGGAGGGAAATGTTCAGTGTTTGTGCTGTAACACCTTGTGCCTCCCCATATCTCCACAGTGAATTTCTCTGGTGTTGTTTGCACGTTTGGCATTAGTCCTCCTGCTAATTAATGTGAAACAAAGTCCTTGCAGTCCCTTTGATGTGGTCTTCTGCCTTTCTTCCTCCCCCATGTAATGTTAAGCCTCTTAAATCTAGATGGATAAATGCCCTATCTATGGCTGTAAAAGCACTAGCATAATTAAACCTTCAGTAATAAGGCTATGCTTTGTTAGCTCAAAATCAGAACTGGGAAATAACAAGTAAACTTCAGCATCTCTGAACTTTCTCCCATTCCGTAGGTGTCGGGGAAGGTGTGATGTGGCTCATCTGCTGCCCAGAGCCTCCTTGCAATGTAAAATTACATTTCTGGTAGTGGGTTAAAGCTGTTGGACCTGGGCTGGCAATGGGTTCAATAGCACAAATGAAACAGAGGAAAGAAATGGGATTTTGTGTTGGTGTTGATATTGAGGCACCTAATGTCATCCTACATTGGATGATCAGATTCAGCTCACACACTGGAACAGCTCTAAGCTAGCTGATAAGGAGCAGATAAGGAGGGAGGTTCTGCAGCATCATGCAGCCTTTGCTGAGTTTGGCTGGCTCCAAGAGTAACTTTTTGATTCAGTTTCTAGAATCACAGATTAGTTTGGGTTGGGAGGGAGGAACCTCCAAGATCATCTTCTTTCCACTATTCAAATGCCATCCAATCTGGTCTTGAACACTGTCACAGCTTCTCTGGGCAGTCTGTGCCGGGGCCTCACCACCCTCAGAGTAAAGAATTTTATTCTCATGTCTAATCTAACCCCATCCTCTGTCAGTGGGAAGCCATTCCCCCTTGTCCTGTCACTCCATCCTCTTGTCAAAAGTCCCTCTCCAGCTCTCTCTTTGCACCAGTATGTTGGTGCTCAGCTGCCTTTAGGGAAATACAAGTCCAGGCAGTCATGTGTACTCTTGATTTTTTTAATTTGTCTGTAGCTGCTGTTAGTATTTTCATTAGATAAAGCTCCTGTGAGTGGCAGGCTTGCACAGCTCCTCTTTTGAGAGAAGGCAACAAGGAATATCCGATCTCTGAAAAAGTGGTGTCAATTTCAAATGAAGGTCAGAGTATCCTTGGGATGTTGGGTAGGAGTGTGCATTTCCCCAGATTGTGTAGAGGAAGAGCTGTAAGAGTTCCCTGACCCCACCAGTGGGGGCTCAGGGGTTCAGCTGTGGGGCCACCTGAGGCACTGGGTGCATGATACAGGTGTCTGGTGGCTGCTTAGTCAAGGCTTGACTGGATTTCTGGACAAAAAGAACTCCAGATGCCCTGTAGTTTGGAGTGACCATCTGTTGACCAGCAAGCCAGTAGTTATTAAGCATTTGGTATTTATCACCTCTTTTCCTTTGTGAGATTTTTATGTAGGTTTATGTGATTGCGAAGGAGCAGCATGGTTGTAATCTCAGCTCTGGATAACAGATGCTGAATACTCCCAGATTACAGATTAGATTTATTTTTTCAAGGCCAGAAAGAATTATTAGGGCTGTTAAATCTGTGTTTGATACCTCCCAGTGCAGAATTTCTTCCAGAAACCAGATTAAAACCTCTCATTTTGGAGAGGTATCTAATCTCCGCTGTAAGACTCCAAGCAGTGGCAAGTCATCCATCATGGACTGAAACAGTCAAGCAGTAATGGGCCGGCAGCAGGGACTTCAGATTTGGGTTTGGAGCAGCACCCAGGCTTCACATTCTTGCTCAGAGCTTATCTGGCAAACCCAGACCTCTGGAGCCTGTGGATTCAGTGTGGGAGCTGAAGTGAACAACCTTCTTCCTTGCATGGCTGCACAGAAGCTGCTTTGTCATTTTCTCTGTGTATTTGAGTACAGAATAGAGCAATATGCCTGAATTTTGGGAAGAATTGAATGAAGGTGCTGATCTTTTACAGTAAGTATCAAAGCTCTTCCATGTGCACATCCCAAATAATGGTGAAAGCATGACCAGGAACAAAATGTGCCTGGAAGCATCCCTTTGTTTCATCATCATCTTTCTTTTGGATTTAATCTATGCCAGAGGTCTGTAGGTTTAAATTTTCCCACTTTTTCCATTAATCCATTTGTTACTCTTGAGGCATTGTGATGAAGAAGCAGCTTGTACTGAACTGAGTGAGTGTACAAATGTCCCAGCTCATGTCAGCAGCTGTTTTTGAATTTCCTGAGTGAGAAGTGAGAAGCTGCAGTGACAGAACAACCTCTCACCACCAGAGAATGTCACGGTGCCTATGGGAGAGGAGTTTGGTAAGGGAGGGAGAGATCTAAAATGAGAAGAGAGAGCATAATTTCAACAAGCTTGACTTCATATTTTTCATTGAAAGTTCAATTTACCCATGGAGAAATAGAGCGGTTCAAAGGGGAAAGGCTGCATTGTTCACTGACGGATAAACTGCAGCAGTGCTGTCTGCTATTTTTCAAATATTAGGTATTTTATAGGGATTTGAAAGATACCTGATTGCAAATGGTAAACTTCAGCCTTAAGTGGGATATGAGTGGCTGTCTTTTGAGGACAGGGAGGGCTTAGATGGTCTGGACCTGTATTTGAAAGGTGGGAATATTGACAGACAGGTTATGTAGGCAGCGAAGTGATGGTAGTTGCAATGTCTACTGACAAGGCTGGGCAAGATTAGAAAAATCAGGTGCTGGTAAAATACAATGATTATGTAGACATTAACTGTTAATGAGGTGTTTTCTAACTGGTGAAAAGCTGCAGAAAGAGCTTTAGTGACACAGGAATCCCTCTTCTCTGCTCTTTGCACAAAGAACTTTTCTTCACAGGAATTTCTGTCATTAGGAGCTGACTTTGGGTTGAGCTTCCCCTTTGTATAAAGTTCTCTGAACCTTTTGTAAGTGACTACTAATGATTTCTTTTTTTTTTTTTTTTTTTTTTTTTGCTTTGCTTTTGTTTTAAATAAATCTTTGCTGCAGTGGCCTCAGAGCCTTTTCTCAGTCTCACTAGCTGACAGCAGACCCATGTCTCATTCTCTTGTTTAGGTTTCTGCTTACTTTGTTCCAGGCATTGACATGCTGGCACGGAAAATGGTCAAATTTTCAAAAATGCTAAAATCCTGACTATCTAGTATTGTGGCAAAGGAAGCATTCCAGTCACGAGTGGCTGCTTCATTCCCTTGCCATCCTGGGAATAAAGAGTGTTGGCTCCAGAAAGGATGTCCTGAGATGCAGGTCGGTGCTGGGCTTTGGAGAGGTCAGGCCAGATCGTGCAGTGGTGGTTTGAGCCTGGACAATCCATTGTGAAGGAACCTCAAGCTGGTGGCCCTGTGTGAGCCTCACAGACTGCAGGGCCTGCCTGGGGATGGACTCGTTGTTGTGTTTCCTTTCAGATGCAGCTGGGAAGGGTTGTGTTGGCTGCCCACAGATGTTCATGCAGCAGGAGTGCCAGCTGGACACGCAGTTGTTTTCTCTCCATCACTACTCAGCTCTGGTCTGAGAAGGAACTTTTTGAGAAACAAGGTGTGTTTGGGTCAGTCCTGGTGATCTGAGCTTATGCATGGCCTGGGCTTGGAGTAACACAGAGAGGGCAGGTGTGCTGTTCTCAAAACACAGCAAGTAGGATTCTGCACAGCAGAGGGCTTTCTTAAAGAGTTGATGTGGATAGTGTGGATTTCTCTGATTATGCCGCTGGTGGAGTGGCAGCAAACTCAGTAAAACTTGGAGAAGCCACACACAAGGTACAGATCTCATTCAGCCTTATCAGGTCTGGTGGATTGACAGACTTGTCCTGGCTGACACTGATCTCCTAAGGGCCTAATCACAAAATCAATTGCAGAGTGAAAACAAGCAGTTAACTTGAAAAGGATGATACAAGAGTCTTATCAAAGTCCCAAAGGGTGTCAGAACTGGAAGTTCCTCGGTTTGTAATAGCAGCACCAGCCAGGCACTGTTTCTTGGCTGGTTATTAAGCTGAGAACTTCCACTGTGGCTGGTTGGCAGCCTGGGGCTTGCATGACACCCCAGAATTCTTTCTAGCAATTCAAATAATTAACATTTTATTGCAAAATAAACAAAACCCTACACCATAATGCCAGGAGTTTTAAGGATTTTCTCTTTTAGGTTTTTTGTAAGGCTTGCGTGCTAAAAACTTAATCAGGTTGGAGCTTTACCTTTGTTTTCCATACTGAATGTGACCTATTGGTATTTTCGTCTGAAACTCTGCAGCTCCAATCTGTGGTGAGCATGAATTTTAAGCTTTAAATAAAAGAAATGTCTTGTTTAGGATAACTCAATGACCAGGAAGTTTATATGGTGCCTCATGCATCTGTCTGCAGTGGGTTGGGAGTTGTCAGGTGTCTCTCTGCTGCTGGATGCCAGGAATGGCACTGTCTATGCATGTAGCACCATGCAGTTGTTCCCTGGGGCTCTGCTGTCCTCCTCCATCATGGTCTCTTTCCATGTCACAGCTCTTTGTTCCCACAGTGCTGGAGGAAGCCACCCCTTTGCTCCCCAGCCCTTTCTGCCTCCAGGGTGCAGCCCTGTGGTCACCAGCCCTTTTCTCCCTTAGGCTCAGCCCTGCTTTGAAGGCTCACCAGCATGGGACAAGTCAGCATTCCATGTGGGGAATTTGGGCAGGTCGGGTGCTGCAGGGCACTGAAACAGCGACAAGCAATTCTTGTCCTAGTTTTTATCTCCATGCCAAGGATGGGAAAATTGTATTTCCTTTTGCCTTCAAGTAAAGATTCCTGTCTCTTCTTCAGCTAGGGTGAGTTTGGCGGTTGTGTGGCATTTCCTGTCCTTGCCTGTGCTTTGGGTTAAGGGATGGAAATTGTTATGGTTTTGATGTGACCTAGAGAAAAATGGTCTGATCTGTGCTGGCTATGTGAGTATTCTGCTGCAAAGGAAGCTCTTTATAGCCTTTTGTGTTGACTGCCCATCTTGATCTGGGGGAGGCTGGTGGTTTAAGGCACATAAATGAAATTAGATGTTCAGACTCCATTCTCAAAGGGAGTTGTTACAAGTAACCTTGTTGTCCCAGCAGCTCTGTTCCATAATTCAGTAACAGCTCTGGAAGTCATGCTCTGATCATGTCTTGCATTTCACGGTGCTACAGTGCTAAGGAAATGTGCTTTATATGCCTTTTCCTGGAGAAAATGTTTAAAGGAATAGAAACCAAAAATCTACTTTTTCTACTGAATAGAAGGTAAGGAAATGATGGGAATGGGTGCTGTGTTCCTAGTGCCTCCTATTTAACTGGAGAACATTGATCAGGGCTTTCTTTTCTGCTGTCCTGTGACACTTTCCCTCCTTTCCCCTGGTATTCCCATATGCTCCCAAACCATATCTCTTTGTACCAGTGCCTGGAGAGTGCCAGTCTTGGCTGTGGCTCATTTCCCAAGCTCAGTCTGGACTTCCCACAACAGTAATTGGTGGGTGATCTTTCCCTGCCCTTATCTCAACCCAGAGCCTTTAGCTGCATCTCACCCATCATGGTGGGCACCCAGAGACCAGCCAGGGTCAACCCACCACACAGAGACATGATGCACAATGGTTGCAGGACAGAATTTGTATTTATTATGTATTAAAGGAGGATTTGTATACTTGTATTTGAATTTTAACTCGTCAAAGAACTCCTTTGATTTTCAGCCGTGGTTTTGGTAATCACAGAATCTTAAATTCTTGGGCTTTCTCCATAGTTCATGGCTATCTTTGAATTGTTTTCAGATTGTTCAGCCCCTGTTGCATCCAGGTCCTCCTTTCCCCAGCCTTGGCCATGAGAATAGGATTCTTCTCTGGTGGAAAGTAAGATTTTTATGCAATGCCCTACTTCCAGGAACTGCTGTCTTCAGGGAAAATGCCTGTTCTAGAATAAGATTTTGAAAAGCAACGGCGATTGCTAACATTGATAAAACTGAAACACAGTTAGTGTCTGACTGGGACTGCACAGCTTCTTGTTAGTGGTGACGCCTTTGAGTTGGTCCCCTGGTGCTGCCAGTGCTGAGCAGACAAGGCATCAGTGGTGGTGGTGTGGCACCCGATGGGACAAGCACAAGGGATGACTTTCCCCATGCTTTGTGCTCATGGAAAAAAAACCCATAAAACCTCTTTACAGCTCTCTTTGTCAGTGTTTAAAGAACTGGGGCTGGAGTGCTTTGTAGCACTGCAAATACCAGAGATAATGGGGATGTGTGTTTGCCTTTCTTGTCCTTGTGCCTTTCCAGGACAGCAGAAATCCCTGTAGAGCTGCCTCTTGTGCTTATGGGGCTTCCACTTGTAGGGGTATGTGGCAGCTGGAAGGGAGAGTCTTTACATGGTCTCCAAATGAACAGGAGAGGGGCAAAAATGTGCAGACATCCCCTGCCCTTTCTGATGGGGGGAGGGAATGGGACAAGGGTTTTACACATTGCTACATGTCCTTTGTTAGTGTGTGGCTGATGCTGCCTCTGGGTGTTCTGTTGTTTCCCTGTTCAGTTTTGCACAAGAATTGACAGACATCAGCTTAAAGACACTCAGCAATTTTTAAATTTTTTAAATTTTTTTTTTTCCCTCTATGAAGCTGCTTCCCAGGGAGCCTGAGCCATGTGCTGGGGGTTCCCAGGGAGCATGGAGAGGGAGGCCCAGCTTTGGGAATCTTATTTTATTTATTTTTCCCCTGTCCTGCTGCTTTCTCAAGCCAGCTATCTCTGAAGTCAGGGCAGGAAATGAAAGGGCTGAGAGGTCAGGGGTGCCTGGGGAGTGCTAAGGACCTGCCTGCTGAAAGCCTGCGGTGACTCTCCAGGCTTGGACACAAAAGCAGGAGGTTGCATATACTTAGAAGCATTTCTAGCTTGATTCATTAATAGCCAAACAAAAAAAAAAATTAATGTGCAGCCCTTTCAAAAGGGGAATATAACTTTGTGTTGAGCTGAGTGCTGTATTTGGCGTGCAGAGCTGTGTTTTGGGTGGTAGTGCAGGGAATTCCATGTGATGCCATTAAAGGTCTGTAAGGGATTACCTTTGGAGCTATGTCCTTTTTGCTATTTTTAATTTGTCTGTCAGCTGTCACCGAAAAATGCAAGATGCTGTTGAGAACTTGAATCTCAAACTGCAAGGTATCCTCTTGTAGTTTTCCTGGTGATATTCAGTGTATGAGAGGATATTTTTAAATCTTCTCTATATAAATATTCAGGAGTTGGGCAACAGAGCTCACAGCATCAGAAGAGAGGGCTTCTGAGGAGCTTCTCAAAGGATTCCTGGTTCTTCAGGGCATGACGGGGAAAATGGCAGAGGCCTTATTTAATTTGGTTTAAGCTAAGACTTATTCAGACACTGTGATGTGCCAGTGTGTGATAGTCTGTCCAAGCTAAAACCAGTTAAATGAGGTGGTGGACAAGGCAGTGGGAAGGATGTGCAGTTCCGGGGACCAGGGTGCATGGCTGGGAAGAGGGGATTGAAAAACAGGAAAGGCTGTTTTTCTATAGCACCCTGCTCCTGGCTGGATCCATCCACAAGTTCATCTGCATTCTCCTGTGCCACACATGGGATTTGCAGCTACGACTTCCTGGTGTTTGTCCTCTCCATGCATGCCCAACCCCTTTTGGACTGGCAAGAGAGCCTTCCCAGGTTAAACACCTCTGCCTCTTTAGCAGATTGCTGTTAGTTGGCTGTTTGACATCTGTGCCTGTTCAGTTTAGGGGTGGATGAGAAGTGATGAGCTCCTGGCATGGCCAGAGGAGGCCCTGCTGATGTGCTACAGCTGTTTTGCCCCAGGAGGGAGCTGAGGCTGCCCAGTCATCCCCACTTTGCAGGGATGCAAATTTAACAAAATGCTCTGAAGGATGGTCCCCAAGGTTTTTGCCTTTTTTTTTTTAGTGTATTTGCAAATAGTAATTGTTTATTTTGCACCACTGCCCCCAAGCTGTGATTGGTACACCCACCCTGTGGGTGCTGACATATTGAAGCTTGGAGAGTTTTACCTTACAGGGATGTTTTCCCAAGTGCTAATGAAACTTTTTTGCTGTATTCTTAGTGATCTTGTGAGAACTCTAGTGAACTACCAGAAAAAAAAATTTTGGAAATTAATATTTCCATTCTTTGCATGTCCTTGTCATGGTTTGAAATACTAGGGATGTGGGCTTTTCAATTGGAATTTTGGTTCTTTCTCCTCTATGAGGAATAAATTTGATATCTGCTGTGCAGGTTTCTCTCCTGGATTGAATTACTTAACTTAGTTCCACATATTTTTTTTCTTGTAATATCTCAGGCTTCTTTGTCTTACATGAATCTTTTCTCCTTTTTCCTTCTGTTATGATTTTTGTATTGTGTGACTTAAAAAAAGCTTCATGTAGTGTACTTTTTTGGGCACTGCTAACGAGCAGACATTTGCAAACCATTAACTTAAGAATTAGTAAAAACAGATAAGAACAGTTTTGGCAATTCTGTCAAATTAGACATTTGCTTTATCTTAGTAGATGACTTTCCAAGTCATAAGCAGATCAGCTGCCAAACTGCCATTGACTTTTTGGAGGAGTCAGATGCATTTCTGCATAACACAACATCCTCGTAATGGGATGCACCTTCTTGACCTTCTGTGTTTATGTAGATGCAATTACAATTGTATGGGATTGTTATTATTTAATTACTATGTTCCAAAGGAGTGGTTAGTAATCACTGGTATTCCTCCAATACCCCTGAAGGTGAGCACTCCTGTGGCCCTGTACTGAATGCTTTTTAAAGAAATTTGTGTGTAAAGTATTCTGCAGTCTTATAAGAGGGTTTTTTTTTTAATTCTGTTGGTTTCTTAACACAGAATCCTACATGGGGCTACAACTGATTGCCAGCATTTGTAAAAGTTTATTTCTACTTGTATTTAAAAAGAAATTTATGTTAAGTTTTCAAATACAGAGTTCTAAAATCATCTCGTAGAGCAAGCACACGTTTAGCGTTACCTCAGTTTGTGCTGTAACTCCATAGGAAAACAAATGATCTTCATCAAAAGTAACACAGAGCTGGTGCCAGTGCTTCTATTGCTCAATTCTCACATTTATTTCAAACAAGCACCTTCATGCTTGGGAGCAGCTGCATGTAGGCATCTGCAAAACTATTGCATCATTCCCATCCTGAGTCCCACTCATAAATCTCTCAAGGTTTTTAAAAAATGAAGGAAAAGGCTTGGCTGGTAAGACACTTCTGCTACATTGATCATTGGGAGGTTTTGTACTTCTGTCTTTGTTTGGTTGAGCTCTTGCTTTATTTATTGAGAGCTTTTTGGGTAAGGGGTTGCCTTTGGCACTTTGTGCAGCAGTTGCCATAGTTTTTGTGTGTGTCTGGGGCAGAGTAACACTGGAGTACTGAAAAATACAAATGCTTGTAATAAGGATGGAATTTGCCTGTCAGGGCTATAAGCTCGCAGATTTCCAAAGAGAGTAGTAGATTTCCCTTATGGATGCTACGGGCATGCTCTCTTCCCAAAGCCGTTGGATTTCTTTTCTTTTCTGAAAACATTGTTTTGTTCTGGAAAAGCCACCAAAGGAGACCAGCACTTTTCTCCTCCCTCCTTGTTGTTGGGGTTTTAAGGATGCCTAATGTGGAGCCAAGGGTTGAGCTGGAGAGAAAGCCACTGGCACAGCTGCTGTGGCTGTTGCTGCTCTGAGATGCCACAGCAGACCTTCAGGCCCCCCTGCTGCTGAAGCCCCTCTCCCCTGAGGACACTCATAGCTGAGGAGTGAGCTGTCATTCCTCAAGAGTCGGAGAGGAAACAATTTGTCTTCTATGAGTCCAGTGATACTTCCTTTTCATTAATGGATCTCCTGGTGCTGAACATCAGAATGAGTTTTTAAGAATGAAACGAGCGGTCACGACTGTTCTTTGCTTTAGAAGATACTGTAAGTGTTTGTAATATAATCCGTGGTTCGTGGTCTTAGCAGTAGTTTTCCAGAGTAGCAAAGAGTCAATGGAGGGGTCAATTACACATGCATGGAGAGGAGGAGTTGGGAGAATAAACACAGGAGAAAAAGATTGTGTGTTGCAATAAAAATAAGCAAAGTTCTTCTCATGGGCTCTTGAACTCTGTGCTGGGTTTGACGGGCAGCATGAGGTTTGCAGCTGTCATTCTCCAGCCTCTTCATGGGGACAGCTTCATAACCTGGGAGGTCTTTAAATACAATCAGCAGATCAAAAGCCAGGGGAGGAATTCAGGCTCTGGGCTTGACTCTGCCCATTAGGTTATTTTCCTTGTTTAAACCCAATTTTCTTTTTTTTTTTTTTTTGGAAGCATGTGAAGGAACCGTGTGCTGCTAGCACCACAACGGTTTCTGTGGTTTGCAGATGTAAATGCAGTGCTAACAACACTAACTAAAAGGCTTTGGCTGTGATTTATGGTTGGTGCATATGGCAGTGAAACAATATCCCCCCGTGAGCGCACTGGTATGAGCGGGATGTGTGATGAGTCTGCCCGAGGAACAGGTGGTCACATATCATTTGGGGGCTCCAAATCTCCTGTGCTGTTTTGTGTAGGGTGAAGCTTGATGTTCAGCTGCTGGCTGCCTTTGATGGCCTTGCTGGTTTGCATGGGAGAAGGGGCTGGTGCTGTGAAGGCACAAGGGTTTTGCTTCTGCAGCTGCACTGGCAGTTTTCCTCTCCGTAGTCCAAACCAATTTTATCTTGTACAGTTTGTCAGTAGTAGCTACTTTCCCCTGCAGACCAGACAGAAGGATCAATGACTGCCCTAATATTTATCCTTAGTTTATGTACAGTCCTCTTTTCTAAAAGGGTTAGTGGATTTTATTACCAATATGCAGCAGAAACTTTTTGACTAGTACCATCAAACACCAAAATGTTTCTATTCTGCAGCAAACTTCAAAGGGGGAGAAGCAGAACAAAGCCAGGAAGAGGATAAAAACAAACTTGCCGACTATTCAGGATAATGTAAAGCCTTTATTGATTCTGCTTGGGAAGACCATCATAATTCTACCAGACCTAGACTCAAAGTAATAAAAACTTTAAAGGAATCTGTCCAATCATATGTTCTCTCTATCCTTGAATTTCATAAGCAGTGTAAACATGGAATTTTACCAGGCTCTTGTCCCAGGAGGTGGCTCTTACTTACACAAATAAGAGCAAGAATGAGTGCTTTTCCCATTTTCATTTTTTCCCCCTTTGCGTGTTGTTTACCATTTAGATTTCATGGACTCGTATATTTTCCTGATTATTATCCAGAAGGAAACCACAGTAATTAGGAAGTTTTTGATATATACAACATCCTATTATGTCTCCATAGAGAGAAAATTATGATGATTTGACTTGGGGTCAAATAATTGTAAACTCCATCTGACAGTCCTTCTCTTGGAGCTGTGCTCTTTGTGGCAGCACTGTAGTAGCACCCTGGGAGTGGTGAAGCTCTCAGACTTCTCTCCATGATGAAAATCACCAGGACACCAGGGTAGTGTTAATTATTTCAAGAATTGGGAGTCTGGAAAATTGTTTTGTTGGGGTTCTGGGGGCATGTTTAGTTCTGGGGTTTTTCTAAAGAAAAAAAGTAGAAACACTTTGAGATGTGTGTTTATTTACTCAGGACTCTGTTTCCTATTGAGAATATGATCCAACTGTGTGGTTTTAAGTCTTCTGCAAATATTCCTGTGCTAGGTTTTGGAGCAGGAATGTTGTTGCCTGAAGTGCACTTGCCATGTCCAGATTGAGGAATGAGGTGGTCTGTGGATTTGCATAGAAAGTGAGCTGCTTTCAGATCTTGTGATGATAAACTGAGAAATGGAGATTAGAAAACTCTGTGGTGTAAAACACTGTAATCCTGCAGTGTGAAGGGGAGAAGTGGTGTGGTATGAGTGAAAGATGAGTGTGCTTTTCTTGGAAATAAAAAAGGGAAAAACTCAAACTTCTTGGAGAATAAATTGGTTGAGCATAATGCAGTTGTGATCTTTGAAGAAAGTGAGAAGTGCCATCAACTTGAAAATTCTTGTGATGTTTGTGCATCCAGGAGTTAACTTCCATGCAGACAACTTTTAACATCCCAAATAGTAATCTCATGTGGTTTTTGTAAAGTATCTCTCTGAAATGCATGGGTCTGGTCAATCTTGGCCCTTCCTTTGTCTCCTCCTAACCAGCCTTTCTCTAACCCCTTAAGATACAGCTGTCAAAGTAACTTGAAAGGTATGGTGGGATGTTTGACTGAGCAGTTCCTATAAAACCAGGACAAGCCTGCAGGACACATCTGTTCAGAGCTCTCCAGGGAGCTTTCGTTGAAGTTCAAGCTGAACATGTGTTCTGTGGAGCTTGGGTGTGGTGAGGTTGGGGTTTTGCTCCACTATGTGGGGGTTTTGGGGGTTGTTTCCTAATGACAAGATACATGTGGTGTGTCCATGTTGTAATTACCCAACAGCTGCTGAGTGCCAGGCGATAAAATAACAGACAGAATGTGGTGCAGATAAATAAAATAGTCCTGTGTGTGGGAGATGGATGAGTAATGACTGAGATGAGAGACATCTCAGGCTCACCTACATCTTGAGGCAGTATGTGTCTCCTCCTTTCTCCAAAAGGAGACAGAGGACCTTTGAAGTGTGCAGAGGAGCATGAAAAGGGTGATGAAATTTAAGGCGCAGTGAAGAGCCACTGAATAGACAGTTGTTGCATCGTTTCAAGTACCTGCCCAAGAGCAAGAAGAGTCCCCTGGCTATTTTGGTTGGCATGATTTGGGTTTTTAGCCAGGAACCTAGCACAGTCCCTAGAGTTGTCTCTTGCCCCCAGGGGTAATTGAGCACAAGAGCTGGTGCAAGTGCTCAAGAGATGATCTTCTCAATCTGGGAAAAGCATTGTCTCCATTCCCCACTGTTGGATATAGGTTAATAATAAAGAGGAGAGTCATCCCACACATGTTCATGTTTCAACTTCTTGCTAATGCTGTCATGTGCATCAGCAGAACTGCCAACAGCAGAGCCATGTAACACCCTCTTCCCCCAGCCCTGCATTCATGCAGCACAGAATCCTGCTCATAGCCATGGCATGTGATATTAACCACTGTGGAGAAAGCTGGATTTGTGGGTTTGGCAGACCATCTGTGGTGATGGCATGTGAACATTTGCCCAGGCAAGTCACTGCACAGCTGGGCAACAGCTTAAAGCAGCACCTTGCTCCCACCAGGTAGCCCATGCAGGTAGGCAGCACTCAAATAGTAGCTGTCATCTAGTAAAAACCTCTTGAGGTGATTATTTTGGGTGTTCACTGGATTTTATTTATCACTAAAATAATCTAGCAGTGATTTCCAATTAGAATGCTTTTTTTTTTTCCCTCTGAAATAAGTCTAGAAGTTGAGTTTTGTTTTAAGCTGTTTTTCATGTGGCTGTGCTTCCCAAACCAAGTAAATATTATAGTTTTCCAATTGATTTCGCTGGAGCTCTGATGGGGTCAAAAATTGCATGAGGGCTTTTTTGGTTGAGTGATTTTTTAAAAATCTTGGTTTTCTCCTATAGAATAAAAAGATGCTATCTCAAATTCAGTCAGTTGCAGGTGTGATTTCCTGGTCTTAATTAAAAATCATGTAGCAGCACAAATGGTTCTCTTATGTTGACTCAGGAGCTGGTCTTGCTTGTCTGCTTGTGGAGGAAAGTCTTTTCATATCGAAATAAGGGAAGAATTTCCAAATGTAAGATACCTGGATGCATATAAGACACTTAAGGTTTCTGGGCTCCTAAAATCTTGTTTGTATCTTGGGATCAAAGAACTCCTTGTTTGTAAGTAGTCTATGTCAATGATTGGCTTGGAATAATTTGCAGTGCATGTTTTCCTGGGGCTGTTCAGTGACAACAAAATGCCTTTGGTCCTTTTATGTACTATATTCCTCTTTCTAGTTAATGTTGTCCAATTAAATGGGCCAGAGATGGGTGGGCACTGAGCTGAGTTCATCTGCCTTAAATGTCCCTCTTCCCTGGGGACAGGGGACCTCTCTAGAAGTTGTCATCAGCCTTTTCTTTGGACTATAAAGGGGTTGGGGTGCACAACTGTACTGTTAAACCCTCCTTTGAAGGCAAGTTGAGGCAGGTGAGAGGAACCCCACTCTCAAGTCTTTATCAAACATGCTGGAATAATTTTGCTGTGCTTTGAGGCTTTCTCTCATAATGCGGTGCCAAAAGTAGTGAACGATCTTCAATTTACTCAAGAATTTAGTTTTTATAACTCCTTTCAGACAGAAACATGCGAACACGTTTCATAATTTCCTCTACAATTGTATGCATCCATCTATGTAAATTAACAGGCTGCTGGAATTATTTCATGTTGGAGTGCTTTGAAAATGTAATGTACTGTGTAAATGTAAAGTATCAACGATAGAGTCCTACCATTAATAAGGCCTTTTATTAAATAAATGCTGGTTCTTGCCAAAATTCCAGAGAGACTTGTGGTAGAGCATGTGTACTTAACAGGTCAGAATGTGAAAGTAATAACACACATTCTCAAATAGAAAACACATGTATTTGTTTTTAAACTTGGATATATTATTTTAAATTCTTAATACCCTCACCCTTCTTTGATTAAAGGGCCATAGACTAAGTGGGGTTTTGTAAGAGATTTTCTAACAGATGTTCACTGCTGAGAACATCTCAAACTGAAGACAGAACAGATGAAAATCCATAGAGGAAAATATAACACAAAATTGATTTTTAAACTTGGAAGTCTGTGGGAAACAACAAGCACTGCTTTCCTTCTCTTAGCAGTTGGTGCTTTGCACTGACTGGGCAGTTGCAGAAATCCATGTAGAGCAGTAGCAAAAGAAACAATGGGGAAGTTGGTCTGTATTAAATAGTGCTCTGGTCATACAAAGAAATTAGGCTGTTTGTGTTGATCCCCATGAATGCCACTTAAGTGAGCCAGTACAGAAAATTATTCTGAGGCTTAGGTCTCTCTCCTATCTCAGCTGCATCATCTTAAGTGGCAACATTGCTCAGATTGATGGAGCTTGTGTTATCAAGTGCTCCTTTATTAGTGTTAGGCTCAATTCTTCTCTTCAATTTATCAGCTTCTACTACAAGCAGATTAGAAGCAATAGAAGCTTTATCTGACTTGAAATCCTCGAGATTCAGTCATGAATTTAACTGGTTTTTTACACAGACCACTGGGAAAAAATTGGACTAATCAAGGAAATAAATTGCATGGACACTTAGAAGTTTGGGCTTTTGAAGGGAGATTATCTTTGCTATTCAGCGGGATGTATTGTGGTAAATTACTCTGTAATGCTCTGGGGGAGGGAGGTGGGGATGTGGACTGGCTTCAGATCCAGGGCTTTGGTGTCCTGAGGTATTTGTTAAAGATTCCAAGCATGATGTGAAGGTGCCAAACAGCCTCCCTTGCTGACTGTTTCAAAGTGTGTGTTTTGACAATTGCAAAGGAATCTGTGATCGAAATCTGTTGAAGCACAGCTATAGATAATGCCAGTAAGCAAACAGAAAACGCTAAAAAAATAAAAACCCCAAACAACAACAAAACTAAACAAAAGATGAATCAAACCAAACTAAAACGCCCTAAAACTAGAGATTATGTCAACTTCAGTATTTCAGGCTGCCTTCTCTCTCAAAAATACCCCCAAAAACCAACCAACCAACCAAAAAAAAACCCCAAGAAACCAACCAAAAAAACCCACCCCAAAACCTGAAATAAGGCAATGAGGAGAAAAAGGTGGAAAATGGGAAAACCTCTTGGAGGGAGAAGTTCCAGTTTCACTGGTTCAGGATTGGTATTCCAGCTTGCTCCTTACCAGGGAGGCAGGGTAAGCAAAAGGGATGGCAGTGGCACAGGTGGGTGCTGCATCTCCCCAGAGGCACTGCTGGGAGGACTGTGATTGCCGTGTAGGCTGGAGCAGCATGTTGGTTTGGAAATCTACTGCAGAGGAATGTTTAGGGGACAAATGTACACGACCATGGATGGAATATGCCAGATAACAAGTTCTGCCCATCTTGAACTCTTGTGTTCTGCATTGCTTTGTGAGAGCATGAACAGAGCAGCTGGCAGTGTGCATTGATGTTTAACCAGAGTAAAAGGACCTTGATATTTTGCAGCAACTCAGCTTTTTTTCTTTTTTCACATTCAGTTTGCATATTAAACTGCTTAGCAGCTGCTAAAAATGGCTAGCACAGAATATGGATAGTCTCATTGTACAGTGTATCTCTTAATTAGTTTCTACTTCTAGCTGCTTTTATTGTTCCTTTTGTTTATCATATGGATTATGATTATCTATGGATTTAAATACTGAACCAAGGAGGTTAAAAGAGTTTGAGCTCTGCCAACCTCCTATACTTTTCCAGTTGTCTTTAGACTTAGATTTTATTTTATAGCCTAGTGCAAATATAAAACTGAGTTCTCATTCTGGACAACTTTGGTATATCTTCTTTAAAGAAAAATTTGCTCTGCTTGACTTGATGCTGTGATTGAGCTATGTCTCTTTGTTATGTTCTTTTTCCTTTCCCTATTTTTGTTGTTATTAAATATTGATAGGCATTACGTCTGAGGGAAGATTTTTTTCCTGACTTGAATTTTTGCATCAGCAGTGCTGGCACTATGTAGTGCAGGTCTGAACCCAGTGCCTCTGCCCATTTTGATATGGGTAAAGTGTGGCTTTGGTTTCTATAAAAAAATTTGTTAAAAGCAGGAGGATCATCTTTCATCTCATTTACTGAGGGAAGCATGTTTCACTACAAACCAAGTCTGGAAATAGGAGAATGTAGTTTGTGGAGAATGAAAATTATCAGGTTTGGGATAGCAAGGGCTTTCTGCTTGGGAGGCAGTCGCCCTGCTGCTCACTCACTGCTGAAAAATGGTGACATCTATCAATCCATCAAAGGGCAGAGCAGGAAGGTAAACAAAAGCCCTAAACAGGGACATCTGGCTCCCATAAATTAATTGGCCATTTACACAGTGAGGGCTGTTTGCATGTAAAAGAAGGCCTTCCTGCTAACACTGTCATAAGCTTTTGATTCTCCTGGTTCATCCATGAATTAGGATGGCTTGTTTTAGTCAGCTGGGTTTAATTTATTTTACTTTGTCACTCTTGAAATGAAGAGGAACTGGGCGGTCATGAATCATCTGACACTGACACTTTGTCTTTTGATCGTCTGGGATCTTGCTTATATTTTTCTCTTATAATAAGAAACCCAAGAAAAGGGGATGATGAGTCTGTCTGCACGAATGTGAGTTCAGACTCCTCTTCCCCTGAGAAATCTTTTTTTTTTCCCCCTCTGCCACTGCTGATGAGTGTAATTGATGATGTCGTGGGCTGAAGAGGTTTCCTCCTTGCTAAGAATGTTCTGAACAGTCCCCATATGTGAGAGCAGCCCCAGGTTGCCTGGATTGATGTTGGCAATGCCTCAGGAGTTCCTAACGGGGCATGAAAAGCTCTGAGGCCTGGACTTACTCTGGGGCAATCAAGAAGTTTTAGTTGACTGGACTCTTGAAAATCATGAGGATCGATGGAGGGGTGTGGAGATGCTGCTGTTGGGATGGACAGGGCTTTGGAATGCATCCAGTGGAAAGACTGAAGCAAACTCAATCCAGTGTAAGGACTGGATTTATGTTCCTGGGCCTGCAGCCAGGACATGCTGAATGCATCCCAGAAGTGTTGTACTACTTATTTAACATGCCTTTTCCACGGTTAAGAGAAGTTTGCCCTTCAGGGTTGCTCTCCTTGATTCATCCATTAAGTAATGTTGCGGGGGGTGGGGGGAAGAGCTCCTAACATGTTGTTTTAGCTTGAATGAAGTAACCCTTGCTGCCACATGTGGCACTGAGGATTGTCATCCAAATTTTTGAGTCTGTTAAATAGCTGAGGCTTCCCGTCTTCTTCACCCTGAGGTGAAGAACACATGGTCTGGCTTTTCCAGGAGAGTTGTTGAACTGAAATGTTGGGGGTTTTGGGTTGGGTTGTTTGTTTGGTTTTTTGGGGGTTTTTTTTCAGGTATCTGTCAGCAGTGCTGTGGGGTGGGTGGCTGACCTTTTCTGAAGTTCTCAAGCAGCAGATAATTGATTTTAATCACTCTTGGCATGATTGCTGGAGTGTGTTATCTAGAGAAAAAAAAACTGAAAGAGGTGGTATAAAGGGGAAAAAATGCCATTTCAAGCTGTTTTCATGTTTATACAAAATACACCCTGGAGGGGAAGGATTGCTGCTGGTGTGTGAAACAAGATGGTCTAGAACTGAGAGGCCTGAGGGAACATGTTTTGCTGTTGCTTTCTGCTTTTGACACTATGCAAAGATGTTTTTTTTTTCTTCTGTCTGGCTATCTCTGCCCCAAGGTACCAGGATTTTAAATGCTCTGCTGGGTTGTGATGTGGATGGGCCCTTTGCAAACCCTTGGGTCTGGTGGATGTTGGTTTGAGGATCAGGACCATCTGGAGCACAATGAAAAGAAATCTGCCATTGCATCCAACCAATGTATCCAGCTTGTCTTGAAAAAGCACTATGGGAATTTTTTTTTGAGCCAGTCCGTAAGCCACTTGAGAGAATACTAAGTAAATATGTACAGTTGGATCAGGCAGGCTTTGTACTAAAGAGGGAATTTATTAGAAAGTATTCAGAGAATAATAAACATCACTGCGAATTCCTGGGTTCCTGCCCATGGCTTTATGAGTTTATGTTTTAGCTGGGTAAATCTCTGTGCCTTAGTTTTCCCATTAACATGCAGTGTCATTCCCAGCTCATATCATGGAACTAAAAAATGACATAACCATTGTTCCTGTTAACCTTCCAGCCTATGTCACTTCATGGGCTTGTGTGACTGCTGCTGAAAGTGGTGCTGATTGATCAGTGGCTTTTACCATCAGGGTGGAGATTGAGGGAGATCCCTGCAAGGTTTGGGATCTCTGTGAGGGGTTGTTTCCTATGCAGTAACTATTTTGCCTTCTGTCTGGATTTGTTTCCCTGAGCTGTGGGTTCCTGTGGTCACTTTTGGGCACCTGCAGCTCTGAGAACAGAGGAGGCACATTTTCAATGCAGACATGTAAAAAGGAGTGAGTCCAAAAGCAGTGGCACTGTTTGAATGCTATCAGAGAAACCAAAGCCCATAGCTTTGTGAATTACCCTGTTTTTAAATGCTCGTACTGGCACCTTGGTTTTAAAATTGCTGATTTTTAATATGACTAATTGAGGCCTGAAGCACTGACCCTGGCTACTTCCCAGGAGCATCTCCTCTCCACTGAGGGTTCCCTGGAGGAATGAAAAACTACCAACCCTTTTGTACCAAATACCAAGCCTCTTTTGGGGGATGTTTTCTGAGGAAAAACACTCTTTCTTCACCTGCCAAATACAGCTGAAGAGATTGTTTGTGGCTTCCTGAGCAGTGACAGTTTGAGGTATGGGGATGTGCCAGCCTTTGGGAGATTAAGAGCTGTCTTAGAGCATTTTACTAGGTGAGCTTGGAGGGAGCTAAAAAAAAGGCATGATGGGAGGCCTGAGTTTGTTTTGTTTTGGTGTTTTTAAGTCATGATGAAGTTAAGCGGAAATAGGAAGCCTTTTCCCTACTTCCCACTAAGTAGAGATATTTGTCAGTGTCTGAGCCCACCAGATTTCACACTGTGCTTGTGATTTCTTCAGCAGTGATGAAAAGTCAAGGGTGTGAGTTCTCTGCTCTTCATCTGGTTCAGGTAAAGCTTTCCATGGTGCAAAGTCACCAGTGTCCAACTCAGAAACACCTGATGGGACTCCAGGCATGAGATCTCAAGGATCTGGGAGATGCTCCTTCCAGCATGGCCTGTCTGCTTCTCCCCTTCCTCCCTCTCCAGCTCCAGGAAGAAACTGCCCTAAAAACTGCTGCATTTCTGAGGTTATTTGTTTTGCTGAAGCCTCTTGGTGCAGGCCACCACAATGGTAAATGGAGCAGCGTGTGATTCAGGCAGTGGTGTTGAAGGAGGCTTTCCTCTTGTTTTCTTCTCAAGGGGTCCAGGTTGAACCCACTTATCTCCTTTCCTGTGGATTATCAGGAGCTTGTTTGTGTGCTCCCAACCTCTGTCTCTTGGGCTTCATTTGCTTTCCCTAAAATCCAGTAGGCTTTGAAAGCTGTGAGGCATTGATGACAAAGCACAGGAGCTGTATTTGGGTTTTGATGGGAAAGATACAAGCATCAGGATATTTTTTATGTGTGGGCTACTTCTGAAGCTCAGGGCAGTGAAGAGTTTTCATTTATGCTTTCAGAAGTTACTTCCAGAAGGAACAGTGTAGGTCTTTGTGTGTCTATGTATCAATTCCCTTAGTGTGTTTCTACTCATATTTCATCAATAAAAGAAACATATTCTAATAATATTTTTCTACTGACATTAAATAATGCATTCTCTTCTGAACAAGTTGAAATCTATCCATAAATTTTAAGTAGGCTCTTTGTTGCTCGGGGTTGGCTTGAATGTTTCAATCTCTGTCCAGCACTGTAAAATGTAATAAGCATTTTGAATAAGTAGTTTGGGGCTATTTTTTAGTTCAAGGTGGATGTTTCTTTAGTACCTCTAATTTAAAGAATTAAATTGATACTTCTTGCATTTCCCGAGCAGAAACGTAGTTTTGATAGATGGCATGCCTTCATAGGAAGAAATTAAAATATCAAATGCTTACTTTAATGATGTAGTGAGATGCAGTTTGCAGATATTCCTTATAATTTTAGGATATGATGGAAGTCCCTCTAGGTTTATAGTGCATACTCATAGTCTCATTTCCCATTATCTTGCTTTGGTAGAGGGACTATAACTTATTAAATGAGGAACTGGAGTTTAATTTATTATGGGTAACTCTCCTAAAATCTGCTTTCATGTACAGATGGGCTGCAGCACTTTTAAGTGACTGTTGGGCAGAATGATCTATTTATTTTTTTTGCTGGTTGATAGAGAAGAATTTTTCCCCAGGGATGTAGTACTGCACAACTGACCTATTGCATTAAATAAATTCTCTGCTTTCCTTTGGAGTAAGCAAACCAGTCTATTCCCAGAGCAATTACGGATGTGTGCCCCTTCCCCTTGCTGTGATTCATACCACATTGGTACAAAGTCTGTAAATAAACAGAGCTGAATTCTTACCTAACTGTTTTACATGGGAACAGTGCTGTTGGGCTGGCTGGGGGTGATATGATCCTTTTGAATTGTTGCGACTGTGCCTGAGAATTGCCCTGACATGTTGGACTCATGGAAAAGGTTTGGAGATGAGCATTGTAGGGGTTGGAGAGGTGGTCGCAGCCTTGAGGGGTTGTAAAAAAAATTAAACAATAGCTATGGCATGATGGCTTTGAGGAAGAGACAAGTGCCATATCAGTCACTGTGGAGCTGTCATCACTGGGAAGCTGAAGACAGAAATAAAACACAGCTCCATCTCCATGCTGGTGCTGAGCTGTCATACCGTGGTAGCACAGGAATGGGTGAAAATAGAGCAGGATTCACTCTGTAGCTCAGATGATTAAAGAAGCCCTAATGCTGATTCTCAGCCCTGTTCCAGATTTCCTTTCTAGATTTTACAAACTGCTGTTTGTGGGAAAGCCCAGTTTATCTTGATATCATCTGAGCACTTGACATGAGCACAGATGTTGTCGACAGAAACTCCCTAAGAATTGGCACCAGATCTGCTGCTTTGCCTCTTTATTGTGCCTCGTTCCCCTAAGGAGCAGACCTGGGGCCAAAAGGAGCAGTCTGTCCTTCTGTCTCCAGCACACCTGACACATCTGCTGGCAGACTCCTTTTGGGATGGTTATCCCCAAACACACTATTGTTCTCATTGCTGGAGTTTTCCTTTGTTTTAATTCCCTTTGATTTTCCCACCTTCTGAGAAGTATTTAAAGCAAAGGATTACGCAATAGAGCTATGAACAACCTAAGCCCTGTTCCCAACATGTTTTAATGAAGAACAGAAAATGAGAAGGAAGCAAGGCTACTGCCAAACCCTAATGTATGACATAAGTTCCAGAGAACATCACAAACTTGTACATGTAGTCTGAGTCCTCGCACTCAGGCTTAGGGTTTTACAGGAAATTCTGCCTCTGCATCAGTGTTTTTAACACATGATGTCACAGACCAGTCTAAAATAGTCAAGTAATTGTCCTCCTTTTGCTTCAGATAGTGATGAAATTACTCTTAAAGTACAAGCTTTTTAAACTTGGAGCTGAAATTTACCTGTTCAGCCTATTAAGCCTTGCCTACAGTAACTGAGACTATATGTGGAAAAGCTCTGGAAAAAAATTATTTGCACCTTGGTTTTGATTACAGAAACCTACCCTCTTTTCTTATAGCTTTAGGTCTTGCTTACATTGCATGATAGTTACACTTCATAACAACTTTATAATATAAAAAATTGACTTAGCATAAGGACTTTGCTCATAAAAAGAACACTTCAGCCTGCAGGTGATGGTGTTCCTGGGTGTCAGGGATATTGGTTATCCCAAAACATGCAATGATTTTTCACTCAGTTTTAAACTTACATACATGAAGAGAATCCTTTCCTAAATGTATGTTTGTCTGTTCTGTGAAATGGAAATGTTGTTCCTTGTTACCAAGAGGGGATACTGAAAATACTTTTGTATGCAGGAAACCTGGGTTTTGGATGAAAGTGTAAGGGAAATCCTCCACAAAACATCATAGTTATGGAGATCACAAAAAAAACCCACTGTGCATTTTGAACTGATGGATCACTGCTGTACACAAGTCTAAAACCTTCAATGAAATGTAACAACATTAATGTTGAGCTTTTGTTGTTGAAAAGTAGGCTTTGATTCCAAAATAGATACCTCACTGACTTGTCCCATAGAGGCCAGCAGAAATCCCATCAGAATCACACTCAAGTGTCCGTTGCCAAGGCCTGCTGTAGTATTTGGCTCTTAGGGACAGGAAAGCAGAATACTGTGTGGAATATGAAGGAAAAGCAGTTCTCAATCCCAGCTATGTGCTTTTACCGGTTTTATCTATTTTCTATATCAAAATCTGGTATTGTCAGAGTTCTCTAGTTTTCTGTCTGTGACACCACACCTTTAGAGTATTGGAAGGACATGGAGTCATTTGTTGTGATTATTTTCAAAATTAATTATTTGCTGGTTTTGTAGTAAAACACAACAGCTTGAAAGAAACTTGTGCTCTGTCCAAGGACAGCTGTGTCTTTCTCAGTTACATGTATAGCCTTGAATTTTCTGCAATTACTAAAAGCAGCTATTGAGCAACTGAGGAGTAAATTAAGTTCATTCCTTATGCCTATATCTTTGAATTAGTAGCAGCAGCATTTAATTAAGAACTGTGGAGACTGAGATAGTAACCCAAACTACAGTATAATATGCCTTGTCCTAAACAAATTAGTATTTACCAATTTAAAAACTCTTCTAAGAAGTATAGGCACGAAAAATGTTTTGCTGAAGGCTGCACCACTGTAACCTTGAGCAAGTTGCTATTGAAGGGCAGCAGTGGGTAAACCCAAACCTCCTGGGACATGGTCAGGCCTTCTGCCCCACGGATTAGGCTCATGGAATCTTGGAATATCCTGAGTTGGAAAGGACCCATAAGGATCATCAAGTCCAACTCCTGGCTCACCACAGAATGACCCCAAAAATCATACCATGTGTTTGACAGCATTGTCCACAAGCTTCTTGAACTCCATCAAGAGATTTTTCTCTGTTTTAGACCCTTCCCAGTGGCTTTCTTTTCTTCTGTCTCTGGAGTTCTGATTTTACTTTCTCTTTATGTGTGTTGCTTTAAACTGGTTAACTGTGCTGTGTTGAAACATTTCTGAACTGTGCAGGAATTGATTAATCTGAGCACTGGAACGGTGCCATTGACAGAAGAATATGTGTGCATGTCTGTTTTCATCAGTACAGAAAATATAGTAGTCATTAGTCATTGGGTTTTTTTCAATAAAGATTTTATTTTAAGACATGTCAAGTATCTCTTGGAGCCAAGGAGAGGTTTGTTCTGAGTCAGCTGAAAAATAAGATCCTAAATACCAGTAGGAGATTTTTCTAATCAGATTTTCTGATCATATGTGATTGTAGCACGCTAAAATGGAGTTCTTTGAAACATGGGCTCTTTCTTGGATTATGGCAATTATAGAGCAGAGAAAAACTTAAGCTAGTGGAAAAATAAATTTGTACTTGACAATTTACATACTGATGTCCAGAAACAATAAAATGTACTTGATGTGCAAATAAACAGATTCTCCCCTCTGATGAATTTGAGTGGCATAGCTCCAAGCACAATAGTTTTCCAACAAGGATGTTTTCAGGGGAAAAAGCCTGGGTGTACTATTTGTTTTCCTTTTCATCCATAGAGAATGTACAATTTGGGGAATTACAAGGGTCTCTCTAGGATTTGTGCCAATAAATGGACCTTGGTGGTGGTGTTGTCTTTGGCAGCTCATCAGGGAGTAATTCTGAACTAGGTTTGAAAGCCCTGTTTCAAAGAAGTCTAGCAGATCAAGGTCAGGGTTGAAACAACCCAGTAAGGCAGGACAGAAAGGACATTTTGTATCTGAAATGATGCCTGTTTTAGCATTTTAATCTTACTTTGTGTGGAGCTCTGCTAGCTGTGCCCAGGCACCTGTGTGAGCAAGATAGTGCTTGTGTGGGCTGATGGAAAAAGATGCAGCAGAAGTCCTTGGCACAGCTACTCTTAAGCAAAAAGTGATAGTTCTTGAGTATTGTTGGAAGATTGTTGAGAAACACGAAATTTTTTGTGACTTGAGTGTCTTGGATATAATATCTTGATTTAAAGAAGAAAGGGTTTGTGAAAGAATTAATTAACAGGAAATGTTGGTTGGTGTAAACAGTGTTTATTTCTTCTTTGGCCATGTAACTCAAGGGCACAAAGGCACTCCAGAAATGCTCCTGGCTGTCCAGCAAGAGAAGGGGAGCTGGACCAGCAGCCTTGGCTGCTCAGCAGCAGAGCATCCCAAGGGACAGCAATGGGTGCCTGGAGATTTAGCACTTTCTTTTTTCCCCCCTCTGTTTTCCCAGGGTAAACATTTGTAATCCTACAAATGCCAATGGGGAGCAGAGAGCAGGAAACTGGAAGGGAAGGAGCCCCTGGAGTGGGCTTTTGGGGCTTATTAGGGAGAGCTTCTGCTGGGAAACCACACAAGCTTTGAGTTCTCCATTACTGGGAGTTCGTGGAGGTGGTTTTTTTTCCCCCAACTTTCCAGGAAAGGGAAGGAAGGAATAACACAGGTTCTACCTCTGAATTCATGGCTAAAGAATTAAGTTACCATATTTTCAATTCGTTACCATCCTCCACTCCAAGTAGATCTGCATTATATTGCAAAATGTTCCTCTTGCCCGTGCATATGTGACTTTTTTAATATTGAGTGGATGCAGTTTCTGTGTATGTGTGTGCAGATGAGATGCTTCCTTATATTAAAAATAAGAACACCTTCCCAGCAACTAAAAACATTTTTTCCCTGCTTTTTTGCTGTTTATTGAGTGCAAAAGAATGGAGAAAGGCAGAGTGCAGGTGCATGTAGGGGGTGCTGGCCACAGCCCCAGCTCCACACGCTCCATCATGTGAGGAAACTCCTCTGTCCTTGCGACCCTGCCTGCAGCTGGGGATGCTCCCTGCACATCCTGGGGCTGCAGATCTGCTCGTGTGATCCCAGCCCACGTTTCATTTTTTGGGATGACTGTAAATTCTGCAGCATGACAGCCTCTCCCTGGAATTCTGCGCTGCTTAAATGCTGAAGTAATTTTGATTTACTGCATAACCAAGTCATACGTGGCTTTGAAATACTATGTGCGTAGTTTACCAAGAGGTCCTTCCAGGGTTTTTTTTTCATCTTGCCACAAAGTATCACGACTCTGGAACGGCTTGTGTTTGGTCTGTGGTTTTGCAAATGGGCTCAGAGACCTGGGTTTTGAAAGGCAACAACAACCAAAACCTCAGAACTTCGAAACATCTCCCTAGCTCTATTTTGGGCTCCAGCGCTACAAAGGAGCGGCAAGAGGCAGGAGCCAAGGTCTGCTCTTGGTTACCCTGCTGAAGCAGGGAGTTATTTCAAGCTGTCATCTCAAGCAAAGCATCTCACAGCAGCACTACCAGCACAAGCACTGTCTGCAGCTCTGCGTGGTGAAATGGGCTGGGAACTGACTTGGTTTCTGAAAATAGCACATGGAAATGGCTCTGCTGAGCCTGGGCCAGGTCCTGGTTGGGCACCACTGGCGCTGTCACCCAAGGAAATGCTTCTTGTCTTGCACACTGCAGTAATTGCAGCAGCCCTTTTTACCACATAGTAACCAAGCCTCTATGTGGCCAAATGTTCATTTTCTAGACAAAAAACAGAACATCAAGCCTGCTGCTGTGAAAAAAAGGGGCAAGGATATATATTTTGCAATACAGAGGGCTTGCTAGGGTGGGTTCTTGGTCCAGTTCTGCTCATAACTGCAAGTGTTTGGTGCTGGGCTGAGGCTCAGCTGTGCTGATGGGACTGAGGTTCTTGTACTTGATTTATCCAGGAGAGGTCAGTTCAGAAGTAGCATCTGGTTTTCAGCTGAATGTTACTTGGGTTTTCAATCTGACAAAGGCACAGGGAAGCTCACCACAATCTGCCCTAGGCCATGTGGCTTGTCTTCATGATCATAGAGCCCTTCTAGGTTAAGTAGTCTTTGCTAGAGCTGTATTAACTTTGTTGAAATACACAGATATCCTTCACCTTAATAATAAGGAATTATTACTAGGAATTATAGGAATTAAGAATCATTATTAGGAATTATTATTTTAAGGAATTGCAATTTTGAATAATAATTATTTAGGTCACCTCAATAATTCCCATATTGTTTGGAAATGCAGAGAGAAAAATCCAGCTGAATTTGTGTTGTTGGAGTATTGAATTTATTATTTCTCAGTTTGGTCTCCTTAAAGCACAATGTTTTCATATTTCATATAGTATGTGAAATATTACCTGGACTGTGAAACGAAATGACCTAAGGGATTAACTTTTCCTTACCTGCTGTACCTAAGGCAAGTTTATTTCAGAAACACCATCTGAATGCAGAGCTGGCTCTTGCATGGAGGATTTGGGAGCTGTTTTGTTGGGTTTTTTAATTGATAAAAGCTTATTGTTAGCACTGGGGTATCCTGTGTTAAGAGGCACGCTTTTTGTGGTTTTCCTTTTGGAAGTGTTCCCATGTTGACTGAAAGCAAAGGCATGCTGCTGTGTATTTGGGTCTGTTGAGCTCATGGAGCAGGAGGCTGTGCCATGGTGCTGCAGCTTTGGGGAAAGGATCTAAACACCCCAGACATACAAAGAGAATCCCAGAAAGGTTTGGGTTGGAAGGGACCATAAAGATGATCCAGTTTCCTCTGCCCCTGCCATGAGCAGGAACACCTTCTGCTAGACCAGGCTGCTCCAAGCCCCATCAAACCTGACCTTGAACACTTGCAGGGGTGGGACGGCCACTGCTTCTCTGGGCACCCTGTGCCAGGGCCTCACCACCCTCACAGTAAAGATTTCCTTCTAGTAACCCACGTAACCCTGCCCTCTCTGTTCAAAACCTTTTCCTCCTGTCCTGTTACTCCAGACCTCTGTCCAAAGTCCCTCTCCAGCTCTCTTGGAGTCCCTTTAGGCATTAGAAGGGGCTCTAAGTCTCCCTGCAGCCTTCTCTTCTCCAGGCTAAACAACCCCAGGTCTCTCAGCCTTTCCCATAATAGAGCTACTCCAGCCCTCTGAGCATCTTCATGACCTGCTCTGGTCTCTCTCCAGTAGGTCCATGTCCTTTCTGTGTTGGTGGCCCCAGCTCTGCAGTGCTGCACACTTTGCTTTAGTGTGACACGGCAAGCAGAGGTGTCTGGGCTCTGTCAGGTCTTACAGGTAAAAGGAGTTTTGCCAAGGCAAAACTTTGTATCAGCCCCCCAGCTGGACTGGGACTCTCAGCTGACCAAAGGGTGCCACTGGGGGTAGGGAAATGCATCTCAAGTCATGTCCAGAAATTGAGTGAGCAGTAGCAGGGAGAGAATCTACCCAAGCAATGGTGTGTTATGGCATTCTGCAGCACGTGGCAGGTTGGGGTCTGGGGGCAGGGGTATGCTGTCTCTGATGCAGGCTGTGGGTGCTGCTGTATGGCCAAGCCAGAGCTGAGCTGTGCTGTGCATCTCCCCCAGCTCACAGAATTCAGATCAGCCCCACATGGGTGTTTTAGTTGCTCTGCATTTGGTTTATTGCTTTCACATGCTGCTTTCATTATACCTTACAGCCGTATTCCTTTATATTTTTTTTAGGGGAGGGAAAAAAATAGAGGAACAAATCCAAAACTAAAATTAGTCATTTGAGAGTCCAAGTTCTGTTTTCATTTGTTTACAGATAGGATGAGTTTGAGTTGGGGGAAGTTTGCTGAGGGATGGGGACTGCAAAAATGGGTTGTGGGGCTGAGGCATTGATGCCTCTTCTCCCTTAATATCAGCATAGTCCTGCAGTCACACAATAATATAACGCCAGGGTCTTGGTGTTTTATTAGCATTTTCCTCCACTGGCTCTTCTCTCTTGTAGTGTTTGCATGGTAGAGGTGAGCTGTGGCCAAGCCACCCTCAGCAGCACTCACAAATACCTTGATGCTGGGGTCGCTGATCTTCTCCTGAGCTCCTGCTGCTCCATCATTGCTTCATGGTGGGACAGGCTCCAAAAAAAATTAGAATAAGTCAGATGTGACCCAGCTGTCATCCCCCATTGCCTTCCTGGTGCTGGTGTGTCTTGGTGGGTATTTCTGCTCTTTAGTCCGTAGCGCGCTGTCATCGCTGTCCTGCTGACACTCAGCAATCACACGCTCTCCAGTCTCCTGGGACTGACATGGCAATGCTGCTGGTCTTGGGTGAGACAGTGATGGTTTGGTGCATGCCAGGGTAGTTGCTCTGTGTTCCAGCTTGAGCTGCAGCCCTGTCTTTGATGGGGTTCCCAGGCATCCTTTCCTGCCACCGTGCCACAAACCCCCACTCATCCTGACTCAAAACCAATGCTGATTTTTTTTTTTAACCTTCTCACGAAGTTTTTTCTGCAGTTATAAAACTGGCTTTTCCCCAGAGCTTGGCTTCTACGTCACTCCTACTGCTGGGCATGCTGGCCAGACTGATTGACATTTCCCCTGCAGCAGGCTCAGGGCCAGGCACTCATTAACAAGTATTTTAATCTCTATTGAACAGTAAAAAATATGGTTGTTTCCAATGTGTTCTGGCCCCCTACCTCCTTCACCTGGAGGTAAAGTGCATGGTACCTATTGCTGTTCTTTAATTCTGTGCTTCCCCCACTGTTCTTCTCCTAATCTCTGTGTGAGGATGGGCTCCATCCAGAATCCCAGTGCTGTTCTGGGCTGCACAAGGCACCCTGCCCATGTTTCCGGGTGGGGGGGGATATCTCTGCTTGAGAAATTGCTGGGGCTTGGTCCTGCCATGGCCTAAGCAAACCTGCTGGTGGTACATAATGATAAATCTCCTTGATCACCCTAATCTTGCCTCAATTCTGGTTTCTCCTGTGCAGGATCATGCTCTCCTACAAAGCCCTTTGGGTGATTTTAAAAGCAGTAAGAAACTGCTTTTCTCTCCATGGGAGTTTACATGGTGATCTCATATATTTTCCTGATGGGATGTTTCTCCTGGCTGCCAGCCTGAACTTTTATCTTTTCCATTTTCCTAGGGTTCAGGTAGCAGCATGCACTAGAACATGTCTGTCCTCTTTCTGCCTCTTCTTGGTCAATTTATTATCAGTCCTTTTTAAGGTTTCATTTAGCTACCTCTTCATCTTTTTTTTCCCTGCACGAAGATACTATGATTGCAGAAGAACTGAAGAGTGACCTGTTGCCACACTGGGTTCTGGTTGGTAGCGCACCAAATTGAGAGAGCTTTCATCATTTGCAGCCTTGTTGCACTGCAACCTTTGTCTAATATATAGAAGTATTTATTCACATTGTCCTTGTGGGGTTTACTGCTTCTCTGATTTCCTTCTACCTTTGAAAAAGTTGCTGGGAGTGATGGTGCTGGTCCTACCTGGCAATAACCACAGCACAGGGCTGTGATGTGTTAACTTGCATCCTGTCTGTGATAAAAACTCATCCTGCTGCGCTTTAATGGCATATCAATTCAAGCATCAGCTATGTTCATATTTTCTTTTAAACCTTGATAAATCTCCCTGTATAAAATCTAATTTGAGATTTATAAGGAGAGATTTAAAACAGGAAAAACATCTGAGCATAAGCTGAACAAAAATCCTATTAATGATGTGTTATTGAATTTGACATCAGTCAAGTGGTTGTAAAACGCATTATAATAGAAGTGTGCTGAGAACAAAATTGCTCACTACTTTTTGGCTCTGGTGATTTAGTTCTTCACTGTAAACATAACTTTATAATATTGGGTTTGTGCATATTTTTATTACATTTTTTTCTTTTTAAGTGCTGTAGAGCATTTTATAGGATCCTTATTGATCACTTTTAACCCTTTCAGTAATGTTCCTAGTAGAAATTTCAGGAGAACAGACTGTTGTGTTTGTTGTCTGTTGTTTCTGATGTTTTGTTGAGACACAGAACATGTGTCCAAGAGCTGCATGAGTGCCCTTTGGGTGGAAACAGGCTCCACTGTGAGTTTACAAAAATTGATCGTGCCTGGGCAGAGAGAGGAGGGAGAAAACACACTACATATCCTCCTTTCTCCCACCCCCTTTTCCTCTTTGGCATCAAATAAAACGATGTCTCATATGGTAGAGTACACTGTCCCTGATGAGTTTACTGCCTCCATACCACCCAGGATGGGTCTGGTTCTTATTGTGTGTACTTGCACACACAGTGTGGAAAAACAGACTCCTTTGCTGAAAAACAAAGATTTAAAAGCATAGTTAATTGGCAATTATTCACCTATTACCTTAGGATAGGAGCCTGCATGTTGGATGTAATATTCTTCAAGCTTGGCTTGTACAGCTTGGGATGGAAAAAGAGACAGTGAACTCCTTCCTCCTCCAGTTGTGGACCAGAGTTGAGAACACTTGTGTGTGGTTTCTGCCCCAAGCCCAGTGTGAACGAAACTTGACAAATTGTTGTCTCTTTGTCTCCTATCTATAAAGTGCAGAAATGCTTTGGCAGCCTCAGGGTAATTACTGAAACGTGCGGTGTTAGTTTATGGCTGTTAGTTCATAGTTCTGGCACAAAAGCAGGGGAAGGACCTTTGGATGAAAAGTCTTCACAGAGAAAAGTTGCTTCAACCTCAGCCCCGCTGGTTCTACATCAGTGGCAAAGCCAAGGCAGAGAAGCCAGGCGTTTTACCTCTAGCAAGTTGGAAAATGTCGTTTGTTAGTGTTTCCTCCAGGCTCAGAAGCCCAACAATAACAGCTCTAGATTGGCTTGGGTTCAGCCTGAAAGCACTGGCCAAGTTGTGACAGCACATTGCCTCCTCAAAGGCAAGGAAGATAGATATGTGTGGAAAACATCCCAGCTGTGGGATTGCTTGGCGTAGTTCATCAGAAATCACCTAAAGTATATTCTCTGTTTAAAAAAGAGTAATTTTGTTTCTCTCATGCACTTCTGGATGACAGTTTTGTGACTCAGGAGATGCAAAACAGGTCTGTGATGGACTGGACAGCTTGGTAGGGCTTTTATATACCTTTGAATCCAAGATCTTGTAATGCTGAAGAGTCAAAGTGTGCTGTAAATAACTGGGGTGAGGGAATGAGCAGGATCTGAGTATTTTTCCCTCTGAAGAAAATTTAACTTTTGCTTCGAGCAGCTGATACAGAAATACAATCATGTCTGGGCAAAATATTAGAACAGTGTAATATTCACTTTCAGGAAATTTGTTGTCCAGAAACTCTATCCCAGAAAATGCTAAAATAGTTTGAAGATGCAAGTAACCCATGTGTATCTGAGATCCACAGTGGTACTTGTGAGAACATGAACCACAGCAGGTATTTGTGAGATATATGGGGATCTTTTACAATGGGCTTTAGCAAGGGTTTTATTAGTGGTTCTAGATTTATGTTTGGCACCAAACTCTTGGGAGAGTCTCACCGTGAGACTTGCAGCATTCAGATAAAACATTAAACCCATGTTAAGTGTTTTTTCTAGCTAAAGATTGTTGTGGCATACTTTCACAAGACAGGGAAGCACCTCTCCATCCTGTTTTCACGTTGGGGGGCTCCCCCCAGCATGCTGTGAGCTCCAGTGCTGGACAGGAGCCCTTGCAGAGCACATAATAACAGCTCTGTCTGCCCACACTGCCAGGGAGAGCCGGCACTGGCACTGCTCGCGTGCGAGGGGAAGCACAACTATGCAGAACAAAACAGCTGAACTGCCCACACAAACCTTGTAGACGCCAATATACTTCATCAGCCAATGTTTTCATGAGGATTAGGCCAGGTTGTTTGATAAAGCACATACAAGAACCATTGTGTGTTATCGCCTGGCGCGGTCAGGCCGGTGCGCAGAAACCCTGATGTGCTAAAATGTGCAATGAAAGGCAGCTGCAGTGACTCTTCAGATGCCCAGGGATCTGATGACAAGTGTGATCACTCAGACCCCTCCAATAAAGTCACTCGTGGGCTGTGGTATTCCCTCTGTGGGCAGTGCAGTTGGATGGGGTTGTGGCTGGCAGATGGACTGGCCACAGCTGATGGGAAACTCTACAAGGGATCCAGCTTGGAGTGAAGAAGAAATGAGAGACATGGGCAGAAACTATTAAATAAACAGGGATTATGCTTAAGATATTTTTCTTTCATTTTGATTTATGGCAGCTGCACAGCTAAATCTACATAAATTAATCTTGCCTAATACAAACAGAATTGTTTATCCCATTAGACAAGGGGGTGATTGGGGGAGGGATGGGGGGTGACAGCACGGGGACTCCAGGCTGGGAATGTTTCTTGCTTTTTCTGAACTTGGGGTGTTTGCTATGCTGTTGGGGATGGTGGTGTAAAATGTTTGCTGTTCAAAGCATGGACACTCTGTCCCAGATCTATAAATGCTGCCTTGGAAGGGATGAGAGAGGAAAGGGCTTGATGTGAGCAACATGCTCCCTGCTTCAGCTGCTTGTGTTGGGTGCACCCAAGGGAGTTAGTGGCTTTTGATACTGGCTTGGTCAGACGTTTTGTGTGGATTTTAACACCAATTCCTGGGTAAATACAAGGATTTTGTAGGCATGTGCCAAAAGGAAAAACAAAAAATTATTTTCCCCAACTGCAGATTAAACCAAAAATGTTTTGTTTTGGGTTTTGGCCATTTTGATTTATTTTAGCAGAATCAGAGCTTCAGCTGTAGATTTCTGATACATCTCATGTGCTGAACTCCTTCCTCCTGGGCTGAGCAGAGTAAATCCAGACTGACATCTACAAGCAGGTCTCCCAGGGTTGTCCTTTCCCAGCCAGGTGTTTTCGGTGTAGCGGAAATGAGGAGCTGCAGTGTTGGGAAGCAGCTGTAGGAATTAGCTCTCTGAAGCAGTAAATCCATAGCCCTGCTACTTATGAGTACTGCAGAGAGGATTTTCACTCTGTTTTGAGCCACTGGCTTTGCTAGTGAGGGAAATAAAGCTTAGCAGCTCTCCTCAGCTGTAGTTTGAACTCTCAAATGAAAAAACAGCTTATTTGAATTTTTTAATACTGCTCTTAACATACCCTTTCCAAGAACAAAAATCTGCCTCCTTTGAAAATGACACTGGGGTATTGCATCTGCTGCACAAACACAGTAATAAATTCCATATTTAGGTCTCAGCACAAACCCATGGGTTGTTGTGTTTTCTTCTTTCCTGTGTTTCAAATATCTGTGTGCTCCACCATGGTGTGTCTAGTCCCACTTAAAAGCTTTAATGGTGTCTCTGGGAGAAATGTGGAATGGTTTTTGCTTTGTAATGAGGTTTAAACACATACACACAAATTATTTAGTGCTAAACATTGAAGAGGAAGATAATACTACATGAAGAACGACCAAAGCTTTTGCTACAGGGAAAAAGGGAAAGGTGTTATTGGTTACAAAGAAAAGGGTGAAACTTTGATCTTTCCAAACAGTTCCTGATGGTGCAAATCATCAGGGCTACTGAGTTACACACACACATTCCCTAAGCCCGAGTTATGGGGAGTGTGATGGCCGATGTGTGCAGGCAGCTGAGCGGCACAGCCTGTGAAATGAGACCTGAGCTCTGAAAAGCATCTGGAGACTTGAAAAATCAGATGGGTGAAACTGGACCCCTGAGAGTGTCAGAGAGGCTGCAGGGGGCTGGGCAGCATTGCCTGTGCAGCCTCTTGGCTCACTGCTAAACACCAAAGCAGCTTCTGAAGGGAAAATACTCAAAGGATGCTAATACTGAATTTTAAAATATTAGTCACTATGAGAAAGGGAGCAACTTCCACATTGAGATAAATGCTATGTGAATGGGAAGTTCTGTGTTGACAGCAGATAATTTTATCTCTTCAGATTACTTTCTAGCTGACTCTTTCAATCACTGCAGTGCCCTTTCAAACTGAGCAGTTACAAACTCCAAATTATTGTTCCTTTATAGGATTCTTCACTCTAATGTGCTACCTCCTTGGGCTTGGAAAGTTTTTGTTCTTTGAACTCAGCAGTAGGAGGCAATAAGGATTTCTGAGACAAAAAGAACTGTGGTGGATCCCCTGATAATAAGGATTTGCTGCCATCAACATGCTGCTTCTGAACTTCTTTGGCTTGGGATAGAAGTTAATTTCTGGTCTGGCTGGGAAACCAGGCAGGTCATTCCCACACAGGAGTGCACTCTGCTAGACTTTTCAGGCATGATGTCTATCATTGACATGAGCAATAGGGAAATTTTCTATATTTTCTGTTAACAACAAATAAAAACCTCCTGTTCCTTTGGAAGTGGATCAGGGGAGCACATGGCAGCACGGTGGGCTGGAGCAATGGCAGGGTCCCCTGGCTGGGACATGGAGTGGGGTTTGAAGAGCTGGGTTCATGTCTCACTGTGTGATCAGGCACAGAGTGTAGGTTGTAATATCTCTGTGAATCCATTGCTGTCTGAGGCTAAAAAAACCCCAACAAATGGCATAAATACTCCATTGTGAGAGCTTCTCTTCCACAAGGGCACCTGAAGATCCTCGTTATTGTTACAAGTGGTAATTAGTGTTTAAATTCATTAAAAGGAGTTGCAATTGCCTACTAATGTTACAAGTGACTTTTCTCTGCTTTTGAGCATCCTGTGCCTTAAAGCCTAAACCAGAATATGGTAAGGCCATTCAATCTGTTCTTAATCCTGACCCAGGGCACAGGAGCCTCTGCTGGATATGGGTCTTCAGGTAATCAAAGCAGTTTGGCAAAAGAGGGAGAGCGTGTCAAATCTTGCATTACACAACCCACCACTGTGCTTACTGAATCATCCACTACTTTAGTCACTTCTTGGAAGGGAAGCTGCTCTTTTTCTTCAGTGGGTACTTAACAGATGTTCAAATATTGCCAATATTATGGAAACGTTTTTTTCCCGTGTGACTCCTGGTATTTTGCAAGCAGCACCAGTTTGCTCAGACTGCTCTTATTAGGGCTGTTACCTTGGATAATAATGTTTTGGGTTCCTTGGGTTGTAACTGGATGTTAGTGTACTTACAGGGCCAAACTTCACTGCTCCCAAAGTACATGGTTAGTACCTAGGTTAAGTACAATGTCTTGTGAAGGAAATTTGGTTTTATGATGTCATGTGAAACTTGCAAGAGACCAAAAGACTCCTCAAAACTGATGGTTGAAAACCCAAAGGAAATTGTAATTCTACAATGATTTATTCCCATCAAGGCACTGAGATATTTCATGTCTGACCTGCGCACTCTATTTTTATTTTACAGACAACAGGGTATCAACCATGATTGATATGTAAGGCTGCAACAGTGGTCAAAGGCTGATGGATTAGTGCGTCCCTTTCCCTTCAGAAGCCTTAGAGACTGGAATATTGTAGTAAAAGCACAGAAAACAGTGTCTTGTAAGACAGTTTTGGGAGTTGGAAAGTCATTCTAGGGATGAAAGGTCAAAAGCTGGTGTTCAGAGGCAGGGCATCAGGGTAAGTGTCATACAGACATTCTTAAGAAGCCTCCAAAACTTCAAAGCTCAGACAACTGGGTTTCTGTGCTAGAGGGTCACTTCCTCTATGAATTGCTAAGATGCACTAAGAAACCCTTTGGAGTAATTCATGGCATGGTGCCAGAAGTTCAATACTCATAGGGTTGTCTTTGTTGTTTGGTTTGGGTTTTTTGCTCCTTATAAAAATATTTTGGGAAGAGAAATACTGCTTTTCAGGATCTTGTTTTTATTCGAGTTTTTGCAACTCCTGGTAATACCTTGCAAGTCTTTATTCTTTCATGCAGAGATAGCGTTAGATATGTTTACTTTATAATCACATCTCATTGGAATGTTTTATTCCTGATTTGTAATTAAATCTTGTATTTGTTTCTTAGCTCATTGCTTACCCTGGTGTCTGTGCATGGGTGTGTGTAGCTGGGAACAGGAGAGTGGGAGGAGGGAAGGAAGGGCAGAGAGTGGGAATTTTCTTTTTGCCTCTGCCATGGTCCTGGAGGGTATCTGGGGCAGGGGTCTGGGAGAAGCCTTGATTTAGATGTACTAATATCACAGATATTTGTGTCAAAGACCAGGTTTTTCATTGACTGCCTTGTGCTTTCTGTGTTAAGGATTGTCCAGCCAGTGTCACTACAGAAGATACTCCCTGTTTTATTATCCTTTGAACAGCAGCAGCTGTTTGAATTCCCAGCCTAGCAGTGAAGAGAACAGAACCAGTTCTTATTTCTCAATAAGTGGGAGTTGGGAGCAGTAAAACTAGGCCTGTTTAAGGGCTTGGCTTAGCCCAACTGGCATTTATGACTGCAGACAATAGGATCGCTTGTTGAGGGTGCTTATTTTAGACTAATATTTTTGTGGGGATAAATTGTCTTTGTCCCTTCTGCCCCGACTTAGATGCTTGCTGATTGTGTGATTTCAATAGCTGGGATGCCACAGCATGGCTTGTAAGCATGAGCAAGTGCATGAGCTTGTCTTGCTTCTTTGAGCAGCTCTGTGGAAAGCACCCACACCTGCTGTTCCCATGGTACCTGTAGTTCTGGAGTGTAAAAAAGCACCTGGAAAATAAACTGTCACTGTGGAGAAAGCCCAGTGCTTCCCATCCCATTCTAACCTTGAAAGTTTGCTGCATTTGCCACCTACTGGGCTTGTTTTATGAGCAGTACGTAGATCTGATGGAATTCTTTTGAGAAATCTCACATTCATCAGCACTCGTGCAGCTTTCCAAGAACTGTCACGTTGGCAGATTCTCTGAGAGTTGTTCAGATTTAAGCTAGGCCAAGCTTTCAGGAGATGTTATTTCCTACAGGAGCTGTGCAAGCACATTTGAAATTTGTTTAAATTAAAAAAAAAACCAAAAAAACTAAAGAAATCTACCTGTTCCTGGAAAAGGGAGAAGTATAAATCCCTTTGCCAGTAGCCTCCTTATTTGGTGTTTTGCACTTCTCTGTGGTCCAATTTGGACCAGCACACACTTTCTTTATAGGGCAAACAATTCCTGATGTGACTTTGGTTAGGTGTCTTGCAGCTCCCCAGGGTGCAGCCACTGAAGCACATCAAAGAGCTGCAGGGAGTTTCTGTGAGTGGAAGGTTGGTTGTCTCTTCCTTTCCCCACTGCAGTGGCTCGGTGTGCCCTCTGTCACAGAGCCCATCAGCAGTGCTCCCATGGGATCAGTTCTCCAATCTTTTCCTTCAGAGGGTGGTGGGATGGCTGTAACCCTGATTACTCAAGTGTTTGCTCTCTGTCCACCAGCTGAGTCTATCCAGATACTCTTTCAGCACTGCTCAGGTCTGTGTAAGAGCAGAAAACCAGTTCCCTGCATGGCCTGAAGCTGGTGGGCTGCCATGCAGCCTGGGAGAGGATCTGCCCTACATTGCTTTCTTTAAACTGGGACTTGGTTGAATTATGTGGTTTTCTGAACCTCTTTCTAAATTTAAGAGCAGCTCTAGAGTGCACAATGTTTCAGTAGCTTAATGAGAGAGAAATCAACTTATTGGCAAATAAGTCAAAATATTTTGTGTGTGGTGTGGATTCTGTTCTATCTTAAATGGGCCATTTTAGTCTATTGGTGTGACAGAAATAATTTCAAGATTGATGGTAAATCTTGCCCCTGCAGGGAGTATCAGAAGCAGTTAGCATTTTACATACAGTGTAAACAAAAGGATGATCATTAGCCATAATTTGATTTTTATGGGTTTGTAGGATGACTCATGCCCCCTGGAACTTTTGCACAGCGAGCTAAAGACATGCCAAGGTTTAGAAAAGCGTGATTGCTCTTTGGCTTGTAAAAACACCAAGCCTGGATGTACAGCTGTTGTGTGTCCCTAATAATAATAAGACAACTATGTTGTAACCTTTACTCATCCCTTCTTCCAGCACACTTTCCATGGGATTGAGTAAGAGCTGCAGGATATAGTTTGTGGACCCTGGCTGTTAATGTTAGATTGAACTGCCAGTGGCAAAAATAGGCGAACTCTGATGTCTCCTCAATTTTGGGGGATGCCAAAGATAGCAGGCTTCTGAGAGGCCAGCAAATCTCAGTCCAAACTTTGAAGTGATGAAAAATATTAACTGCAACAGCAAGTCTTGACCTTTTGGATGACCTAAACCATGTGGTATGTTGTGGTTGAGGAGCAAGACATTCTGTAGGGCACTCTCACAGAGCTATAGAGAAGTTCTCTTTGAAATTTAGCAGGTGGCTGACTCCTGAGTGAGTCTGTCATCTACCTGCAAGGCTTTTGCGGCTTCTCACACCTTGACTGTTGACACAGAGCATACTGGATTAGCTAATTCTTCTGATCTACAGGTCTGTTGACATGAGTTTTTGCCTTAAATACCATTCACAAAAGATACCTTCCTGAAATGCATCTTGTCCTTGAGGTGGTCCCTGAGGCTGTCACTGACCCTTCTGGCTCCTTTGGGATCAGAAGTTCAGTCTGGCACCTGAAGTTTCCCAAGCTGAGTGTTCTGTGCAGAATTCAGGGACTGTACCAGCGTCCCTTCTTCCTGTGCAGCCTTCTGTCATCACCCTCCCTCTGTCATCACAGCTGTGCCTGGGTAAGGCTCATGCTTGACCCTGGGCTGTGGCTGCTGTGTGGGGCTGGTGGCTTTGGGCATTGTTTTCTCTTGTATTGTATATACCTTGCTCAGCTTCTCACGTCTCTAGCCAATAAATTAAATTGTATATGTAAAAGACTGGTCAAGTCTCTTAATGGTGGACAAAATTATTGTATATTTTTTTCTGAAAAAACCCAGAAAAAGTATCAATATGGAACCACCGTCCTTCAAAATTACTGCTCTCTCTGGTGTTTTTTTTTAGCATGGGGACTGTCTCCTCCACAGATGTGAAATATTGAAATGGTTTAAAGGAAGGTATGCATGCCCTCAAAGGACTGAGCACATAGATGTGTGTAAATAGGGAAACAAGCAGACTGGTTTCATAGTGCTGATTTCCTTATTATGAGGTGCAGAGGCTGCAAAGCACAGAGCTCTGACAAAATGCACAAACTGGCCTCAGATGCTGAAGTACTGAATCTGTTCATACTGAAATCATATAGATGCTGCTCACTCAAAATAAGGCGTCTGGTTTGCCCCTCTTTTAAAGCATATTAATGACACAGCAGCATAAAGCATATTTTATTTAACCCTGTTGGTAGTGCTGCCTGTAACTTTAAACTTGGCAGAGCACCTCCTAAGAGAACACAGAAGAAAATGGTCCTGTGTCATTTGGGGGGAAAAAACAGACAAGAAAATTGACTAGCATCTGTACACTTGTAAATTGCGTCATTCTGGAAATCCTGAATCAGAAACAGAAGCTTTGAGGTGCGCAGGGTCTGAATTTTTGGTCGTTTTCTTGTCCCTCCTCACCTTCTTGCCCAGGGTCTGCCAGACAATGCTGAAGGTTGGGAGCCAGATGCCTGAGAGGGGCTTGTGGCTGTTTGCAGGTTTGCTGCTGACTTCAGGAGTGGCTGCTGTGCTACCTCGGTGGAGACTTTTTTTACTATTTTCTTAACATCTGTTGTGCATTTGTCTATGGCAAGAATTACAATCCCTGAAGGAATTGCTGGCTGATGTATAGATGATGCCAGATGAGCAAAAGCACCGTTTGGCACATTCCAAATTAAGCAGCTCTCCGTGTATGACACTGTCATTTGGAGATGATTTACACAGCCGTGTTTACCATCAGGATGTCATCTGCCCTCTCTGCACTGTTGAGCTTTAAGGCTTGGATGCAGCCTGACTACTTAAACACACTGCTGTGATTGGAAACACACTGAGGGAAACACATGCGTGTGCTTGCCTTTTGTTGCAAACTGTTTTATTTCAATGGAAAGCAGAAAGAGTGGAGTCATTTTCCCCTCCTTAGATGCTGATGTCAGGATTTCAAGCCTGACTGCCTGCATGACGAGAGCTGTGGCATTTCCACAGCACAGAGCCATTGTCAGGTTTCAATGTGTTCATACTGATGTGGAGGGAGAAGACTTCAGACTCTTTCCCATCATGTCCAGATGTTTCCATGCATTAGCGTGGGTATCATGCATGTTCTTCCAGCTACATTTTGTCCTTAAGAGATTTTGTTTTCCCTCCTTTCATCTTCATTTTGCCCAATGTAAAAGTAAGCATGGGCAGGTTGTGATGATTAGTCCAGATCCTGTGCTGGTGTAAATCAGCAGAGCTGTGACTTCTACAAGACAGCCAATTCCATCTCCTCACTGTTTTTTGGCCATGTGTGTTGTAGAGAGGGGTTGTGGGTGGATGTGGTGGTGTCTGCACCAGCAGATCCTCTTCTCTCCAGCCCCCAGCTGAGCAGCTCATAAAGATGTTACTCAGATTTGGATAAAACGGGCTTTATATGTTTTAGGAGCAACAAAATCCCTGATGCTTATTCAGTGTTGTGAAAACAACAAAAGAATATCCAAAAGTTCTTATCCTCTGTCCACAGCTTGGGGCAGGATTGAAGTCTGTATAGTGATACAGCTGCCCTCTGTAGGAGTTGGCTTTACCACTGAACTCTGTCTGAGGACAGTTTCTTTACTTTCAGCTGTGTATTTATTGTGTTTAAAATTGTGTGTCCAGAAGATAAATATTTCATTCTGTACTTAACTCTAATGGTCTTTCCAAGACCATGAAGTTACTTAATCAGTGATTCTTGCCTACAAATGCTGTCTTTCCACACCAAAACTTCCCAACTCGAGATAAATCCAGTTCTGCAATTTTTTCAGCATTCTCCCAGTATGTATCTGCCCTTGCTGGCTTAATAAAATGTTTGCTGGAATGAAGCCTGTGACTCTGAGAGGGTGATGTTGGTGACTTTTCCCTTCTGTGTGACAAGAAAATACAGGCATATGTAAACTGAATTTAAAGCCAGAGTTTGCTTTGTCTCTTAGGTAGTGTAGTGATTTTAAGCTGAAATGAGGACAACTTAGAATTCTGTTGAAAATTTTCTGTTTAGTCTGTGGAAGCTAAAATCACTATTTTGAAATGGATAAAGCAAAAATTGCATTCTATTCTGCTCTTGGCACTGTATCAACACTTATGTAGCAATGTGAAAGTTTTAAACTGTGAAAGAAATAATCGTTTGTTCTAATCAGCATTTTCAGGGGAAGGCTTATTAAAGCACTGATACATTATCTTAAACTTTTGAGTACTGTTCCTTCCATTTACAAGAACTTGAACTTTCCATAGCTGCTTCGATAAACTTTTCAACAGGGTTCAAAAAACTAACAAACGATCCCATTACACCATACGTTAAAAATCTATTCATCTTATACTAATGAGTTAGTGGACATGCATAAAATAAAAATATCTGTTCCTTTTACTTTGTTTAAATCGCTACTGTCATGTACTTCAGCTCCAAATGATAACACGTGCTTAAAAAAACAAATACATTACTGTTTCATGTTATTTTAAAATGTCTCTGACTTTTTTCCAACTGATTTATATTGTGTTTGTGATTCAAGCATGAAAGTATGCTAAGAGGCCTGAGGAGAGAAAAGTGACTTTAGAATCAGAGTACTTTGCATACTCTTACCTCAAACAAGTGAAGTAATGAAATACCATAAAGAAATTGGAACAGATTGTTGATTTTATCTATAATAAGTTCATTTAAAAGACAATATTTTATTAAATGACAAATCAATTAAGTGGTGAGACCTAGAACATGGGATGCCTGAGTAATCCTTCTGTATTGCACCTCATTTGCTTCCCCTTGTGGTTTGTTTTTGAGACGTGCAGTTGTAATCTCTTGGAAAAATCAGCCGTGTGTTGTAAGCACGTCTTTCCAATGGAGGCAAATCCTCTGTTTGACAGGCATCTCTGACATTAAACTGCAGTGCAGAAAGAGCACTGACCTTTAAGAAACTCTTTATGGGCACATGCACTGAATGGGAAGGGCTTTAGGTACAAAATCCCCTTTTGGCTTGATTAAGGGGGGAGAACAAGAAGCTTCTCTAGAGAGATCTCTGTGTAGTGGGAAATGCACTTTGGGTGGTGTCTGTCCCATAGAGCTCCTGCTGTGTGAGTTGGCTGTCAGCATCCTCCTGCTGCAGTAGCTGTGTGCTGCTGCTGTCTTCTGGTTGCCTTCAGTGGTCTGATGGGAGCTGCTTTGGAGCCCACTGGAATAGCTGATGTCAGCTAACACTTAAATCAGATATCTATGCGAAGGCCGTGGCTGAGCAGCCAGCCAGTTTCTGTGCTGAAACAGGAACACATGGGAAGGGTAACTGCCATGGGAGTAGGGGCTCTGATACAGCTCACAGCTGGTGACTGTGCATTGTCAAGTTTGTCCCAAGAGGAACTTGGTGATTTAGCTCCCTCTGTGTCATTCAGAGATGCTCTAGGAAGGTGGAAACTGGACAGGGGTTATTGAACTCCTGGGAACACTTTGTAGCGTGCAATCACATTTGTTTAATCCTTGGTTTAAATCAATGAAGCTCTGTTTTTAAACCACTGGGGGTTTTGTTGGGTTTTTTTGGGTGTTTTCTTTTTGGTCTGGACTCAGCTGTGCAAAAACTACTCCACATCTTCTGTTGCTTGCAAAACTCCTAATTTTTAGCATCCTCTTATTCCTGGTCAGTTTAATATTCTCATGCCAACACTGCTCTATAGTTTAAACAACGTTTTGGAAACAAAACTGGGTTGTGCCTTCCTTATGCTGTGTTGGTAGATGGCAATCTGTCCCATCTGTCTTGGTTTGTCAAGGCTAAGCTTCTTCTGGTCCCTTGGCAAAGGCTGAACCTCTAGTGTCCTGCTCCTCTTTGGCCCTCACTGGCTAATTAATAAAAGTAGGAATACAAGTTTCAGCTGAAAGCCACCTTCAGAAGGCAACACCAGGCCAGACTTTTCTCTGGACCTTATTTGGCTTAGTTTTATTATTTCCTGATAACAATTTAAAAAGGCACATGTGAGAAATGTGAGAAAGCAGTTATGGATCCAAAGGGCTCTCCTGGAAACGAAGCTGGTCTGTGTGTGCTGTGTCCAGGCACTGGGGAAGATGCCGTGGTGTTTCCATGCCCCTTGGGCAGAGATTGTGCTGTTGTTAATTTGTGGAGAACAAAAGCAAAGTCAGATGTGAGTTTACTTCTTCAGCTCTTTGTGTTTTCAGTGTTAACTCACATTTGAATAACTCAGTCATTTTGTATTGTTTTATTTTAATACCTTCACACTTACCAAATCATACTGACAGGGTCTTTTTAAAAGGAATATATATATTTTTTTTAATTTGGTTGGCTTCTTGAGGGGAATGGTCAAAAATAATGTGGAGAACCTAGACATATCCTTTCCAGAAAATACCTGCAAAATTAGGTTGATGATAGTGTTGTGTTTTACTGAAGACACCTGGGTTTGAAATAGGACTAGCAAAGTCACATATGGCCCGTGCAGAGGTTTTACTGAGCTGATTTCTGTCATAGCAGTGGAAATGATGCTTATGGATTAAGACTACTTTTTTAGCTACGTGGCTGAAAAGCAACCCATCTTAAGAGCAGTGTCTTGAAAAACCAGCTGTGTAAATACTTCAGTACATTTTTCCCTCCTGATTTGTTATTCTTCCCCCACCCCCAGCCCCCTTTGCAATACCAGATTATTCACTTTTTCTTCGGAAAAAGATCTTTGCAGTTTGAAGTTTCCCGTCATCCAACTCCATGGGGGACCTTCACTCTCCTTTGCAGCAGAGCTGAGCCCTTGCTGTCACATTGGTCAGAATTAAAACTAAATTATGATCCCTGGTGTTTCCTTACCAGATGTTACGTGCAGCAACCAGGGCATGGCAGGCAAGCCCAGCACCTGACCACCCAAATCTCAGGGGTATCACTCCCATTTTCCATAATGAACCTGGGGATTGTACTGTAGACCTTGCAGATGGAGTTGTCTGAACCCAGGTGTTTGTTTTAGTTTCTGTTTTGTTATTAGCTATACTGTAATCTGTTCTCCAATCTGCTGGAATAATTTGCAGGAAATCAGTGTGACTTTCTCTAGACCAAGATAAGCAGGAAGACTTTGCTTTCCTGTTTTCCAAGGGCTTTCATTCTGCAGCTTGAGGAACCCTGTGGGTGTTTCTAAGCTTATAATAAACTCTTGTCAGTAAAGATTTATTCCACTTCAGTTACCATCTTAATGTGCCCAGAAAAAGTGTCTGTCTAAAAGTGTTCAAAACTGGAGGTGCTCTTCCAGAATGGACCAAATCATCTTGGTTGACTGCTCCAGCCATGGCCTGTGACTGATGATCCTGAGGAATTGTTCTGGAGACAAGTCTGGCCCCTAGCAGGTGATTTACTCATGTCTTTTGGTGGGGTTTTTGGTTTTATTTGGTCAGTTGGTTAGTTTTTGGTTTTGGGTTGGTTTTTATATGGACCAGTCTGGACTTCAGTCCACGTGTAAATTTCAGAGTTGGAAGAAGTGCTGGGAGCAGCCCTCCTCCCTCACTGGTTCTGGGACAACCTTATAACTTCAGCTCAGATTTTTTCTTATTTGAAACTTGATACATGCTAATAAGCTTTGGTTTTGTGGTTTTTTGTAGTTTTTCCATTGTAATTTTGTATTCCATTTTCTATTCAGGGATGCCATCAGAGCTGTGTTAATAATAAGCCTTGTGGACTATGTGGTTTGCTCTCAATTTCTATTAAATTTTAAATTTCAAAGCCTGCAGGAGCTGGATACTGATAGCCTTATAGCAGTGTGGATTCATATAACTGTATCCTAAATGGATAATCCCTACCCAAATAGCACCTTCCTATGCAGTGCCCTAAAGAATGCATCTGTCACTCATGTATAGGTTAATGTTCTGAAATCAAACTCAGAAATCCTTGTAGAAAGTGGACCAAAGCATTATATTCATAACTCTCTCTGCAAGTATAAGCCACTCAGTTTACATGCCAGATCTTGAAAGCAGAGTAGGAAATAGTTGGGAAATCCTGATTCCAGGCTGGGCAAATGCCAGCTGTGTGCATCTGGCTCAGGAGGGCTTTTGTGCAAACAAGGCAGCTACTGCTTAGAAAACACAGGGGTGTGAGGGGATAGAGTGGGTCTAATGTGAGTTGTAGATGTTCTAGTTCAACATGTGCTGGTTTTAAACCTCAGTTGCTGTAGGAACTTGAGAAAGGGGGTCTGTGGGGTCAGCCATCTGACATCTGATGTGCTCCCTGCAACACTGCTCTCCACCCTAACGTGCTGTGCAGGCTGTGAGTGAGCAGCATGGAACTCATTGGATTGCTACTGAAATGCAACTTGGGACTATTTAAGTTTGTGTTGACTTAGATTAGAAAATAAATGCTTAAATGGTGTCCAACTGAGGTTGCAGGGGACTCTTTAAATGGGTTGGAGGAAATTCCTCTGGCCAGAATCTAGTGCAGCTCTTCCCAACCACACACGTGAGTTTTCCCATCTGCCACTTGCAGAAGATGCATCATCCCATGTCTCGCTTGCACAGTCGTTTTTCTGCTCAAGACAGCCACTAAAAAGCTTTTTAGATAGTAAGAAAATCAAATTATTATGGCATGGAAGTGGGACTGAGCCCTATGGCATGGTTTGCTGAAGGCTGGAGAAGAGCAGAGCTGGATGGGGGCAGGTTGAGATCACTTGCAAATATCCTAGTGAGGGGTTTGGGCTCTCCCTGTTTTAACTTTGGCTTCTTCCTTCCCTTTCACTACTTTTCATAATCATCCTGAAGTCAGGAGGGAAGTGAACCCTCCAGGCTTGTATCCAAAACAGGATTTATGTAAGCAGTGCTCTGGAGGAGACTCAGGATGTGTTTTTCCTCCTCCTAGTGAAGGAGCTGAGTAGCCTGGCCCGTGCTGAGCTCCTCATCCCTGCAGCTCTGCAGGATCTGAGTTACCTTCTGCATCTGCCTGGCTCTAATTGCTGTGGATGCTACATCTGCAGCCAAACAAAAAAATATTTGAGATTAGGCTGATACTCTTCCCTCAGTAGTGATCTGGCACACCACTTTTGCATTATTACACTTGGACCTTTTTTTTATCCATTTAGTGATTATTAGGTGTCTTAGAAACTTTTCCTCTATAGGTGTATCTGAAGGAGATTGGAAGGCAAAAATATTCACATGTTGTTCAGGTTCAACCTACAAATAAGTGGGCATCTTGACGCTTGTCAAAAAAAACCCAAAATGACATTGTCTTGGAGACAGATGCCAAGCCTATATTTAAATTGACACTCTGCATGCTCTGTCCCCAGTTGAGGGACAATCTGCCCTCTGATTTATTTTTTTTTTTAATTAGTGGAATTTAATAAAGTAGAATTTTTTTTTTCAGAAAGGCACTGACTTTTAGAATCACAAATGAAATAATAGCCTGTAACCACTATCATTCCCTAAGCATAATTTGCAAAAAATACTTACATCAACTAAGTAAATGTGATCTGAATCAGAAAATTATTCTGAGAGACTGTTTTAGCTTAGCTTTGACCAAATTAATGTCAGTCTGGTTAGTGGCTTGATAATAAACATGCTTCTGCTTTCTGAAGCCACTACTGTATAATCTGATTACAGCTGATGTAGCTGGCAGGGAGCCAGACCCAGCTTGCAGCAGCCTCCTTCCCCACTGGAATGTTCCAATAAAAAGCACAGAATTTGCTTTGAAAGCCACTGGCCAAGGCAGCAGTGCAGGATTCCCCCCCAACCAGTGGCTTTGCTGCTTGCCCTCACTCCTGCAAGGTGATGTCTCTGCTTTAAAGGCTTTTTCTGTCTGCAGGGGCAGAGCACAGGGTGGCAGTGACATGGGACTCTTTTGAAGGTTGCCTGAAGCCAGGGTGCTCAGGTTAGAGGGTCCTGTCCCAGGTCTCCCTGTCCTGCTCCTCTGGAAGGGGCTGTTCCATCCATCTGCTGCAGAGGCTGCTGCAGCAGTAAAAGATGATCATTGCAGTGGAGAATCCTGCAGCATAAGTAGAATGTGAGTTTTTCTTGTGATAAGCTCCTTTTGAAGCTTAAAAATAAAGTTTTCCAGGTTTTTTTTTATTGCTTTACTCTTTTTCTCTACAAGGGCCTGCAAAGTGAGTTGGATACCACAAGAGTGGTTTCTTGGGCAAAGCATCATCTCTTCCAGATAAGAAATATTTTGCTTCTTGGCAGCTGGACTGTTTTCAGTGCCTACACATCTTCAAAGGCTATAAAAATTGTTTTTGTTATTTCAGTGACTTTGTCCAAGATGTTTCTCCCTGGATGCTATATATCTACACAGGGTCTGTGTTTTATATTTTCAAAGCTGCTGGCATGAAGATTAATGTAGGAAATCAGAAATAATATCTTCTGAAGTGGAAGTAAATAGAAATACTTTCACCTGAAGGTAGCCAGTGATGAATAAAAGAGTTTAAAAGGATAAAAAAAAAAGAAAGAAACCAAAATCCTCTTAAAGTTATTCCATGCCAGTAATAAATTAATGAGTTATTTTGGTTCTTTAGTGGCTGTGAGCTTTTCTTCCACTGATGGTTTCCCCAACCCTTCCAGAAAAGTTCGAGAGGTGCAGGGCTGACCAAGCTCACATGTAATGAAATACTCTTGGGGCATGGCCCAGAAGCCAGAACAGGAGTTAAAAAATTGCAGCTTGTGTGCTTTGGTGGGTGGTTGTTGTGGTTCTTTTAGGAGGCAAATTTAATTTGGGTTTTTTTTGGTTGTTGTTTTTTTTGGGGGGGGGGGGGGTTGGGGGTTTTTTTGTAGTTATGGCTGTGGATAATATGGACTTGTTCACTGTCCTGCACAGTGTAAAAGGTGACACCTCTTTTAATCCAGACAGTCATTTGTGTCTGCCGGGGGGTGAACGGTGAACTTTATCCCTATATATAATATTATGTAGTATGTTGGCTAATAGAAAACAACTGTGTGCTGTTTGCTCATACTCATTACACTAAAATAAATGAACTTTTCATATTCCATCTGAAAGGAATTATGCTTAGTTGATTGACATGCAAAATGGGAGAGGATTGGGATGAAAAAGAAAATACTATTGACATAAAAAAGAACTAATTTTAAAATTGCATTTAATTTTGTTTAATAGATTGCTAAGAAAAGCACCTGAAACAATAACTTCCCATAAACTGTGAATCATTACTAGGTTTTTAATAATGGAGAAAGAAGAGGAACCTGAAAGAATTTCAGAAAAGATAAGTTAACTCGTAAATGGGATATAAAATAAGGTACCTCATTTTCTAATGGGATTATTCTCAAAATTTTTCAAATGTTTTAAGTGTTCTCTAAAGTGCTGCAGATACTGAAATCTGGGGAGTGTGCTGGTGTTCTGATAAATTGAAACTAAACTAAGTCTTTCTGCAGCTTCAGAGAGGCATTTTAATTTTTTTTTGTTTGATGCAGAATATAGTCTGTACCAAAGGGGTCTGGATTGTGGAGATATTAACTATATCTTTGTCAAGGTGTGGCAATCTGCCACAAAAGTGAGTGGAAAGCCTGTTTTGCCATTCTGTTCTCTGCTTCACATGAGATACAGGAACTGAAAGCAACGGCTGTCCCAGGCTTTTCAATTCAGAGTGATTTGTTGAGGCTTCCAGGACCCAACTGCTGAATGGGGAAGACACACAAACCCTTGAGAAATATGGACTTTTGGGTAATTTGTGCCAAGAGCACATCCAATGTTTCAGTAAATTCTTTTGGTAGAAATGTTTGCTTAGCTAAGAGGAAAATGGGACATTAGAAAACTCTTTTTCCCTTCTTGTTTATTGTTTTTTTTTTTTTTTTTTTTTTTTTTTTAATGTTTCTGCAAAGCTTTTACAAATTTTTTTTTAACTGGAACCTTTATGGGATCATAAATCACGGTTTCATTGTGTTTGTTCTTTTTGTTTTTATAAATACATATCCCTTGCAAAGCAGACAAACCGCTTCAGGGTTAGTAAAGGCAGAGGGGATGCAGGTTGTTCCAGAGCCATGAATGTTTTTAGTTTGTTACTATTGAATTTGAACTTTTCAATAAAAAACTGGAAAGGAAATGATATTATTTTCCCTCAAAATTGTGCCAGGAAATGAATTTGCTGTGATTCTGTTTTATCTCTGGAGTTTTTCTGGAGCTTGGAGTCCAAGTCCTAAACTGTGCTGCTGTCCTGAGAATCATTTCTACCTCCAGGCCTTGTGTCACTCTGTGTTTTCCTGTTCTCCCTAAAGGCATTTATTTCTCAGGGGGTGTTATGGCATGGATGAGTACAGAAATAAGCAGAGACAGGCATATCTGCTTAGCCTAGACATTTTTCCAGGTGTGATGTGTAAGGCTTTATGTATGCAGGTGAGCAAGCACCATGTTCGTGTGCAAATTCTTGTACAACAGATCTGCACTGCCCAAACATATGTGATGTGATGAGTTTCTGCTCATCATCTAGGCAGTGCTGTGCCTCCACAGTAATTCTGTGTGCCTAATAGTTGAAAATCCTATTTGAAGTGGTGACATGGATGTCTTTGTCCTGCAGATTAAACTACTCTAGCCACAAACTCTGCCTGGAGTAAAGCACGAGTAACTTCCTGTAACAAAAGATGTGCACGTGTGTGGTGTGTTTGTGAATTGAACTTCATCTCTTTTCTGGTTGTTTTTTTTTGGTTTTTTTTTTTTTTTTTTCCCACTTAAATAAAAGCACAACCTGTTTTTTCTGGTTTTCTTTCATTTCCTCCCCAGCACGCCAGGTCTCTGCAGCACTCCTGCCTGCACCTCAGCTGTGCTGGATCTGTACAGGGGACTGTGGGGGAGCTATCAGATTTTTTCTATGAAACCAGCACAGAAGAACATAATTGTAATGCAACTGGAGACACAGGCTCCCCTTGCTTTTCTAAAATACTTTTGGCAACCGCAAAGCCAGAGGGTTTCTAGATCAATCAGAGGTTGGGTGTCCCTGCTCAGGAGGTACCAGCAGTTCCCCTGCCTGTTCCCAGACCTCATACTTTTCTTTTGGGGCATCTCCACTCAACTTGCAAGAAGCAGAATTCTTGAATTGAGGCTGAAAGCACTGAAAACAACTTAATCAGCTCCTGGTCTTGACCCTCTTGTCCATTCTGCTCAGTTTCTCCCTGCCAGGATGAAATTCCAGGCAGTTTGGCTGCTGAATGGCCCTGTGTCTGGGGAGGGATTTCTCTGCATGGGGACTGTGCAAAAACGGAGTGCTTGGCCCTGGTTGCCTTTTTGCTCACCCAGACTGGTTGAGCTCTGATTTTGCAAGTACTTGGCTGTACGGATTTGAGAAGTCATGGCAATCCAGTTAATGTTATCTGCCTTGCTTGGAAGAGGCACCTCCCTGCTGCAGTTGGAGGATGAGACCATCCTTTCTCTTTCGTTTAAAATATTTGAGCTGGGAGATGAATGCAGTGGCATCTTCAGCTCCTGACTCCCTGACTGTGCTCCCCTGGGCAGCCACATAAGAAGTCAGGACCTGTGGCAATAACTGCCTCAGAAATCATAGTGGAGCTGCTGGAAAAGCTTTTTCCCATGATAGGAATCTCAAGGCGCTGCCAGTTCCCTGCATAATCATCTGCTCTCACTTGGTTCTAATGAGAATTTGGGTTTGCATGTGTTTTAAAATGGAAGAGGAAGGACAGTTTTCCTCTCTTTTTGCATGAATCTGTGAAACAAGGAGCTTTAGGACTTCGGGGGTGAAAATTGAGTTCTGATTCTGGGTTGCTGTAGCACCAGGTATCCCAATGCTCAGAGGTGTGGCTGTTACTCTTAGGATACATCTACCAAAAAAGACTCAGAAAGGGGCCATCCTTCTGAGTGTGGAGCTGACAGATTTTGTCCATTTGTGCCTCTTTCTGATGTTGGAGGTGGCTGTGGACATCCCTATTCACTGGGGCCTGTTGCCACACATCAGCTGCATGTCAGTGCAAAGGGGTGTGTGGCTGTGCTGGTGGTATTGACTGGAGGTTTTCCACCACTGTGATTTTCCTTTTTTTTAAAGCCAGCTGTTGCTGGGGGGGCTTTGCGTGCGTGTCTGCATGTTGTGGAATTGCAGAGGATTTTGGGTTCTGTTTTTTAGCAGACTCGTAAAATTCTAGCAGGGTCTTTAACGTGGTGTGTACTCGTAGCACTGCTGCTCCACAGCTGTATGGTTATTGAAATGTTTTATTATTTCAATAACATTTTGAAAGGGATGTTTCCCTCCCAGCTTGAGGGAAGAAAATTTAATCCCCTTTCTGTTGCCTCATGGTTATGGGACTAAAACTGATATGCTCAGACCTCATCTGAAAAGGGTTCATTGCCTGTGCCTGGTGATTCAGCAAACGGCAGGACACGTGTGTCTCAGCAGATATCCTTTGCAAAGGCCAGTTTTATGGGTCTATTTTGCTCAGTGTGATATGATTCTTGGGAATATGAAGTCTTTCTTCCAAGAAATCTTAAGATAGTGTGCTGCCTGGTTCTGTGCTGATATATGTTCTAGCAGGAAACAGCAGCAGGTAATGCATTTATACTACACAATCTGCTTAAGAATAGTTTTTTCCTAGATTTCCTCTGGCTTATGAAGTTATAAATTAGAGATGAATTTATACCAGCAGATAAAAAAAAAAAAAAGGGCTTCTTTAGAACCTTCTCTGCTTCTTATTGATTGAGAGGATATATGCACATAATCCTCTCTTTGGTTTTCCTTGTCACCCTGTGGTGCTGCCAGGCTTGTTTCCAGCCTCCCTGCTCTTGCCTGGGCAGCCTCAGAGCACTGGGATAGTGTCACTTGGGATTTTCTGAGTCATCACAATGTTGGTTGGGCCCTGTGGGTGTTGTGCAAGGAGGGTTTTGCTTTGAAGTCCCTCCTGGCTTATGTACTGTTTGAGCAAGCTTTAAGCAGGACCTTGTTTTGTTGCCGTCCTTCTGTGTTGGATTAGTTTGTTCCTGGCTTTGTGTGTCAGAGTGGTGGTTGATGGCTGACATTAAGACCAGGTTTTCCTGTGTGCAGCACTCCCTGTTTGATGGGAATGGGCACTGAGGCAAAAGCAAAGTCCATTTTCAGTGGTTTATCCACTATTTTTGTTCTTTCTTCTGAAAGGGGAAGTTCCCACAGATGTGAGGAGAGCTTGTACCCTGGAGGTTAGGTTGAGAACTTTCTTCAGTCCCATGCTAAAGCTGGATGTTCTGCTTAAATTTGCTTCCAAAGGCAGCACATCCTTCTGGTTTAATACTTGGTGGTGAGGAGTTGAGCCAGCAGCCACAGCAAAAGAGCTTTGGAGCTGCCCAGCCAGCAGCCCAGCCAAGCTCTTCAGGTCTGTCCTTGGGGCTTGAGAGGTACAAAAAGAAACCAGAAGTTAAATGCATGTATTGAATTTTGTATTTTTGTGGCTGGAAATAAATTAATTATCTTAAGGCAATAATAAGGAGGTGACTGCACCCTGCAGGTCTCCAGAAAGATGATCAGGGAGGAGTGGGCTGGTGCATTGGCAAGGAGGGATAGCTGTGCTGTTGTCCAGGAGAGAAAGACAAGGACCGGCTGTGTTCCTTGAGGATGAATGGTCCACTTTATTTGATTTGCAAGTTTTAAGTTAGCTTAAATATAAACCCTCTAGAACAGCAGAGGGATGCTATTTACAAAATTCAGTTGAGTGAAAATCCCCAAGCGGGGTTGTCTGAGGTGGTGGGAGCCTCAGAGCCTTCTCAGTGTCCAGCCAGGAGCCTCTGTCCAGCTCCTGCCCAGCGTGGACATTGGGAGAGGGAAGTGCTCCCTTTTCCAAGGCTCGGCTGTATGGTGAGCACATGTCCACATTAATGTCTCTTACTGTGGGTAATATGAGCACATTTATCACTATTTAATATTAAGCAGTTGTCATTTGCATTACTCTCATGCCTTTGAGATTCAGCCACAAGCTGTGCCCAGTTTTTCCCCTGGCTCAGCAGAAGGAGCTGCCAAGGAGCCCATCCTCACTGCCATGGTGGGTGCCCTTGCACTGAGCCCTTCCCAAACTACACCAAATGCACCCACAGCAGAGACAGGGCTGCTGATAGCATGGAAACCTGCAGTTCTGCAATTATGGAGTGCAGATCATGGAATAAACTGTTTGGGAGGGTGCCGGAAATGATTCCTTATCTTTGAGTAACAGAGTACAGCTTTGTTTTCTGAAATAGGTTCTGAGAGGGTTGGTTAAAGAATAGGGTGAATTTAAAACCATATGTATTGCTCCCTTACCCCACCCCCCAAACCCTCAAACCCACTCAAAAAACAAGCCAAAAAACCCCCATAAAAACTCCAAATAAACAAAACCCCTTCTCCCATTAGGTTATTAATGAGGCAGAGCACAAAGAAAGGAGAGGCTGAAGACCACTTAAGTTGACCTTTAGGTTTTCCCTTGCCTGACTTCTTCCCTCACCCCACCAACCCCAGCAACACTTGAGGAAAAAAATGCCCATGCCCAAGGTGTGGACTTGATGACAGAATGTGGGTCCTTTTGTTTGGTGCTAAGCATGGGGTTTTGTGAGTGAGCCAAAGGATTAATGAAATAAATTCTTATAGACGCAATGAAAAATGACTTGATTGCCAAGAAACTGTCGTCCTAATGAACTTGGGTAGTCTATTTGCTGGAGACACCAGAAAATGGAAATGGGCTTGCATAGCTTTATTATAGTCAAAAATAGACTTTAACTAGAACATTCTGTAGTTTTTCCTGTTTGAGTAAAAACAGGGGCTGATAGAAGTTGAAAGCAGGAGATAAACTGATGTGGAGACACATATGGCTTGAAGCTAGTGTTTGAAAAGAAAGGAAACCATAATCAGTTGAAGGTAGAAAGAAAAATGTTCTTAGTAAAGAGCCCTGTTCTCAAGGCATCACTTCATGTTGGTATGAAGACAAGTTTCGATTAAGTCCAGATAAATTCTCTTTTTTTTTTTTAATGTGTACCTCATGCAGAATGGATGTTTGTCACTGTCCATCTTCGTTACTAGGGAGGAAGGAATGTGGAAGCATGTTGCTGCTCAAGCTTTTGGGGCCTTAATGCCAGAAATCAGTTCAATGTGGTCGTCCTATGAAAATGCTCTAAACAGCCTATGTGTGGCTTGGATTTTTAGTCAAAATGAATATATTTCCTTCATACTCAGAAGATGGGAGAGAAAATCCATTTTTCTCTCTGAAGACTGCTTTTTTTAAGGGTGTTCAGTGGATCTGAGCAAGTGCTCAGTAAAGTGTCATAGATTTGCAGGAGTTGGGAAAACCCATAGTGATGGGTAAATATGATATGCATCACATCTTCCCTGGTCTTTCCTCCTCTAGCAAATTTAAATCAAATCTAAACCATCTAGCACAAAGCCTTGGCTGGATCTCTGCTGGTCATTTGTGGCTCATCTCTCTCCTGGAATATTGTTGATATTTGCTGAGATCTTGCACATCATATAGTGAAGAGCAGCATGTCTCCTAAATATGTTGTCTGCCTCAGACACTTTTTATTTTAAAAGACAAGAGGGAAACCATTTTTCACAAAATTGAGAACAATTCCAACTTTAATACTGTTTTTGATTGGAAAATGCAAATGTTGCTGTTGAATTCTTGACTATTTAATTTTTCAGTCAATTAATTTACTGGGAAATACCTCTACTTTCCATCTCGTACCTGGTCTGCTGTGCTTTGGACAAGGCAATGGTTGTGCTCTCTGTTTCCTGAAACAATGTTGGCCTTTTATGGGTGTTTTGAAGGTCAGAAGCAGTGTCATGACACTGACAAATCAGCAGAATGATACAGAGTTTTTTCACATATGGGATTGGAAAATAAAACTGTTGTGTAGTTTTGGTGGGTTTTCATAAATCTTTACCCTTAGTTTTCAGCAATCAGATCAGAGTATAAAAACAAAGATAGTTGCAGAAGATTCACTGCAAATGAGTAATTTTCTTGCTCTTAAGGTTTGTGTGCCTAGAATTTAGTTGGTAGGGAGTAGATTAGTTAAATAAGTGATTATTAAATTTACTCAGCAACAGACCATGTAGATGGGTGAACAGAGCAGTGCAAGCATTCCAGCTGGTCCCCAGGATGAGAGTTGTCCTTTGAAATTAAAATCAAAAAACTTTAAAAATCCAAAAACATTACTCCTGACCATAACTGCTTATATTGGTAAACATCTCACATGTTTAGGAGTTGCATTCCCTATATGTAAAATATGAATGACAGTATAGTATGAGTGTTCTTTCATCTCTTCCTATGAAAAACTCTATGGAAATTCCAAGAATTTGATATTAAAAGCTATATTTAACCTTTGCAAATTGAGCCAAAGTTATTTATAAGTATCTTTGTGTTTTTTAAGCAAAATATTCATTTGGCAGAGTTAATGCTTTCTACTGTGGTCAAATACGAGTGGTTAAGAATAAAGCCAATTCTATAAGTAGCAGTGATTAAACACTAATGTAATCTCTGCATTCCTACAGTGTGTTTAGAGGCAGATTAGAAATGCCATGATCCAAGGAATAATGCAGGTAATATTGTTTTGATGAATGTTCTGCAGTAACTCTGAGGCAGGGCTTGTGGCTGTGACTTTATAGTACTGGAAGAGAGAGCTGTCCCAACATAAGAAAGGAATTGAAGTGGTAATTCTCCAAGCCAAACAAAGAATTGATTGGATATTGCAGGTTTAACCATTATAAAATATATGTCAAGAAGGATACTGCAATTCAGGCTTTGGCACCTAATCTTGTCTCATTTGATCTCATGTGTTCCTTGATTCCCTGCCATCAATCTCCTCTTTAGAAACTGCAAGCTGAAGTTAATGGCTTTCATCATAACAGCAATGAAAATACCATTTACCTATTTAAAATGCTCAGCAGGGGAATTATTATGAATGATGCCTGTTACTCCAGGCTATTCATCCAGTTTGATGAAATCTCAATTTTTCGTTATGCCTGCGTGTATGCAGACACTCTGCAAGGCTTTGAGCTGTCCATTTTGGGGTGTGATTAATTTGTGTCCACACCAGACAGCTTGTTGTGCATTAAGCCCTTCCAGCCAACAGATAATTTTTCCAACATTTAAACCAATTTATGGTCTAGCTGACATGTTCATTGTTTCCCAAAACCTGGCCAGTCAGCATCATCTCCACCACAGAGCAGGAAATTAATCTTTGCAGTTATTTGACTCCATCAGCTTTACCTGCTGCATGCAATTGTGGAGGAATCTGGCAAACTTTAGGAGCTACATCTTCAAACTGTGCCAGTATCCCTCCCTTCTCTTTCCTGGACCATGCCCTGAGGCACCATCTATTCTCCCACCCAGCTGGGTGGGACCAGAACACCCAGTGCCCACGGGAGAGGGTTTGGCTGTGCCTTGTACAACCCAGGAGGGAGCATCTGAGGTTGCTGAGACTCATCCCTTGAGGAGACAGCAAATACATGACTGTGTGATCGGAAGACATCTTCAATCTTCTACTGTTGACTTTATTAGCTTGGGGCTATTAAACGTAAGAAAGACTTGGAAGGTACCAGCTTAGCTCCTTGGTTATGTCCCTGGTTTAAGACATGGGCACAGATGTAATTAGATTCAAACTTCATCAGAGCAAAGAGAAACATTGCAGATTATCCAAACTATGTATTTTTACCTGCCTGTTCATATAACCACTTGAAAAAAGATGAATCTGAAGGTCCTGTGTTGATTGTGGTGTGCTGTTGCAGTTGTTGCTCTTAAGAGATGAACAAACAAATTGAGAAGGAGTTGGGAAGGAAACTCAGTTCAAATTTTCCTTAATGAAGAGTACAGTAGGACTGGCACAAAACCAGCTCTGTAGCCAAGTCCCCTGTAAGTTAAACCCCCAGTTGCACAGGGAAGGTGGAGCTGAACCTCCTGTGTAGCCCTACAGGACTGAGAGGTGCTGCTCTGCCAAAGAATCCCTGGCACTCTTGTTTCAGTAGTCCCAATATCTACGTGTGTCCTTGCCTTGGAAAGAGTCCTGAAACTGATACATGGTTTGAGCTAGTGATTATTTTATGACAACTCTTTGCTTAAAAGGAAAGCTTGAAATTCAAGTAATTTAGCTTATACTTTGCATGACTGAAAAGGCAGTTTCATTTGTTTTTTTAATTTTTAGGGATTGTAGAGACAGAGCTATCATGTGGAGAAATTCTCAGCAGAAAATGGGACGCATCAAAAAGATGCAGGGAGATAAATTTCAAGCAATCTAAAATTAATTCCTAGATCCCAAGGATTTCTCACTAAGTGACCAGTATTTTGCTGAAATGTCAACGTTGTTTTTCTTTCCAATTTTGTTTTCTCTGAGCCATATCTATTGCCTTTGAAGTAGCTACAGCTGAGGCCAGAATTTGTGAATGTTGGGCAACCAGCAGTTCTGAGCAAGGAAGAACCTTTGTAGTCTGTTCACAGGCAGAGCAACAGAGTAGGAAAATATTTTTTTAAAATTAATATTTTATTTCCAAGCCTCCAGCATTTGATCCTGAGCTTCAGTCTTGTTACATTAAAATGCATGGTGCAATCTTAAAAGTCAGTTTGCCAGGGGGCAAAGACCTTCCTGGTCAAGGAGACCTGGCAGGGAGAGTGTCCTCCATGCTCCTGTACTGCCAAATGATTGAGGTTAAGTCATGGACTTAGTCTTGACTGGCTTTGAAATGCAATGTATCGTCTCTTCTAGGAGTTGTGCTATTTAATTTGAGTTGTGGTTATCAGGAAATCAAGCCTTGGTTAAAATATATGCAGCACTTCCATGGACTGACTTAGAGGTCTAAAATTAGGAATTGTGAGTATTAAAACTATATTCAATATAGTATGTTCTTGTTGGGATTGCCACTGGTGTTTTGTAGCTTCTCCATGTTTCCAGTTCTTGACTTCATGGCTACAACTGCTAAACTGGAAAAACCTTTGGCTGTGACTGATACAGTTCCTATTACCATATGATTTTCAACCTGTGGCATAGGAAGAACTAGTGAGTATCATGATCCATGTTGAAAAATAAAGATAATTAAATCTCGCATAACAAAAGTTGGTATTATGTAGCACAGATTCTGCCATGAGAGTGCTGCTATTGCAAGCAGAAGATGAAAATCAGGGATTTAAAGATCATTGCATTTTACTGTCATCTTTACGTGTTCCTTTCCATGAATTTCAAAAGAAAAGACAAAAATTTCGAATACAGAAGAGTCTAGATGCCATCTGGAATTTATTTGACCTCTTACATTGGCTCTAAAAGGAATCATAAACAAATAAACAAATAAAACTTTTTTCTAAGATAAAAAGGACACTTAATTTAATAACTAGATTAAAAACCAATTTGAAACTTAGTGGGGGAGCTTGCGTGTGGCACAAAAAAGGGAAGGAGAACATTTCATTTTAATGGAGATGCTGCCAGTTCTTTTGGTATGAACCCTTTGTCGAGGGCATGAAGAAATTCCTGTTGTGATGAGCACTCTACAGCTGCAGTGACCTGTGCCCCTCAAGTTAGTGAAGTTGGGATCTTTATATGGAGGATCTGGATGCTTGAATTAAAAAAAGTCATTTTACTGTGGAGGGAGTGAAATTTTAAAAACAATGGAAAGGACATCTTTCTTTACTAGGCAAGACCCAGTGACCCCTTGGTATTTTTAATCTGTGGTGATCATCAGGATTTGCTTTTAAATTAATAACTAGTCTTCTCCATCTTAAAAAAGTAAGTTTTATTTAGAGCCAAAAGCACAATTTGAGACACTGCAGGAGCTACTGCTTTTCTCAGTAGGACATTGTCCCAGTTCTCTCCCCTTCTCCCCCAACGTGATTTCTCCCTCCCAGAAGTCGCCACTGTAGATCTCTTGGATAAAATGTTCTGCTAGACATAAAACAAGACAAATATTTGTTTATTCTATGGCAGACAGCTGTTTAGGATGCTGTGGAGGTCTAAGTCTTATAGTAGTTTTGCAGATGTTGTTTGTACGTGACTTTTTCTTGGAAACCATCTGTGTTAGGAAGCACGGAGGGATTCTGTGCATCCCTTGGCAGAAAGAGTTGGGCTCTTTTCCTTCAGCATCTTTGTCCAAGGAATTTGAAGGAGGAGAGAGAGAGAGAGACAGGAGCATAACCAATATTTGGTCAAAGTGAGGATCCATTTGGACTTGGGCTACAAAAAGGTTTTTCTGGGCATGTACTGGGATATTCAGTGTGTCTGAAGTCCAACAGGGCAGAGAAACAATCTTCCCTCCTTTCTAGAAAAATATAGAACAAACTCCAAGTGATCTGTATGGAAGTGGTGGATAATGTCTAGAAACAGCTCTTTGTTTTTATGCAGAAAAGCTGTTTTGAACGGTCTGTGCTGCCGAGTTCAAAAGAGCTGGTTTGGTGAGATTTATCTGCAGATCTCCAGAGCACTGTAAAGAAAAGGGGCTCCCTAGGGTGTAATGGCTGTAAGGCAAGGCAGGTTTCTCTCCAGAGGTGGGGATAAACATGCACTCACATTTGAGTACTTAAATACTTCTATTAAGGTAATTCAGCCAACAAAGCATATAGCCAAGGGTGATAGAAATTGGGGAATGTGGACTTTTTCTTGGCAGTTCGAATCTGGCTTGGAAGCATTTCAGGGGAGGATTAAATCTCTCTGCTTGGCGGGTCAGGGTTGGGGTAATCGGCAATGGCAGAGGTTGGGGATGGCTGAGCTGGGGATTAGTGCAGCATGACTGCGAGTCTGGGGCTGCTGTAGATGAGGATGCAGATGAAAATATGTCAAGCATCTTTCATATTGGGCGTTTTCAAATGAGCTGTGGTATTTGCAGGAATTTTGAGTGGGTGGACTGGGGAGGGAAGCATGACAGAGCTGCTACCTGTGCTCAGCACAGACAGGTTTCTGTCATGGATTAGATGGGAAGTGATGGTGCTCTAGGCTTGTTTGAGCCTGTTTTGTTTGCTTTGTGGGTATTCAAATACCTTAAGTATTATGATGAAAAACTGACTTTTGTGCCCTGATATTGTTTGCTTTGTGAAATTAACCACTTTGTCATTAGTTCACCCAATTTCATGCAAGACGTGCATTGTATGCAAATTAACATGGTTAAACCAATGTCAAACACGCTTACATTTGAGAAAAGTTAATATTTCTCTTGGCAGTCCTGATATCCTTTGTTCCTTATGTGCTGAATTAATTTCTTCTGCTGACTCTTGCTCTGTGCACATGGCCACGATGTCCGAGGGACTTGCTGAAAGGGCTCTGCCTTACACTGGGCAAGGTGGAAATCCCTCTGTTTTGCAAAGCGCATATCTGAGACACAACAGCTTCTGAAAAGCTTCTAGAACAAGACAGCAGACCAAAAACACAGAGTAAAATTATGCAGTTTGTGGTATGAAGCTCCCACAAACAGAACAAAGCCAGCCTTGGCCCCGTGTTTGGGTATTTCGGAATTGCTGGCCAGACTGTGCCAGGGGCTCAGTGCTGGGGTGTGGGATGAGTCCAGAGTGGTGGCTCAGTGCTCCTGTCCCCCTTGCCACGCTGCCATACATTCCACTAGCAGGGTGATCAGCCAGGCTCCAAGTGCAAATTGGAATTTCTGGATGCACAGCTCCAAATCTGGAATTCATCCACTGTCAACAAGAGCTAAACCCAGAGACAAAGCTGGTCCCTGCCGCACTCAGCATGAGTGTTTGTCACCTCCTTAACTCTGGGCAGGAGCTGCTGCCATGCTGCAGCAGCACTTCAGGAATAAAGTGCCTCTCAGCCGTTTCTCAGGTTGTCACAGTGATTCTGCTTAAACACCCATTAAAAAGGGGTTTTTTTGGGTGCAAAGGAAGCCCTCAGGGTTTGTCTGAGTTGATTCAGGGGTAGTATGAGCTGCGGGTCTTTGTGGCCCCATGATTTCAGTGTATAAGCATAAATATATGTAAGAATCTGAAAGGAAAGTGTCAGGGTGATGGAGCCAGGCTCTTCCTGGTAGTGCCAAGTAAGAAAATGAGGTAATGGACAGGAACTGATGCACAGGAGGATCCATCTCAACATGAGGAACAGTTTCTTCAGTGGGCAGTGATGAGCACTGGGACAGATTGTCCAGAGAGAGTGTGGAGTCTCCCTCACTGGGGATATTTAAGAACTATCCAAACATAATCCTGTGCCTTGTGCTCTGGGTTTTACCCTGTGTGGGCAGGGCTTTGGATCAGATGACCCACTGAGGTCCCTTCTGACCTGACTCATTCTGTGATTCTGCAGCACCAACAGTGCAGAAACATGGAAATAACAAAGCAGCACTGGGTTTTCAGTCACTTCAAACTGAGAATTTTATGGACTTAACAATGCTTATAATTTCCATAGTGTTCAGGGGAGCCAAGCTCCTGTCCCTGTGAGCTGCTTCTCTCTCCTGGACTTTATCATCACCTCTTCAAATGAGAAAATGTTTTAGAATCATGGAATCACAGAATTGTTATGGTTAGGAAAGACCTCTGAGATTGAGTCCAACCATTAACCCAGCACTAAACCGTGTTCCCAAGTGCCCCATCCACGCACCTTTTCAGCACTTCTAGGGATGGCAACTCCACTGCTTCCCTGGGCAGCTGTTTCAATGCCTGACCACCCTTTCAATGAAGAGTTTCTCTTACTATATAATCTAAACTTTCCAAACTTAGAGGTTTACAATAGCTTAAATGAAGGCACTCACACATCCCAGAGCACATCTGTAGTGGTGTCTTTTGGGTAGGACCAGGGAGATGGGGATGCAGGAGCAGCACTGGAGGAGAAAGAACTGCTCCACATATGTGCATGAAGGTTTTGGGCTGAACCCATCCATTATTCTTGTGTTTATTTCTCATTCCATCAACTTAAGTTGTGTTTCTGGCATTTGTTTGTTTCCTTTGGGCAGTTACAGTTATATTAGTGTAAATATTTTCTAGTGATTGTCAAGTGTCCAGTTTACATTAGTTGCTTGCAATTTCCTGCTGTAGCTTAAGATATTTTTTTTTGTAAAAGCGTAAAATTACCCTACCCATAAGCATCAAACTCTGCTTTTTCAGGCAAAACCCATATGCCTGAAATTTCAAAGGCACCTTTTCATAATCTGAGAACTGAAAAAAGAGGTGGCATCTACACGATTGAGTGAATTCCCCTTCATGGTTGTAAAATGGTTCAATAAAATCTGAGTCAGTCACTACTGCCAGAGTTAAATGACCATGGGAAATTTATGGTCATACTTGAGTTGTTGTTTATCCTTTTTCTCTTACTGCCTATTTCCTATTGAAACTCATTTTTGTTGTCATGTGGGGTATATCCAATAGCAGTGTCTTTAACACAGGAGCCTTGTATGCCTGCCCTCTGCAAAACTGATAAAAGTCTCCTGGTTGCTGTATCAGTAATAGCACAATAAATGCTCAGAGTGAACTGTGCTGAATATCTGTAATCTGGGACTATGTTTTTCTTTTTTTTTTATTTTCCAGTTGTAAAGGTACTCTGTCCTAACTGCTTTCTACAGTTTCCCATTCAGTTCATGGACAAGTGAGACCTGGCTCCTGGCCTGGGCTGCCCTACTTCTGTAAAATTAATTTTTCTTGCAGCAATATGAGAAAGGACTGGATTTTATTTATTTTACCAAAGTAAATTTTTCAATATGTGAACAATTAATAAATAATTATGGAAAAGAAATTCAGCATTTGTTCCCCAACCTCCATAAATAAGATAATTACTTTCTCTAGGGGGAATGGAGTTGGCAGTAGTTTCACAGAGAACTGTTAAACTGTTTGACATGTTTTAAATGGTTTACCAAGCAAAATCAGTTTTAAAAGGAAAGGGGCTTGTCAATCAGTCAGCTTTGTTGGGTTGTTGATGTCCCCCTGTCAGTCAGAACAATAACAGCTTTCAGAGGTGGCTGAGGAGTTGCTGGAGGGAGGGGAGAAGCAGCTGTGGTAATTTGGGGGTGGTGGTGGTGGTTTAAACATTCCTATTTTATACAAGTGACATGTAGTTTCTTGGAGGATCTGATTTATTATTATATGGATTCAGGCAGAGTGTTTGCTAAATTTACTCTGCTTTATGGTACTGCAGCAAATGTAAACACATATAATTCAACAGTGCAATGAAGGTGGGAAATAATCTTTGTCAGCAGCAGGAGGGGTTTAGGGAGCTGGGAAAAGGAGAGAAGTGGCAGAGTTGTGACTAAGCTGGGGGTTTTTCATCTCTAAGAGGAGGAGTATGGATCACTTTTGAGGAAAATAGAGATAAAGCAGTGCCAGGGGTTGGGGGAGACTTGTGCCACATTGGATGGGAAGGGGATGCCCAAGGGGAAGGTGTCCTGGTGAGTTCCCTGCCTGGCAGCCAGGGTGCAGAGGGGCTGTGGGGGCTGACCCCTGCAGCAGCCAGTTCCTTCACTCAGCTGGGGCTTGTTTGAGCTCCAAACACAAGAGAGAAGATAAGAAACAGAAACATCAGCAAGAGAAAGGTTTGACAGCCAGGCTGTGCAGAAACCAGATGTCATTCTTCAGAGCTTGCTTTTCACCCAGGAAACTTGGGTTATTGCACCTCCGCCTCGGGGTGAGGGAACATCTCCCTCCCAGAAAAAAACCCCAGGTTTAGGACAAGTTTTAGCCATGGTTTTAGTGGGATTCCTGGTTCTGGGTCTGTGCAACCACTCATGTTTATATGGCAGTGATGTGCAACACAGCCTAAGACTCCCACAAGGTTGCTTTGAGGCAGGAGATGCTTCCTGGGGACACAGGGTTCCTCAGGAGTCACCTGCTGGAGACAGGATTTCTTGCTCACCAGTTCAGTAGATCTCATTGCTCTGCATCAGATTCATTTAGGGTCATTTTTTTCCCAATTCTGAGGACTATGTGGTGTGAAATACCTGCGGTGCATGGCAGCGTTGCTCCACAGGCTGCTGCTGAGGATGGGATTTGCAGGGGATGCACAGCTGTGGATGGAACTGACTGGGAGTAGCACTAAGATAATGTGGACACGTGGTTACAAAGCCAAGTGTACTTTGGGAATTTACTCTGACTTTGTGGTCTTTCTAATTATCTGGAAAATCCAAACCCAGCGTATATTCTGAGACTGTTGAACAATTTGGGAGGGGGAAAGGGGAAATGGGAAATTCCATTTTTTGTTAATCTTAGTTCTACAGAACCATATTTAGTTTCTATAAAACCCTGTTGGATCTATAGGTATTTCTACTCTTAGGGTGGGAATTTTTGGAATGTTTTCAGAAGCCTACAATGTGTGGAAACATTGGGATTTGGTTTCACCTTCAGACTGAGCTTCATTGCCCAGTACTCCCTAAATCCCTCAAAATCCTGCAACACTAATGGGCTCTGCGTTAGTCAGCTATGGATGCAGTAAATGCTGAAAGGCTGATTATGGATATTGATGAATAATCAAATTACACCCACACAATTCTTGGAGGAATCTGCCAGATGTCCTAGAAAATTTTCATCTGTTGGGAGAAAAAAACCCATCTGAAGCAGTGGTTTGAAAGCACTGTAATCCTGTGACCCCTACCAGCATGGTTTTTTCGGGTTTTTTTTTGCTTTCAGTGTTAGTTTCCATCTGCTACACTTCAGTATGTGGTTAACTGCCCTTTCAAAGGCTTTGTTTAATTCCATTTCAGAATTCAGTGGCAATATATCTATATTCATGCAAGATTCTCAAGGTTTCTCCTTGAAATACTTTTCGATCCTCAGGTGAAATTACATCCAGGATGTCAATAGTGTAAAAGTGTATCCTGGAATCCAGAGAGCAAAATTGAAAGCAGGATTTGACTTATTGTGTTGCATTTAAAATCCAGGTCTGATTTCAGTTAAAATCTTGGAAAGATCCAGCAATAGGCATCATATATTAATCAATGTAAGATGAAGGCCAACCCTGCTGTGCTTCACTTTGAGGAGAAACCTGACATTTTTCATTGTCTTTCAAGAACAAGGTAAACTTGGAGGGTTGGCAAAAGTCTTTGTATAGTACCTAAAGCACATGACTAAGAAAATAGTGGTCTATGGGGAAAAAAAAGCTCATAAAATTAAGAAATGCTTCAATCAAGTCTTAAACTGACATATTTGGGAAGTGAAATCTTACGCATTGATTCTCTCTGTCCCTTTGTGCCAAAAGGTAATTTTGTCTCTCCTGGGTCCATGTGATCCCACCACTGCCCTTGTCCTTAACACCATACCAAAAAAAAGTTAGATGCTTCTTGTCTTTCCCTTGCATATTTTTCTGGCTTGTTTTCCTTCTTTCACCATATTTTGTGCTATTTTTTCCCAAACTTGGACTCTTTAAAATACAAGTGGAAACTGATGGTCTTATCCAAACTTAGTAACATATTGGATAGCTTTGCTCAGAATAATTGCCTCTTTCTTTTCATCTCATCTCAGTGTTTAAAGAGCAACAATACCTCATCTCTGCTAAACCTTTGAACCTTTCCTGGATATCATTTGGTAAGTTAAATTTGCGATCCAGCATTTGTTTAGCTGAGCTCTAAAAAGCACAGATGACACAATTCAAGTATCCTCAGGTAAAAATTTGCTCCTTGGGATGGTCAGAAATAATTTAAATTTTCCATTTGATCTTCAAGAAGCTTTTCACTATTAAAAAAGACAAAAGGTGCTGTAGACCTCCCACACTGCTGCCTTTCTGTCCTATTGATCCTGCTTTTTTTTTTACTTTAAAATGGGAAGGAATAGGTTTACCTGCCATGTAAAAATATTTATAGACCTATTGCTGTGTAGACAACTGAAACTCTGGAGCTTAAAATGGTCTAGGTACCTCTGAAAGATGCATTTGGGTAATTGGTAATGAACTAAGCATCTGGAAGAAGCAGCTGAGCAAAGTCAGTCACTTCATTATGACTTTTTGAGCTGTTTGCCAGACTGGTGAGCTCAGATAAACCAGACTGGTCATCAAATAAGGTGCACTGAGTAGGCAAATTAGCTGATTAAGCAAATTACAGTGTTCCTTTTGGTAATCCGTGGGTTTAATGTGCACTTGCAGAGCCCCACACCGTACCCGTGTCTCGGAAAGGCATCGGCTCAGCCGTGTGCTTGGCAGCAACTTGTGGTGCAACACATTGGCCCAGAAGACTTTGGTCTAAAATGAACTTGTTACTGAAACATTTCCCAGATGTATGAGCAATAAATCATCTCCTCTTTGCACTTCAATAGAAACAACCATTGCCACTGAGTTCTGGGCCAGAGCAGGCCCCGAACATGGCAGAAAGGGGCTGTAACAGAGTTTGCCTTTGCCAATTTGTGAGTGTTGCTCATCCCATTTCACTAATTGCACCTGTTCCCCACCTCAAGCCAACCTCCTCCGAGGCATGGCATGTGCCAGAGAAGTGTCAGCAGGCTCTCTGGTATCTTAACTCTGCTTTTATACGTCCTAATACACTTCTTCTTTTTATTCTGCTTTTCCTACAGCTGTTTTGCAGTCAGCCTCATTGCTAACTATATCCTTTAGCATCCACACTCCCAACCTGGAGTGAGCACTCCTTCACCCTGATGCTATCTCTGCAGCCTGGTCATGTAGGGTTGGAATGGCCAAGGGGAAGTTTCACGTGTCTGCGGCCAGGTATCTTAGGCTGGAGCTGTCTTGCCTTCTGATGGAAGTTTTGATTAAATTCTGGAGCACTTCTATGCTTCATGGGATTGCCCAGAGGCTTGTGCAGTTACTGCCTTTACCCAGACTGAAAGTGCATGTTGATTTTTTTCCTGGCTTTTCCTTCTCTTTCTAATCAGTTCCTTTGTATTAGCCATCATGCTCCTGCTTGTTAATTGAATTCAGACTTGTCATGGATTAGCATTATGGCTGGAAGCCTAATTCTTTAAATGGATATACAAATGCTGCTCTTAAGTGAGTCATTAATTACTTTTATTTATTAGAGCTTATAAGTGTGGCCATTTAGACCTCATCTGGCAATTTTAACTGCGGCTGCCTCGGCTTATTTCTGCTGGAAGCTGTGCAATGTGGGTCAGGTACACGGCAGTAAAAGGGATTATATTGTTTTGATCATTCACACTTGCTACAGGAAACACCATATTCTTTCTGAGGAGTGAATATGGCTGTAGCACGTGCTGGCTCAGCCTATAGAATGGAAACTGTATTTTTCATTAGGTCCATGTATTGCTTTGTTGTAGGGGTCTCAGATGGGTGGGAGAGCAAACTGTTTACATAGTCAGTCTGATGTTAGCGCAAGGTCAGCAGGGAGAGAAGACACTTGCACTTTTAATTATGTTCTCAGTTAAAATAAGTTAATTTTAGCAAGTAACAAGACCCAAGTACTTCTAAAGAAATGCCTTTTTTTTTTTCTCTGCATCTCTTCTGTAAAAATTTTTCATCACTGATTTCATTGCATTATCAGGACTCAAATGAGAAACACTGCTTATGAGCAAATATAGCATCTGAATATGGGCCAGGAATTCCTTTTACAGTATAAGCTTTTGTGTGAAATAAAAGCCAAACAGCTGCTCACAACTTAAGTCTGAGTAAGTGATCTAATACTATTGCTCTGGTCTCAAATTTGAGGCTAAATTATTTCTTTGCCAAAGACCTTGTGCCAACCTACCTGGTCCCAATTTGTGAGAACAAAGTGTATTGTTTCTGCTGCTCTGGGACTGGAATCACTTCATTTGCCATTTTTTTCCACTACAGTTTCAGGCCTGACATGGGAAACTTCCACAAGGCTGAGAGTCTCCTTCTCACTCCAATCCTCCAGGAGGTATCTCAAGTAGGAAGGTGCCTCCTTGCAAGGCTGGTCTGACATGATGTGTAGGGATATTTCATTACACTTGAAGACTCTTTCTGGCTGTTGATTTACTTTACTCTTTTACTCCTCAAATCTTCTGTTCTCAATCTTTTTCTTCTACTTTTGCCGTGCTCTTCATCAGCTGTTCTCCAGGCTTTCCCTGCCTGGAAATACTGTAAAGAGAGAACTTTTCTAGTTATTAAAAAAGACAATTTCCCACAGCATTAGGCAGAGACTGTATCCCTCAGATATACAGCTATGCACTTGACCTTTCACCAAAGGTTATAATTTCCAAAGAATCTGAGTTGTGCTCTAAATGTATAGCTAGAGCTTAAGTTCCTGTCCGATTTATTGCAAACATATCAGCAGAAGGGAGAAGAAAAATGCAGAGGCCAAGGCATGTCGTGTCCTCTCCCATGATGGTGACACCCTTAGCTGTACCCAGAGGAATCACATGGTGACCCCAGCCTTACTCTTCTCAGGACAGGAGAAAAATTTTAAAAATTGCTTATTTTAACAGAAACTGAAAACGAGGACATTTGAGGCATGTATATGGTGTATGTACAAGTTCACATTGAGGGTTTTTTTCCTACTTGAGAGAGGGAAGACTTTTTTCTTTCTTTTTCCTTGTGTAGGCAAGTCTGCTTGCAGATGGTCTGCTCTCTTATTGTGGTATTTAGGGACTTAGCAGTGCTGGGTTAATGGTTGGATTTAATGATCTTAGATGTCTTTTCCAACCTAAATGAGTCTGATTCTTAGATTAACTGCTTGTTGGATAATTCAGGGCAGAATGAATTCACACTTCAATTTAATTTTGAGTGTCTGGGAGAAGGATCACCTGTGTCTAACTTCCCTCACTTAACTCTGTTCAGGACAGTGTGGGAATTTCACTGGATGCTTTATATTGTGTGAAATTATTCTGAAACAGACTTGTTAGTATCTGTAACTTACAGCTGCTTATTTGGGTGACACTCCTGTCATTGGGATAAAGTGATGTGATTTTTTTCAGTTTTGCTTTGTACAGCTTTTACACGTTTTACAAGGCTTTGTCCACATGAAGGGGATTTGGCTGTTTGCATTCTGCTTGGTTCTGTTTCACTAGGATGTGCTTTTTCTCTGTCTTTTGAAGCTTATGGCATCATGCAGCCCTGGTCAAGGGTTAATCCAGATAATGGATGTAGAAACAGCTCCAGGAGCTGACTTCATATTTGCTTGACAGGCTATTGCTGATCTTCTCTCTTTATAGAGATGATTATGCTTGTGGAATAAGGTGTAGAAAACAAGATAGTTCTTACAAAGGAGGAGGAAATGCCTTCTGCATGCAGAAGGGGTGGAGAGAGGGTTACACAGGATGAAAATGTTTCTTTTGAAGACCACAGGAGGAAGAATTTAACAGGTTTTTTAGAGATGTTGAAATGGTCACATGTAAGTGCAGTGTTGGATGAGTCTGGAAACAGGAAAACTTTGATTTTTATGTTGAATTTGATTTGCAACATAGAAGCAAATTCTCTTGGTGATATTACTGTGATGGTTGTGGGCGTGTTCTTAGGATGTGCTTGGCCCCATCCCTTGGATGCTTTATGGTTTGCACATGGCAGCTTGGGCTCCCCTTCATAGGAAACTGGGAAACAATGAGGGTGGAAAATCCTGCCAGAAGGGGCATTATCCACAGATTGTGTCTGCAAGTGTGGGAATAGCATTCTAACATTTAACTACAAAGGATGTGATTTTTTGCTCCAATATATACACTTCTCTATAGCTACTGGGGTCTTCCCTAGATAACACAGTTATTCATCTGCTCTCAAAGTCTTGATTTGCTGGTTTTTCATTTTTCACATATTGAAAATGAGAAAGTTTTGGGTTTTTTTTTTCCTCTGTAGGATCTTGGCTCTGGAATGGCTAATTCTGATTGTAGATAAGACGCATTAGTTTTGAGTACTTCCGTGCTCCAAAGATGCAATTCATCAAAACCCAAGTACTTTGTGTCAGATCTGAATGTTTCACAAGAGATTTTGTAATCCAACATGTCAAACTTGTTTAAATGTGGGATTGCAACTGAAAGCTGAAGGAAGAAATAAGTGCTTTGTTATCTTTCTTACCTTACAGAAGTGTCTTGCAGTTCTCAGAAAAAAGGAAAGTTTTTTTAGTCCTGCAAGAAATACACAACTATCTCCTGTTGTAGAGGTGCTTCTGAGATGTGCATCTGCCCCCTGTGTTGGTAAACAGGCTGGTGTTTCGTCAGGCAGATTCAGTGATTTAAGTAGAGCAGTCTTCATCTGCTGAATGAATCTATTGCTGGTGATTTCTTGATTCTTCCCAGAGGTGAGAAATTATTGTGTTAGAAATTATTTGAGCAAGAAAAAGACCTCAAGGGTGTCTGCTCATCTCTTGTTCAGGGCAGTGCTGCTTTCAGTTACCTAATACTAGAGGTAATATAAGGATCATGAATTTCAATCCCATGCAGGGTGAGTTTGGCATCATTTCTGTTCTCCAGCTCTATCACCAAATGGGTTTCTAGCTTGTATCCATAGGAAAAAAATAGTCTGTGTTCATTTTCCAGATTCACATTGGTACAGCTATGTCTGACTTGCCTAACCAGTAAGTCTCTGAAAAGATTGTGACCTGCATGTTTTTTTGAATCTTTCCAAATGTTTTAAGTGTAGGAGCATATGGGGACGATGAACAGAGCTGGTCACTGCTCTCATAAAGAAGCATGAAACCAAATATGTGTGCATGTTTGTGCATAGACACTTTCTGAAAGATGTTCAAAGCTCCCATCTCTGTCCAGGACTTGGACTGAAGCAGCTGTCTCAGCGCAGATGTGGAAAACTGAAATCTGCCATGAAAACTCTTTTACCTTGCATATAGCAGCCCCCACAGCTGCCAAAATACGCATCCTCTTGTTTTAAAAATAGAGGGAGGTATGCTGAAAACATCTGCTCCTACCCTGCACTGCAGCTGTGCCAGTGTATTATCTGGAAATGGGCTGAGTAAGACCAGCCATAACAAGAGAACAAAAATCCCATGTTTGATGTAAGTGCACTTGTGGCTGTATTCCAGTCACTTCTTAATTTATATCTCAAATTCAGTTTATCTTTGTGCCCTGATGACTAAACAAAAGAGCTGTATGCACTTGACTGTTTGAAGAAACTGTCTCTGGGTGTGGGAAAAAAATTATTTAGGGGTGGAGAGTGGGGAATCCAGAGTATAGAGCGAGTGGCACCATCTTGGTTGTTTTAAATGGAGCAAAATCAGAGCTTTGGTTTCAGTGGATGTGCATGTATCATTTCACACTTTGAATGAGCTTGTATTTTACTTTTATATATTTTGCAACAAACATCCACCCTGGGTAAGGGGGGACTTCTCTGGCTACATGTAAAACCACACTTAAACACCCTAAATTTCTCCCTGGTCTTGAAACATTGTGTCATCTCAAGCTACTACACCTTGTGTGCAGGTTTTATCCATGCTGCTAAATGTTAGACTGGGGGCTTGGGTTTGCTCTACTGAATCTTGCTGGAACAATTTAAATCTGCACCCTATCTCCTCCTGGATATCCCTCATTTTGGGGGTACCCCTCATTTTAGCTTAGCTTTATGTAAAGAAGAGTTTTAGGCTGCAAACCTTTAGTGCTGAGGTCCTGGGCTGCTTTAGTCAAAACAAATTTTGAATGTTGCCTGGTATTATCCCAGTAGTAGCAGCAATATTCCAGTTTAGCTCTTGCAGCAGATGTTTTGATCCCTGAGGTTGAGCACAGCTCCCTGATGCATTGTGAGGAAGATGCTTTTGAGGGTATGAGAATGAAAACAATTTCTTCTTTTGTACCTTGAAAGCAACTGGATCAGGTACGGAAGTGCAAGGAGCTCTCCCCAGCTAACAGCTAGAGGTTGCTTTCTGGGTGGTTTTCTTTAACACATAATGCAGCTCAGGATTTCAGAGAGCTTTTGGGGCACTTGGGCCAAATTTGAAATGAATCTAGATATTACCTTTTTGTTTTATTTGGAAAACTTCTGCAGACTGTAGGTGCTGCATGTTTCCAAAATGCATCTGGTGTTTGCTTTGAGTCTTTGGGTCTGTTGGAATCCGAAGCCAGGAAGGTTCATGCAAAGTGTTGTGACCCAAAACTGTTTAATCTCAGATCTGCGGTCTCGGAGCCGCAGCTCGACTTGAATACCTGATGAGTATCAGCTGAGCAAGCACCACAGCATCTGACTTCTGCCCATGAACCATAAACTTTTTCCTCAGGGAACAAGAAAGTAAATTGGCCTTTGTGCAGGAACAGCCAGCTAGGCCGGGGCCGCGTCTCCTCGTGCTCGATACCAGACCCCACGGTGCTCTGCTGCAAAGTTCTCCTTCCTTCTAAGTAAAGCCATATGACCAAAAAAAAAAAAAAAAAAAAAAAAAAATTTAAAAAAAATTCCACTTTGTGAGAGTGGCTGAACCAACCAATTTGTTCAAGCCATTCTTCTGGTTGATTCGTTTTTAACTGAAAAAAACGCTGATATATTGAAAGCAACTTGAAAAATGCCAAAAGGGAAGAAGGGGAAACAAGTTAAACCATTTGAAGCTCATAAAAGAAAAAAAAAGAAAGAATCTAAGTGCAACCACATGAGTGGTGTAAAATTGGCATAATACTTAATACCATGTTAGAGCACAATGTGTTAGATGTGAGTTCCTCCAGAAAATAAGGCCTTAAAATAACCTAATATTTATGATTGAGATTTCACAACATGATCAGCTCACTGTGTCATGCTTGCAAGGGAAAAAAACCCTCTGGTTTAAAGATCCACTAAGATAGGTCTTGATTTCACTTAGCCAAGGTTTTTACTTGTATTCTGTTCCCAACTACTTCTTTGGATCAACATAACAAAACAAAAAAAAAAAAATCCCTGAGAACCTCATGGCTTGAAGGAAGAGATGGACCCAGATTTATGGAACACATGTGTGTAAGTGGAAAAGGGTGATGTGTAGGAGAAGTGTATGGGAGGGGCACAAGTTGGTGCCACAAGTTCTTGGCTGAAGTTTGCTTCTCTGGCATAATGTTTAACAAAGCATTGGCAATCAGCGAGGTTTTGCTGGACTCCCTTTCTTGCTAACATTTTAAACTCACTTTAGCCTTGACAATCATTGATGTCTACCTTATGCCCAACAGTAATTTGCCCAGGCAGAAATTTATCCATCTAGCTGAAAGGCTGGGAGGCAGCAATGCAGCCTGCCAGCACGGGAACATGGGTCAAGGACTAAATTTGGTTTAATTATGAAGATAAAGACATTAGACACCCATAGTGCCTGTTCTGGTGTTGATGGATTATGTTCATTGATCAGCCCAATTTGCAGTGGGTAAATTAGTTCAAACAAAGTTTATTTACTGTACAGTGGACAAGTACATGGGTTTGACTTTTGACAATATTTTATGTGAATAATCAAGTGATGTTGATTTTTAATATTTCATTTACTTGCCCACAGTAGATGACATAAGTGGCTGCTACCCAGCAGTTGTGTTTACTGTGAACTTTTTACCTTGTTTCTGAGGAGCTATTCTTTCGATACATCCATCATCTCTTCCTCATAATATTTTCAAATAGCGATGCATTTCATGCTCTTTCTTTGTCTTTGGATTACTAAATCTATCATCTTACTGGGAAACTTATGGTATTGTCAGAAATTGCATATTATGCCCTGGATTAAGGCTGTTTAGCTTGAATGTGACAAGTTGTTTAAAAATAGACTGTTATGCTTTGTATTCATTCTCCACTCCAAAACTCTCTCTCATAACAATGTAAATAAAGGACTCCCAGAACTGATACAGTGGGGCTGGCACAGTTAGAAGAAAAGACTCGGCTATTGCCCAATTTACTTTAATGCTACATAAATCTTAATTATATTGAAGCTTCAGACTGCAAGGTCTTGGGAGATGGAGTCATTAGGTAACAGTTTACAGGGAACATTTATCTTCAAGCAAATTCCCAGGCCTCCTTAATTTCTTTTGTAGTTTCTTAAAGGGGCTGAATACAAGAGGTGTAATATGGATTCACTTTATGTCTGGTTCATTAAGCAGTATCTAAAGCTGAGCCCCCAGAATAAGCTACAAATTGCTAAAATAATAATTTCCAATTGTGCTGAGCATAGACATTATCACATCTGCAGAGTCTGAGGCTGCAGGTGGCATTAATGACTCCTGAGCTGCTCCTCTCCTGTGGCAGCTGGGAGGTCTCTGTCCTGCTCATCCCCTTCTGCACCACAAAACTGACACTTGCAACTCTTGCCCAAAATAAGTACAGGGTTTGATATTGTTCCTTTTAATTCCCACCAAAATTTTTTCTCCTCAGAAACATTTCCTAGCCCAACTACTGAATAGCAGCAGGATTCTAAATGTGTTTGTTTTTTGTTTTTTTTTTAACCAAATTGCTTTCAGATAAAAGCAGCTAGTTAAACAGATGAGAATGGATTTTTAAATTTTTTTCCTCTCTCAATTTTGGTTTATCTCACACTTGCCACAAGCAATATCTCTAAAATATATTTGGAATTTCATATGCTGAACCCACTTCACAGATTTCCTGGAAGACTGTAGGGAAGGAATTATAAGACCACAAAAGGGTTTGGGTTGGAAGGGACCTTTAAAGGTCATCTAGTCCAATTCCCCTGCAACTAGCAGGGACATCTTCAATTAGATTAGCTCAGTCCAAGCTCCATCCAATCTGACTTTGAATGTTTCCAGGGATGGGGTCTCTACCAACTCTCTGGACAACCTGTGTTGGTGTAGGCAAGAGTCAATTTTTCCCATGTGGTGTGAAATATTAAGAAATACCTTAAACTTGAAAGAAAACCAAACCCAGCCTAATATTGAGGTTCCTTTTTATACAGAATCTTTGGTTTCTCACATTCTCAGTTGAATGGCTCCAACCTGAGAGGGAGGGGGGTCAGCTGGAGCTCTGTGGTGGGCTGGGGAGGGGGAGTGCTGGGCAGGGTATCCAAACTTCGCAGAGGAGAACTCCAGGCCGTGGCTGAAATTCTGGAGATGCAGTTGCATGTTTGAGCACAGAAATGTTTATGCAACAGGGGAAATTCTGATTGGAGTGCAGAAATATTTAATGATCTTTGTTTATCATCCTTTTCCAACAGAAAGGAGAGGGAGCACTGCTGTTTCACAGATAAAAAGCGAGTTCTTGCTTTTTGTTAATGTTGCTGTCACTCAGCAAATACTCCACCAGAGCTGGCTGACCTGCTGCAGAAGGCTGCAAAAAGGGGCTTTTTCTTCCAGCCTGGTAATGCACGTGTTGTGGGAGAAGTGATTCTTCCAGCGGCCAGGCAAGGAATACAGGCTGCAGCAAAGAGGCTGCAACTTACTGGCATAAAGGACTGGGTGTTATAGCTTTGCCAGGGACCTGGATGCTCTCTGTGTGCTGGAGCAGTATTCTGTATCAGAGTTTATTATTTGAGTGCTTTTTTTTTCCTTAATTAAGGGTACTTTGTCACTTATGGCATTTTATTGATCCCATTGCTGCCCAGTAGGACAAGAATACAAGCAAATTTTATATCTGAAATTATAAATGTATGACCAGATCTAGGCTGTGTCAGCAGTCTGCAAAGAAGAAGCTCTGACTCTGATAATGATTAGTACCAAAAGGTTCATGTTCATCACTTTAATACTTTAAATATTCTGATTTGCAAGCCTGTAGCCATTTGCAGCATGCAGGGACTGCACAGCAATGCTGATTGCTCAGCAAAGGATTTTTTCCAGAATTTTGGATCATGTTAGGTATGGGGTTCTCTACTATGCAAGCAATACTGTTAACTTCAAAACCTGCTTCCCAGCTTGGCTTGTTTTTCACATCAGAATTATGTTGTAAGGAAAAAAAAAAGGTGGTATCTAAGTTGTGCAACATACTGATATTTTTGGTATTTGGGAAAGGGGGGAGGATATGAGATGGGTCCAAAGGGAAGGACATGTGGTGGACAAAGGGAAGGATACTCTCCTGAGCTCAGTGTCCATGGGTCATCACTAACCCTGTGCTCTCTGCTCCCACAGGGCCCCCAGGGAGGCGAGGGAAGCCCGGCCGGCGCGGAGAACCCGGTAAGCATCACCTGCCCCAGGGGCACTGAGGGCCCTGGGGGTGTCACTGGGTGCTGTGGGAGCCTTTGGGTAATGACACCCATCACCTCCATCTAACAGGCTGTGGAACAGGGGCTTTGCTCACTCCTGTGTGCTGGGCATGAAGAGTTTTATTAAAAACTAAAAAAAAAAAAAAAGAACCAAAACCCTAAGAAGCAAAAACAAATTAAAAAAAAAATAAAGGGGCAAAAAAAGCTCAAACCAAATAAAACCAAGTAAATTTCATTCAAAAAATCCACGGCTGTCACATCTTTTATCCATCCTTCCATTTCTCTTTGCATTCAGCCTTATCACTGCCCCACCCAACATTGAAGAAAGACAGTGAATGAGCATGGAAATAGGGAATTCCCTAGCCATGTTAGATGGGAGGTGTGCCATTGGCATGTTTTCTGCATGTGGTCATGTCCATGTGCTGTCTGCCATCCATAGGGTGGTGGTGTTTGCATTTGGGAGTCAGGGATAACCAAACCTCAGCCACCAGCCTGTCCCCTGAGCATCAGTGTGCCCTCAGCCTGGCTGAAACCACACAGCAGCCTTGCTACTGCATTTGAGCTGACTCTAATTCTATTTGTCTGTCACTTCAGTGTATCTGGTAAGGTTTGGGGTTTTGTCCCTTTCTTGGAAATGGGAAAGGACTGACCCTGTTTCAGCTGGGAAGTGCTGTTTACATTCTACTGTTGGGTCTGACTGATGCTGGAGAAGGGAGAGATGCAGCTGGCCTTGCTGTTTCTAAGGAAAACAGTCAGGGATGTGCTCAGAAAGCCAGGCAGTTTTTGAGATTGCCTCAGTGTGCCAGAAAGCAGCCCACGAAATTATATGTCCCAGCCCTTGGGTCCTTGAACACTGATAGAATGAATGGGAGCCAGTGGGTTTGCATTTAGTGAGGAGGCTGAACTCTGTTCTCTGCTGCCTCTTGCTATAGAAAATTCACAACTGGGATTTCAAAAAGGGCAGCGTAACTTAATGATCACCAATATTTTAAACAATTTTTTTAACTCTGAGGAAAGGAAACTGGGCAGATATTTGCTGCACACCAGCAGCAGCACATGAACTCAGGGACTGATGGACAAGAAAGGCAGGCAGGCATTTCCCTTCTCTTCCACTGATGGTATTCCAGAGTGCATTAGGGGTTTTCTGAGGTATTTTTGTTCCTGAGGCATCAGGGATTTACGCCTGGCCGAGGGATAGGTGCCGATGGGGGGGTGGTGGATCCCAGCCAGCTTTGTTAATTTGTTTCATTTTCCCAGCAGCTGGGCCATAGGAATAGCCACCAGACGGCTTTGATTATTTTTGGTGGGTTTTTTTAAATATCACCTAAGGGCTCTAAGGAGCACAGTGGAATACAGCATTCAACCAAGGGCAGCTGGAGAGGTCAGCCAATGGATCTGATTTTGTATGCAGGCATTTATGTAAAGGCTGTGTAAGATGTGTCTCTGGTCCATACAAAAATCTGGGGAGTAGAACTGAGCTCACGCATGCCCTTAATTCTCTACTCCCTGCTTTGTGCAAAACTTGTGAAAAGCAGCATTTTCCCTCGTGCTGTGACACATCTGTAAATACACTTGAGCATCCTTCTGATGAAACAGGAAGCTGCCAGGGAATCAATGCAGAACCAGCAAGAAAACAAGCATTATAAAAGGGGAAAAAAAAGAAAAATAATAAATTATTGATGATAAAAAATTTTCAAATCTTAGTAACAACTTTTTTGAAATTTCTGCAACTGTGGAGGAAAATAGAGAAGAGTGCAGCTGCCACCCACTGCACACAGCCACACACTCAGGCTCCAAGGGGCAGCCCAGTGAAATCCAAGGAATGCAGTGCAGAGCCTGTGGATTGCCCCAGTGCAGATACACAGGGAGCAGGCATCCCGCTGTGTATTGCTTTTGGCTGGGCTGCCAGATGTTTGTTTCTCCAGATAACTTGAATATATATTTCTATATTTGTTTGAGAACCTGACCACACATAAACCAGGTCCTTGTTCCTTCACTACAGCTGATAAATGTGAATAAAACTTTGTTTGTGTAGCATGCTGGTGTCTATCCCCAGGGACCCTGCCTGGTTAGGGCTTCACAGCCTCCAGACAAAGGCTGTTGGAGAGCCAGAAGGCTCAGCCCTGCCAAGGGAAGTGTTTTTCTCTGGCATTTGTTGAAATGGTCATGTTGAAAAGTTTTTTCAGATTCATATTGAAACTTTCAATGTATATCTCTAAGAAACAAGCAGAGAAACTGTTAAGAGATAGTCCTGTCCCTTTTAATCACACCCTCCTGTTGATTTAAACCAAGGCTAAATTTTGCTTTTTTCTTTTGCCATGATGGATTCAGATAAAATAAATTAATCCAACAGCTTTGTTTCTCTAAACTAAGAATTCATCATCATGAAAACGCATTGGGGCAACTGCTCTCTTCTACAGATATGTGCCATGCCATAAATAATTAATTTTTAAACCATTCTGGCAAGAAAAAAAATATTAACTATTTAGACCCTTTGGACATGGGACAAGCCTGGCTGCACGTGTTTCAAAAACCACTTGTTAAACCATAGGAGTGAGCCCCCATTTCCCCCAGAGACCACTGAGGGCAGGCAGGGGGTCCTGCTGGGGCCCTGCCTCTGGGCTTGGTAGTTTATTTTGCTGTAGAGGAGCATAAAGGCAGTAAGTTTCCCCCTGGGGAGTCCTGGAGGGCAGAGGGGACTGCACTAAACCCCAGCCTCCCTTTGGGCTTCACATCTCTGGTGGCAGCTTGAGCTCCCCGTGGCGGCACAATCATCCCCGTTGTCATCCCTTCCCTGACCTCAGACACAAGGATCAAGTACCTGGAGGAGTGTTTCTGCCACCAGCAGCCCAGCTGAACAAACCAGGGACTAATTGAGTCAAATAGCTCCATCGAGCCGATTTTATTTACTCTCTCCATCATCTGGCCCCATAAGAATCACTGCTGCAGCAGAGGAGCAGTTCTGGAGCTGGGCACAACTGCTGCAAAAGAGGCTACTTTTAAAAACCAATTTATCTCACTGTTGCTGTGAAAATGCACACCAGCAGTTTCCCTGGTAAGATGTCACTTTGGCTGTTTGGTCTGGTTCAGCACATCCTAAGCTCCATCCCATCCTGCCAGGACAGACACAAGGGTCTCAGCACCCTTATTCCTACAGATGATCAGCAGCAGTTTTTTTTCCAGCTGGAAGGCAAGCACAGCCTTAAAGAGTCATGTGCACCCACTCATGGAAGTGGTGTATAAAAAGAAAAAGGGTTTTCAGTGCGGTTTTATGTGGGACTTTCAGCCTTCTCTCACTATTGGGTGGAAGAAAGGTTTTGCAGCACTTGCTGTCATGGTTAGTCCTGACAGACAGCCTGCTCATCTCAGATGCAGTTCCTTTTCCTTGCCAAAGGCAAAATCAGGTTTAATGTCATGTTAGCTTATTTTTTCAATGTGATATGTGCCAGCGAGGACACAGTTCAACAGTTGGAGTGAGCGTTTGTGAAATAACCCGGATTTTTGCCAGGGACCTGGGAGGTTTTGCTTCCCCTCTTGCTGCCAGCTGGTGCTGTGTGAGTGGGATGGGGTACGGATGCACAGCCCTCATGGGGTTTTGTGTTTATTTTTTTGCAAGCTTGAGCCATGCTGGGGTGTTCCTGAAGGATGGATAAATAGGATCCAGGATTTGGGAGCTTAGTTTAAGTACTGGTTCAAAGGTTTTGCACAACTAGATGGTGGGAAATGATGTTCCTGTCTCCTGGAATATCATTCTGCTTTCTTCCCCTGGCTTGATGATGGATCCAAAAGCTGATTTGAAGCTCAAAATCTCTCACAATAAACCAGGAGACAATCCACATGAAATGTTCAGCTTGGGAAGTCTCTGTGTAAGGCTCTGCTCTCCTCACATGAAGCAAGAGCTGCCTCAGGACACAAACACCCAAAGCTGATGGCTGGGGGGATGTGTAGCACCTGTTAGCATCAGCTGTGCTATAGCTTGGGGACAAACATTGACTGGTTTAGGCACAAAATTGCCTTTACAGGTCGGCTTGAGAGGGCTATTTTTTTTATTCCATTGGTAAATCCTGACTTGGCATAATTTCTCTTTCTGGCAGAAAAAGTTTTGTTTTCAAAATGTTTTCACTTCAACAGCAGTTTTTGAGGAAATATGTTGAAATTGTTGCTATAGGATAGAAGTCTTCTGCCTGCCACCTGTGATTTTTTTTTTCTTTACGTTATGCTGCAGGTGTTGCCTGAATTTGAACTTCTAACAAAGATTTAATTCAAAGGGGGTTTTTGTTTGGGTGGGCTTTTTTCTTACAGCTATTCTGTTTGTGCAAATATCCTGATCTGGAACAAGAAATAATCTAAAGCTCTTTTAAAAGGAAAAAACCCAATGTGATTTCTATGCAGGGAAGACTTATTTCTCTCCCAGGCTTTTATGTACTTAAAATCCCATATTTTGCATATCAAGATTTACACTTTCAAAACCATTAACTATGTGATTGAATGGACAAGTGTAAATACACAGTTGTTGTTATTCAGTAAGTACATATGTGGCTGCATGTGAGTAAATCACACAGAAAATTGTATTTATTTGGGGATTTCTGTTGCTCCCCCTGTTTCTCACTATGAAGTGCCTGTGACAGCCTCATACCCAAGGACTTCTTTTTCTGCTGAACTTCAGGAAAAATTGAATCTGTCCCACATGTACTCTCAGTAATGAGCCTCTGTTAGGAGAACATAGATAGCACTGAGGCATAGATAGAAGTCAACACACAGTGACAAATAGTTTTTCCCAGATTCTGTGACTTCTTATGGCTGTAGTCCTCCTCTGTTGTTACCTATGACTGAGTTACTCCCCATATGGCATCCTAAATTAATAGCTCTATGTGTATGTATATACATAGTGTGTGTTGAACTATACACTGCCATGTATCAATATAGATTTTTAATATATTAATATAGATTTTTAATATAATAGATTAATATAGGTTTTTTTACATCTTCAGGTGGCCACAGAAGCATTTTTGCTCCCATGGGGATGGGCTATTTGCCCTTTGGAGTTGCAGCAAAGTCCCCTCTGACTCTTCCTGAGCTGTTGGAAATGTCTGGCTGGTTTTGTTTCCCCTGCCTGTCTCTCTCCTCTAATGGTGGGAGAGCTTGCATGATAAATGATTTGGAGATTTAACAGAAATATCATCTTACCCCAAAATTTCCAAGCTGAAAAAATACTTGAAAATAAATGACTGTGACCTGTCATTTCCCATATGTTTGTGTACTGCTGGGGATGATGCCACTGCGACCTGCTCAGGCTTTGGATATACAAAATAACATTAATGTTGGTCAATCGGGAAATTTGGGTCATTAATTTTTAATGAGTTTTGATTTTCACCTCCCGCTAGCACAGCTGTGCATGTTCGTAAGGAATCTTTTTGTGTTTCCAAATATCTCCATGCCTTTGGCATGCTTGAGCACAAGGCATTCACTCCTAGTTAGAGCAGCATCCTCCCAGTTCAGGTAAATCAATCATAGACCAAAATCTATGCATTTGCAGATTATTTCTGTCTTTCTCCTCTTCCTACTGAAATCAGCCCCAAGTTAATTTGTCATGTAGTTTTAATACACAACAGTTGCTTCCAACTTTTATTTGTTCTAAGAAGAATTTCTGAGTTGTTTCATTTTTCCTTTTAGCCCCTCAAACTGATTCTTGTCAGTCAAAATTATTAGCAGTAAATTCTGGCAAATTTCTTTGAAAAGAGCATAAATCTTGTGCAGTGTGCCCACAGTGATGAGATGGCTGGATGAGGTGCAGCCCCTGGGTACAGGATCAGCTTCTTTATTTATTGCTGAATTGCCAGATTTTTGACTTTCTTCCGTAGGAAGCAAGTGTCTTGTGGCTGGGCTGTTGGAAAACATGTTTAGCGAAACAGAAAGTGATGTTGTTCTTAGGAGGAGAAAATATCAGTTCAGTAGGTTTAACTTTATGCCTTAATTAAGATTTATTTAGCTTCAATGAGCCAACAGCACAGTGAAAGATTGGTGTAACTCCACTGATGGGGCTGGAGGACATCCAAAGGTGCATATACAGACCCCACCATGTGACTGTGAGTCCTGGATTTGGGAGGAGGGAGCACTTGCCTGCACATGTTGGGGAGAAAAAAACAGTAGCTGAGAAAAGGAAAGTAGGCAACAAATTCCAAAGAGATTATAATTGGTACATGATTGAAATCCCATATTAAAATAATTTCCTGCCCACTTCTTTGAGAACTTAAGTCTTGACTTTTCCACAAAAGGGCTTTTGTGGGTAGCCTGGTGTAAGTGAGTTAATAAATCAGGTTTATGATTCCCAGTTAATAAATTGGCATAGAGCCATTGGCTTCTGTATCCAGAAGAAATTAAATCAAGGAGAGCAAGTTAAACCCATGTGCTCCTGGCCTGGAGTGAGATGTGGAGCTTGTCCCTGCCCCAGGCGTGGCTGTGTGGCACTGACCCCCTTCAGGTGACAGACACAAGTCAGTGGGATGCTTCTTGGTGAACTTCCAGTCATTACTTGCTGCCACCCCTCATTCTTAAGCTTGTTTTGGTATTTTTTTTTTTTTAAATTCAACTTATCCATGTTTTTAATTTTAAAATTAATTTTAAAATCCTTGAAAAGGCATTGACTTGAAATATGCTGCTTGAGTAATATTGTTGAATTAACATGAACAAAGCTTTTTTTGGCATTTTTTTTTCCCTTCATTTAAAGTTTTTCCCCTTTTTTTTTTTTTTTTTTTTTTTTTTCTTACTTTTCTAATTGTGCCTGGTTTCTGGTTTTGATCAGGCAAGAATTAGAGCATGAAGAAATCCCAAACAGAGCTATAGGCTGCCTCATGAATGGGAGTGCAGCGTGGATTGCTTTGGATTAGGGCTCAGTGCAAGCAGAGGGAAAACTGCAGAAATTGGTGTGGCTGGTGCTGAAGAGTCTGCACTGCTGGGGGATGTTGGGGAATGTTTCTTTTCCTCCTGCTGTTAAAGCCAGCCTCAGACTGTGCCGCTGGCTCCTGAAGCCTCACATGGGTGTGATGGGAATTTCCCTGAAGCTAAGGCAGTGTGCAGCACTCCACTGAACACTAGCAGGGGCCAGATGGGGGTGACACAGGGCTGTGGGGCTGTGTGACATGTTTGGAGGTCACTGAGAGATGGGCACCACCCAAGCAGCAGCACTGTCCTTGTCAGGTCCCTACCACACTGCTTCTCTGGCTTTTGTGAGCTTATCTCTTGCTCCTTCTGCATTACCCAAAGGAAAAATAAAGTAATAAAGTCCATGGTGAAAATACAGATTTTATTAATAAAATTGGCACATTTTTCTGGCCATGTCTATCCCCTTTTTGCTGGCCACAGGTGGTGCCCAAGGCCCTGATGCCCTGCACATGGGCCCTGCCTTGTGAGGTGCCCAGGGTCTTGTGTGGAGAGAGGAAAGAGAATGGTTCTGTGAAAAAGATGGGAAAAGAGTGGATTTACACCCCTGTCAGTACTGCTGTGCCAGCAGCACGGGTGAGGTGGTCCTGTAACAGGAGGATGTGGATGGTGCTGAGTGTACCTGGGAAGTCATCGTTTAGGAATTGGACTGAAGAGTCCTCAATCATTCTGGTGTGGGTACTTGATTTGTGTTGCTTTATCAGGTTATACTTTCTCTTTGTAATTGACTTTTTTTTCCTCTGTGTTTCTTTTGTTTTCCAGGACCTGCAGTAAGTATCGTGGATTTTACAGTTGGATCAACAAAGTTAAGGCTTCCCCTTCCCCTGCCTTTCAGTGTCCTTGCAAAAGCACTGCATTTTTCGGTAGAGGTGTGTCTGGAGACAAAATCGGTACCAGATGCTGCTGGATTTTTAATTTTTTTTCACGATTGTAGACAAATTGTGGGGGGGATTTGAAAATGTTTAACTTGCTGCCCCAATGGACTTCCAATAATTTTAAACTCAGAAAATATTCAGTAAAAAGGAGTTTTGCCTTTAAAGAGTTGTTTAGTCTGCCTCTATTTAACAGAAAGAGTGCTGTACTAATATTTAACGTGTTACTGGGTTTATTGGTTCTAAATCTCTGTCTTGCTTTTCTTATCTGTTGTGTTTTCCAGCATTTAATATGGGTTTGGTCGCCTCACAAGAGGGGCTAGAGGGAAAATCATAGCTTGCTTGCTTCTTTCTTTGAAGTCTTGGGTAGAATAATGAGCATTCCTACCAATGCAACCAGAAAATTTATGGGGAAATAGTTGTTTGAAGGGGTAATAGTTGAAAATGTGTCAACTCCTCCTTTCAAATGTTCAGATGTGCCTTTGGCTGTGCGACCACATCCAAATCCGTTGTTCTCTTGCTGGTTTTGGAGTAAGAATTTATATTTTGTTTGTGCCCTCCAAGTTGCTGAGGGTCTGTTTAAAAAATAAATGATGGGTATTAGGTGCTCCTGGTTTTTCTACCTTTCTTTCCCTAGAGGAGGAGGAGGAGAGGTGCAGGCAGTTTGCAGCCACACTTCCTTATCTGTCATTGCACTAACAGGAGTATTTCTTTATGTTGTTCTCTTCCTGTAGAGCCTCACTGGCTTGAAAAGGGCTTGTTTTGGGGAAAATAAATTTGGCAACTATTCCTGGGCTCCTAAATTTCCAGTTCTGTTTTGGTGACAAGGAGTGGGAGCTGTCCCAGCACCATGGCTTTGGTTCTCCTGAGATTGGCAACACTGCCTGTGGATTTAGTTAAAGGTTTTCAGCCCTTTGAATTTTTGCTTCTATTTCAAGTTCATTTTTTAACGTAAATACTTAAGCGGGGGTTGAGGAAAACGATTATTTGGGATCACAAATAAAGAGGATACTGGCATCCTGCCTATGTAAAACTCCCTATATACACTTTTAAGGGCCATTCCCCCTTGACTGAAGTACTTTGGCTAGTTTGAAATGGATTTGTGTAGCTGTTTGGTTGTGCTCAGAGGCTCTTATCAGCCCACACGCAGCTGGGTGTGTTGCTGCCTCACGTGTGCTGTCTGGTCACGTTTATTATGGCGATCCAACACAGGCAACATATGGTGCACTATTAATTTTTCTTTGTCTCTAGTTGGTTTCATTTCCTGGTTCCCACGGCACTATTGAATTGCAAACGGAGCACAGGGGAGATTTAACACAAACAAGACCTTTTTTTCCCTTCCTCTCCCCTTGCCCTTCTTTGAAAGACAACTCCTGGTTCAGTTAATTTTTGGGTTGGGTGGGGCTTGTTGGTTGGTTGGCTGGTTTGGGTTTTTTTTAATCCTGCTTTTTAGCATAAGTAGCCTTTGCCAGAGACTTCTTTAAGCATAATATAAAATAAGTCCTAGAACCCACAGAACCACAATATTATTTTATTTCAACAGTACTGCATTTATTAGTTTCTTCTGTTTCTTGATTTAGGCCAGAAGGAATTGATTACTTCTTCCATGTACAGCATTACACTGCTCTAACTGTATCCCTGATTCTGTTGCTCCCTAGTAGCAGTTATTCTGGTATTTTATTCTTTTGGCTGTCATAAGTTAGTTATGCATATAAAATTATTAGAATTTGTGGTACAGAATTCGTGGCTGATGGATGATTGATTGTCCTGTCTGTAAAGGGGTATTCTGCTCAGATAAGCTATAAAACCTCTGTTTTGGAGAGTATTAAAATCACGTGCTGGGTAGGAAATTTCTATAATTGAAATATAGACTTACCACAGACTGTAATTAAACATTTACAGTCACAGATATTAGGAAACACTTTATGTGTTAGTGTGCTGGCTGGGGAACTCACCAGCAAGCCAGGGCAGGGCGTTCCAAGTGTTTCCTATTTATCTGTGTGTGCTCTACTGCCATACATCTCCATAAAAACCTCCCTGTACACTTTATCCCAAGACTGGAATTGGTTACATAGGCGGTGGTTGAAGTCAGGGCTGTTTCTGGATGACTCAGGAGTGCTGCAGGAGGCATTACAGCTGCAGGGGTGCTTAGGAGAAGGGAGAGCCCCTGTGTTTGGTGTGAAGGGGCTGCTGGAACTGTTCCATGCCATGAGAAAAGCCTGACCCCGACTCTGTACCCACAGCACAACCTGTGTTTATGGCAGCAGATGGATTGCTGCACCAGGTCCTCACCTCGTTGCCTATTTGTGTACCAGCTAATGCTCAGCAGCTCCTCCCTGGGAATCTGCCATCCATCGGGCTTGCAGCAGGCTCTGCTGTAGCTCCCGGCAGGGTTAACAGCCTCTTGGGCTGTAAATGCCTCTGGGAACCCCCTGAGGAGAGCACAAAAGGTGAAATATCCTGAATGGGCTGTGTTTTATTCTGCTGATCCTGCTGTTGCTTCTAGAACTTCGGTGGGGTAGTTCCCCACAGCATCAGCGGTGCTTTCTGCTTCGTTCCAAGTAGAGCAAAGCTTAGGTGTGAGCTCAGAGAGCTGCATCCTGCAAGGAAGTTAATGGATCTAAGAGGAGCAAAGCTTCACCAAATCCAGTGCTGGAACAGGAGTTTGAAGCTCAGTGTTTGCTGTCCTGGCTGTTGGCTCAGCAGCCACAGCCTCCACGACCTCTCCCCAACACTGAGGTGTTTTCTTTCCTCTTGGTACCCCAAGGGCAGGTTTATGGCCAGGACCCAGTGTGTGCCCAGTGTGTGCCATGCATGTCTGTGGCTTCAGGGGCAGCAGGGGCTGGGCACAGGCAGCAGGGATGGGTGCAAGTTGGCAAAACCCGCGGTAAGTAGCCAAAGGGGGGAGCAGGAGATCAAAATCCATGGAAAATACACTTGTAGGTGTGATCTCTCTGACAGGAAAGGTGCCCCAAGAGGTTTCTCCAGAGTTTAGTGCCAGGGCTGTCTGGAGAGCTGATGGCCCGTGTCCTGCCTGCTGCTATGTGATGTCAAGCTGCTACAGGTGCATTGACTGACTTGTCTCCCTTGTTCCCCCCCACAGGGGCAGTCAGGACGCGATGGTTACCCGGTAACTCCACCACTCCTTTTATTTTTATTCTTTTCTAACCTGTCCTCTGTGGTCCTCTCCAGCTTTTTCTGTGACACTTGCTTTTCTTTGCTTATTTTAAGCTTCTTTTTTTTTTTTTTTTTTTTCCCCCCCACTTCTTCTCTTCTCTCTTTCTTCATTAGCAATAGCTTTTGAGGGACTCAGCCCTAAAGCTTAAAAGCCTGAGCAATAATCTCCTTTAATGTTTATAGGGATGAAATATTTGAGCCCTTTCATGGTTGTATTCATGCTCTTGCTTAAGAGTTCACTGGACTGCAAAGTGAGTGAGGATTTTGGGATTTGTCCCACTTAGAACTGTAAGAGGGGATACTGGTGAAAGAGCCTCACATGTTGAGATAGACCCTCATTTGCCCATATCCAAAAATTTTTCTGTGGGAGCAAAGCTGTCCTGAGGGATGTGCAGGAGGAGGGAATCCTTGTTCTGGCCAGATCCTAAACCTCAGCCTCCCAGCTTGCTCCCCTCATCCTCACCAATGCCCTTGGATGGCCACAGTGCCCCAGCTCCGAGGGGCTCAGCAGCTCATCAGGGAGCAACTCCAAAGCATACACTTGGTGTAAGGGGTTGATAGAAAACACTGTGAATTCTCCATGTTCAAGGCATGGAAAAAGAGTTTCCATCTCTGTTTGTGCTTTTTGAATTGATGTGGTGAGTTCTGCACTGCCTGTCACTCTGGAAGGGTGTATTGGCTATTCTTAGCCTTCTCCTTCCTATGGTTGATGCCCTTTTTTCCATTTCCCCACCCCCCCTTTTTTTTCTTCTTAATTTTTAATTTTTTTTTTTTACATTTTATTTTTATTTTAGTTTTTCTCTGAATGGGTGTGTTAGGAAAACTCCCTGCTTGTCTCTGCCACCACATGCCCTTGAGTGCCCAGAAGCCATAGAAACATCTATTGAGTTTTACGTGTGTCAGGGAGCTCAAGAGAAGAGAATTGGAAGGGAATTCCAGGGCTATTTGCAGTTGTCACTTCCCCATGACCCCTGTGATCCTCCCTGGGGAGGGCAGCAGTGTTTCCCCACAAATGAAGGGGTGGTAGATGGGGTTAATTTTGCAAAACCAGCCTGTGTTTCCCTTGCACCCCTGACATGAAAGTGCTTGGGACTCCCCCAGATGTTTAGGATCGATGAAGTTTGTTGTGAGGGGAGGCTGTGGGCGAGCAGAGCTCTGTGTCCAGGGAAGGGGTTTGTCTCCCTCAGGTGGCACCTGCCTGCAGCAGCCCCAGAGATGCTGGAGCCAGGAGGTTGTACAGATGCCTTAGGGGTCTGTTGGAAATTAAGAATTTAGTTTATTAGAAGTTAAGATGTGAAATTTCACTCTAATAGGCTGTTTATTGTAATTTTTAGGGTGGCTTTTTGCCCTTGTGGAGGGAGGCAAACACTGCTGGATTAGCAGTGCCCTTGGCAGGTTTGTCCTTCTGTCTCAGTCATATGGTTCAGTTGCAGAACTCTCAAACTCAGAAACTCTGGGAGAAATCCAGGACTGTCCCCTAGGAGAGAGCATCACCACTGTCCCCATGGGCAGCCTGGTACCTTGCCTGTCCCAGCTCCTGGAGAAGGATTTTGGTGATGCTCCAGCACTCCTGGATGGTGTCAGGGACTGAAAATGACCTCAACTCTGCTGCCACAAATGCATTGAGAAGTTGGCTTTAACATCACGACAAGGTTTTTCCTCCTTTCTCTTACCCCCAGGACCTGCAGTCCAGGTGAGCAGTGGGGCTCACTTTGAAACCAACAAACATTGTATTACTAGATCCATATGGCTATGGCTGCAGTAATTAACTTTGTCTAATAAGGAGGTGAGGAAATTGTATTTCCAAAGCAAAACGTATCCCTGGAGAAGGAGGAAACTAAACATAAAGCAGGCTTGGGAGTATTATTCAGCAGAAGCATATGGACAGGTTTTATTAAATTCAGTTGCACATTCAAATGAATTTACTTATTTAGTCCCCTTCAGGGTGATCAAATAAGCTCTGAGCTGTTTCAGGGGGTGGATGTGGTGAAAATGCAGAGGTAGAAGGTGGATATTAAGTGGTGTATGGTGATACATGCATCCCTCAGCCAGCAGTGCTTTTGAGCTGCTAGTTTATAACTACGCTGCATGCAAAGGAAGCTTTGGAGGGATGAAGTGATTCAGAGCTCTGGAAATGGGGTCAAGAGAGAAAACAGCTTCTATAAAATGATTTCAATATTTTTATACTTAACATCTTAAGAGGAGAGGTTTGGGCCTTACAGTAAAACTTTATGGCAGAAACAGATTTTATTCTTTATGAAGTTCTGTAGGTTTATTGTTATTTTTGAAATCCCACAGAGGATTTAGTTTCCATTTTTAACCCTGTGGCATATCCTACTAACCTTGTCATATCAGTTATGAAGGATGTTGGGATTTGTTGCTCTTCTGCTCTTGTTTGACTTGGTTTTGGCATCCTACTGATCATGGATCACAGCATGTACCTCAGCCTGAATTTCAGTGTAAGGGCTGTATGGGTCTGTCTTCTCTTTCCCCAGTAGTGTTTGAGCTTGGCCCATTTCAGCCAGATTTGACAGAAGGACAAAGACTTTGTAGAGGATACTAGCTTTAGATACTGGGGGCAAGTTAAGGGGAAAAGCCTTTCTGATGGCCATGGTGAGGCAGGAGCCATGCTGCCATACAGCTGCCCTGAGCTCAGGTTTGCATGAGGGCAGCAGAGGAAAAGCAGATGTGCAGGCAGCACAATGATGGAAATGTGTTTTTTGTTGGAGCAGGCCCTGGGATGGGGATCCCCTGGGATGTGTCCCAAGCTGTGCTTCCTGAGGGTGAGGAGTTCCGTGCTGCAGAGTGGTTCCCCTCCTCTTGATGTGCTGTCAGCATGTTGGTGTCGTTTATCCTGGTGAAGCTGGGAGGGGAGGGAGGGAGAGGGGTTGGCTGGTGCAGTGGGGCTGTGGCTACTTTGGTGAGCAGGGCAGGCAGCTGCATCTGGGCAGGAGGAAAAGGAGAAAACGAGGAGCAGATGGGAGAGCCAAACTGCAAACAGGCTTTGAGCTGACCTTTCAGAGCAGAAGGATCTCTGCATTGCACAGCTGTTTAATTGGATATTAGGAAAACATTTCTTCACCAAAAAGGTTGTGAAGCATTGGTCCAGATTGCCCTGCGAAGTGGTGGAGTTACTGTCCCTGGAGGGATATAAAAGATGTGGCTCTTGGTTTAGTGGTGGGCTTGGCAGGGCTGGGTTAATGACTGGACTTGATGATCTTGGAGGTTTTTTCCAACCTGAATGATTCTGTGGTTCTAAGCAATGGCTGTGCAGTGCTCTTAGTTGTCTTGCCCATCTCTTTCTCTGCCTCATGCAGGGATGGTTATATACTTGCCTTCAAACTACTCAGTTGTTCTCCTACATGATAGAAGAACTTTTTCATCCTCTTTCCCAGTGAGATGCTGCCTTTGTGGCTCACCAGAACCCATTCCCTTCTTGTCTCCATTTACTGGAGAGGCCTTTTGAAGCCAAAGTCTCTGTTTCTTGAGAGTTTCATCTGCCTCTACTACTCATCCCTAAAATCAGTCTCAGCTTCACCACTACGTGACATCCCAAATGCAGGGTTCTCACTTCAAGTGGGAAGAAACCAAAAGAATGAAGTTGATTAATGAGGGGAATTACTTCATGTGCATGTCTTCATTAATAGAAAGCAGAGCAGGGAAGAAGCTTTGCAGAAGAGTAGTATGATACGAAGCAGGGTTGTCTTCTATTTTATACATTTCCCTTAGAATAGCAGGATTTATTTTTAGTTGAGTGGTGTGTTACTCATTTTGTCCCTCCGGTGTATAATGTTTGCCTTCTGAATTTTGTTAATCACTTGTGTGTTGCCTGGAAGGCTGCAGGCATCATCCTGCCCATCTTTTGCAGCAGTGGGAACCTTTTGAGAAGGAATGATGCTCTGCCTGTTTAGAAATAATGCAGCTTGTTACTGAGAATAATTCAGCATTGAGTATCCAGCTCTGTGATCCCCAGCACAGGTAGGATATTGATTTGTTGGAATCAATCTAGAGGGGGCCACCAGGATATATAGAGGAATGGAGAACTATGCTATGAGGGAAGGCTGGGAGAATTGTGATTTTTCAGCCTGGAAGAGAGAAGGCTTTCTTAATTGCAGCCATGTGCCTGAAGGAGCTACAAGAGAGCTGGAGAGGGGCTGTTTACAAGGGCTTGGGGTGAAGGACAAGGGGAATGGCTTAACACTGACAGAGGGTGGGGTTAGATGGGATATTGGGAAAAAATTCTCTGTTGTGAGTGTGGTGAGGCCCTGGCAGAGAAGCTGTGACTTCCCCATCCCTGGAGATGTTCCAGGGCAGGTTGGATGGGGCTTGGAGCAACCTGGGACAGTGGAAGGTGTCCCTGCCCATGGCAGAGGAGCTGGGCCTAGACAGTCTTTAAGGTTCCTTCCCCCCCAAACCATTCCATGATTCTGTGACTAATAGTGTCCTTTTCTAATGACTGGTAACTGCACCAATATAATCAATTCATGGTTTTAAGGTAAAAAAGAATCATGACAGACATTGATCAATGCTGGCTTTTCATTTTGGGGAATAATTGTTCTATCAGAATTGAAATACTCCTGTACAGGTAATTCTTACATATTTATAGTCCAACTCACTCTAAGGAGCTAAGCAGGTCAGCATCTTCAGAAACTTCTATTTTGGGAGCCTTGAAACAGTGTGCTAATATCTTCCTTTGGCTGCAGTGTTGTAAATCCAGATCGATCCACTAAAGCCAGCTGTAATGTATAAGCCAGAAATCAACTGGTAAGGATGGTAAAACTCTGGTTTTAATTAATTTTCAAGATATAAAGTGAAGCCAAATGTGTTTTTCTAGGCTGATGTCTGTGAGAGGGGCTGAAGAAGCCACACGTAGAGTGGAAGATAGTTCCCTGACATAAAAACCCAGCACAGTGAAGCACTGGAACAGTGACTTTGGTTACAGCTCTAGACTTTGACCAGAAACAGTGGAGTCTGGAGTTTTCTCCCCTCAGCAATTAAGAATTCCAGTTAGTAAACAACTTAGGGAAAGTCTGTGCAAGTTTTTCGTGTGTTACCCATAAATATAATACAAATGCAGACAGGATGATGTGTGGGAAATGAGGAACACATGCCTCGTCCTGGTGGCAGCTCCTCTGTGCCATTGTGGTTCCATTTTACCAGAAAGCTCCGAGGCATGCACTTAACCAGGCGTTTTGGAAATGGCAACACCAGAGAACCACATGTGACATTAATAACAAACTACTTTTACAAGAGAACTGCAGGAGTAACTTAAAGTTGAACTGTCTGATGTCTTAATGAGTTGCCTCCACCTATGTAATTATCTCAAAGTGCTGCTTGGGTGTGCTTGAGGTACAGCCTGGAAGAGTGGCTGGAAGAGCCCTGTGTAGCTCGGGGATTGCTCTGTGTGCAAACCAGAGCAGCAGGCAGCATTTTTACTGTTCAGGAGGGCTGCCAGGAACCCCATGTGAGGTATGGGAGGCCATGCTATGTGGCCAGACCTCATGGGCTGTGTTGACCCCAAATTTTCCTGGTTTTTTTGCAGTAGGCAGTTGCTTTCCGGACCTTGGGTGGTAGCTCGTGCATGGACAGAGTTGCCTGTAGTGTCCAAAACACATTGCACGGGTGTTTTGGCTTGTTGTGTATTGCTGGACTTGGATACTTCTAAACACTCTGTGGTTTAGGTGATGAAGGCTTCTGTTGGTGAGGTATGTAGTTTTCTTAGCTAGGCTAATCAAGGTCATAAGTATAATTTAGGTTTCAGTCCTGTGTTTGTTCTCATGTTTTACTCGTAAGTATTCAGACTTCAAGGAGTGACTCCTGTGTGTGAAGCCATTTGCACACATACCTCTCCCAGTAAGAGCCCAAAAGACAGAAGTAACAAACATTCATTTTACAAGGCAAACTTTGTAGTTCCCGTCTTTTTCATTTTATTTTAATATCAGTTTTGTGGCCAATTCACGTAATTATTTGCCTAGAGGGAAAACCCTCTTTAAACAGGGAAAGCAGATCCAGCATGTTTTCCTGCTACATCCATTTGCTGGCTCTCTGATGTGGAAGCAACAATGATTTTGTGAAGAGCAGTTCTTCACGGCAGCAGTTTATTTTCCTTTTGATTTAGATGTAATTCTTCCACAGGGATAATAAAAAGTTGTCTTATATCCCAGCCGGTGGAGGAATTGCAGATGCATTTGTTTATCCTCTGTGATTCCAGTGGTTCTGGATAGGGAGAGGAGAGGGCCTGGTGCTGACAACAATGGCAAGCACTGTGCAGCCCAAATTGCACTGGCAGGGCTAAGGTTTGGTTTCTGGCTTCCCATGCAGCTTTTTCTCTGGTTCCCAGCTTTGAGAGTTGAGTCCAGCTGGTGGATCTGCATCTCTGTTTCCAGTGCCTTTGGGTCCAGCTCTGTGGTACAGAGACTTGGTGTCTTGGCAGAGCAAAACTGAGAAAACCAAGAAGTTTTCTCATTAACCACCAAAGAGAGGTAATCCAAACAGAAGCTGTCAATGACTCTGGTGTGGAAAGACTATAAAGGCAGTAAGATGCTGAAGTGTTTGCTTGTAATGCCAACATTCTTCCAAAACTACTTACCTACTTAAAAACTGCATTCCCAACTCAGAGGCCATCGCCTCCCTTATAGGTGGATGTTAGAAAGATACATCCAAAGCCCAACTGGGTATCAAATGCTTGAAGAAAGAAGTTGTGCAGAACACATGGAACTCATTTAAGCCTCAGAAATACGGGGGAAGTTGGGGGACTCTTTCTTCCATAAGAGTACTTTGCTGTTTTGGAACAGAACTGGTGCAATGTGATGCACAGATGAGTGAGTTCTTGCCTCTGAAACGGTGATCTGGCATGTCTGCCGTGGAGCCATGGCAGCCTGTGCTGGCAGAAGTAAACAAACTGGCTCTATTTTGGCATCTCCAAGTGACCTTCCTCAAAAACCCTAGCAGTGCCTGGTGCAGCTCCAGCCCAGTGTTTGTTTTCCACCCCTTTGGACCAGACAGAGATAGATTTGATTCCAGCTGTTTTTCTTGAGCATCTTTGAGAAGACATCCAAAACAAAGAGGAAGCTCTGTGCACAGACTGAAGGCGGCACATCTTGTGATTGAGGAAGAGGCAGCTCCTGCAGGGAAAAAGGTCCCTTATCTCATTTGAAGCCCTGCAGAATGTGGTTGATGTGTCTGGAAGACAGCTGGGAATTGAAGCCCTCTGGTGAGCTCAGGCTAGTGATGCAAAGGAGGGGATGAACAGCGGGCAGAGCCCAGTGCTGCCCCAAAAGCTTTCTGAGGATGGAGCTTGGGTTTGGTTTTCCTGGTTTTGTCTGTTTCTTTCTTTCCCAAGGCTTTCAGAAGTGCTGGGAGCGTTCGTGCCCTGTGGAAGGGAGATGTGCTCTCCCTGCAGAGGCTGGCTCTGCACGGCTGCCGGATGCCCGGCGGGGCTTGCGCGGCCTCCGAGGTGGCTGCTCCCTTGCAGAGCCGTCTGGTTTGCATTATGGGTGAAGTTTTTAGCAAATTACTGCTCCTTTCTGCTCCGTTTCCATCAAAGAATGGGCAGAGGCCTCCCAGCAGTCTGTGGACAGATTTTTTTGGAATAGAGCAAAGATCTAGCGGGGGTGTGTTGTTGCCTTGTTAACACACGCTTGGCTCTTATCAGGCTGCTCTGCATCATTTACCTGACACCTCTGTTGGGGGATTTATTGCTGGCAGCCTGGGCTGTGGGACACGGTTCCCTCTGAAGAAATATTTCATAGTCTTTGAGGGTTTGGTGATGCTGAGCCCTGCCAGATTGTGTGGGCAATGCCCGGGGTGTGCTCAGGTGGCCTTTTGGGAAAGAAACGTGGGAGAGGGGTGAGAGCTGCTGCTCTCCTCTGTGGGTAAGGAGGACTTGGCTCATCCCACTGCCCAGAGCAGCCCCATCTTCTGGGATCTTCCACAAGACTGGGATTGGATGTTAAATGCAGGGAGATTAGATCCTGGAGAACCCCTAAATGCCTTTCTTCATAAAAAGAAATGGGGTTTTCTAGCTGAACAAGGGCAGCCTGGCTCCAAGGCCATGCAGGATGTGGCCTGCATGTGCTAATTGTTTCCAAACGGAAACAATTAGTCTTGCAAGAATTAAAAAATAATGTCTCATCAATGTTGCTGTTTAGTGCTTGTAAGAAAATGGTAGAAGCTGTTTGGTTTTGGATTTTTTTTTAAATTATGAAGAAAATTATCATCTAGTAATGGAAAAGTGGGTTTCCAGTTTGCATGTAGTCATGGAGCAAAGGGGAATTTGTGCTGGACAATACTGAAATAGCTTTTTTCAAACAAAGAAAAAGAAAATTGCTAGCAAAGGTTTTTGATAATCATGTTCATTGCTTAAAAAATATTTATTTTTAAGTGCAGCACTGTTCCATGTGCAGCAACTCCTCCTATTGCAGTGAGGCACTCCATGCTATATATAAAGCTAAACATGAAACTATTGTGATATAAATGATCTTAATGCATAAACATGAAAGCTCCAGGTAGGAATGTTTCCAATGTTTTGTCATGCTGCAGACTGATAAGATTTTAGGGTCTCACACCAGGGAGCCAGAAGTCAGGACTGATGAAGGAGGAACCTCCTGCCCAGGACTCCTCCAGGCTCACCAGCAGTGAGTGGTGTGTTCTTGGAGTAATTCCTTGTATGACTGATTTCATACTCTTCACAAGTTTTTAAAAGTAGCAATACGTTTATTTAGCATTATAAATAATAATGATAAAAAACCTCCAAAAATATAATAAATTAAATAATGTATTTAAATGCATTTGAAAGGACAAATGATTAGTGCAGCAGTGGTGGTATTGATTGGAGTAGAAATGTGTTATTTTGTAAGGGTTTCTGATCCTTCTGCAGTGAGGACTTCAGGGAGGGAGGAGGAGTAGCAATAACTGGGGATGAGGTGACATCCCAGAGCAAGTCTCTTGGACTCAGCTTATTCACAGAGAGTGCCAGTGATTCTCAGCTGCTCTTTAGAGGACTCACAGTTCATTTCTTGTTTCTCAGTCCCTTTTCTCCCCTTTCCCTTCAGCTGAGAGCAGCCACAGCAACCTGGCTGCCTTCCTCCACTTTCCTTGTGACGGGCCTGGCAGGCTGTGCTTGGCTACAGCTTTTGCCAGAGCTTTCTTCTCACACAAAAATGTGCTGAGGAACCACATGGCCAGCAGACACTGTCCCGCCTGTGAGGATTTACAGCATAGCCTATAGGAAGGGATGGTCCCTATTCCCTGCCTGTGCTGCAGATGACCCAGGGCCCTTTGCAGGGATACTAAAATACTGTCATGCTCTTCTGTTCATTCCTTGAAATATAAGATTCTACCCTTTTTTGAAACCACAGAGACAGAGATGGAAAGGCAGCCCTTTGAATTTGTCAAAATTTGACTGCAGGGTTCCTTCCGACCCCTGTGCTAATTTTTAGCAGAGCAGGAAACATTAAAAATAACCATGAGAGAAGATTTCTCAACTCAAAAGGATTGTCCTCTTAATAATCTCTGGCTTTGTTTTCACTGGATATTTCCCCCCCCCTTAAAATTCCTGTAACTCTTAAAGAGTGAGTCCATCCCTGCCAGCAGCAGGCAGTGGAGGGGGACAGCAGAGGGCCAGGTAGCCAGGCTGGCATCTTGGCTTACTCTGAGACAGAGGTGAGTGATGGATGTGGGAAATGCTTGTTATGTATTGGAAGAACTTTTGCATGTGAACCAGAGCTGGCAAGCTCCACATCTTCCCTTTTGGGTGAGCTCCAAACTGTTCTCAAGCATTCAGCTGACCTCAGCAATAGGTGAGTATCAGTTTTGCAATGAGAGGTGGCATTTTGGTGCTGTATCTCAAGACTTCTGAGTTTCAACTGTGCAACAAAATGAAAAATCCATCAGAATTTGTTTTAAAACACATCTGAATGTGGCCCCTGACTCTGAAATTGCTATGTTGGGTGTCAAAGCCAAGGCAACATCAAGACTACATGATAGAGTAAAAAGTTCTGCTCAAGCTTCAACATCTTATCTGACCCATGTCTGCATTCTCAGCATGAAGGTATAATCATATATTGTTAAATAATAGATCATCAATGTATACCATAAAATATATTCCATTTATAAATAATGTCCTCAGGTGATGACAAAGGGGGATGAACCATTGAATCACTATGGATCATCATTCCTACAGGAACACCTGTGCTTGTGTTACTCTTTGTGAGGGGTTGAAACCAAGGCATGTAATTGCAATTATCACTCACCTCTGCTCCATTCCACCAGCTCTCCCCACTCAACCCAGCTCCTCCTGATCCAGCAACCTGAGGGCTCCAGAAGGATGTTGCAGATGTATTTTCTTTGCAAAACTGGCAGCAACAATTTTTCTTTTCGAGGGTGTCCCACAGAGCTGGTTTGGCCAGGCACTGAACACAGCTGATCCTCACTGGTGTGTGGTCAGAAAATGAGATGGGAATTGGTTACCAGCCTGGGAGGGGTCTCTAGGGTCATCTGAGACCCCAACTGTGTGGTCTTCCTTGAAGCATCCATGATAGATGGATTTTGTCCCACTTAGATAGTGCAGTGATGGTTTGGGTCAGAATTTTGGGGGGAAATTGATTGAATTTGACCTCTCCCATTTTTTAAAGCATTGGGTTTGTCCTAGGCAGAAAGTTCATCCCCTCTTGATGCAGTGAGCAATGAATTATCTGAATTGTGATTGCTGGGTGTGTGATTTAGAGCAAAGGACTGTGGTCAAGAGTGAGTGAAGGCAGAAGTGAAACTGCTCCCTGGGCAAAAAGCAGAGCCTAAGGCCATTGCAGTGCTTTCTATTTCTTGGGATGTCTAAGGAGAAAACTCATTCACTTTTCCTGGTTGTTTGGGCAGAAGTAATTTTCGTCCCCTCAAAGCGAAAACTTCTGTAGACATTAGTCTTAAGTGGGGGAATTGAGAGTTACTTCTTATTTCCCTGTTCCTTGTTTATCAAATAAATTAGAGATTGCTTCATCTTTAATGAAAATGACATGGAGGAGAATTCAAATAAAAGACAATAACAATCTCAACACATGGGCACTCCTGAGATTTGCAGGCAGTCAAGCCAGGCAGCCCAGATTTCAGATGTTCTCTCTGCTCTGCCCATGAAATCTCCTGGCTGCTCTTAGGAACCCTGCCTTGCTCACACAGACATTTGGCTGGGCAGGTAGAGCAGAGTCAATTAAATCTCCAGTCCAGACTAACAAGACATTTAAAAGTCTGCATTAGTCTTGTCCATTCAGTGCTGTGGCTGGCCAACAGCCCCTTGGGAACCCTGATGGATATTGTTTCTCTCAAGCATTAAATGCTTTCCCTCAATCTTCTGAATAGGCCATTGTTTTTGCTTCTGGATGTCTCTATGTGGACTGATACAAGAATAGCTAAAAGCTGAAGGACTGGCATTTTATGTTAAAAAAAATATAATTCTGGGACTTCTCTGAGAAGTTGAATGTGCTGCCAGTTCCCTGCTCAGATCCTATGTCAGATCCTCTGGAAGTCAGGGAGTTGAATCAGGAGCTTCAGATGAATCACATCAATCATAGTTTCAGGAGAGAAGTTCTATGAACCTGATGCCATTCCCAGCTTTTAGATTCTAAGAAATTGGAGTGAGGAGGTGTCAGGGTAGTTTGGTTGTGACCTGCAAGCCTTTGCATTAACAGACACAACTGCTTTGTCTATATTTTTCATTACCGTTATGTAGCTGTTGAGTACTGATGGTTTCTTATAAGAAAAAAAAAAAACACATCACATGAAGAATAGAACTTATGCTTGATCACATCAGAAATCTCATGTATGTAAAGAAATTCTCATTTATTTTCAAGTGATTTTCTCTTGTACAAGTCCCCCAGCCCTTGTAACCCAGCTACTGATGATCTGCTCAGGTCATCTGGACTTACAGAGCTGTGTTCCCTGAGTTTCATATTCCAGGCCCCACCAGCATAGCCATTGCAGACTGGTTTATTCCTTATCAATAGCCATTTATTCCTTATCAATGGCTGTGAGCTCTTAGAGCAAAGGATGCTCTTTTTAATGCAGCTATTGGCCTCCTCTTACCCACCTTTGCCTCTTTTGCTCCATTTCCCTATCACAGATATAAGATAAACTAAAAAATACTCACTTCAGTCAATTCCTTAAGAAATACAGAGATCTTTGGTGCTTTAACACCATACCACGGTCCAAACTCCATTTACTTTTGTAAATCCTCCTGGTTCACAGGGCTGTAATGTAGATATTTTATCCCAGCATGTTGGGAGGAGGATGTGCATGTTCCACACGTGTGACTGTGCAGGGCAGGTGTAGAGGGAGCAGGAGCTGATCCTAAGGCAGAGCTTTGCAGGTGGAACCCTTGCATTTGCCACAGGCAGTGGATTTACAGTAACTGGTGTGTGTCACTTTGTCCCCAAAAGTGCCAGCTCCAGCTGATGACAGGGGCAGCTTTGGCCTTAGAGCACCTGTGCTTCCTCCCTCCCCACATCCCTTATCAAAAGCAATGTTTCCTTTGGCCCAACACATTCAGTGGTTTGCTGTTAATTAAGGGCTTAAGAACCAGAAATGCTGGAGAATTCACCATTTTGCATGTTTATGCAGTAACCCTAGAAACAGGAAACCTGAGAAAGAACTGGGGTAACTGAGTGCTTTAGCAAAAGTAAATGGTTCAGATCCAAGGTTGATGTGAATCACTCATGGATCTGATCAGTTTAACCAAATCAGGCATGTTTTACTGCTGCTGTTTTTTGGCTTTCAAAACCTCAGGGAGTCCCAGGCAAAGTGCCAGAGCAGTGTCACCTTATTTCTGTCACTAATCCTGTTGCTTCCTTTCACGCTCCTTCACACTCTGCAAATTGTTTGATGCCCTTTACTGTACCTCTGTGAAACCTTCCTGCTGGATTGCATGGATGGAGGATTAGGTAAATCATAGAATCATAGCCAAAGATTGTACTATACGTAAGTAGAGTCTCTTTCAGAGCATGCCTGATAATGCTATGTTTGAAAAAAATTTTTTTTTTTTTTTAATAATAGTCTATTTTCCTTCCTTTTTCAGGGGCCTCTTGGCTTGGATGGCAAACCAGTAAGTAGCACTAAGTGCCAAATATAACATGTCTTTGTTCATGCTGCTGCACAATAAATAGGCAGTATCTCAACTATTACTCATTTATTGCTACATATATAACTGTTTTGGAGGGACAATTGTACTTGGGAAAATTATTTCATGCAAATTTGAATTCTGAGCCAGGGCTGGCCAGCAGAGCTGGAGGTGAACTTTTCTTTACCTGTCAGCTCATCTCAGCTGCCTCTTCTCCTCCTGAGCCAGCTCGGCAAGCACAGACTGCAGATGGGCATCAGGCCAAGTTTGGGGAATAAACTCCAGTAGCACATTCGAAGAGCAAAGTCAGTGATCTTGGTTGTATGCTTCTGGCACTGCAGAGTGATACCATAAAAATAATTGATCCCAAAGCGGGTTCCGTTTTCCTCCAAAGGACCTGAGCTGGGAACTGCTTGAGGGTGCCCAGTGTCCATGAAATAATTTTTGGAACAGACTGGATTAATTTATGAGCTGCTTTCTTGACTTCATTTTTGCTTGGAAGCCCTTTGGATATTCAGGTGCTTCATTCTTTTCTTACTCATTTTACAGAAACACAGACTTTTTTATTTTTATGCTAATTGAATTCTAGCCAGCTCTGATTCCTTCCACTGAATGATTCCTATCGAAGGTCACAGCTCCAAATTTTGTCTCCAAACCACATTCTCTTCCACCACCTTCACTAGAGAGCCCCGTATGAAATCTTTTTAAATTCTGGTCCTAAACCAAGTGGGATTTCAAACTGGGTAAAAGTCATTCAGTCTTTGCAATTGAAAAGCTACTCCAGACACTTTTTTCTATCCAGTTTGGGAGTGTGTTGTTATAGCTGTACATTGCTGTGGTTCGTTTTTATCCTAACCCTGAGGATAAAAAATGTGAATAAAATCTAGAAATAAAGCATTAGACAAGAAAAGAAGGGAGGGTCAGCTCCCAGCCTGGTGCTCAGGGCTTGGCTTTCATTAACAAAACCTCATGCTGGGAGCACAGTCAGACCCCAGAGCACAGCCCTGCACTCCAGGCTGGGGTGTCACTGCTGGTCTGGAGTGAGACCCCGAGGGAGAGGCAAGGGAAATCTCAGTGACAAAGCAAACTTATCACACAGCCAGACTCAAAACAGGCTATTCATGATCTCTTCCATGAGAGCATGGGGCCAGCAGCCTTGCTCAGAGGAAAACATGGAGAGGGAGGCTGTATAGGAATGCAGATGCTGCTGCTGCTGCCAGCCTCTCTGCTGACCTTCCCCCTCTGCATCCCACTGGGTCCCACTTCAGCACACCCTGCATTGGTACCAAGGTTTGGTACTTTTCTGTGCTGGAAGGCAAATGCAGAGCAGACACATCAAAGTGTTGCTCTCGGGCTCTCTCTGAGACAGTGTCTCTGCCTGTCCTACAGACAGCTGCTCAGAGGGAAGATGAATGATGCCTTCAACAAATAGGCCAAAGAAAGCAGCCCGTTCTCCTTGTTTATTTCAAACAGATGTATAATTGTTGTAATGATATACTGAGCATGTGTTTTATCTAGAAGTGATTTAATACCTCAAGATATCTTTTGCATCTATTTAGAGTCACGTGTTGGCGAGCTGCTGTCACACTGCCTGCCCTGCTCTGGTCCTTCTCCCTATTCTGTTCTGGTAGGAGCAGGCAGGACCTCATAGCTGCTTTTTGGTAAAGTGATGCTCATGTTGAGCACTGCACAATTTAAAATAGTACCATGTAATCCTTAAAATAACAGAGAATGTGGTTCAGGTTTGTTAATTGATGAGTGTGATTTCATTGGCTTTAATGTCAAGTGCACTGGTGATTCTGCTGTTCCTTAACTTGGATTCTTCTTATATGTTTCCAGGGACCTCCAGGACCAAAAGGGGAAAAGGTAAAGGCTACATTAATATGGATTTTGGGGAAGCAGTTCCTGTATATCCTCCTGTTGCTGTAGTTCTTTCAAGTTCAGATTGCCCCAGATGGGTTTGGATGTGGAGCTGTGAGAGTGGATTCTCACATTGCTCTTGGAAAAGCTCCAGGAAGGGGAGGGCAGGAAGAATTTGCAAAAAAGTTGGGGGAACAAGTGTGGTCTTAAAGTTCATCCATGCTATAGTGTTCTGGTAAGCCACTGAAGGTGATGGGAGTGGCATAAAACTCTCTTCATTCCTCCAAGAGATCTGGGCTCCATTGCTCTGTTTACATGACAGCCATGCAATCAGAGGAGCCAAAGTAGGTCATTACTGAAAATGAAGTTAATTTTCACATGTGAAGGACATAAGCAGTTGCTAGGAGAGTGTTAGAGTTGGAAACAAACTGCTATTTCTGATTTATTATCTGTTTCATTGCCTGCCAGGGCAGAATCTTTCCCTATTGTGTTGTCTCAAAACCTTCTCCCTCATTTTAAATACATTAAGTAATAGGACTCTTGCCACTTCCCTTGTGTGCTGTACCAGTGTCCAGCTGACCCTGTACTCAGTCCTTCAGGGTTGAGATGTGAACTCTGACCCTTTGCTGTTTTTTCTGATTTGCAGGGGGAAGCAGGAGACATTGGCCCAAGGGTAAGTAGTGACACAGCACTTTGATTTATTCTAAAATCTGGTTGGATTTAGTCCCTGCACAAAAAAAAAGCTTTGTGCAGCCTTGCTGCAAACAGCATGGTAACAGTTGTGGAAATGTTTCACTTTGCCTCTGGAGCATCTTGTGGTGGTGGTTTTCCTAACTTTGGCCATGAGGAAAAAAGAGTTGAAGATCTTTGGGTACCTCATGATGGGTTTTGCTTCTACTGAACTTTCTCATCCCTGATTTCCTCTTCCAGTGTCAGAGACAGACTCCATGTTTCTCTTGAAGTTTCTCTTGAGGCTGTGCTCCTTATTTGTTGGCATTAGAGCACCAGTATGTGGGGGTGGCATCTGCTGTCCCAAGGAGAGGCCCAGCACAGAGTTGTGCTGGGATGGAACATTCCTCCTCCCTTGCTGAGCGCCCCACCTAGGAGCAGGATGACATCCAGGTGATATCCAGGCTGCCTTTGAAAATAAGATGAGGGAAAACTCATTTGGCTATAGCATAGAGAAATTAATGGAATTTTGTGAAATTTCCTCTCATGGAGATGCATAAAGTTGAGATTTACTGAAGTAAATCAGGACAGCTCTCCACAAGATACAAGGGGGATGTGGCCCATGCTGGGGATGAGATGGGAGGTTTCACCACAAGGTGTTGGCTCTGTTGCAGAGGTATTTCTGAGGTGTGGTTGTGTGTGGGTTATGGGTACCTGCTGGAAACCCCATTGTGAGGATTTGTTGGAATCCTGGTGTACCAGTCACTGTAGGAGGCCAGATTTGGAGCTGGCACTCAAGAGTTGGCTGACCTAGGTTAGATGTCATTGCTGGAAACATAACCAGGACCTCAGTGGTTAATGTTGAGTAGAGATGCCTCAGAGACATTTTTCTTCTTTCCCCTGGAGGTTGTAAAATCACTTTATGAAGTTGGTGTCATATTCTGAAGCAGCTCCCAACTGCCTTGGGTGTGTTTGGAAATGTCATCCTGGGGCTCAGAGAGCCCCTAAAAATTTCTCAGATAGATTTACGGCCTGTGTGGGGAAGGAGGGGCTCAGTGTAAGGTCTCACTTTGTCTGAGTGCCCACCCATGTTCTCAGAACAGGCTTTAAGAGGTGATTCAGCAGCACAGGGACATGAGTTTTCACTTCTTGGCCAGGGCTGTGGGTGACTTTGGGGCTGGCAACTCAGGAATGCTGGAGGAGGTGCTGCTCAGGCTCCAAAGTCTCTGTGCTGCCAGGTGCTGTGGAACTCACCTCCTGCTGCAGAAGGTGCTCTGGGACAGGCTCTGACTTGCAGGGCAGGTAGCAGCTCTCAAGGTAACACTTGTCCTTTGTTTACATCTACCAAGAAAAATATGCTCAGTTTTGGGGGCATATTTTGTCCTGATCTGCATTTGTCCAGATTTTGCTTCAGTTTTTGATTTGTTTATGACTTTTTGCAGAACAGGGAGAAAAAGGCTCAAAAACAATTGGGGAGAAAAGAGAGAGAGAAAACCCTGGCAGAACCATGCACAAGTAGACCTAAAAACAGGTGCCTGACTTTGAAAATAACTCCCTTTATGTCTCCAGACACTCAGGGTTGTGAATAGGAGGCGAAACTTAATACCATCTGGTCTAGATTACTTTTTATTTCTGAATTTCATCTTATTCTTCAAGCTCCAGTGGTAGCTTTGTTTAGCTGCTTTTGAAAGATGTGTCAATGCAACTCACTGCATCAATGGGAAGATAAATAACTAGGACTATATCCAGTGCCCTCTTCCTTGTAAATGGTCATGTCCGTGGGCAGTGGAATGAGGATAGATTGTTCAGTGAACACTGAAACACTTATCATTAGGAAAGATGGATTAAAAGAGAATAATCCTTGGGGTGGATTTAGAGGGACTGTCTGTGGTAGGAGTGAGGTGATGGCAATTAGGGATTAGCTACTGAATATGTTCGTGTCTGCACTGCTTCTCTTTCTGTAATAAACACCTTCTACCAACCAGCATGGACAAAAATAGAGATTATTACGTGTTGGGAGTGTGTCTGGTGGCAGATGCTGGAGGGTGATTTTGGAAAGCTGAGAAAGGAGATCACCTTGGGTTGTCTTCATCACTGAATGCTCCTTGTAAGCAGCATGAGGGAGGATGCTGTGCAGCCTCACCTGCTCAGGATGGGGAATAAATGTGCCCAAATGTACTGACAGAATGCATGGAGAAAGTGTATTTACAGGGAGGAATCAATAACAGGTCCCCTCTGCTCTTGGGAGGATAGAGGGAGTTGAAGCAGAATGCTGCCAAGATTGGGACAGCTGTGCCTTGGTATTTGTGCCTGTGCTTCTCTCCCACAATCAAATACATTGCTGCACCCCTGGAAAGGACTGTTTTGAAAAGCCTGACTTGCTCCCTGAGCCAGCACTGGGCCAACTGCTCTGGATTTATGAACTTAGCTGGGTGATCTTGTTCGTACTGACAGATGAGATGTTTAGACAAATGATGGGTTTGAGGAATCTCTGCACATCTGGGCCAGTGGATGCACAGCGCCTGTGGCAGCAGCACCAGCTTTGCTCTCCAGAGGGAGAAAATGAACTTCAGCTGGTGAGAGAAATGCTCTGTCTGCAGTGGCCCACATGGCACGTGCCTGCCCATGGCCAGTGCTGATGGAGATGGCTCCAGCATCTCCTGCATCCAGAGCTGCTGGGGGCCAAACACTGGCATGGCTGGACCAGCTCTGCAGCTCAGTGCAGACACAAAAGGAGCTTTTTCTCCCTTATTTTCTGCAAAATTATAACTGCTTGCCAAGCTCGCACTGCAGATAAAAACTCAACACAGGAAGCATCCTGCAGAGCTCTCTGTGGCAGTCAACAGACACCTGTGGATACTTTTATTATTTGCTTACTTTGGAGTGTTATGTTACGTTGTTGGCTGCATCAAGGACTCTAAAGCTGGAAATTACCAGTGTTCAAGGTTTCTCTGCTCCAGTATTCCATTGACATGGGGTCAGACCCAACGGCCTGTTAGCCCACTGCCTTGCAACCAGGTGCTTTGGCAACTGTGAAGCAGGAATATGTTACTCCATCACACTTAACCCCTCTCTTGGAGCCTGCCTCTCTACAGCCTGGATGTTTCCTGAACCAGGGATGGTATCTCTCTATTTACTATCCCTCAGGGCTGTTCACCTCTCATGGGCCGATCTGTAACAGGGGCTGTTTAAAATTAAACATGTGATGGTTAGATTTGGTGGGATACGGTGTGTTTAGCCTGGAGCAAATGCAAATTGTTATTTTCCACTAAAACAGATAGGACTGGGTTTGGAATGTGCTTATTTGGATGATGCTCACCAGTCTGAGGGACAAGAAAAAAAAAAATCAGTTCCTGTTTTGCTCTGTGGGCTTTTATGAAAATGCCACTTTATGCTCTTGAGTGCTTTATGCACATAATGAGCCACAGAACTGTGTCCCTTCTGTCTGCCACAAAACCCTTAGCTCTCAGTAGAGTCTTTTTGGTGGTTTCTGTAGTATTTGTAGGACCTGGCCATGTGCAAGGATTCTGTGTCCTCATTAATTTCAATTTCTCAGTATTTCAGTGTTGTTCTTCCCAAAAGTAGCTGTGTTTAACTGAGTGTTGAGCTTAAAGCCCCCCTCTACATCTTGAAAAAAATTCTTGGTAGCAGTTTATTTTCTGGGGTTGATTAGTTTTTTCTGTCTGACTTTACTTTTTGCCTCTTTTCTTGACATGTTGGTTTTAAAACATCTGTGCTGTGAGGCTGGGCAGGAGGTGGCCTTGCCAGTGTCCTGTTCTCCCCAAAATTGAAGTTTGGGGTTATCTGTTATTGGTCTGCAAGGTTTAAAAGATCTTTAGCAATTTGGAAAAGAGGTTTGTTCCCCAGAAACCTCCAAAAATCCTCATGGAGGCTTTGCTGTATGTTCTCACAGGGCTTCTTGTAGCTTCACTCTCTTGATTCTCCTGTGGGTGTGTACAGGGATGGGTGGATGGGGGAAAGGGATAGATGCACGTGGTGTCCTGAGAAAGGAAATGTCTTACTGCTTCTCCCTAGATAGATGAGTGGAAAGGCTAAAACACAATAGCAAGGACTACTGACACAGTCTAAATACATTGTTTTTGCGTCATATAAATCTGGGACATTTATCTGCAATTTGCAGGCTGGGAATACATCAGTATTCATTGGAGCCTCTGAAAACAAATACAATATTTGGTCTCAGGGAAATGCTGGGATATATCATCCCCTATGGGGTTTACTGGAATAATGCTCTTTATTCTGCAGTAGGGGAATCTTTGCCCCAGCTGCTTTGTATGTCCTATTGTGCAGTAAACTGGTGAAAAATTACTTTTTTCCCTTAGTCTGTGTCCTGTTACAAAGATCCAGGGTACCCAGAACCTTAAACCTCAGTGTTGGCTACCTAGGCTATTACTTTCTAATGTATCAACTAGTTATTAAAAACAAATTGTTATGTATTGCTACAACCTTTAAAACTCGCTCTTCTGCTGTGCTTTCATCTTCAACTGCTGCTCTTTCTTCTTCTGCCTCCCACTTTCCCTGGATATAGATGGTTTTTCCCCACCTCAATCATGGATTTCTGGCCAATGATCAGCTTGTCTTTAGCCGGCGAGTGCTCAAGGTAGACCAAATCTGCTGCCACTGGTTTGCTGTGATTGTTTGAGTGGCTTTTGCTTTTTCTTTCTGGCTGGCAGTGCACTGTTGCTATTTTAAATTTCCACGACCATGGCTGTGCTTAGAGATGCTTGTTGGGAGCATATTTGACTGAAATCCCATTGGAATTTAGGGGGCAGGCATTGTCTAAGTAAAGGGATATAAAATAAATGGGGTTTAGCATTTGGTTCTTTGTGAGATTTGGGAATCAAGTGTCAAAGTTCTATAAATTTGATATAAACAGTGTTGGTATTGTAAAATAAAATGCATTAAAGCTAGAGTAATCTAAATCCTTGTCTAAATGGGACACTGTAATTAGGAAAAATTCAGTGGGAGACTCAACTTGACATAATTGGTTGCAGTGTTCAGCATTTGCAATTGGATTATTTTAAAAGGGATGCAAGTGATTTAGGAGCCCAGATCTTGTTGAAAGGCCATGGGACTTGTGCTGCTAAGTCACTTAAGGACTTCTGAAAAATCCCACACTTGTCCCTGATTTGAGGGTGGACCGCATATTAAACACAGCCCTCTGACAGCCTCGGTGGTGACTCTCCCAGATGTTGCTAAAAGATTTACGAGGCTGCCTTTCCATGAGGCTTTCCCATTGTGCGGCCGCATGGATGGGCCAGGCCACGGCCCCAGGGCTGGGCTGTGCTGGCTGCTGGGGGGCCAGGAGCTGATTCCCAGCCTGGAGCCCCATGGGATGCTCCCCTTGGGAATGGCACCCACCAAACCCTCACAGCTATGGGGACCCAGCGAGTTCTCTGCACCCAAAATCCACAGGGTGCGAGCGGCTCGGGATGTTCACATTTGACCTTGGCTGTCTGTAAAGGATGAGATTAAGCACTGCCACTTTTCTGTGTGGTTTTCTGGTGTGGTGCACTGAGCCATGGCAGTGTGTGCATGCTCCCTGCCAGCATGTTGTGAGCCTGGGTTGTTCTGGGTGCTGGTGGGTTGGTAGATTCCATGCAGTCACTGGGTAAAGGCATAAACAGATTAAATCTCATTGGAAGGCATTGAGCATAACCCTGGTTAAGGAACCAGACCCAAGTGGCATAAATTGGCCATGAGCTCACTTTCAGCTTTCCCAGCTGGCAGCTGCAGTTAAATTCCTCTGGGACAGCAAAAGCCAGGGTGCTGGTGGCCCAGGGATGCAGTGCATGTGTTGTGGACACCTTGAGGCCATCCCTTGCCAACACTGCTTCATCTCACCATGTCTGTGTGAACTTCTTCCAGGGTGATCAAGGTCGAGATGGAGCCACGGGCCCCCCTGGTCCGCCAGGACCCCCAGGTGCCCGGGGGCCTCCTGGTGACACGGGAAAGGATGGCCCAAGAGGACCTCCAGGCTCTCCTGTAAGGACGGGAGATGCACAGCGAGCACATGTCAGGCAGTTCCCACCCCACGAGGGACAGGAGGGGGAAGGATGTCCCCTTTCCCAGTGCTGCCACGCTGGGAAGTCCCCCACACAACCACTGAGTCCCCAGCTGGGCTGCAAAGGCTGCTCGTAGAGCAAAGCCTTGGGGTGTGGGTCAAGGGAGCCAGGAGAGGACCTTCCATCTCAAGGTTTGGAGCAAAGAGCTGGACCTGGTGTGTGTATTTGCAGGTGCTATTTGTAACTCACAGAGCCAGGAGATCTCTTCCCCAGTTCATACCCTTTGGATGACCTCTTACAAATCTGAAAACCACTGGCAATTTATTTAATAATAAAATAGGCAAAAGCGTAAGGCAGTGGAACATTCTAATTATTGCTGAGCGTTTTGGAGAATTAGAGGGAATGGTTTCAATGCTGGTCTTTTGATTTTTTGCAGGGTTTCAAAGGCGAGCCAGGAGAGGATGGAGTCATGGTCAGTATTGCCCAGCAGCACCTGTGTGTGTGCCCCTCACCCCCACTGTACATCACCCTTCAGCTCACTACGGAGGACAAAAAATCCCTCATGGAATTATAGGTGCCCTAAAATGGATGTTTGTCCAGGGCTACCTGTGCCCTGGGGAGAAAAGAGGCCAGTTTTTGTGTCCCCTGGGCTCTTCTGGAGGGATGTGGTATTTCTGTATTATGACCCCTACCCCTCTGAAGCCACCTGGCATTGTAACTCCAAATTGCTAAGATTTGCATTGGATAAAAAGGTGCTTATTATACATAAAATACATGAACCATAAAAGAGTATTATTTACTGAGAGCACAGAGATCCAACACAGCTCTGTTTGTAAGGGAAGATGAGAAGTTGACATCTGTGTAATTTTTTTCCCTTGGAATTAAAATACTCTTAGAAATGTTTCTATCCTGTTTTACTCTGTTGTCAAACAAGTAAACCAATCTTACATTCAACAGGGTGCCAGAGGACCACCAGGACCAAAGGTGGGTAATAATGTCTGATTTTAGCATGAATTCTTGAAATAATGCTGCATATGAGGGGTGGAGATGAAAAATAAACATTTTCCAGTGGGCTTTATTCATTGGTATATATCAGATGTAAAACTCCAAGGAATTTACTGGGGTTGTAACAGTCTGAATGTGTCATTTCCTCAATATCACATCCACTGCCCAAGCTCAGACCTGGAGATGGGGGTGGAGGGAGCCACAGGGGGCTGGAATCTGCTGTTCTGTGGGAATGTGCTTTCTTGCATTTGAGGGGGACAAATATGATCAGCCAAAAGCCAAGTATTTCAGTTTTTCAAGTAAGTTTTGCAATTAATTTTGATTATCCACCTCTTTTCTGTTATATCCCTAAATTTCTTTTTCTTCTGTTCATGTTGCCATTGAAGGGTGAACCTGGTGTCCAAGGGAAAAAGGTAAAATGGTGATTTTTTTCTTTTATTTGTAATTACAAGTTGTAATTCTTTTTTCTTTGCTTAGCTCTGTGCTTGGCTAGGGAAACAATTGCCAGAGACTGGTGTGGAAGCCGTGGTCATGGCTGTCCAAACCAACTCTTCCCTGCGTTCCCTTGATTTCCCTCCCATGCCATCCTGGAGCTGGGCGTGGCTGTGCCTGCAGCCTGGCTTACATTTCCACAAGCAAGCCAGAAGCTGCAGCCACATCTGCCCAATATACAAAGAATAAAGCAGCAAATGCCAAGCAAAGCAGTAGGTCTTGGGCCCTTTCTCTCCAGTAATTCAATGAACCAAGAGGTGCCTGGAGGATGTTCTCTTCCTGGGGGCCCTGGGATGGGTTTGAAATTCCTGGGATGGCCATCACCATGCAGCACTGCAGTCCCACGGGAAATATCCACTTGAGAGCCAGGAATGCTGCTTGGGTGTGGCATTGAAGATTGTGAGAGATTCACATGTCCAAGCTCTCCATGTTTTCTCCCGGTGGTGCTATCAAGAAGTGGATAAATCACTGCCTTTAAGTGAAGACAAAGCACTGACGGGGCCCAGCCTTTTCCTCTTACTAATTTGGCCCAAAACAGGGGTGGCCATGGGTGTTTTTCAGACCAGAATTTGGCTTAAACATTTCATAACTGGCTGGTAAATCTCTTCAGCACCCATGAAGTGTTGTTACTTCAGGAAAACAACAAAGCACAAGCAAAACCAGAAAACTTCCTCCTGTCAGAGAGTGTTGGTGACTTGTGATGAAGTCCATGAAGATGGGTGGCAGCTTACAGGAGGTCTTTGGAACCCAAAAGGCCTTAAGGAATTTAATATTTAGTTTCTGTTGAAGGTGGGAGAAGACATTTGCCAGGGTCTGCTGTAGGCAAATTCTGGAAGATGCCCATCCACCTTCCCAGGAGCAGGGGAGGCAGAGGCAGGGCTGGGTGGGAGCAGGGAACCACACTGGAGCCTCCTGTGCTCCTTGCTGCAGCTCTCCCCTGGATGCCTGCAAACCTGAGTGGGTTTCAGGTCTGTGCAACACTCAGCGAGGTCAAATGTGTTGAAACCTACTAAGTGTATACGAGATCTGTGTATTTCACTTTTTATATTTTATTCCATCAGGGTGATGATGGGTTCCCTGGGGAACCAGGACTTGTGGGCCCTAAGGTATGTTCTGCTCTGTGTCCATCTAATGTGTTGGGCAGCATCTCTTGCTGTCTGTTTTTTTTGCACCATGTCACAGTTGGGGCAGGATTTCTCTTGTGGTGTGGAAAAAGATGAAGAAACTGTGAGGGTGGTGAGGCCCTGGCACAGGGTGCAGAGAAGCTGTGGCTGCTCCATCCCTGGAACTGTCCAAGGTCAGGCTGGACAGGGCCTGGAGCAACCTGGGATGGTGAAAGGTGTTCCTGCCCATGGCAGGGGGGTTGGTACTGGATGATCTTCAAGACCCCTTCCAACACAAAACATTGTGAATTTATTATTCCATGCTGTGTTTTTGGGGCCAGCTTCATAGCTGAACACAGCACCCACAGCCAAACTGATGAATCTGAAAGCTTCATTTTTATCTCAAAAAACTTCGTTTTATCTCCCCATTTGCACCTGGGCAGGGTGATGTGTTTTACAGCTGAAAGCAGAGAGCTCTGCTCCCTTGTGCATGTAAAATGAAGATTAATCAAGAAAATGATAACATGGATAAATCTGTTCTCCATCCTCCCTGTATAGCATTTGTCTAAATGGTTTTGTTTTCAGGGAGAAAAAGGAAGTGTGGGTCCCAAAGGAGAAAACGGCACAGATGGCTTCCCAGGACTAAAGGTAAGGAAAAGCTGGAACTCTAGGCACAGCGCTGCTAAGGCAGAGGCTTCCAGCTGAGGTGTTTTGGGCCTTTGCCTTCTGAAAGTCTCATAAAGTGCCAAAAGTGACACAAAAGGAGTGATATTAAGAATGCTTTAACTTTTCCTGGTGATTTGATGAAAGCTGGGTTCAAGCAGAGATCAGTTATAAGAGTTTGTATGTCATCTACTTGCACATTTTCCACTGAATTGCATTTTTTTTCTCAAAAACTGTGGAATTCTGATCACATTTTGATCCCATGTTATTGATGGCAGTGGAATTGCTTCAGAGCCCCAAGCACTTGTGAGCTGTCCTGTCCTCCTGACCTCCAAAGCTGCTGAGAGATACAACTAGACAGCTTGGGTTTGTTAAGTGGTGGTGAGGAGACCCAGACAGCATCCATGGGCTGTTATTTAGCCCCTCAGCTGCTGTATTTGGTGGGATCTGGATGCACGAATATTTTCTAAATCAAAGAGTTGTGATTCCTTATTGGGCAAGAAAGAGTGTGTGAGGAAGAAAGTAGGCTTTGGTGAACTTTGGTAAACTTTTTCTGGAGCCATTGATTGAATTTAGTTTTTTTCTATACATTTTTGCCAGTTTTTATTTTTTCGGAGCATTAATGTGGTCAGCGAGGGGATTAACATGGGTGTGACTAATGGGACATCTTTTGAATCCTGAACAGAATATCAGATCATTGCTGTAAGAGTACTATGAATTTTTAAAGCTCTCCCATTTAAAAAAAAAAAAAAATATGAAAAGGAGGGGAGGGAAGAAAAAATAAAAAAGAGGAAGAAAAAAAGGAACAATTTGGCACAGAACTTTTCCTTAAACTCACCCTCGAAAATGGTTTAAACATCTCAGCTGAAAGTTTCCACATGCAAAACTCAGCCTGAAGCAAAGGGAACCAGCACCAAGAGATGGAGCTTAGCTCCCTTGGAGCAGGGAGAGGAGCTGGAGAGCAGCACAGCCCATACAGGGAGCTCAGCCCCAAGCTGGCCACTCCACTCGCCCTGCAAGAGACCTCCTCTTACTTCTCTTGCTGTTACACTGACATATATATTCACTCCTAGGTCAAATATTTTCTGCTAGGAGAAGCAATCCCTTGTTGGTGTCATAGCTTTTCTTAATATAAAGCATATTTTTATGGGTGGGTACAATATTTTTAGGATAAATATTTTACATTTTCCTTGGTCTTATTGAGAAAAATGTGATTTTTGATTTTTAGGGTGAACCTGGTGAGAAGGGAGGAATTGGCTCCATTGGACCCCGGGTATGGATATTCAGAATTTCAGTTTGGAGCTGTGTACTTGTCTCAACTTTAACTGTTCCCCACCACCTCTTTCTGCTTAGTATGTGGATGAATTGCTTCAGGATCAGTTCAGTGTCAGAAAATAGAGATGGTTCTTATTTAAACAAATGACTGCACAGGTACTGAATGCTAACACGGGAAATCAGTCAAGTCCAATTTTCTTCTCGTCATGACCATCCTGTGACCCTTTTTTATTGCAAGAGGAAAGATGGGAGCAGGGGTAATGAAGTGAGGATTTTTATGCATTTCTCCATTACACAAATTGATGGCCTTTTGAGGTTTGACAGTCCCAGCTGTCAAACCAGGACTGGTTAAATCCATGGTGTTTGTAAGGTGATAACCCCCAAATGCTGTGTGTAAGCTCTTTGCTTTCATACCACGCTCCTCTCTGTGCTGTAACATTAAAGAGGATTCATCCCTGGCTGCAGGGTCCTCCTGGGCTGAAAGGGGAACAGGGAGACACCGTGGTGATCGACTATGATGGCAGAATCCTGGATGCACTCAAGGTAAGCCCTGCAGCAAGGCTGGGTCCTGCAGTTTGTGGGGAAGGACTGAAATCTGCCATGCTCTGCCAGGGTGACAATGTGTCTACCCTTGCCCTGTGTCTCCTCCTGAGATTTCTGTCCTGGCCCTGAGCTGATTGCATCTGGGGTAAATATCTGAGGATATTTAATGTGTAGCAGCAAAAGTGGTGGTGGTGGAGCTCAATGGCAGCAGATGGGATGTGGGAGGAAGGGGAACGACACCCAAGCCTTAACCTGCCCAACTGAACAATGCCCTGACCTTTTCATTAGGATGAAATAAACTGAATAGAATAAATACTTAATTATAGACATATTTGAGAACCATCCTAATTGTTTTATAACAGGCTGCAGGGATACACAAAGTGCTGGTAATTTCCATTTGCCAGATGTCTGCATGGCACGCAGCTTTGGGAGTGAAATTTGTGGAGTGCAGTGTTTGGAGAGGCTCCATGAAATGTCTGGAGGCTTCATCTGCTGGACCCAGACCCTGTCCCACGTTCTGCATGCAGAGACTGCTGAGGGGCACATCACTGAACCTTGCTAACTTTGCTGTTTTCCTGCTTATTCGCTGTTTGCAGTGTGTGTGCACTGACTTGTCTCATGGACAAGGCTCTGGAAAGGTTTCCAGTGTGACTAAGTGTAACAGCATTTGCGTGTGCAGCCATGGAGAAAGGTGCTCCAGGATATGATACTGGTTTGGCTTTCATCTGAGCAAGACCACAAATTTTGCTGCTTGAAATAATTTGCAAGTTGGAAAATATTTTTTCATCTCAAGGTGGTTGTGGTCTTTGCATTCAGCAGTGCCCAGGAAAAATAACTCTCTAATAAAGTCTGCAAGTTTTCCTGCCGTTTGTGCTCACACAATCTCCTTTTTTTCTCCCCTTTAATTGCACCTAACTGCCTGACAACATTATCAGCAAGATGCTGCTTCCCAGACTGGCTGGCTGGAGTGGGCAGGATGCAAAAAGGGAGCAAGAGATTTGGGGTCCCACCTCCAGCTAAAGGCATTATGCCTCTTATTCCATGTGTTAGCAGCTGTACACCTGAGTGACTCCCATGGTGTTTCCTCCTGCCTGACCAGCAGAGGAACCTCAGTCACCCTGTGTCAGCTGAGCTCATCTCAGTGCTCTGGCCATTCTGCTCACCTGAGTGTCTCTGGCAGATCGTGGCTGGGAGCTGCTCATCCCCACAGCACGAGGACAGCGTGCCATGTTCATGTTAGTCATGATCAAGCCTGTTTTGTTTGCTGTGTTTCAGGGTCCACCAGGTCCCCCAGGGCCACCGGGCCCCCAAGGCACTCCAGGTCCCAAGGTGAGCCTGACCTCTGCCAAGCAACACAGTCATTAGTACCTCTCCATGAAGAGTCTCCCAAGTCAAAATAGGACAGTTGAAGCTGCCTGTAGAAGAGTTTGAGGCTGTGTGTGCTATTTAGCCCTTCCTCTGGCTGAAAAAAAGGTGGCTTTCGTACAAAAGCCAAAATTTTGTTGACCTGTCTCTGGCCTTCTGCCTCTTCCAGAGGATGCTGTCCCAGAAACAGTCCAGTCCCAGTTCCACACCTGACAGACAAAAATCCTAGCTTCTCTGAGACTGCTGTGGCAGGAGGCAGAAGTGGGAGAAGCAGTTGTGAGAGGGGCTGGCGATCCCATGGCTGTGCTGAGCCACCCTCCCTATGTGCTGCTTACTGTCCCAGCACCGTGTCCCAGGACCTGCTGTCCTCCTGCTTCACAAGAAATAGTGCGTAACCTGCAGCCAGCTGTTTCTGAAAAAGAAGAATGTAATGTGTAGAAAAGTATCTCTTGAAAGAATGGGATGGGACAGGATTTTAGTGTCTTTTGAGGTCTCTGTGCTAATAATCAGATTCAGCTGGTAATGCTGGTGGGTCACTGACACCTCCTTGGTCCTAAGCCTGGCAGTGGCAAACCCATAACCACAACAGTTGTGTGTGAATAACTAATTTCCTTGCACAATACTTTCCCGAGATGAATTCTTAATTTCATTTACCATGGACTCCCCTTTCTTTGTGTCCCTTCAGGGAGAGCTGGGATTGCCAGGTCCACCTGGAACGGATGGTGAAAAGGTGAGTGAGGCACGGCTGGATCGAGCGAGGCCTTGCCAGGAGCCAAATGAAGTTTCTTGTGTGTCTGAGAAAAGCAAATCCAGCCTGCCAGGAGCGAGCTCTGCTGTGTAGTGGCAGCTGTGTCTCCCTAAATTGATGGCCCTTTGCCTGCAGCCCCTGCTCTGAGCGTGCTGATGCTGCTCATGGCTGTGTCTGCAGAGCTAAAGGGGCTCCTTTCACAAGCAGTTCATCAGATGCTGTCTCAAAGCTTTTTGTAAACCTTCCCAACCCCAAATGGCTGCAATCCCTCCTGCAGCCCAGCCAAATTCTGCTGCACCCTCAAAATTGGCATCAGTGAGGTTGAATGTTTAAACATGTTCTCATGAGCTCATGATGTGGAGGGAAACAGCAGAAAGGCAGAAGTGGATGTTGAGGGGGGTTGTTTTAAAGAGTTTTCCCCTAAACATGTTGTTTTCTCTCAACTTGCAGGGTCCCAAAGGAGCAAAGGGTGACCAGGGCAGCATGGGGATCACAGGGCAGAAAGGAGAGACAGGAGAAATGGGCTCAGCAGGTCCCCCGGTATGTCCCTTTGTCCCTGTCCCTCTGCACTTGGTTCTTTAATGCACTGATTTCAGCAGAAATGGGGCTGGGTTGGCTGGTTTGAGCAATGACCTTCCACACCACCTCACTGTGGAGCTGGTGGATGTGGGAGTTTTTAATCTCCATTTCTAATCAGCTTACTCAGAATGTATCAAAGAGGAGAAAACATTTCTTCAGAGTCCCCTGGAGATGACCATGAGCTTTGCTTGAGCCAAGGCTGGTGTTTAGAGGGAGACAAAGCAATTTTGCTCTCATTTTTGCTTGCCTGGAAGATGCACCACGTCAGTGTCACATTTTCATCTTTCAGGGAGCAGAAGGGCCAAAAGGAGACAAAGGAGAAAAAGGAGACACTGGGTCACCATGTCTGCAGAATAATCATGTAAGATCTTGGCAACATCAAGTCTCTTTCAGGATACAGGATCAGGCACAGTTGGGGGTGCAGGATAGACCCAGCAGTCCCACATCCATCAGCAAAACCCAGCTGTTTTCTACAAGTGTATAAATGGGGTTTATTCATTAGGGAAGAGCAGTTCATTCACTTAGCATTACAAAGTTACTTTAGATTTTGTATTGGTGGTTGAGATACTGGATGCTGCTGTTGTAATTATTTTGGCATTAAATCATGATTCTGGGCTTTGTGAGGTTTCTACTCCTGAACCGTCTTCTCTCTTGCCCAGCCTTGTTAATGTGCTGTTTAATTCCCTTATGCAGATCATACCTGAGCCTGGACCCCCTGGATTACCTGGCCCTATGGTAAGACTCTGGAAGGGATTCCTGCAGATTTGTTATTGTATGTGATGGATAAGGACAAGGGTGATTTTTCTGTTTAATCATTATGGGCTATTTTGAATCTGGGAAAAAAATCAGGGAAGTGCTATAGTTTACTACAGTCTGATCTGTCTTTGGATAAATTAAAGCACCTGATTTAGGAGAATACATCAGAGTTTATGGCTCAGTTTGCAAAAATCCAAGTTTTTCCTTGGGAGAAAAGATAAAATCTTGTGGGATGGAAATCTGTTCCCCACCATGGCAGTGTCTATATTCCCCTAAATTCACCCAAGTCATGAAGTTTTCTGCCATCAGCTGCACTGGGAGAGGATGCAGGTGGTGATGAACACACAGAGCATTTTTGATGGGGATGTTGAAGGGCTTTGGTGCCTACAGTGCTCCAAGAGGAGCTGTCAAGGACATTGGGAGGACTGGGATGCCTCTGCTGGGTCCAAGATTCACCTTGAGAGACCATGCTTCCAAAGCAGGTGGCATTTCAGGTGCCATTCACAGCCTGAGAGGTATCCCAGCCCTGCCCAGGTGTGGAGGGCTGTGGGGGCACAGTGCCACCCCCAGAGCTTCCTGTCCCTTTCTTCAGCAAAGCTTTTGGGGGCTCTCACTCCCCAAAGCTTGTGTTGCACAGAGTGCTCCTTTGCAGTTCCTCTGCCCTCTGATTTGTTATTGGAGAACAAAATAAACTGCCACCTGTCTTGAAAAGAAGTATTTTACCATTTTCAGCCTGTAATTTGAGCAAGAAATGGTTTGGGAAAAAACGTTTAGAGTATGTTTTTAAACTCTGGCTTTTTTTCAAATGCACCACTGTCTTTCCCACAGGGTCCTCCAGGAATCCAGGGGCCTAAAGTAAGTCAATAAATTAAATGTCACCCAGTTTCCCAGCTGCCAGTGCATTATTTACAGGCTCACAAAGGCCTGTCAGCTCTGCAGACTGAGTTTTTTGTCACTGTTGTCACAACACATCTCTTGGTTACACTGTTCAGTAGTTGGCATTTTGGAAATCAGGCCGTTTTTCCTTCCAAGCATTTACAATCCAAACCCCTCCTCCAGCACAGACTCCTGAGGGCTGGTGAGAGTCAGGATTTTCAAACCAAAAGGAAACCTCTATTTTCAGTTATTTCCTTATGTGGTCAAGAGCAAAGCATCAACAGTGTTGTGGGTGTAAGCATCCCAGAGAAAGGGTGGGAGCATGAGGGGCTGCCCTGGGCAGAGCTGCCAGGTCTCCTTGGCTCATCCATTTCATTTCTGCAGGGTTTGGATGGTGCAAAGGGAGAAAAAGGTGACAGTGGTGAGAAGGGGGACCAAGGTGACACTGGACCCGCTGTGAGTTGTTTTCCCAAATCTCATTTCTGGCTGTTGACAGAAATCTGTCTCACAGGAAACAATCCCAATGTTTTGTTTCTTTTTAATTTAAGGGTCTCCCGGGTGCTCCAGGGCTCATTGGTTTACCTGGTACCAAAGGAGAAAAGGTAATCACAGGTGTGGGAGAGGAGCAGGGACATTGGGGTGAAATCCTAAAAGAGGGGCTGTAAAATCCTGCTGTGGGGAGTCCAGCCAGAACTGCAGAGCTGGACCAGCACTACCCTGGTGGGTGGCAAAGGAGCAGCCTCCAGTCCCAGGGGCTCCTGGATGAGCCCATGCTCTCATACTATATTAGACCAACTGGATCTAAGTTTGTCTGCAACACCAAACTCAACACAGCACATCTTAATTTTTATTTTTACGTCTGCAGGGAAAACCAGGGGAGCCAGGATTGGATGTAAGTATGGAAACGATTAATTATTTGTGGTAAAAACACAAGTAACACACACAAAACTTGAGATTGTTGGGAAAATATGTAGCTAACACTGTATAGACTGCTCCCCCTTAAACACAATGCCCATGGAATTATGGCATGGTAAGGAAGGGCTGAATTCAGGCCCATTGCTGGGCTGCTTCCACTCTACAGGGGAACTGCTCACCTAAAGGTGCTGCCAGGGCTTCCCTTTCCAACTGAGAATATTTGTATTGGATTTAGTGATATGAAAATTTCAAATAGCTGTAATGTTACTGGGGTGTGGGGAAGCACTCCAGTTTTTCTAAGAAATTGCTGAAGTACCAAGTCAACAGGAAGAAAATGTCATTCTTCACTGTGGCAGGACAGGCTGATGGCTGGAGTTGGTTCATGTTGAACTGAGCCATTGACACACTAAACTTACAAAATGTTTTGTTGGTTTTTTTTCCTTTTTCCCACCTAAAACTTGTGGTGGCAGGGTTTCCCCGGTCTCAGAGGAGAGAAAGGAGAGAGAAGTGAAAGAGGCGAGAAGGTGAGTGGGTTATGGCTGTACTGATGCTCATGGGACAGGCTGCTCTGTCTGGCAGGCAGAGCTGCTTGCCCTGGGAGCCACTGCTGAAAGGCCTCTGTGCAGCCCAATTCTGCAATTCTGTTGCACATTCCCAGCACAGGGCAGGACAGACAGTTAATTCCTACCCACGTGGAAGGGCTTTTGCAAGCCTGCCCCCATCCCACCCCAGCTCAGCCATCGTGGGGAAATGAAGCAGCATGACAGCTCCAGGTTGCAAAGAATCGCTGGTCTTGGTTTATAGATCTTGAAAATGGATCCGAGTCAAAGGTTTTGTTACAGGGTCCTTTAAATGAAGGGATACCCAGGTGGAGCCAGGAGCCCAGCTGAGCACAGGGCAGTAGCTGGAAGCTGCTGCTCTCACCTGCTGTCAGATACCAACCTGGGTTCCAGCAGAAACTGCTCATTTAGTCAATCTGTTATAAAATTATCTATTACAATATTTCCACCCAGCTTTAACTGAAGATTTTCACAGTGATTTCACTACTCAGCTGAGGTCACACTAGTGCAAGTGTCCTTACTCCAGGTGAGAACTGGGACACAGCAAGTGCTGTGAGACATGAAGCAAAGGTCTTTCTTCCCTTGCTTCTGATATTTCCTGTTGTGCTGACAGGGTGAACGAGGAATACCAGGAAGAAAAGGGGCCAAAGGACAGAAGGGGGAGCCTGGCCCTCCTGGACTGGATCAGCCTTGTCCCGTGGTACGTCTTTCATTTCACTTATCCTAGGCACAGGCTGCTGGGGCTGAAAAGAAGACACAGCTTTGCAGCCAGGGAAAAGCAGGGAGAATTTAGGAGCTCTCTCTTTTTCAGTAAATCAGAGCAGATGGTTATTGTTTTCTCACTTTTCGTAATGGTTTATCTGCACTGCTGGAAGTTCACTGCTCTCTGCAAGGGCTCCTCACTGGCCAGATGGGAGCAAGCCACAGCAGTAAAAATAAAGCATCTTTGTGTAAAGACCTTCTTATTGTAGTCAGGAACAATGGGCCTCAGTAGAGCTCTTTAGAAGATAGTGTGAAGCTGCTGGCCTGGCTTCTGAGCATGTTTGAAATCAGGGAGCAACTGGGTGCAAGGGATGGGAGGCGATTTGAAAACAAGGCCAGCTCCAGCCCTTCATCCCTGGAAACTGAGCGAGGGATGAGCCTGGGGAAGCATGTCAGGGCTGATAGCATCACAGTTCTGCCAAGCATAAGTGATGCATGAGCTGGAGCTCCCCAGGCTGCCAAGAAGTGCCTCTGGGAGAAGGGACCTCCCCTGGTTTCTCTGCCTGTGGCTCAGAGCTGTCCCTTCCCAAACACACACCCTGGGCCACTGCTGTGCAGCACCTACCCCAGTGGGCTTTCCAGGAAACCTCCTGGGTGTTTGAGCCTGGAGAAGCTGGATCTCCCAAGTCCACTTCCAGAACCTCTCATTCATTAGATAGAGCCCACAAAAAAATCTAGAGTGGTTTATAGGAAGTAATTTAACCTGGTAAAATTCAGCTCCTTTCCTAGCTGTTTTTCATAAAATGACTAAAACTAAAGAGGATCCTTTCCCTTAAGTGTATTAAAGCTGTGGGTTGAGAAGTATCAAATATTGGACTGAAACTGCTTAAATGAACCTATTTAGACTTAGTTCAGAGGCTCCTAATTAAGAGAAGTGGCTGCTTGTTCCACCACAATTCAAATACCCATTTCTTCTCTGAATGTGACTTTTCCTCACCCTCTGAGCACAGCTGTGGCAGCCAAGGCTGTTGTGTAGCTCCACTATATCAGCAATAAGCTCCTTTAGTCAATATGCTTTATTTGCCTGGAGATTGAATGTGAACTGCAATTAATTTTTTCCTCTTTCGACATGTTGGGTGATTTACCCTTTCTCTCTTTAACTGCACTTTTACAAATGTGAATCTCTGGTTTGTGTACAGATCTTTCCCAGATGACAGACTCTGCATGTCATGTGAATTCCCTACCATAAAACCACTCTGCTGACTTGCTGTGTCATCAGAAATGGAGCTCTAGACCAGTCCTCCTCCCCCTGTGCTGAAACATGGATGTCTGTCTGTGTAACTCCTGTGTCCTTTATCATTCTCAACAAGCAGTTATTTTTCCAAACAGGGAGATCATAGCATTGCAGGCAGCAAAAGGGACCCAGGTTTGCCAGGCCTGGATGGGGTGAGCCTGCCCTGCCCTTTGGTACAGTATCTGCTCTTTCTTGCATGCCTTGTGTGTGTCCTGCTGTGGCCAAGCCCTGTCCTGAGGAGCAAACCCCTCCAGGGAGAGGAAGGACACAAGGCAGCAGAGCTGGAATGAGATGTTCCACTCTGGCATGTGGGGAAGGATGCCAATGCCTTCTTGTTCCCAGTTAAAATTACTTTAGGTAAGGAGTGTAAATCATGGGAGATCATGCAGGGGATGCCAGTCCCTTTATGGTAACCCATGCTCAAAATTAATTATGGTTTCTCTTGGTACCTATGGCCCAGCTTGGTTCCCCTCATGCCTGTGCTGCTGCAGCCCTGTGAGTCCCATTCCCAGCTGGGATTTGAAAAGCTTTCCTCAAATGAACAGCCAGTCCTGCAGAGCAGGGCCACTGGCACTCTGGGCATCAAAAGGGTTTTGCTGTGTCAGCACAGACCTCTGTCCAGAGCTCAGGTTGACTCCAGTGGTTATGCAGCAAGGTTCGTGCTCTGTTCCCCAAAAAGGGCTCTGCACCACTAGCTAAGAGAGGTCATTGTTTTATTCTCATTTTTTTAACCATAGAAAATGCTGCATGTTAGATGATTTGCAGTTGTCCTCAGAGAAACAAAAGGGCAGTAAGCTGTTTTTCTTTCAAAAAGTTAAATTACTTTCAGATGTGTCCAAAAAACCAATTCCTAACAGCAGGCCTGCTCTAGCTTCACATTTAATCCCCAGAGATGTTCTATTTCCCAAGCATCTCCCATCTTAACTATACAGAAAACATCTCTGTAGGCGGCATTGTGAACTGCAGTAGGTGATTCCACCAGTTAACTACAGCATGACCAGTCAATAGAGCACTTGTGCATCTTCCTGGTCAGTTGTAGGTCGGTTGAAATGTTGACTTTGTTCTGCAGCCCAGGGTGTAGTGGAGGTTTGCTGGGCTTTCAGTCCAGCATTGGCACATTGGCCCCACACACAGCCACGAAGAGTCATTTTGGAGTCAGGTGAAACAGGGTAGAAAGGTGTGGAGTTTTATGATAGCCAAAATAAGTATGATGAGTGCACAAGAAGGAGAAATAGCCCAGGGCAGAAATCAACACCGTGACCATCGGTGTTAGGTCAGGACGTTTTAGGTCAACCACTGCAGATTTTAGGTCAACTCTGCACCTTGTCCCCTGTACCCATCACCCCCAGATAACTCTGGCAAATGTACATGTTTTACCTTTTCTTTTAATAGTTTGACTGTGTCTGCAGAAAAAAACGTGTGTTTTCTAAGGTTACAGGAAAGCATGACATCTTACACTATGAGTAGCTGGAGAGGGTTACCTTACTTCACTGCATCTGTTTTATTGGGTATAGGCTATTTTACATATAAAATCAATACAGAATACAAAAAATGTGATGACTGACATTTACAGTAAAAAATGTAAAATTGCATTTTGACCTGTGTTTGCACTAGCAGTTCTCTCTGCTGCGTCCACATCTCCCCACCCCTAGTGAGTCTGGAGGTGGCTCTGAGGGAAGGGTCAGTGCCTGTGTGCTCTCTGTGGCTCTACATGCAGAAATTCATGTGATCGGAGATCCAAGAGCCTTAAAAAAAATCCAGCATCAGGAAAAGCAGCTGAAGTCAGCTATTTCTTCTGAAGTGTCTTGAGAGAGCTGGTCGTACATAGCTCGTTCCTCTTCTAAAGGCTCCTTCCTTTCCAGTGTTCTCCTCTTGGTCAGTGAGAGCTCCTCTGGCTTTCTGATTTTTGTATGTTTCTTGTACCTCCAGTGGAACAAGTCAAATGTTTTCACTCCCTTTGCATAGTCCACAACTCATCCTATTCTCAGTTCAGCAACTCAAGTTTTCTTAAAGGAACTAAGTACTGCAGGATCAAATTTAACACAATTAGGATACCATCTAGGAAAAAAAACCCTACATCACCTCCCCTAAACAGAAAAGCACATTTTAACAAAAAATACATTCCCACATCATGCTTTCCATATATATGTCTGACTGCAAAAAACACTACCTTATAAAGCAGAGTATGAAGTTAATGAACTGTCATTTCAAATCTTTGCATTCATACACATTTTCTTTGTTTAAAGGAAAAAAAAAGTGTAATTTCCAATTTATTTTTTTTTTATCCTGAGGTGTATTTAATTTTGTGTTGTGCGTGACACATGGACTACATTGCCTGCATATTCATTTTTGTGCATATACAGTAAATGGGTTTTGCATGGTAATTAACAGTGCAGCTAAGCCTTCCATTGTTGTGATAAATGGGTTTCAGGTTTTTGGGTGTGACGCTTAAGTCACTGTCAGGAAAGCTGAATCTGTAAATTCAATTTTGCAGGGACCAGACGGACTGCCAGTAGCAGGATGTTGGCATAAGGTACAGTAACATTAATAATTGTATATCCTTGAACAGGTCCTGAGTAATTTTGCTCCCTGCATGGTGATGGTTTGCACTTGCTTTAACCAACAGCTCACAGGCCTGGCAGATGTGACAGGTTTATGCTTTGGGAGAGCAAATTCCAGCAGCTTCAGGTCTTGTTCCCCCCAGCTCTACATTGGTGCTGGGAACACCAAAAACCTGCTAAGTATGACAAATCATTGTTAACACTGTCAGGTAGAATGCCTTTTTACAGGCTTGCTTGGGCTTTTATTATGGTCAAGGAAACTTAGGAACCACCCATAGAAAGGCTGTGCCACATGCTCGTGTGACTTAGTCCATGCCCTCCCAGCTGAGTAGTTAACAGTGGTTAAGAGTCTCTCTGTTGAAAGTTCCAAACATTTCTTTTCCAACAAAGACTCTTCTACCATTGTAATTATAACTCAAAACCACTGCACTGCTGCAGGGCTCGCATCAGCACCCTGGGTGCAGGTGGTCAGGTAATTTGTAGCATCTCATGCACCCAGAGCAGCCAGGGGTTGGAAGTGCTACTGGCAGCCTGGGAGAATGAGGAGAGATGTGTCCTCGTGTAAAATGAGGATTTAATCCAGACTCGTAGGAGAATCCTCATTGTCCAACAAGAGAATGACACTGAAGCTGAGTGGAATTACAAACCCAGCAGTAAACGTGGTATGTGGACACAGCTGGAGTTAACAGCATGTCATTAACTAGTTGCAAGCCCACTTTGAGCACACCCTTAGGGTATTAGTTTTTAATTCTGTGTAATTTGTTTGGATGCACTGTTAATATTAGAAGACCTCTGAATGCCAATTCTTATAGTATTAACAGTAAGGCTAGTAAGTGTAATGAATGGAGCATTTCTCTGATGAAAATGTTTGTTTGTGTTTTTTTTCAGTGATCTCTAAGCATGAAGCACAATATGTAAATAATGTGATATATTTTGATCTTTTTAATTTTTGTATAAAAAAAGGAAAAAAAAAAACTTTTGACAGTAATATATTGACCTTTTTTTATACTGGATTCTGACATTTATGGACTTGGAAAATAATGTAAAGCTCCCAAACCCATACCATTGCATGGTAACACCAGGATTTGCTAAAGGTACCAATGACAGTAGCTGGGAATGAAGTGTTCCCTGCTCATGCTGCAGTGTGAATTAACAGTACTGAGCCAGCCTCATGTGCCTTACTGCATGAAGGAGGGCAAAATCCCTGTCCTAATTTGGCTCTCAACTTCATATTTGCGTTGTACATGCACATTAAAAGGGTGAAAAAACCTGGCCGAGAACAAAGAAAAGAAGGATGCAGCCCTAAAAATGAAAGAAGCTGCTGTCTACTGTCTGGTCAAACAGGAGAAGGATTTGCAACCTGCAGAGGAAACAAAGCCAAGCTCCATCCATAGCTACCTGCTGTGTGTGGGATGGAAACAGCAACTCTGGGGCTAAACAGAACAACCCTGACTGCCTGTGGTTATTTCCTCTACAATCAAGAGAAACTTTTTTCCTCAAGAGAAGCACTTCTGAGTCCTGTTCTGGGGTCTGTGCCTGAAGATGTGCGAGAGCACTTTGTTACTGTGGAACACAAATACCCCAGGAAGCCTCTGCTGCAGAATTTCAAACCAGAAAAATCTGGAAATATTTTCAGTGCAGGGAGCTGCAGGACAGGGAAGGCTCTGCTCAAGTCCCTTCTTAAACAACAGAGCATGTGACATTGCTCTTGGGGTTCCCAGAAACTGGGAGTTTGAAGTATTTAATTGTCTTGGTTTGTGGGGTTCATTTGCTTTTTATTTCTTCTTGGTTTACATGGTTTTAACTGTAAACTAACTCTGCACTCCTCTCTTGTCTTATTTCTCTTTACCTGTTGACTCTCTTTTGTTAAATTATCTCTTCTCAGGCACATCCCATGCAGAGCAGGGTAATGATTAAAATCATTATTATTTTAATATCTGTATATGCCACTGTGGGATCAATTAAAACTGCAAACTATTCCACAGTTCAGCATTTTTTAAGTTGTTGAAAAAACAGCAATTGTGCAGCAGAGAGCCATAAAAAATATTTCAAAGAGGAAGAAGATGATTTACAGCCCAGTCTGTTCAGCTTACAATGAAGATCAAGAAGCAACCAGATTCCTTTACAGGGAGGAGATACTTTGTATTAACAAGTTTTTAAACTGAACAGAGAAAAACATACAAATACTCATCCAATGGGCAAGAGTTGAAGCCAAACAAATGTAAGCTGTGGATTTTTATTTTTTTTTATTTTTATTTTTATTTTTCTTAGTAAAACTGCTTAATCCTAACCAGAGCAGTGATACAGTTGCCATCACCTTTATGCCCTTTTGATTTAACAGATCATGTCTGGAAGAAATACTCTGCTCTGGTATAAATTGCTGGGTTCTGTGTAGGAGTTTTAGGTGAAATTAGGAGCCTGACTGTGATATCAAAGATGGTATTATGGCTCTTTCTGGCCTTGATCTTAGAGATTACAGAAGGGAGGCAGTTTTGGTGCACTGAGTAGATCCAAAACTTTTGTTAAGATTCTTGCTTCATTGCCACTCTTACTGCAGCTACTGCCAGTGAGGGCTTGAGAGAGGGATGTGACCTGCTAGGTGCAACCTGTCCTGTACAAGCTGACCTAGTGCTGGAGGTCTTGCTCCATCGTTCTGAAGAACAGTGTGAATGTGCTTTGTGCTCCACACAGGTAGGGTGATGTCTGGTGTCTGTGAGTTCTCATCTGTGACCAGGCTCTGGGTGTCCTTGAGCTTATCCCCAGAGTCAGGGGGAGCCTCTGCACTGGTCAATGCTGAAATGGCCACCAAGCTCAGGAGAGGTGACACAGCCTCAGGGCTGTAGGCAGTGGATTTGTTACCTGTTGTTGGCTGCTCGGGGGGCTACACCTACACATCGCTGGCTTTGTGGCTGTACTTGGCATCTCTACCAGTTACTCACCGTTTCCTTGGTCACCATACAGATTAAATCCATGTTAAATTCAGATCAACTACCAAATCAAGAAACAACAATTATGTAACTCAAAACAGCAATGAAAATGCATTTTATTTACTTCCATTTCATGTTCTCAGCTATCACTTTTGGTGTAGGGGTTTTTAAAGGCATAAGGAGTAGTTAACAAGCTTCCACTGGCCTTTAGTGCTTTTGAAAAACCCCTTTAATATCCCAAATTAAAGCTAAAAAATCTGTGAAAGGTTGAAGGCAAATCTCTCATTGATGTCACCAGGAAGATCTGTAATTGTTCCCTTAATGTACAGTTGCTCTTCCCATCTTCCCCAGTCATCTCCAAACTAAAAGCAGTTCGCTATTCCAAACCACGCTGTGGGCTTCTACACTCAAATTCCTGCACATGTCGTGTTCATGGAACTTCTTTCAGTATCAATGAGAGTTCAGTCCCCAGAATGACTGCAGAAAGCACAAGAATCTGGAAGTGTCCACAAACAATCTACAATGCAGATAGAAAAGTCTTGTTTTACATACGCTGGCAAAAACTAAACAGCTTTCTATCTAGCTCCTACTTGAAGAAGTTTGATATCACTGAAGCTACAAGACAAGCTAACCTCCAAAGCTTATGAAATTATATTAAAATTTATATTTTCTCTGAGGAAATACCCCGAAGTCCTATTATCTTCAGGTAAACAAGTCAGTATTCCGTCTTCAACTTGTGGAATATCCAGTGCTTGTAGGCATCAACTGTGACCACTGCCAGGCCTGCAAAACATTGATACAGAATACCAGAATAGTGCTTTACCCTCTCACCACTCTGCAAGGCCACCATCCCCCTCCCAGCACAGAGCCTCCACTGCCACAGCACCCAAGCCATTTGTTTGTAATGGAGGAAGAGGCTGGAATTACTGCTCTAGCACAGGAGTGCAGCTGTATATCCACTCCACCAGTGCTACAGCTCAGCTACTAAACCTTTTTGTGATCCTCTTTGGAAATTGCCAGGCAAAGGCCCTTGGTTCTGCATGTACAAAGATCATCTATGCACAGACTCACTGCTCATGTGCAGTGGCTCCTCTGGACTCCTGCTGCTGCCACTCCCATCAGGAATGCTGCTAGGTATGGCTCCTGCTGCACACTGTTTCCACTTTGGCTATGAGGAACTGAGCAGTAGGTCTCCAGGGCCTGGGGGTGGTACCTCCACTATACCAAACCCTCATCATCAAAGGAGCAGAGACCTGTGGAGAGCAGAGCTCCCAGGAGCAGAGCAGGGAATGGATCTCCCAGCAGGGCTGTACCTGGCACCTGAAGTCCTGCCTGCTCCTCAGCTGAGGTTGGTGCATTTGGCCTTTAGATTCTGAACAGAGTCTACCTGGTTCCCTGCCCATGGCACAGAGCTGAACCTAGATGACCTTTAAAGACTGTTCCAAGCCCAGCCATTCTGTGATTATCAATCATATTATTCAGATCAACAGACTTTATTAGAGAAACTGTTGGGTTTTGTACTGATTACACAAAGTCTAAGAGGAATTCTGTTTAGGCTTCTATGTGCCTTACACATAAGCATATTTAGGAGAGTAGTTGTTAAATACAGAGCAGTCATGATCTTACTGCAGTGAGTTAAAAAGATGTGCTTTGCTCTGCAAATGTATGCCAGATCAATTGTTTATTTTCTCCCTCCATATGAAAATGTTTATGTGGGTCTTTCTGAATACTTTGACTTTGCGAATAGCTCACGAAGACAAATTTTACTTCTAGGTAGTACTGGCAGTCTTGCTCAAAACTCAGTCATGATCTCAGCCTTTCCCCCAGGAAATCTCTCTTCTTTTGTTTTCCCCTCTGGTTTGAAAGAATCTGAGACTGCTTTACAGTAATTCCAAAAGCAGCTGAATGTTACCACTATATGTCAGCAGCAATGAAGATGACTGACAGAGGCTGCTAATGCTTATAAAATGTGGGTCGATCTGAGACTGAGCCACTGATTTTTCTTGATCACTGAAATATTTGGTTTAACTTCATGGATTCATCAACAGACGTTCTGGGTAACACACTGAAGTTACTGATAATGGGGGAACCTGAAACTTAGACAAATATATTGTTTTTCAGTTGACAAAACAAAATTCCTTCCTCTAACTTAACTCCTGTGAAAGCATGGTGCTTGCCATGAGGTTAAACCAACCATGTCTGCTGCTGCCCAGGAGCAGAGCACACACAGCTTTCTTTAAGGCTTGTTCCATTTCAGACTGTAGCTAATGACCATCTTTCCAGTCACCACTAATATCCTCTCTCTTAACACGCTGTAGCCCAATTTGTTTTGGAAGCAAAGTTCCCAAGCTGAATCACAAGGGCACAAGAACTCACTTGAGACCCCTAAAAGGTTTTTTAGCCACAAAGCTCTGCAGGCAGGGCTGCCTTGCCATGAGACACAGCAAGTGCATTCCGTGACTGAGGCTGGAGCTGCTGCTGGCTGTGGTTGTGTCAGTGCTGGTGCTCCAGGAGTGGTGATGCTGCACCCAACTGTGAGTGTGAGGAACACTCCCTAAAGCTTCTGGGGAGGATGCATCTGGGGAAGAAGGGAATAAGGCAAAAAAACCCATGTGTGTAACTTGACAGCTTGAGAGGAACCTTGCCAGAGCATGAACACAAAAATTTGGCCTGTTCTGATGGGAACAAATGAGATTTAATTAAGAGTTTTGCAGCTCAGTCATGGCTTGGCCAGTGAGTTCAGGAATACTTCTTTGGATTACAAGACAGGTGGCATAGAAATCCTGATCTGACCCCAAACTGAAACTGTTAATTAATCAATATTTTAGTTTAAAAGCATCATAATCAAGATATTGCCACATGCTTTGTTTTATTCCCGTGGGAATCACCTCTCCTGTATGCACTGCTTCTGACACTTCCTGTATATATAATGGTGATGAATTTATTTCTGTATGGATTTTTTTCCTCTGTATTTAAAAATAAGAATGTTTATTTTAATGGTAAGCGACTTTCTGATGTGTTTTCTTTTTTAGGAAACCAATAGAGAAAATATTTAGATGAGCTTTTGTCTTCTGTAATTTCATAAATTCAACATTTGAAATCTTTAAGCAAACCAGCAAAACACGTGGGAGGTTTCAGCAGTTTAAGACACCCCATGCAATGATGCAAAGTAATCCACAGAAAATGACACTGGTGGTTTTAAGAATGTTACAGTAACCACTACCCTGGGTAAAGTTTTGGTTTTGCACCCAGACAAATATAGCAGGTCTTGGGCAAGAGAGCAAGAACTCACACACTGTAATGCACAGTTGATTAAAGTAAGTAGGAAACATTAATTAAACTATTAAGATGCCAGAAAGTTTCCGGTTTTATCATAATGGTAAACTCCCCTGGCCTGTCAATTTAACAATGTGCATTATAAAGGTGCTCCCTGGTCACTGCATGCTGGTTCAATGCTGCCCTCTAGAGGGACTTGGTTTTTTAAAAGAAGCGAATTTTATGCTGTGATAGTGTCTCTTAATTTACAGCACATATGATTTGTGTAACTCTGCTTTGAATAGGTATTTGTAAAGCCAGGAGTGCATGGATAGAAACGTTATTTTTTTTTTCCAAATCTGGTATTTCTTTCTTGGGAAATACTACTGTATTATCATGTTTTTCAGTTCCACTGTCACCCAGATAATTTACAGTGTTACGCAAATAAAATCTACCTATAGTAAGTGTCCTGACACCATTCCCGTTTTTAAAATTTTAAGCATGGAAGCTCTGAATTACCTTCTTTGTAGGCAACATATTTCTCTCTAAGATATACAAAATATTAATAACTACAAATGATTAAGATAAAAAATTTACATGTCCCCAAAACCACTTGTCCTGGACAAATAGTGCAGGTATGTGGCTGAATTCAGATCAGTGAGTTTGGTTCAAATGTGCTGTAGCAGAGGAAGGAGTACCCTCAGCAGTGTCCAGGGGTGGAAAGAACCTCAGTGTTTAATTTGAAACTCCTGGTTTTCACCTGGTCAGGACAGGCTGACATGCTGAGCAGCACAGCCAGCCTTGCAGAGGTTTAATCAGAAGATTTTCAAGTGAGAAGTTACATATATGGATAATTTCAAAAAGCCTGTGACTATTCACCTTGCCAAGGCAATCACTGTGGCACACACTGAACCTGGAAACTTTACAGGACAGCTTTTATGTAAGCATATTTCTTCACTCTTTTGCAATAGTGTTTAAATTTTTTTTAATTTTTTTTTTTTAAACAAAAAGGAGGGGGCAGAGAGAAACATCTGGTCACTCTAGTGAGTCCAGTCTCCATCTCATTTACTGGAGTCACCTGCCTTTTAACTGTGTCCCTGGAACTGCACTGGACCTGGCCATAATTAGTGCAGTTTGAAATACTCCAGAGCTCCATTTGAGGGAATCTATTGCAGACTGCAGCAAACCAGTGAGTAAAAAATCCATTTCCTAAACTTTATTTTCACTGGTGGACATTTGTAAATGTAAGCTAAAAATTACTTTCAGTACTTTCACATCCCCAGGTGAACTACTGCAACTTTGCCATGTTGCTTGTGTCCCATTAGATGGCACAACACAAGGGATGTGTGACTGTTGTGTAACCTGCAGCTAAAAAAAGTGCTGAAAATCTGTCACTTAGATATGAATGGAGGAAAGACTTAATAGATTATATTATTGTATAGTACTGTAGAGAGCCTGGGGGAAACCACCACAAGGCTGGGAAACACGAGTTTTCCATGCATAAGAAGTTGAATTATTGACAAGAGAGTGAAGAAATACATCAGTAACATTTGTGGTTTTCCTATGTCTTAGGACAAACAATTCCTGTTTTGTTAAATTCTGCTAGAAGTTGCCTTAAGCGTGGTTTCATGGAACAGTTAGCTCACTTCTGTGTCAGCTCACTTGTGTGGTTTCTTACATAACTTAGATATTAATGAACAGAAACTTAAACCAGAGGTGACCCAAGTATCTGTAAATGATGCTGATCTCATCTGCTGCTTTTTATTATTCTGTTATAAACTATATTTGAGAAGTTCATTTTACAGGAAGTTATTAAGTGCTTATCAAACTTATATTTCTGCAATTGCATTAAAAAATTAGAATCTGGTTTTGCAAAGCAGAAGTACCCATGATATCCACTGAATTTGTGAATTAAGCAGGAAAAATCATAAGCTGCCCTCAGTGCAAATGAGAGCTGGAGCCTGTTGTGTTTGCTGGTTTGTTTCATAGAGTGCAGTTTTATAAACAATTTCATAACAGCTTTTTGTGTTTCAATTTGGGTTTCTTTTTCTGCTATCTTAATCAAATATAGTGAATATAAGAATGTTCAGCACGAATACCACAGTCAAAACTGAATGCCCCCTGCTTTGTTGCATTACACGACTTGGGACATAGAAATGATACAAAGCTGGTGTGTTCATTAGCATTTGAGAAACTGTACCTGCTGGCATCTCAAAACTGTATACAGTTTAGGAAAATGCACGCTACATGTGCCTTATCTGTCCATATTTGTTTTGAAATTATGCCAATAAGAGCTTAATCCTCTACCACGTTATGCAAGTGTCCCTTATTTATGTGAGCAGTTGCATCACTCCAGGGAGGCTGTTCAGACAAAGGGCTGTTTGTGTGTTTGCAGTTTGCCAAAAATGAGTTTTGAATGTATTTACATGGTATTTTATACAAAGCTGGCTAAATCTCTGTGTATCACCTTTAAAAAGAAACATATAGATACAAAAATTACAAAAAAAGGGTACATCTCCATTTGCAAACTTTTGGTGATTTTTGATCATGCATGTGCCACAGAAAGTATTCTATTTACTCTTCTTTGGGGAACAACTACTTTAAAAATGAAGGCATTAATAACAGTATTTCTTATCCATTGTTTTAACATGTTAAAATGGTATTAATTAGTACTGCATCATGTATTTCTAGTTTAAAGCTGTAATGGACAATACATTACCTTGAGACCTAAAAAAACTTTTCTTCTTGTGCTTTTTTAAATAAAAGCAAAGATTAGATTTTTAAAATGGTCTCTCTGTACAGATTATGTTTACAATTGTGTGAATATGTATAATGAACTCTGCATTTGTAACCAAGAGTAAACTTTCCAAATTGTAAATGTTCAGGTTGTTATTATAAATAGCTAGTAAATATCTTAACCAGACAAGAGTTCAAATAAAGATTAACAGCCATTATTAACATTTTCTTCACTGTCTTCTGTTACTTAAAACCTGAGCTTTATGAAACAATGGAGTTAGACTAAGTTTAATCTAACTTTACATAGCAATTCAGTTTTGCATTCTTCATATTGCACAAAATTTAAACTCCTCCTGTGCTTATCAAGTAGTTACAACTAGAGATAATCATTGGTGGCTATATCTAGTGAGCAAAGTCTGCCAAGTGTAGTTTTAAAATTATCTGTTCTGTTTTTCTAGGGTTTTAAGAGCTGTTTGTCAGTTTAAACCAGAAGAATGTGAACGTGTATTTGGACAGAAAAAAAATGCATCATTTTCTAGAATGAAGTTGAACAAGTTGATGAGCTTGGTTATGGGATACAACACCTGCAGTAGCAGAACTCAATCCATCACAGAGCCTCCTTTTTGGTTCTTTATCTTCCTATTTTTCGTTAGGTAATTCCAGTCAAACAGGAACGGAAGAAAGATCATTCTAATCTGATTGACAGCATTTCCTCTTTTAATCTTGACTATTACCTGCTTTAGGATTGGCTCTGAAGGAGTCAGTCAGGTGTCTCCCTAGCTGCCACCAACCAAACACGGGGGTACAACATGTAAAAGATTGGGTTTACTTCTGCTTAAACAATCAAGTACATGGAAAAATTATTTCAGTTCTACCACCTTGGCTACCCGTTCAAATTATTTTCAACTGTAAAAGAAACTTCCTCAATGCATATTTCAAACTAAGATTGCTACAGCTGCACTAATGATCCTGAAGAGCCCGTTCCTCCCTGCGGGGTGAGTGGGGTGTGGGGCTGGATGCACTCGAGCAGGGTAAACCCCTGGGGAGTCTGGTTTAAGGGTGAGCTGCCAGTAACCCCACAGAGCCCCAGCCTGTCCCCATCTGATCCCACTCCTGCCTGGCGGAAAGTGCTGCCCCGCCGGGTCCCTGGGTGAGCTCCAGCCCCGCTGCCAGCCGGGCAGTGCCCGTGTCCCTGTGCTGTGCCCGTGTCCCAGCTCTGGGTGCCACCTCCGTGTCCCTGTGCTGTGCCCCTCCGGCCGGGCACTGCCCGTGTCCCGGCTCTCCCGCCCCTCCCCTCACGGCCCGGCCCCCGCGGGAGGCGGCCGCTCCCTCTTTTCCTCCCTTCCCCGTCGCTCCGCTGCCGGCCCGCTCGGGCTCCGCGGCCATGCGGGCGGTACAGCCGCGCTCCCGGCAGCAGACCCTGGCCCTGCGGCGGCAGCTGGTGGGGTGAGTGCTGCGGGCGGGCGCGGGGCCGGGGCCGGGCGGGCGCTGCCGCCGGACGTGGCCGGGAGCGGGGTCGGGCCCATGGGCCCCGCCCGGCGGCAGCGCCATCGCGCCCGGGCTGAAACCAGCGCCGGAGCGCCGCGCCCGCACAGCCCGGTGCGCTGCTGTAATTAACAGGAATTAGCCTTTCTTAAGGAGGGAGATTACGAAACTGCACTATAAAACCCGCATGATACCGAGCGCGCCAGTTTAGAGCCTGAACTGCTTAAAAAGCGTTTCCTGGGAGCCCGGCGGAGGCACGGCTGCGGCTGGAGACTGCTGGGCCAGGAGAGGTTCTGGCTCCACTACTATTACAACAGCTCGTCTATCAGGAAACTGTACCAGATCCTTGATGGAATTAACAACAAACGTCTGCTCTCTGACAGAATGAGGGACAAGACTCACTTCTAAACTTCCCATTACCGGTAGTGTTTCAACCAGCCTAAAAAAAGTCTTAATTCTGTAGATCATCACTAACAATGGCAACACAACTCTTTTATTTAACTCTGGGAATATTTTCGTGTCATAAATGTTTAAATCCAAGGCTACTTTTTTGTGTTGTATAAATACAAAAATCGGGCTGAAAGCAAATGCTGAAATTAGAATTATGCCACTTACATGCACATGGAAAATACTACAGTGGGTATTAATTTTTTTGTAACTGATTTGCCCTGCCACTGGCAACAAAGACCCAGTGTCTGCAAGCACTTTCTTAGCATCTTTTGAACAGGTAGGAGAAGCTTACAAAAAAATCCCGACTGTTTTGCCAGCTCACACAGAAAGTATCAAGATTCCCGTTGGGGAGGGATAATGATGCACTTTCTTACTTCACCATTGTCCTTTGTCATCCACTTGACAATGGCTTTGTATTTATCATCAAATTATTTCTCTATAAGCCATCTTTTTACTAAATGAAGTATGGAAGTTTGGCATTGCCCTTCAGAGTCAAATCTCTGCAACTCCTACTTAGGCAGATGTGTTTCCATTTTACTTATTTGGCAATTCATTTAAAAAGTGAAACAAAACAATTGCACTTCAGTAAACCCAGCCTTGTAAAATGACTCAGTATTCTAGCTATGGTTAGTGAAGCTGGAACAATCACCTGCAGCAAACTATCTGGAAAATCAGGACATTGGCAGGAATACTAAGAACGTAATAAAAAGAACATAGCACAAAGTAAGAGACACAAAAGAACAAAAAGGGCAGTAAGGAACTGCAGCTGTGACAGGATGAAACTATAGAGGCAAGTCCTACTGCTGTGACTAGATCCTAGAGTAGGGTTTTCAGGTCTGAAGTGTGCTTTTTTCCTGTAAATCTGAGGAAATCTGAGTACAAGGCATTTGGTTTAGGGGCCAAAAGCAGAAATGACTGTGCCAGCAAACAGGAGAAATGTCTTTTACCAGCAGAATAAACTAAACTCAGTAAGATTTATTTTGCTTTCTAATGCTTGTCATAGCTCTTCTTGCAAGCTGTTTTTTTCTAATGATCCAGTGAAGATCGTGAAGGCAAAAGGCCAGTATATGTATGATGAGAATGGGAGACAGTACCTTGACTGCATAAACAATGTTGCTCACGGTAAGCTAAAGTCATGGTACTGGATGTTATTTGATGCTGTGTTTTTTTAAGGAGAACAAAGAACAATCTGTACTTTTACTAAGGTTGTACCGTGCTGGGTGAGGGGGTGTTTAATTGGAAATGTGGAAGGAAACTTTCTTGAGCCTGTAGTTTGGGGTGTGTTTGAATTTGTGTGTGTGAATGTGCTTTCCAGGCTTGCTTCCTGTCCTGTCTTCCTAGAAATGTGTCTAAAATGCAGAGATTTTTTTTTTTCCACAGAAACTCAAGTACAGCACCTCATTATAAAAATAACAAATGACACTTTGTTGTTTTTATAAAAGTTACTCTTAAGTGTACAGTTACAGAACCACTGCTCAGTGTAGTACCTTAATTGTATATAATTGACTGTTGCTTTCTTATAGGATTTGAAATCTCTAAATTAATCCCTACCAGGGCTAGTAATTCCTTGATAGTAAAGCTTACCTGGACTATGTAAATGCTTCCTAAATCCAAGCATCAAATCAGACAGTATTTGGTTTAGCATATCAATTTCCAGTACTAACTACAAACCTTACAGCAGGAGGCAACTTCAGACTTTCTGAGGAGCACAAAAGTGTTTTCACAAGATGTACCATTATTGAGGCCCTACTGATAGTCTCTCTGTACTCTTAGAGAAATGCAAGTGTTAAACTGGCATGTGAATGAACACTATAGGTAATAAGAAGAACTCTCAAACCACTCTCCACATTCTCCTGCAGTTGGGCACTGTCACCCTGATGTGGTAAAGGCTGCACATGAACAGAATCAACTGTTAAATACAAATTCTCGTTACCTTCATGACAACCTGGTTGATTATGCAGAGAGACTTTCAAAAACGCTACCTGAGAAATTATGCATCTTCTATTTTTTGAATTCTGGGTGAGTACATCAGAATTGATACTGGGGCTAAGTATATACAGACAAGTACACACTTACATATCAACAACCAATTTCAATCTGGTGTGGATGACTAGATACTGACAAAATCAGGGGTTTGTTTGGTTCTCCAAAACTATCTACCTGGGAACTGAACTAGTGTTTTATTTAATAAGGGATTTATTCTATTTGTAGTATGTTGGACCACAAGACAGTCATGTAAATATTGTCTGATTTGTCTTCTGACTTGACAGTTATTCTCAAAATTAAATGTACCAATGTCTTGCTTCTGTTGGGGATGGGGTGGGGACATATTCCTAAGCAAGCTTCATCTGGAAGAAAAAAAAAAACCCTAATTGGTTCTGATTTAGTTCCTGTTCTCTGGCTTTTTAAGACAGATTCTGTTCTGGTGAGCAATCCTACCTAGTGAGTGCTGATTACTAAGGAATTAGTGCATAACATGCATCAGGTTCTGTCTGTTCTCTGCAGACACAAAGAGCAGTGCAAGGGAAGTTAGATTTCAGGATTCAAGACGTCCACAATGAAACAATTACTGAATTTTTCCATTGTAGATCTGAAGCCAACGACCTTGCCCTGAGATTGGCACGGCAATACACAAAACATGAGGATGTTATCGTTTTAGACCAGTGAGTACATTGGTAATTTGGGGATACAAGACTTAGTTTTGGCCCACAGTCAGAGCGTTTCTGAAATCCTCCTGTAATAGACAGACTGTAACCAGGAAGCTGAGGGAAGTAATTTTCTCTGTTCAGTATTTACCAGCCCAGCCCTGAGAGCTGCAGTTGGGCTCTGCAGTACTTGACAGCTGTTGACACACTGGAAGGAGGCCAGCAGTGGCCTGCCACGATGGGAAGGGAGAGGCAGTGAGAGGTACTGGGTTTGTTCAGATGCAGGAGACAGCCAGGCAGATCTCACTGCAACTACTACTGTCTCATGGGAAGGAACACAAACATGGGAGGGCAGGTGTGATGATGTGTGGTGACAGGAAAAAAAACCTCAGATGTAACTTCAAATCTGAGGAATTTTGATGAGACATAGGAAAAAAAAAGTCTTTTGCCATGGAGTCAAATATTAGAACAGGATGCCTACAGTTACTGGAAACTCTCCTACTGGAGGATAGTCAGAAACAGTCCCTTCCCATTGTTCTGCAATCTTGTGATACTGCTCAGGTGTTCCCTGCTGTGATTCCAGTCACTGGTGCAGGCAAACCAGTGGTAGGTCCTGTTCCTCTGCATCCCTTATACTAAAAAAAAAAAAAAAAAAAAATCCAAATAGTACTAAGCTTATTGATAGAAAAGAAATTGCAGAGCTGTTCAGAGCTGTTCTCAACTTATGTTACTGGATTTCCTACCAGGTGATAGCAGCTGGCTACTTTTTACTATTTGGAATGCTAATACTAAAGACCTCTTGATAATGAGACAATTACTGTTTAGTTCTGCCAATTGTTTTTTAAGTGCTTACCATGGACATCTGACATCTTTGATTGACATAAGCCCATATAAATTCAGAAATCTAGAAGGACAAAAGGAATGGGTCCATGTGGTATGTACTTCACCTACATCTATCAATTACTTGGCAATTGAGTGAAGTTGTTTTTATAATGTATTGAATATGGAATACTGTTCCTTTGCAAAGGCTCCTGTTCCAGACACATACAGAGGACTTTATAGAGAAGACCATGAAGATTCAGTAACAGCCTATGCTGATGAAGTAAAAAATATTATTGAGTATGCTCATAAGAGAGGCAGAAAGGTAAAACATTATTTCCTTATCTGTTTGTCTTGTCTTAGAAATCAATGTGCCTGTCAGTGCAGTTCAGAGTTATTAAGCTAAGTGGCATGGACTTGTCAAAAAGAAAGGATCACATTAATAATCAAAAACCATCTAAGGACAAAGAGCTTGTTCCACAAATTTCTGTATTGTGTTCAAACATCATGTGCTGTGTTTCAGATTGCTGCATTTTTTGCTGAATCTCTACCAAGTGTGGGTGGTCAAATCATTCCCCCAGCAGGTTATTTTCAGAAGGTTGCAGAGTAAGTGGTCATTCGTTATCTTTTTTAACTTAACATATTTGGTAAAAAGATAATTTATCTGCCTGCTGTAGCATAGAGCTTAATAGATAGGAAATTACCAAAGCCTTCATGTTAGAATGTGAACTTTGTATATGGCAGACACCTGGTTATAAACACAGTATACAGTATAGGCTTGTACTCGTTTGTTTCCTTGAAGTTAGCAAAGTAACACTGTCTTTGTGTTTCTAAACAGTAAATGCTATGTTCTCTTCCCTTTTAAGAGACAATCAAATCTGTTATGTTACAGGCACGTGCACAGCGCAGGAGGTGTGTTTATTGCCGATGAAATTCAAGTTGGCTTTGGCAGGGTTGGCAAGCACTTTTGGGCATTCCAGCTTCAGGGAGAAGATTTTATACCTGATATTGTCACTATGGGGAAACCGATAGGAAATGGGCACCCACTTGCTTGTGTAGCAACAACAAAAGAAATTGCAGAAGCATTTGCAGCCACAGGAGTAGAGTATTTTAATACAGTAAGTAAACAGTTGCCCACTTCTGTAAAGGAGTCTAAGGATTAAAATTAGATACTCGTGCTGTGTTTTTATTAGTATTTACCACACAGTAACTAAAGAGGAACTGTTACTGTACTAATTCTGTGTTTCTAGTGTGTGACTCTTATGTATTGGCACCATCTGATAAAAGTGGTAATATACTCCTTGTAGCACTGAGGCTACACTTTCAGTGACACGATTGCATCTTGCTTCCCTTTCTTTCCATGGCTCTGTGTGTTCCTTTCCTGGGCTCAGTTTGGTGGGAACCCTGTTTCATGTGCCATTGGATTGGCTGTGTTAGATGTGATTGAGAAAGAACAGCTTCAGGCTCATGCCACAGAGGTAGGCAACTTCTTGATGAAGATACTCAAGGAGCAGCAAATCAAGCATCCCATCATTGGTGATGTCAGGTATCAGTGCCTTATTTACAGTTTTAGCTGCTTTCTGTTTGGTTCAGTCAGTCCAACAGATACTGGTTTGGGATATTAATTCTGTGTTTTCAGCAAAATAGCCTCCTGTACAATTAAGTGAAACAAACGTGAGCTTATCAGAAGTTTCATATACTATGCCACTCTGTGCCAGTACTGTTTTATCAATTTATTAGCTGCTGAAGGAATTCACTTTCCTGTTTGAATTCGAAGTTCAAGTGCACAGGGTACAGAAGTGATGAGCTAGATGCTCATGTTTAACATCCTGTCCTGCACTGCCAGTGTGAGCAGACAGAAGTTCATATTACTACATTTCTTCAAAACAGCAAAACCTTTTCTAACAGTAGCCAAACATCAGGTAATTCTCATGCAGTAATGGTCTGGTCTTAAAATTAAAACCCCTCAGTTTTTTAATTCACTTGTAGTTGCTTTCTCAAACACAGACTAGTTTTGTTTCTTTTACAGAGGTTGTGGCTTATTCATTGGAGTGGACTTAATCAAGGACCAGGCAGAAAGGACTCCAGCCACAGCAGAAGCAGAGGATTTAATAACAAGGTACATGGGACTATCATGTATCATCAATATGGGAGGCAAGCACACAATTACAGACTACACTTGCCCCCCAGGAGTTGCTAAAATACAACCAGCTGGCCAAAACTGGAACCAGTCAGTGTAGAAAGGCAGTGTGTGACAGCCTGGAGGCTGGTGTTTGCAAGTTTTTTCTGAACTACATGCAGAGGTAAATGTAATTGTTTGTTATTCCTCTTTCCAGACTTAAGGAAAAATATATTCTACTGAGTACAGATGGGCCAGGAAGAAATGTGCTGAAATTCAAGCCCCCAATGTGTTTTAATATGGAGGATGCAAAATTTGTTGTAGAAACAATTGACAAAACACTAACAGGTAAAAAAGTGATCAAACCCCTCAAAAATAGAGGGTGGTTTCTGAACTTTCTTGAAGACAATGCTGAGCTACAGAGCCTGATTTTCAGAAGTGTTAAAATGGAGCAAGTGCTGAGCACATTGCCTTCCTTTCTCAATTATTCTGTGCTGAAGTTTTGTAACAGATCTCCTCTATAGATGTATGTGCCTTTTAAAATAGCTTTGCTCTGGCTGAGGTTTGAGTGTTTAGCTTATCTGAGCAAGCACAACTTGTAAAAGATGTCCACATCTTCCTGAAAGCCATCATCTATGTACTTTTGCCACTTAGCTTTTTATACAATTTCTACACACTTAGCATTAAGAAAGTTAAGTGTAAAAAACATCACAAAGTCATGACTTAGTTCTAAGTTTTGGCTTATTCTCTCACCAGATATGGAAAAAGAATGTCTGAACCAGTAGAAAACACCTCTTTGTTCTACCTGAGCAGGTATTTGTCTCTAGTCAGCCAGTACTATAAAAGCTAAGATTCCTAAACATTAGCTTCACAAGCACTGTCAAAATAAAGCTTCCTCAGAGATGGTTTTACTCAAAGTTTGCAGGAATTTCTGGGAATCTCCAAGCATGAACCACAGTTGTGTACATCCAGCATTCAAAACTACCCTCCATCAGTCTGACACTCTCAGCAATGCTGTGTTTATCACTTGTTAGTAAGTGAGGGCCCACATGTCCCAGACATGACTGTCTCTAGAGCATGCAAATCACTGCACATCCACACCAACACAGCTTTTCTGCTTGCTGCTCAGTGCCTTCAGGTTCCAGCCAGAAGCTGGTCCAGCTGTGTAACCTCTTCTCAGCAGATCTCCCCTCAAGTGTCATATCAGGTTCACAGCTGGTATCTCATCCTTCAGGATCCATTTGCCCCTAGACTCAAAAGTTTGTGGGTATCACAGTAAGATTGGTCCTGTTAAGTCTTCAAGGCCTTGTTAATGTCTTCATCTGTTGAGGTCCCTCAATAGGTTGCCAAGAAAACATCTAGCTGCAACTCAGTTTGCCACACTCATGAGCACAGTGTACACTTACAGTTAACACCTTTGTAACAACACCCTTTGGGTACACTTAGTACTTCTTCAAACTACTCTGACTTAAAGACAACCACATGTTTAATAGAACTCTGGATAGTGGGCAGGAATGCACCTAATGTGATCATTGTGAGCAGTGTAATCATTCGTGGCCTCCACCACCACGAGGTTCACAGTGCTATGGCCCTGAGCTAAGGAGAAGCATGTTTTCAGTTCAGTGTAATATTAGTATAGCAGGCACAAGAAAAATGTGTTAATATTTTATTTAGCAAGTTAATGGAAAGACATACAGCTGTTTATTACTACTTATTCTTAGGAACAGAAAGATTACTTAACAGTGCCAGTGCAAATTAGAGGCCTAATGACTTAATGTGCTTGTCTGTAAGCTAAACTAAGCAAGAAAAATGCATTTTCTACAGGAAACCAAGAATGCAAAAAGCCTCTTACTTAGTACAGTACTAGTAAGACACTTACATATAATGTAAGCGAAAATGAGGCAATGAAGTAATTTCTTTTAATGGTACCTTTACAAAAAAAACCCATAACATTATTTTCTTTCCATAGGTTTCAAACAGTGTTCAAGATCTACTACTAAGAAACATTATTCTACTATAATAATGCACATTTAATCTTCATCCTAGCATGTCTTAGACCAGATAAGTCACCTTTGATTTTTCTGTTTTCATTTATCTTGTTTTTAGTAAAAGCTCTAGGAGAAATAAATTTTACAAGAGCTTGTCTCAACTCTGGCAGTGTGGAATTGGCTTTTATTTAAAACAGCGTTATCTAAAACTGATTATAAAGGAGGATCTTTCTAGTGGCCACTACAAGATACATTTACTAAATTTATGCACTTCCAGGTTATGACTTTTTCAAATTAGGATGAGCCAATGGGTGTTCTGATACTTTTAAGTCTTCAGCTACCCATGCAAACACCATTCCAGGTGCCAGTACACCCAGTCCTTCCCAGGCTCCCCTGACCAGTTTCAGCAGCCACTGTCAGAACAAGGTCCCTAAGTAGCACTAGATTCAACAAACACTCTCAGCCACCAGTTAAGTCAAAAACTTCAGTTCCAAATTCCTAACATCAAACACATGAGGGACAGACAGCTGAGGCCTGTGGCTCCCAAACCACTTCTACCACTGTCTGTCCTTGAGAAATATCCAAGTAGGATTAGTAAATTAAGAGTAGATTACAGCCATAAGCAACAACCTTGCGTACAAGCCTTTACTTTCACCGGGCAGTTTTCTGTATCACACACTTTTCATGCAAAGAAGAAAGGGAAAAGCCAGCTCTGCATTTAAGTACCAGTATCCTCAGTTTCTGCCTAAGGCCACATCACCTGTTAAGGAAGCATTACCTGAGCACCTACTTAACAAAAACCATAATAACACCAGCTGACAAACTCTTGCTAGGACACTACTAGCCAGAAGGACTGCAGCACAATGGTACAACGCAATTTTCCCACTGGAGGGCCAAGTGTTTGCTAGAAAAGTATTCTGCTACCCCTTATTTCACAGAAAAAAAATATTTAAAGAATGTAATAAAGTATTTAGATTTTAAATCTTGAGACAGTAATACTTTTAAACACTGCTCATTTGTTTCAGTGATCTGATGGATTTTTATTTGCAAGTAAATTGGGCTAGAGGTTACATGGTCCAGCTGTAAAGTTGTCAACTGTAAGACTTAGAATCTGATTTTTTTTTTTAATACTCAAGACTTCTAAATTTACAAGCAAGTTTTTCTTTTCAAGGACAGCCAGCAGGGAGCAGCAGATTATAGTCAATGCAGAAATAGCTGCATCCCTTCTTAAAAAAACTGGAAAGGTCACTAGTAACGTGTTTGTTTCTTGTCTTAGTTACTTGGTTTGATTCCACTTCTGAGTGTTACTTGTTCAAAGAGAATTTGTTACAAGAAAAAAAATTGCCATGTTTTAGCTTTAAAAGGAGATTTACAGATCGAATTGATCACTGCAACAAAGATTAGAAGTTTACTTTGTGCAGTTGGGCTTGCTACTTATACTCTTCCACAAGACAGGCAAATCACATGACAGTTATTGCCTTAAAATAGCAGTAAACTAACAGTAAAGTCAAAAAAGGAGATTATTTCTAGCTGGTCACTCATCTCTAGAGATGTTTTTTCCACCCACAGCTGCAGTGGAAGTTCTTTTAGCCTTTTCTGTTACACTAAAGGGCTGCAAAAATTCAGACTTTGCATTGGTAATTTAATGTCTGTCCAACCTGCCTTTCAAGGCAGCGATATACATCCTATTAACAACTTGCAGAAAAGTCTCAGACTCAAAGACAGTGAAATATGAAGGAAGTGCAGCCAGCTTCTTGCACACCTCTTGGCTTCCTCCTGCAATTGCTGTCCAGACTCTCAAGCCCTAGTTGAAACCTACAGCTCTGTCTCCTCCTAGCAGAGCCCAAAGCAGACACCACTACAGTTACTCTGAGCCTCTGTGCCTGCCTAGAGCATGAGCCACCACCTCACCAGCACAGCCCCACAACAGCTGGGGCTGCTCACCTAAGCTCTCCTCCACAACCACCAGGCAGAAGTGACAGCTGCCACTTAACTGCAAGTGAGCACAACTACCAACACAGCCTTCTAGTTTTAAGATTTAAAACATTTAAGCACAACTCTTAATCTATCAAGGTACTGCCATGAACTAAGTTCTGGGAACAGGATACTGGTGTTTTACTAACACATGAGCTGAAGAATGGCACAAGACACTAGATTACGCCTTTTTTATTTCAAAAGCTAGGATAGCTTCAATATCCATGTCATGGTGAATCAGAACACATGTAAAATACCTTACAATACATTAGATTCCAAAAAGGTACCAAAAAGTACAGTAAAATTAACACTTCCATTACAGGAAATGTATGACACAAAAACAATACAAAATAAAAAGGTGGAAAGTGACACTGGTTCCCTAAGATGCATCTCATTCTGTACAACTGGAGTAATGCAGAGTCCATAGTTAACTCCAAGAGGCAGTCCCTAGATGCAGAGCTGCAGCTTTAAGCAGACCCTCAAAATCAGTTTCAGTTTAACCTATTAATAAAATCATTAATTATTATCTTCAGCAATGCTGAAATTTACACACCACACTGTCTAGACAACTAGTTATTGGTAAGTAATAAACATGTAAAACATTTCCAGGGAGCTCTTCCAAGTAAGATGCACATTTAACAGGCCATAGAAATTTATTGTAAAGTTAAATTTGGTACAGAACTGAAGTATCCATCTACAGCATTGTATACAAAACCTATGCAGTCATTTTCCAAAAGAGACCATGCCACTGCATACCTGAATAAGTTTGATCAATATGGCTTGTAGTTATTCTGATGACCACCACGTCTTGGTGTCTTCCCATAATTTGCACTGCCTTGACCTATGAACAAGAGAACAAATGCATTAAACTGCTAATTAGTTATGCTTGCTTATACCCAATACAGTTCTCTTTACTTACTGTAATCATAGCCTGGTCCATATCCATAATACCCATATCCTGAATAATCATAGCCTCCATAGCCACCATAACCTTGCTGATAGCCGTATCCTTGATTCCCATAACCCTGGTTCCAGTAATTGCCATAACCTTGATTCCAATTTTGACTTTGAGCTATAGAAGGGAAAACCATCCACAAAATCCCATTTTAGTACACACAACTTATTTAGAATGTGTCCATACTAAAGTAGTGTGTGTGGTACTTACCACCGCCTCTTCCACCTCTGCCTCTTCCTCCATAGCTACCTCTTCCTCCACCACTACTGAACTGTTGCTGCTGGTACACTTCTTTTGGCTGTGCTACCTTTATCTCACACTGCAAATAAAAAACAAGGAAGAGTATGTAAAGTGTCTCAGAGCAGTGTTACCCGACCTCTGCACCTGAAGAAGCCAGAGGTTCCCTGGGAGGCAAAGGAGGTGTACGTGCTGTGCTCCTGGTCAGGTGAGCAGCACTAACTCACATCCAGGGCATCTGATTTATTGTGCCACCTGGGCAAAAGTAAGTCACTGTCAGCCTTTCCAAGAGGCCACTGCTTCCAGGGCACTTGATCCTGCCTGTTCCCTGCCATAAGTTTCACCATGGAAGAAGTGCCAAGGCCATCTCTCCTGCAGGAGCCACAAGGCTGCCCTCTCACCTGGCACAGCCTCCAGGACAAGGCTGTTGCTATCAGACTGCTTCACTTGACCTGCACTGAATGAACAAAGTTCTGAGAAATGCACCAGAACAAGTTTTCCTGGCAGCCACTGTACACCCTACACACTCAGTATGTGGATGGACTATACCATACCCCTACCAATGCCTGAAATCACCATTTGCCAAACAGGTAAAACCAACCAAAACTGACAGGTTCAAGACAGGTTCCCTGGCTGCAGTTCAAGCTGTAAGCCAACTGCCAGGTTCCTGGATCTGTGCACAGTCCAAGATTAAAGCTACTGCTGCTGCAAAAGGGAACAACAGCACCTGAGCAAGTCTGGCTTGGAGTTCTTCACCATAGGACCTTTAAGGTAAGCTGCTTTTTATTATCTATGGCTATAATACAAAAACATAGTGTGATACAAAATCATAGGTGTGATACAGAAATTTCTTAGCTCTCTTGTCATTTAGGTATTCATCTCTCCTGAAAACACACTTCACTGTTAACCAGTGACTTTCCCACTGCATTATGTTTGCCAAAATTTGTTCTGTGCTGTGTCAAGACCAGTCTTAAACCAAATGCAATCCAAGTCAGTGTCAGACCCAGTGTAATAGTGCTCTGAAGTTATGTGGTCAGCACTGGCCTCAGAGCAAAGGAACACCTCGAACCAGCACACATCATTTGCCTCCAGTCTCTTCATTTTTTGCTCCATGAGCCTCTCTCCATAAGCTATTCCCTCAGATGAGCAGTCAGCTGGACAGAGCATCTCACACCACCCCTACAGTAGTCCCCATAACAACTTCAGGCACAAGCTTCCATAAATGTACACTCACTCCCTGGATCCTTGTAGTGGGTTTACATGACAAGGTTTTGGTAGCAGGGGGACTTGCAGGAAAGGGCTTCAGAGAAAAGAAAGCAGAAGCTGCCCCCCAACAGACAGAGCCAGTTTCAGCCAGATTCTTGCGAAGTTAAGCATCTACAAGGCTTTCATTTATGCAAGTACTCTATGCTGAAAATAAGCATCTACCTGTTGGAATGGCTTACACTGCTACATAAGCTTCTCCCCAAGTTCTGTTCACTGCTCATAAGCTTCTTCACATGTATTTAACGAATGCAGTTAGATGCTTTATAAATACAGCAATAGAAGCCACAGGTATTGTCAAAGAGCCTTGGTAGCCTCTCTGTGACAGAACTTACAGCAAAACAACACTATAGTAAACTTCAAGCTGTCCTTACTGTGAATTCAGTACTTCTACACAAGAGGTCTACAAAAGCCTTTTCAGGTTATAGATGTATTATCCTTGGGCAAAGAGCTACAAGTCAGAGCTTTTACCTTGCTTCCACTGACGTTATGGAATTTCTTCTCCAAAACCTTCTTCACTGGATCCTCCTCCTTGAAAGTGATGAACACAAACCCCCTCCTTTTGTTGGTCTTTGGATCCATTGGCAGTTCAATTGCTTCAATCTGAAGACGTGAAATGCTATTTTCAGACTCATATTTTATGTGAGCAGATAAATGCACAGAAATTGGGACTGCAAAACTGTGAATTTTCTCTCTATGCATATTATGCAATCCCAAAGTTGCAAGCCTTTCTTGCTAACATTTGCTTTCAGATCAGAGATTTCCATTTTCCAACTCTTCAAACTGATCAGCTAAAATCCTTTGAGTTAAAGACTAGGGTATCTAACTAGCAATGGAAGCATCTAGTGCAGCAGTCCCACCTTTGTTCTCAAGGTGGGAAACTTCAGGATATTACAGAAGGCTTGATACACCTGAAATTAACTTACTTTGAAACTTGCAAATTATTAATAAACTAAAAAGCAACTGGAGACTATACTTCCAGAGTCTACTAAGATACCATTACACACCTCTCCAAACTCTCCAAAGTATTCCCTGATTTTCTCTTCTGTGGCTTCTGGGTTTAGTCCACCAACAAATATCTTCTTCACTGGATCCTTTTTCATTGCCATGGCCTTCTTGGGATCAATTAGTCGTCCATCTAGTCTGTGTTCTTTTTGTTCCAGAACCTAAAAGACAGTTTGGTATGATTAACTCAAGCTGCAAAGTTTCCCCCAGAAATTAAAGATCTAAAATATAGAGCTTAAATTCACCTTTTCAACACTCCCAGGCTCTTTGAAGAGAATAAATCCAAAACCTCTGGATCTTCCTGTGTTAGGGTCCATCTTTATCGTACAGTCGGTTACCTCACCAAATTTGGTGAAGTAATCTTTCAAGTCTTTTTTGCTTGTATCCCAACTGAGGCCACCAACAAACATCTTCCTGAAATTTCAAGGAGAGAAGAGCTATTCAGATTCAGGAAGCACTAGAGAAAAGCAGTAAGATGCTCAGTGGTACACCCCTCAGCAGCATTGTCAGAACAGGACCGTCTGTTCCGAGTGCAACACCTGCATCTTGTCAAAAGCTGCTGATATTACAGGAGTGCACAAGGAGGGGGGGCTTCTCCCTCCTCTTTTTGAGGGAATGCCACAATGCACCCTGCCGTTTATTAGAGAATATAAGAAATAGTAGGAATAGCCTAAAATAGTCCTAGCCAGTAACTTCTGTTCCTAACAAAAGAATTCCATAATTTGCAAGAAAGCAGTATTGATGATCAAGTACTGCCAACTCAGTTTTTGCAGAGAAGTTAGGATCATTCCTACTGCTCTGAAAGCATTCAGCAAAGAATAAGGTATCAAAGCAAAGTATTTGAGCTCTCTTAGGTTTTGGTTAAACAGCTGTAAAAATTTTAGTCCAGGTATCTGTGACCTCCAATAACAGTCACATACAAGAGATGGGACTTTGGACCTGCTCTAACTTCTGTGTTGTGCACTTCCTCCTGCTTAGTTACCAACTCTAGTTGTGCCTTCATCATTACTACAGGAGTCTCTCCATTCTTAGTCTTTAATTCCAAGTAGGCGGATACTGTTCTTCCCTGCCCACTTTGCCACACAAAATACCCTCTGAAGGAGGATATCTAGCTCAAAGAACTAAATTTGAGGTACAATACCTAAGTGAAGTTACCAAACAAAACAGTGATAGCAGGCAATAAGGCATTTTTCAAATGCTTCACTTCAAATGAAAATATTAATAACATGGCTGCATTTTCTATTTTCATAGTTTCCAAGGTAACAAACTAATCTTTTAAAAGCATTCAAGCCTTTTTATCTAACTATAGACTGAAGCAGTTTAAGTTGTCATTACTTTTATTTGGAGGCAACCTAGATTGGCACTAGAAGGTAGCAGCACTTCAGAAATTAAATTATGCTTAAATAAAATTGGCTCTTGGTGCTTATATGTAACTTTGCAATAACTGGCATCTGTTTATGTACAAGAGGCAGTGGGGGGGAACCTTATGGGGGGGGTTTTGCCCTTTTTTCTTAAACTGGGTGAAACCATACTCTGTATCAGCTGAAGTTAAGTTTTTTCAGCAGACCAAGCTGTGCACTCATGATGAGTGCAGCAGGAAGCACCGGGTCTAAGTAAAGTGTGTGCTTCCTGCAGCCATTACAGCAGGGCTTTGGAGGAAGTTTTTGAAGCCTTTCAATACCAGGTCAAAGAAAGGGACTTGGGGGATTCCTTCCCATCCCAACGCCTGACTGTGGCTGCTCTTAACCTGGATGTACTGACAGTGGCTTTCCACAGCACACCCTATCATCGCTGACTACACATACAGAACAATCAAGACATTGGGAGACAGCAGGAATTTGTCTGGAGGCAGCTTTGGCTGCTTCATGGCATTGGCTTGGAGCTGCGGCATTGCCACATGCTAAACTCACCTCTTACCACAGCAGTATGTGTTACACTTTGCAGTGCCTTGTTTTGTATCTGGGAACATTGATACCTCATTTAAATAACACAATGTTTAAAACTTTCGAGCCTTTGAAACTAAGACAAAAATCCCAGTAATTTGGCTTTGCCTTCAGAGACCACATGAACTGGACAACTGCATCCTTAACATGCACTTTTCCCTCCTGAGTTTATTAGTGCAGCTAAATTGAAGCTTATTTTAGCTCTTAACAAAACGCTGTAAAATCAGTTCTTTGTACAGCATTACATTTTCCACATTGGTCAATCCCCCTGAATAACTGCTTTTCTAAGAAGTTTCTTTTCATACCGGTTTGGGGCCGAAGCTTGTCACCTCCTGTTTATGAAAGGAAAAGGCTATCACCATTTTTCCAGCACAGAATACTAGAAACAGCAAAGAAAAATTCGTACATAGCCAGAAGTCCCGGCTGTCAATCCTTCTAGTGTCTGCAAAAAGTACATCCGGCCCAGCTTGTGGTAAGCTTGTGCAAGTGTTACTCGCTCCTTTATAGTCAAAAATCTATTGCACTGGCTTCAGCTCTCTGTTTAACCTGAGGGATCTGATCCTCTGGTTCAGAGCTCATCGGTAACAAAGAGAGTTCCAATTAACTACATGGGGTATCCTGAATAACAAAGACCTGCTTGAGAAATAGCCAGGTAGTGTTCATGTCAAGTAACATGTATTTATTAACAGACCAGCTACGATAGGAAAGAAATTCCTTTTGTATACACAAGGATTCCACTGCCAAAGCACAGCGAAACTACACTGACTCCTCTGGAAATCCCTTGCAAGACTTAAGGCATTTTCTGACAATGCTGCAAAGTAGCACACCAAAATCGCTCTTACCGATTTAAACACACCGCGCATCGTCTCAATCGCGCTGATTTTACCTTTACTTCCCTTAAAAAATGCTTAGCTTACCCCTGCTGCCATCCAAGGCCAGGATTATTTTTTCATGTGCTTCACACAAAACACATTCACATTTATATCGACGCCGGTCGCGATGGGCCATGCGATCCCCACGAAGTTTCAACCAGCCCCCCTCCCCCCAACAGAAAGCAACTCCTTCCGTGCGCCCCTTTCGCAAAAGAGGGAAAGGATGAAGAAGACGCGGGAGAGAGGTAAATCCCCTTCCATTTTACAGCGTGAGACGGCAACAGCCCCGCTCGGCGCCCCTCCCCCAGCCGCCACATGGCGCCAACAAAAGGCAGCGCCAGAACAAAGGAAGCGCTGGTGCTGCAGGGCCCCGGCTCGGCGGGGCCGCTCCCGCCGCCCTCCCCGCGGGGCCGAGCGGGGCCGGGGGGCGCTGCCGCCGCCGCAGGGCCGCAACGGGCCCGCCGCTCCGCACATGGCGCCCGCGCTTACCCCGCGTCCTCCTCGTTCTTGCTGGCGTTGATCTGATCGCCCTCGGCCCCATTCTGGCTGGCGGCCGTGCCCGCCGTTCCCGCCGCTGGGCCGGCTCCTGCCGCCGCCGCCGCTCCCGCTGCTCCTGCCGCTCCCGCCGCCGCCGCTGCCGCCGGAGCCCCGCCGCTCTCGGCCTGCTGCTCCCCGGCGCTCTCGGCCGCTTCGTGCCCGTTCTGGGTGGCGCCGGCCGCCAGCTGCTGCTCCGCTTCCGACATGGTGCCCCGTCCGCAGAGGGAGAGGGACGAGAGGCGCCTGCGGGAGAGGAGCGCGGGTCAGCGCGGCGGCTCCTCCCCGACCGGGCCGGTCTGATCCGGTCCGCTCACACCCCTCCCCCTTCCCGCCGCCGCCATCCCGCTCGTACTCACTTTTAAAATCCGCTCCCGATAAAACCCGGGCCGACCGAAGCCTAATTAAAACTGCCCCGCCGCTGGTGCTGGAGCCGATCCCGCTGCCCGCTGCCGCTCCGCACCGGCCCCGCCGCCACCGCCGCCTCCCCCTCAGACACGTACTCGGGCCCGCGCCCGCGACGCGTGGCCGCCTTTATACCGCCGGAGCCTGCGCCACACCGCAACAAGGCGCGTCCTGGTTGGGCGTCACCTCCTGTCACTCAGGGGGTTCCGCTCTCGCTACTGGCTACCCTGCCGGGGTGGGCGGGGCCGCAGTGGGAGAGGCGGGCGAGGCGGGACCGGGAGTCGCCGGCGGGGCCGGGATAGCCCCGGGCGGGATCGGGATCGGGATCGGGATCGGGATCGGGATCGGGATCGGGATCGGGATCGGGATCGGGATCGGGGCTGCGCTGCCAACACGGTCCGTGGTTCGGCCGCGGCGGACTCGGGCCCACGGGCTCCGCACGGGAACATCCGGCTGCGGCTGTATTTACTGAGTGCCGCCCTGTTTTAGCTCCAGGTTGTTACGGGCACTGAGTCAGTTACTCCAGGACGAGAGAGGTTTGCTTAACGTTTCCAGCTCTGCTGGTTTTGCAACCGAGAGGGGCCGGAGTTTGTTGTTTTTAAACTTAGATTTGGATATTACATAACTCGGGGAGCTGGAGCGCTGGGCACGTGCCCGGGCCTTAATTCCTTTTGCCCAAGGATATGTCAACCTTGTTGGCAAAGTTGTGGGTCAGAAGTCCAGAAGACAACTGCTCCTTGTAACCAGACATTGTTGTACGGTATACAGCTCCTAATGTCTTATTTTTCTATGCCAAAGGAGCAGAGTTTGCCTTCTAGATAGACAGGTAAAGCTTACGCGTGTTTTAAAAAATCTAAAAGTTAAGCCCATTGCTTGTGGGCAAAAAGTAACAATTATTACCCAACTTACTGCAGTAATGAGTGCACACGTTGTTGCTCCACCCTTTGTCAAATACGGCTTGTGACTCGACTTTCATCTGCTGTTAAAATTCAGGAGTACCCACAGCCACTTGTGAATAGAAATAGTGGTGAAATATTTTGTAAATTGATCTGGTCTGCGATCTGGTCTGGATCATGATCTGTCCTTCAACTGAGCTGCTTTTAGAACATAAAATGCATTTAATGTATTTTAATATTCATTAATTAGAATACAGATTTAATCTTTAGGGATGCCTGTCTCAGCATAGGCTGCTGACAGGGTAGGGTACACTATACACAAACTCTCAACCAGAACTTCAGGCTGAATTTTGTAAAATTTCTATGAAGTCAGGGCTGTAAAGACAGAAAGAGCAAGGCCACTACACTTAAAAGTTATAATGTCCTCAGGTTGTAGATGTTGGCTGATAGAGACGCTCATCTTTATGAGAATATATTTTTATATTGTTTTCTTGTATTGAATTTTAAAAAGAATGTTCAAAGCAAAGAATTTTTTATAAGATACCGTAATTTGTACTATGTCAGAGGAGCTTACCCTACATCCAGCAAGGGGGGCTTCTTGTGATTTTTCAAGCAGCTTTAGCTTAGATGTTAAAACTCTCAGGCCTGTACCAAAAACATGCAGCTTGTGATTACAACCATCTAAGCCACTGTCTGTCAGCTAAGTGCATTCCCTTACCCTGTGCTAACATCTTGCTAATGGGAAAATACCACACATTTGTTTAAGTCACGGGGAGCCAAGGCCACACTGAGGCTGGCAGGTTGCACAGCTGAAGTGCTGGATGTCACTGCCCTGGTTCCCTGCCCACCTTCTTTTTGCAGGCTTTTTGTGAATGCAGCTGTGGCAGGTGACTGCAGAAATACATCTGTGCTGAAGTTACAAGTTTGCAGACCAGTACCTGAGAGAAAAGTGAAATTTGCAGCACTTTGCATGGGTCTGTCAGGCTTAGCTGACGAACATAACCTGAGTGCTTTGGATTATATATTTTTAACTTCATTTCTAGAAAGATTTACTGCCCATAACAACTGCTTTGTATTTCATCTTCTTGCTAAGAGCGTGAATGACTGTCTTCTCATTAGGACTTCTACATACATTTCCCTTTACTTTCTCTTTTTATTTCTTCAGTTCTCTTTTTTGCTTTGCTGAACCTGTCTCATCCTTCCCCTATCACTGGCACTTTGTCAGGTGTTTCTGCCTAACGATGCTTTCTATAAAGCCGTGCTCATTTCCAACTGCCCATTTCTTCTGGTTATGTCTCTCTCAATCTCCCATTCTGGCAGTTCCAAACAGCAGGCCCCAGCTGGCAGGGCTCTCTGATTCCCAGTTGCCACATGCTAATGGCTGTTTGATTAAACCTTTTGTGTCCCATACCTAAGAGCAGGGTAATGATGTGGTTGTAGACTGGCTATGCAGCCTGGTTTGAGAACTGTGACTGGCCCAGCTTACAAAGTCATTCTTTACACCTCTAGACATCAAGGACTGAGAAATTTGGGAATATGGGTCATTTGGATTATTTGTTGTCTCACCAGGCCCCATCATGCCACAGGTAATTTTAAAGAATGCCTCTGGGCTGTGACTTGGGTTTTGGTTTTGCTTTTCACTCCCCATTTGAGTGGTAATGCTCCCTATATGACACATTTACTGCTGAGGAAAAAAAAAAATCATTGTTTGCCATTTTTTAATCCTGTAATTGCTATGTTTACTCATGGTGTTGACTGAAATTCCAGTGAATTTTACTTGCATATTTGGTCTAATTCTGCTGTTCTATCAAACTTGCAGTTTATACCAAGCCCCACCTTTGCTGTCTGTTCATACAAGTTTTGTGCCATACCCATCTCCATTACCTCCTTCTTTTTCTTGGTCACCCTCTCCATTTCCTCATTATTACCCTTCTGTTGATTTTTCTAGCTTCTCTTCTAGAAGACAAAAAAAAAAAAAAAAAAAAGGGAGAGAAACAACATATCATCCACTGCATTGAAACTATGTGCAATTTCTCTGTTTCCCACATCCTATGGCTGTCTTGTCTAAGTTGATTGTAAGCACCTCAGGTCACAGACTGTCTAGTCTATATCAAATACCATGCTGTAGGAAGCTTCTGTCCAAGTTAGTCTTTATGTACAGCATAAATAAATACATTTTAAGAATAATAATAACCATGCATGTAATCCTATATACATTAATGATGGGACTGAATGTAATGGCTCAAAATAAGTATGACAAAAAGGATTCCTTATGCTACGTGGAATTAAGATGAATAGAAGATGTCTTTAAGTAGGCATTGACAATATATCTTTAAAAAACCTTATTTAACCAATTGCATCTTTTAATTTGTTAGATAAAAGATTTTTATTGGTTTATTCTGGTTTATTCATACATTCATTTCCTCACTGAGGTAGGATCACAGCGACTACTTATCTTTGAGCTTGGTGGCCTCAGGGATAACCCAAGCCAGTATAATGTTAAATATTGTGTAGAACAGTGAAGCAGCAAACATGCACGTTTCTGCTCTCAAGTTTCAGTGAAAGCCTGATATCTATATGCAATATTTATATAGAATGTCTGTATATAGATGAGGAGGAGTTTTATAGGAAATAAGTTGTCAGCCCCAGCCTCTACAGGTATTCAACAGGAGCTCATCCTGAGCAACAAGGTGGGATAAAGCAGGAAGGTGTTTATTTGAAAGGGCAGTAGTGGAATTCAGTTGTAGGGCTGGTAGGAAACAGGAGATGTCTTTACAGATTGAAACAAAAGGTACATTGGGATGCTGAGCTGTGAGCTTGAAGGGAAGGGAAGAGAGTCAAGGACAGTGCTCACCAATACTCCTGCAGAAAAAGGAAAGAAACACAAGGGAAGGAAGGGACTGACAAGCCAAGCTGAAACAGTGACTGAGCTAGATATGCTAAATGTGACTGAAGGGCAAACAAGAGATTGGTTTAAGATGGATTGAGAAGCTTTCAGATGATGAGAGGAAGCAAAACCAAGCTGGAAGGGGATTTAGGGTAGAACCCAGCAAGAGATGAGATGTGACTGAAAGAACCTGTGAGATGACAAGAAGCATTTACACCATATAAGGGGTTTTTTTCTTCTTTTCTTTTTCTTCTTCTTTTTTTTTTTTTTTTTTTCAATGGCAAAAGAGACAAGTGTATCTCTGGGTGCCAGGAATCAGAGCAGACTGAATGACTAAAGCTGTGAACAAATGAAGGAGTGAGTGTTGGGAAGATCAGGAAATGAAATGGGGTGAAGTTATCAGGGCAAGTGAGGAGTTACAGAAGACATGTTGATAAGCTTTTTGTTATTGCCACTTAGAGACTTGTAGACAGAGGAAGCATGAAGAGAATATTTTATCACTTTTATCTTTACAGAAAATGGTGAGATAACAAGTAGAGGAAAACAGACAGGAAGGCTTGACAAGGGTTAAGCAGCAGCAATGAAAAGCTCACTGGGATTACAAGTGTGCAGATGAGCTGCAGGAGAATTGTTTAGCTGTGAGAAGGCAGACATGGAGGAGAGAGCAGGCGTGTGGGAGAGGAAGTTGCCTTGATCACAGGATTTCCTGCACTGCACTGCAAGAGCAAGCATGGCTGGAACAAGCAGTGAAGGTAAACTGGTGCTGTGGGTAGGTATGACAGTTCATCATGAAAAGAAGTAAAGAGCCCATGGTGGATGAAAGTTGTATGTGTGGTAAGCGTATAGTTAGAATATTGCTACTGAAGCAAACACATTTTTGTCTACTTAACATCAAAATGCAAACAAAGCTACAAGTTGCACAAGCTTTATTTTTAATCAATTTTACTAATTGGTATTACTTCTTTAGTTTTTCTTCACTTATTTTCATCATTCTGTTTTTCTTTCCTTTTTAACACTCTGCAAGACATTAGTTTTTGCACCTTCTTGCACTATCAGAGGACAAAGTTCTGAAATAATATTTTTCCTTAAAATGTTACTTATCTGGTGTCACTAGGATGTAAACGCACCTGCAGCCACAATCTTTTGGCGTTATATTCCATGCCAGCTAAAAATAAGTGAGACAACTAAGGCTTGTTAAACCGCTTAACAGATAAGATGCAGCAGCCAGGCTATGCCCAGAGAAGTGTTCAGAACCACAGTGGTGCATTGCATTATAATTATAATTTATTTTTTGGGGTGGTTTATTGTTAGGTTGTTTTTTTTGTTTTTTTTTTGGGGGGGGGGAAATTGTTGTTTGGGTTGGGTTTTTTTTTTCTTTTCCTAAAAGCACATCCTTGGCCTACAGAAGTTAGGGAGGATGCTTCAGACCAAGCCTTTTAGTTATCAGAAATACTATTTGAAGCACTACAAAGAAAATAAACATAATGATATTAATATAATATTTTTAAGATCAGGTATATGGAATCCAAGGCTTTCAAAGAAACCTTTGAGATTCTACTGCTGTAGAACAGCTTTGTTAGGGAGCACATAATGCTACTTTCTCTTAACGTGTGAGGCCACTTTAAATTTGTGCTTCTGCATTATTAAACCATCGTGGGAAGTGCAGCAGGAGGAAACCCGGGTAATTGGCTGCAGCTCCAGATGCAGCCGCTCGCTCATTGGAGAGAGGAGGATTCTCCCAGTACTAAAATTAGACCATCTCCGCCCTCCAGAAATGCTTCTGGAAACAGCGAGCTGCAGAAATTGTGCCACAGCCCGAGGACCCATGGTGGGCAGGGAGCTGCACAGGGCCCTGCTCCCTGCAGCATCGGGGTGCACAGGAAGGTGCTTTGGGCTTTATGAACTGGGTGGCTGGAAAAAAAAATAAAATAAACTGCCAGAGGTTCACGTTAGCAGTGAAACAGGATGTTAAATTCAACATTTCTTATGTAAGAATAATTCTGAAGTGTTCATGCAGGCAGAGGAAGCCTTTGAACTGCTAAATTTGAGCAAGGGCTGTCAGACTTGTGCTCGTTGACTTTGAAAATAAATGATTTGCTGAATTAACTCTGAACTAAATGGGAAAACTGATGGACTCTTTCTATCAGCATTTCTTAAAAAATAAAACATGTTTATCTGTTATCTCTATGAAGTTGCAGTGTTTACAATGTCTTCAAGTGAAATATTGGATAAGGTATTTCTGTAAAAGAAACAAATGCCATGTGCCCATGTTGATGAGGGAAAGCCTGTATCTGAATTTGTCTTGTGCACTTGGAACCTTTATTTTTTAAGGTATATGAAAAACAATGTCAGTCTTTGGTTTTTAAATATATTTCAAGTTGGCTGAAAGGAAATAACTGCATATTTTTATTTCTTTTTTCTACATTAGTCACATTGCTCATGAAAAAGATTAAGGCAAAATGGGTTTCTCTTAGACTAAACCCAGATTTTGCTGCAAATTTGCTATTTCCTCACCCAACCAGGGCACATAGTGTCAGCACCTCTGGCTCCAAATCCTTGGGGGTTTTTTGTCTTTTCTTCTTTGCCTCTGCTTTCAGTCTGATACCATTAAAATTTAAAGCCTGCACACCTATGTTTTCTTTCTATCCTCTCAAGGGTTTCAGTGTAATGTCGAGCCGCGATCCCCAGGTGTTCCAGCACCTCGGATCCCAGAGTTTTATGAGAAGGCGGTGAGGAGAGGGGAGGAGGCGCAGGGAGCGAGAGGAAGAGGGCGGCGGAGCCATGGCCGGAGTTATCGGTGCCGTTCACCAGCCCACACCCCGATAGCGCGGGGCCAGCTGGCCCGGCTCCATCCGGGCAGCGCCCGTAAACAAGGACAGCAGGTGGCACCGGGGCACCCCGGGGCACTGCGGGTCATGTTGGATGGAGAACGGCTACCGCACAGCCAATTCCTGCCGGCTGACTGCCCCCACAGAGCCGGGGAAATAGTGTAGGGAGCAAACGCATCGGCACCACGGGGGTTAAACTCGGGGAAAATCCACAGAGAGTGCGGCTCCCCAGCTCTGCTTAATGCCCCACCTCATCCTGGAGTAATGCACAAAACGGTGAAGGTTTCCTGCTCGTTACTTTTTTTTGTCATAAACGTGAAGTGGCACCTGGTATGCGCTGTAATTCCCTCGCAGCGCTGGTACCACCATTAGAGAGCTGTGGTTCGGGTCAGTTCTCCGGGCGAGCCGGGAGCTCCTGCCCCGCCGCCGCTGCTCCGGCGCGTCCACAGCAAACCTCCCCACAAACGCTGATAAACGACCGGGAAGGGTTGCTCTCTTTCCCTTTATTTTTTTTTCCCCCGCCAATAAATCGCTCTACGTCGCTTCATGAGCGTTTGCTGTGAGCGCATGGCTCCCTCAGCCGTTCTGAGCATGAGGTGAAACCGACAAAAAGCTTTTATTGTCAGGGAGGAATGAGACTTTTGAGATGAGCGCCGGAGGTCACGCCACTCCCCTCTACACTCCCGCAGCACACGCGGAGCCCATCGCAGGGCACCCACGGTCCCCATTGTGTGTGCAGCGGCCCCGGGCCGAGAAGCGCGCTCAGCCTCCGCCGCCATCACCGCGCCGCTCCCGCCCGCCATCTTCGGCCCATCCCGCCGAGGCCCGCGGGCGCCATCTTGTGCCCAGGGCCGGCCCCGCCATCGCCCGGCAACGGCGGCAGGGCCGGCCGAGTCCCGGAGGCGCTGCCGCCATAGCAAAGCGCGGCCTTGGCCCCAAGGCAGGTGGATTTGTGGGGTTAAAAGCGGGCTTTGCAGCAGGAAGCGGGTTTTAGCAGCCAGGCAGTGTCTGCGTTTCTGGGTCTGGAGCCAGGGCTAGGAGCGTGGGGGCACGGCGGGCAGTGGGCGAGGGAAGGGCTGCAGGTGCCATTGTGTACAGTTCTCTGAGGCTCTGTCAGCATCCTCCGCCGCATCCTGCGCGCTCAGTTCTCTCTGAAAGGTTAAGAGAGTTGAGGGTGTCTAGCCTGGAAAAGAGAAGGTTCTGTGGAGAACTTCGACCCCCTCCAAGAGCCAAAAGAGCTTGAGAGGGACTTGGGGCAAGGACAGGGAGAGGCAGGAGAAGGGGAAATGGCTTCCCACTGGCAGAGGGCAGGATCAGATGGGATACTGGGGAGCAATTCTTGGCAGTGAGGGTGGTGAGACCCTGGTCAGGTTATCCAGTGAGGCTGTGGCTGCTGCATCCCTGGAAGTGTTCAAGGACAGGTTGGACGGGGCTTGGAACAACCAGGGGTAGTGGAAGGTGTCCCTGTCAATAGCACAGTGGAACTGGATAGTCTTTAGCGTCCCTCCCAACCCAAACCCTTTTGTCATGAAAAGAGGGTTATAAATGGACACAGATCTGTAGGAAATCTCCTCACTGGTTCCACCACTCACAACACAATTCTGTGTTCTCAGCTTGCCAGTGCATCTGCTCAGTTAGTCTGAGCCCATCTTAGTCTGGAGCCCATAAATACAGGAATTAAATAACCATTGAGAAATTACCCTGAGGCTTACGGTCATTAGTCCAAGTCATTAGTCCCACACCACAGTCCTCGTGTGTGAGGATACAGATTTGGGGTTTGAAGGAGCCCCTGGTGGATGGAGGGTGTGGGAGCACAAGGTGCCCACATCACGGTGTGTGATAATGCCTCTCTTTCCTCATACATTGTCCAGCTTAGTGAGTAACTACATCAAATTTTGGCCTGTTTTCCACATAATGCCACTGCACTGAAAATGGGAATGTGAACTAGGGGGTGCTAACAAGTGCAGAGAACATCTCATGGGTTTTGTGAGGCAGATGTGACCCTCTCTGTTCCTGGAGTAAATGGTGAGTGTGACTATGCAGTAGACAAACTCCAAATGTCCTGTACTGGTATCATTGCAGTACGAATAACTGAATTCGAATTTAGAAGCCAGGATGGAGATCTTAATGCCTGAACCTCAGATTTATGTGGAAAGAACTCTGGCTATCATCAAACCGGATGTCATTGATAAAGAAGAAGAAATAGAGAATCTCATCCTCCGATCAGGATTCCACATCATTCAGGTAACAGGCTGTGCTCCAGAGAAAATAGCTGTAGTTTATAGGTCAGGAAAATTTTTAACTTCTAGTAATCAAGCCAGTAACTAAAAGCTTGTGTGTACAAAAATCCGTTTTCTTCATGTCATCAAACACTGCTGCCAGATTCTGTAAGGAGATGTTTTTTGGTGCATGGGATGGAGCAGAGCAGACCAACAGTTTTGCTGAGCACAGGAAAACACAGACTTTGTTAATAAACTCAGATTTAGCAAACGTATGGAGCAGATGTGTGAACTTTCCAAGGCAACTCTTTGGAGAGTGCGTCATTCAGCCCTCACAAGATTTTGTGTAGTGTGCAAGCAGATATTAGAGAATTAATTGAATCCGATAGCTGGTCAGTTGCAGCCTAACTAATTTTTTTGTTTCCTTTTTTTTTTTACAATAGACTTTATGAATATTGAAATGATCTTATGAATATTTAAAGTTTCGGTGCGGGCGGCCGCTGGGGGGCGCTGCGCCCTCGCCCCTGTGGGCGGCAGGAGCCCCGCCCTCTCCTCCCCTCAATGTCTTCTATTGTTTTGTTGTGGTTTCTTTTGGGGGGTTTTAATTCTTCCCTAGCCTATCTGATTGTTTTATTTATTTGTATTTATTATTTGTACTTATTTACTTATTTATGGATCTCTTGGAGCTACTCACGAAGATGGTCCATGGGCTGGAGCCCCTCTGCTCTGGAGACAGGCTGGGAGAGCTGGGGTTGTTCATTCTGTAGAAGAAAAGGCACCAGGGAGACCTGAGAGCCCTTTCCAGTGCCTAAAGAGGCTCTCCAGAGAGCTGGAGAGGGACTTTGGATAAGGGCCTGAAGTGGCAGGACAAGGGAGAGTGGCTTTGTGGTGACAAAGGGCAGGGTTAGATGGGAAAAAAATCTTCATCATGAGGGTGGTGAGGCCCTGGCCCAGGTTGTCCAGAGTAGCTGTGGCTGCCCCATCCCTCTAAGTGTTCAAGGCCAGATTTGGGGTTTGACCAGCACGGTCTAGTGGAAGGTGTCCCAGTCTGTGGTAGGGGATTTGAAACAAGATAGCTTTTAAGACACTTTTCAACCCAAACCATTACATGTTTCTATTGATTCAATACATATCAGAAGATGAGGCAAAACAGATTATGTATTTATTTAATTGCAATATGTTAGTAGAGTCTTCTGATGTCTGCAGTGACCTTTGACACCAAAGTTACCAGGATGCTGAGTATATGGAACTCTTCTGTTGTATAAGTTTGAGCTCAAAGAATGCACTTCAGAATTTTTTTCTCGACTGCTCTGTGGTTTCTGATAACCTCCCGAAGTTGTCCTGATCCTGGCCACCTGCAGGCTAGGCAGCTCCTGGGAGAGTCACAAAGCACTGAATGAAAAATAGAACAATTGTGTAATTAACAGTGTGGGCTGGAGAGACTCTTGTTTAAAAGTAGAACATTATGCTGTAGCAGCTGCATAATAAAATCCTGCCCTTGTAATGCTCTTCACTTTTTCTGTACAGTGCTCTGTCATCCGGCAGTTGGAAAATGCTGTAGTTTGCCTGGACTAAAATCACATCTTACTCAAATGGGCTGTTGCTTAATTAACGGAAAACTTTTGCTTTTAGTTACTCTGTATCTCAAAGAGGATCCTCTCTGGGAGAATCAGAGGAGTTTCAGAAGTTACTCTGTGTTCTGAACTTGAAGATAGGACTGCAGGAGAGGACTCTGTCCTGCCTTTTAATGCTCTAAGCTGTTTCAATGTAGCAAGCAGTTTAATTCTTTTTTGTCTTTTGCACTTTATAGAAACGGAAGCTCCAGTTAAGCCCAGAGCAATGTAGCAACTTCTATGCGGAACAATTTGGAAAAGTGTTTTTTCCTAATTTAACAGCCTATATGAGTTCTGGTCCTATAGTTGCTATGGTTCTTGCTAGAAATTGTGCAGTCTCATACTGGAAGGAATTGCTTGGACCATCCAACAGCCTAAGAGCTAGGATAACTCACCCTCACAGGTAACTCACTCACTGGGAAGTCAGTAGGATTTTGTCATTCTTTTGCTTGAGACCAAAATTCCTCCTCTTTTTAATTTTTTTTTTTTGTTTGTTTGTACAGTAGAATCACAGGCTTCTTATCTCTTCAGTTTTGTTCAACAGCTTTTCACCATTGTTTTTTAGTATGCAAAGTTCACCTATTTTATGGGGAATGCTGAGTGTATGAACATTAAGTTTTAGATAGCTACTTCTTATGTTTAAAACAAAATCAAGCCAATGCCTTGTTAATTAGTCCATATCTATTGTTTTTCTGTGCTGCAGAGACTTGGAAGGGATTTGCAATTGCCCTCCAAGTAGTTATTTCCCTTGTTTTTAGCTTAAGAGCACTCTATGGGACTGATGAGCTGAGGAATGGGCTCCATGGCAGTCTCAGCATCTCCTCAGCAGAGAAGGAAATTCAATTCATGTTTCCAGAAGGTAAAATGGTACAGTTGGTTCACTGCTGCTCCTGGGGAGGATGGAGCTCTCCCTGTCCTGCCCTGACTCCAGATACAATTGATTTAGGAGAGGTTGGGTTTGTTTGCTTTACAGGATTGTGGGTCTCTTTATGTATAAGCTGACATTTTCTGCTATGAAAGGCTTACCAAAATCTATCTGAAGAGCTGGTGTAGTTACAGAGATTGCTTTCCACTTTTCAAACTCTGCTCTGGGAACTGGAGCAGTCAAAGCTGGTAAATGAGAAGAAATAGGAAGCTATTACACTGCAGCGTTTCTGGCACTGTCAGCCCTGGAGACTCCTGTTGATTTGAGAAGACTGACTCTTTTCTTGAATTCAGGCTGAGTAATTGCTATTCAAAAGCAGCTGGATGCTCACATGATAGCGCAATTCCAAAGTTAAGTGCCAGAGAAAAGGCCCGTAGAACCTGGAAAAGGAAAACTGCAAGAGGATCTCTAGTTGTAATGTAACAGGATTTGCTCTTTGACAGAAAGCTGCAAGAGAAACTGCTAGAAAAAGGGATCTACTGATGCTTTTTGTCAGCTGTACCAGTGAGTTTAATAAAAGATGTTGCAGTTCCTTACAAACCTTACCCATTGTGTAAACCATAGCTCTTCTCCTCACCCTGATAAACAGAGCAAGACTAAAGGTGAGATTTTTAGGGTCTTCAGAAACCAGCTTCACACTGGAAGAAGAAAGAGCTAAACATGGGATATTCTGTTTCTCTTCTGCCCCAAATGCATCTTCAAGGATTAAGGTTTTCCCCAGATGATCTGATTTCCTCCCTTTTCATAATAGACTATAATTAGTAAAATTACCTCAGGGACATTGTAAAGAAGTTTAGGGAGTTTCTTTGCAGTTTGTTGTGGGAGAAGCTATAAACCCCATGATATATATTAACTCACTAAGGAAAAGAACAGCTCATGTATAAACAACCTTTGAAAGAATGTTGGGTTAATGACTCTGGAGGCTGCTTTTTAACACCTGTGCTTCTTCCTTGCAGCAGTCTTGGAGCCACTTCCCACTGGACAGAGAGCTCGGGATTACCTGAACCTGTATGTGAAGCCCACACTGCTGGCAGGGCTCACTGCCCTGTGCAAAGAGAAGCCAGCAGACCCTCTGGTATGTGCAGTGTCCCAGCGCTGCTGGCAGCTCTGCAGTTACCTGCTGTTAGTAAAATCCCTGCTTATAGGAGAACTGTTCTGTTGGTGAAGAGCTGTGCTGGTTTAGCTGCCAGCTAATGGGCCACTCAAATTAACATTTGGGTTCAAGAAGTTGATTTGTTTGTTAGAGATGAAACAAGGGTGTGTTTTAAGTCCCTAAACAAAATCAGCTTTCTTATAAAAACATCATAAATGTATCTTTGTGTTCTTGAAGTTCCAGTTATTCACACCAGTACTTACTTAAGCATGCAGATAATTAATCTGTGTGACAAGTTGCTGGCAGTTGTGGTGGATTTTACATCATTATCACATTTATAATCAACATTGCATTTTTCTAAAGGATACGATTCAGAAAAAAAAGCCTTAAAAATCATTTAGGGTGTTCCTATGAACTATGTGATGTACATGAGGCTACGTGTAATGTACTTTGAATGTTCCAGCTTTTTAACCTGTTTGCTTTATCTGTATGTCTATCACTGTCACCATGGAAATCTAGGGAACAGAGATGAGTCCATTCCTTTGCCCAAAGGCCAAACCAGTGGTATCTATTCCTAACAAATGTGTGTCTGGCCTGTGGTTTAGCACTCCAAATCTACAGTCTCCCTAGGCAATGTGTTCCAGTGCTTAATTATACTTGTTAAAAGCTTTCACTAAAAGATAGCCTAAATCTCCTGGCTCCAATTTTAAGCCCATTATATTTTTTTCCCCTTTTACTATCCCCAGAAGACACTGGAGACAATGTAATTTTTTTTTTTCCAGCAACCTGTTGCGTATTTGAAGAGTATTCCCATTTTCTTTCCCTTCTGCCTTCTCTTTACTATATTAAATACTGCATGTCCCATCTTTCTAACTCATTGTTTTGGCTACCAGTTAATCTGCATTCCTAGCACAATTTGCTAGTCAATTATGAGGTATCTAACAGTAACTTCATCAAGACAATGCTTTCTTTCCTTGCTTGTAAGAAAGCTGTATGAAGCACTGTCAGTAGCTTTGCTAAAAACATTCTATTTACACCTTCTTGTTGTCCATAATGTCTGTGACCTTGTAATCAAAGTGAAATAATGTTGATTTGATACTGCTTCAGAAATAGATATTGCCTGTTGCTTTTCAGTTTGTTATCTGCTAGGTGGCTTACAGGGAGACCATTGGAATGTTTTGGGTTTTTTCCAGTATCCTTTTCTTCTTTCCTTTCCATTTGGAGATGGCATCAGAAAGTGTCTTTGCACTCAGAAATACTTACTGTCAGCACAGAGGTTGTCTCAGATAGTTCCTTAAGTAATACAGGAATTTATTTGGTTCAAATGATTTGAGGATTTCTTTTTTTATCCAAAGTAGTTTTCCCTAAGGGGTTTTGTGTTTTGGGATATTGTATTTGTTTTTCATTTCTGCCTTGAGTTGTTACTACTGTGCTGTTGTTACTTTACCTGTCCTAGTGTTCTGCTTGGCTCTCCCTTTGCAAACCACCCTTTTTATACATGGCAGTAAAAGCAGAGTGTTGCTTACCTTCCCTGTCTGCTGCTCTGTCAGCTCTTCACAGTGTGGTATGAAGTTTGTTGTTCTCAGCATTCCAGAAACCAGTCGTCAACAGCCCTGTGAAGTAAATAAGGATGGGTTAAAAACTTTGCTTTACAAGTGGAGAAATCGAGGCAAAAGGTTAATTTGCCTAAGGCCAGGCCCAGACTGGCAGATGGAATTAGGACTCAGAGCAATCCTGCCTCCCACATTCTCATAAGTACACCATGCTGGGAAACTTACAAGATGAATTTGAAAAAGTAACCATGTTTTGGTTTTAAGTACTGTAAGGTGAATTCAATGCAGGAGGCTGGCACTTTTCATGAATTATTACTGGATGAAGTATCTCTAAGTGTTGTCAGCAGTAATATTTCATTAAGCAGTTCCATGCGTATTGTGCAGCCACATTCCAAAACAGAGCTGGCTGAATTATTTGAAGTATGGCTCAAATGGTCTTTTACTTTCACAAAGATAAACATTGCCAGGACAAGTTGTCTTCTAAAGGTCATTGCGCATTGTTCAAAAGCAATATAAGCTGTGAAGATTTAAAAGAACATTTAAAGAAAAAAAAAGGTAATCTTTTTTTCTGAAGGTCTTAATTTTGCAGCACAGTAAGAGAATATCTGTAGCAGAGGTTTCCAATAAAGTGCTTTTAATATTCTCCTATGTACTTAATAGAAAACAACAGAAAGCTGAAAATATTTGGGTTTTATGTTCACAGATTTGGCTTGCTGACTGGCTGATTGAACACAATCCTAATAAACCTAAACTACAATATCACATCTCTCAGTGAGAGCATCGGCAGCGAGAGCTGGGTGGAAACCATCTCACACATTCCAAGTCACAGCTGTGTATTGTCATTTTCAGAGTGTCCTTTGACTGTACAACCAACACTGTCTAAAGAAATGCATTTGTCATTACTACTTGTGTCCTCGTGGGATAAATAACCTTACACTTAATCAGGATATAGTGGTTCTAGTACCTTCTCTACTGACAAAGTGAACATAGAATTACACCATAAATTTATGGCATTGGGTAATTAGAAAAAGACAATGTTCTCAGTGGGTGGGACTTACTGCTATTGTCCACATTTTTCTTGGTTTGGGTGTGTGGGAGAACAAAATCATTTACAGCAGTGTGCATTCCCAAATGACATCCACCTGGCCGGTGCTTTGCAAAGCCAAGGGTTGTGTTTCAGCAAATTTTTTATAATGTAAAAAACAATTACTGGAGGCATATTAGCAACCTTGGAATTTTAATTGCTGATTACCTCACCCAGCTAAGGTTGTTGTTGAAGATGATTCACTTAAGTCTGATTTAAGTATTTTGTCAGAATGTAATCTGAAGGATTTATTTGAAGGTACATTCAATGCACTTTTCCCATCTTGGTGGTAAAAGGCTCAGTGACTATAAATAACAAGAAGATGTATTTTAGTCAAGGACTAAGGTTGTCTTCCAACATTTGTTTGCAATAAAGGTGCTTAATTGGACCAACTTGCCTTAAGAGTGTTTTCTGTGTTCTTCTGCTCCTAAAGGAACACAAATTTCTGTCATTTTCCTCAAACTTTCATGTGTTCTGTTGAAGAATTTCACAAAAGTGCTCTTCCACAGGCGACAGATTAGTCCTATGCTATTGCCTTTATGAAGTAACTAAACTGTTTTTTGGGAATGCAAGGCTTTTTAATTTTCTTCAAAGAGCTGTGCTTATGCTGTTAGCTTGAAACTTTGTATCTTATGGTTTGACTGGCTATAATGAAGAAAACAGCATAATTTTCATATCTCTGAAATAAGAGTATACTTGACTAATACTAAACAAACAAGCAAATTCATAATTTGTTTCATGAAAAAACTTGCTTCCCCAGTTTGAATAATTATGAGAAACGTAAGTCATTTGTCTGTAGCATCAAACTTTGTTTAAGTGAATTGTTTATCCTCTCAGTGGAACAAATCACTGTTGCCAGACCAGATAATAAACATTTGGAAACTGGTGCCTGCAGTACCAAGACATAAAAATATAGGGACTGCTAAGATAAGGAAAAAAAAGAAAGCCCAAGCCCTCAAATAAGAATAAAAGGATGAGGTGGATAGAAATACAGTAAACAGGTCTGTTTACAACCAGCTTATTTTGCCTATAATTATTGTCCCCATATTTGTCTGTTTGCTCCAATTACAGGACAGTTGTCCTTTGTGATTTCCTATCAGCCAAATAAAACAATCCATTTTCTGAAGATGCTAGAAATTAAAATCCGGTGAATTCACAAGGCATTCCCCTGTATTTTGTTAGTTACTATGGCATTTGCCTGCTTATTTGGATGTGCTGCTGTTCAACAATAACTACATCCTTTATGTTCCTGCTGGAGTTTGCAGTTTTGTTTTTGTGCCAGAGCTGCGTTATGTTGGATGAGAGTAGGTGGGTCGTTACCCGGGGGGTGGAGAAAGGACAAAGGCAGCTGATGTTGCAAATGTCACCTTTATCACCCACACGCTCTCAGTCATTCAGGTGTTCATCTGTCATGGAATTATTCTCTAATGTTGGAGCTAACACCTTCAGTTGCTGACTGGTGTTTGCTTCCATTTTCCTAAGAAAAAGGCGGAAAGGACAAGTAACCTTTATCGCCTGGGTGCCATCCTGACTCACTGTATCCCTACACATAGGACAAGTATCTGATCCAGCAGATGTCACAGCTGAGATCTGAGGAACCTGCATTAATAAGTAGGATGTGGGCAGAGGGTCCCGGGAATGGGAAGTGGCCGAGCAGCCTGGTCCCGTGGGGGGAGCTGTGACACCACAGGAGAGGCTGCTGGGGCATGGGCTGCTACATTTCTGACAGTCTCTAGGTTTTTTATTTAGCCCTGAGTGGTACAGGCTTGGACAGGGTCATAAATCCATAGCAGAGAAAGTGTAGCTTTGGGAAAAAAAAAACAGATTAACTGAAAGAAGTCTTTCCTTTTGATGTCAGCAAGGTGAGTATTCTCTGTAGGAACAAGTAACCTGTCCTCTCCCACTGTCAACTCAAAATAATTACCTTGCCTATTGAGTCTTTTGGGGCATTTTTAACTTTGAGTGAGTTCATTTTAGTTTTGCTGCCTGAGTGCTGGAATAGAGCTATGTCCATAAAATGAGCAGTTCAGTCTGTTTGCCGTAATTCTTTTCTTTCAACAGAGTTCCTCCTGGAACTTTGCTTATCATATGCTTGCTATCACTTACGCTGGAAGTTGTTCTTGGAACTATACAGATTGAGCTAGTCTTGAAGTATGTAATTGTTCAGCCTTCCAGTCTCACAAGGGATTTATTATCTTCAGGAACAGTTAAACTGCCAGGAACCTTGGACATACTTTAAAGATGGCAGAAGGCTCAGCCAAAGGCAGTTTCCCATTGCCTGCATCTGTCAGAGCATTTCAGCATGATGAGCTTCAGAAATGAGTCACTGGTCAGAGCTTGGGACTGTCATTCAGGAGATTTAAGATTGTTTCATGGAGATTTGCAACCCCCTGCTTTTCTCATGTAGGAAAAGAAGAGAAGATTTGTGTTCCTTCATTTAAGCTATTAATCTTGACTACCCTTTAAATAACAGTTAATGAGGGTCAGCATTCATTCATTCAGTCAGAGTAGTCAGATCAAGATAATTTGTGTTGCTCTGCACAGACAATGTTGGCTATTTTTGGTGGTACCCAACAACAGCTCATCCTCTGAAAATATTGTGGTTCTTCAATTTCCTTTAAAAAAACAAAATCAAAAGAGAAATAATTTCTCTTTTGTTGTAAAGACTTTTTGCACATCATAAAAAGATCATCATAAAAAGATAACTTGCAATTGTTTTTGCAGAGCTATTTCCTTTCAGTGGATTTATCCTTGGACTAGAAATAGGACTTCAGTCCTCCCTACTCATTACCTGCTGCTTTGTTTTACTCAAGCAGTCTTGGCACAAACCAGCGTGGCAGTATCACCAGCACCATCACAGCAAATAGGTACTTCCTGGTTCTGCTGCGAGTGAAGCAGGAAAACCTGCTGCTTTTGGGTGGTCAATCAAGAGCAGCTGCCTGCACCTAGAAACCTCCCCTGGTGTGGATGAGCTTCTCCGGGTGTGGAGTGTGTCAGCAGTGTGACTGATGTGTGGAGTCTCCCCGGGGGAATGCCTGTCAAATCATTGTCATGCTGCCTCCTGCCAAGTGATCATGGGGACACTGCCAAAGCTCAGGGGAGAGCTTTTTGTCGGTCTTCTGAGCTAGAAATGAGGTATTGTTGTGAGATGGAGAAGTTGGTGGGAGAAGAAGGCATTTTGCAGACAAGTGGGTGAATGATACTCTAATAATGGTAACACTGGAGGATTGAGAATTCAGTTCACTGCTTGTGAGTGTTTTAGGGCTGAGGGAGGTGATGCTTTCACACTGAGGTCTTCATGCAGTGCCTTGCTGGGTGTGCTTATATTTGTCTAGTGTGGCATCAAGTTTTGTCCTTTGAGAACCCTTGACTGACTCATCTTGCTTAGCTGTGGAGCTATTCTGAAACATGATTGTCAAAAAAATAGAACCAAAGCACAGCTCTGGTACCACGTCTGCAATTTTGTTACATATTTAATTTAAATATGTTATCATATTTAATTTATTGAAGAGTCTTTTCACCTGCCATCTGAGTCAACCTGGATGGATCCTGTTTGGCCAGAGAGAAAAGACAGCTGGGTGCAGTCTGTCAGCTGCAGGCTGCCTGAGCAAGTAATTACATGTGAACTCACCCTAAGTTCCAGGGAATTTTTATGTGCAAGAACCGAATTTGGCTCTAAATAATCTTGGCTTCAGTAAGCTACCCTACAAATGACCCATGTTTCTATATCATCTCTTTCTAATCAATGCTTAAGCTCTCATTTCCTTGCAAGGGGACAGTTGTGTTTTTGTCATGCTTCCAGAATCTGCATGGATTGTCAGGTTAGGAAATTCTGCTTTCCCAAAAGCAACATCTTATTGCTATGCTGGCTGGTGGTTCTTATCTCTCTTAGGTGCTGTAAAGTATTTTCTTACTGGGTGGCATTCCTGGTGCTGTGTGAATGAGGTGGTGTTTTCTCCATGTTTAGTTTTGTGTCAGGCCTCATCTCTCTGTGTGAGAAAATTCCCAGGAGTGTTTAACGGACGCGTGCGGACAAATCTCCTGCACGCCCCATAAAGCACTTTACTATGGGCCACTATAAAGCAGTCATTACAGAGCAGTGTTTAAACTTCTGAGATTAACACAGTCTCTCAATTGCACTTACTTATTTTTATAATGTGTAATTTAGCAACTGAACTGTGAAAAGTTATGGCATAGCGAGGTCTTCTTAAAAACAGTGGTTCCAACTGTGCTTTTAGGTTTCTTTGCTGTAAATCTGGAGCAATTCCATTCCGTTAGTTAAAAGAAAGGGGGAAAATGGGATAGTTTCTGGGAGCTGCTCAGATGGTGTATCTGCATCTGAAGTGTATTGTCAGGTGTTGGCATGGCACATTTTCCACATTTATGGAAAGCAAAGAACTTGTGCCTGATTTCTCAGGAGCCAGATTTGGACAATGCTGTTCCCTGCATGCAGAACACTTTGGCAGTTGCCATTTTGCTCAGGGAGTTGTACAATGATATTTTTTCCTGGATGAAGAAAGTTTGATCAAGCCTCTGTCAGATGCTTTTTTCTGTGGCCACCACACATCTAGATAGCCATGAGATCCTTCCCTGCTAGTAACCACTTCCAACTGAACTATCCCATCAGGCTATTTCAGAATACTTGTTTTCTTCCCAGCTCCTCCATGTAAATATACTGAATTGACCAGCAAAGTTTTGACCATGACTGTCTTTGTTTTGCAAAGTCCTCTTGTAAACAGGCTCTGTGGGGCTTCCCCAAATAGCCCCATCAGTGCAACTGAATGGGAGCAACAAAGGCATAGGAAATGAAATGTCCATTCCCTTTCTTATTCATGTAAATGATAGTTTATCATACTGTTTATTAGCTTCATGTAGTCAGGATCTGTGATGGTTCTTAAACATTTTATTGCTTTTTTTTCCTTTAATGAGCTGCAATAAAACATTTCCTTACCCGAGTGCTTACTCAGTGGTGAGGCATTCTCCAAACTTAGCGTTATTATTGATATTAATTAGTCATTACCCTAAGGTAATGGCAAAGGCTGTCATCACAGCACAAAGCAGCCATGATATATCTTTACCAGTTCTGTCTCTCTGCAAAATATTGCTTTTTAAGACTATGTGGGATTCCTGGAATGGACAACTTCAAGTCATCCATAAACATGGTTTTAATAATGATACCTGGTTTCTTTATAATTTCTCTCCTGAGTGGATGGGCAATGATGTACAAAGGTACAGTACTCAGGTGGTACAAGTGTGAAGGTAAGGAATGGAAACATGAAAAGGCTTCCTGGGTCATCCCTTGGAGCAGCAGGAGGATCTAGAATCACAGAATCATGGAAAATAGGGGCAAATGCAGGAGCAGATGGTTACTGCACGTGCTCTGTGAAAGTGCCTACTTGGAGGTAGGAACGGGGAATTTAACACCTGTGTTCCAAGGTCTGCCAGTGGCTTGGTGTTTGGGTCACTTGGCATCTTATATTGAATGTTGAATCATTTATTTGGAGGCTTTTCTACCTGAACATGTGTAGAGGGTTTCTGTCTGTGGTAAGAGGTTTTAATGAAGATATCTGCTGTCACTGTAGTAATGCTGTTGCAAGTCTCTTAATCACTTCTAGACTTCCTAAAGCAGTGATCAAAAACTAGTGGCCAGTTTTCTTTCATCTCTGGAAGTGGAAGCAAGTAGAGCTGGCACAGCTCTGAAGTTGTGTATGGAATTAGCAGGTTTGAGCACAGCTCGGAGGTGGGAGTAATTCCTAATTCCTCTCCAGGGTACAGGTGAGTCTGTGGCTGGGAGAATCCATGCTCCTCTGCCCCAGCAGAATCTCTGTTTTGTTTTCTGTTCTGGATTGTTGTCTGCAGCCACCAAAGGTGATGATCCAAGGGGAAATCACAGAGTGTTCACTGACACTGTGTTTAGAGCTGTGAAACAGAATAGGGAGAGAAAAGGCCAAATGAAGACATGTGTGTGATCCTCTGCTCTGTCTTCTTCTGTTCCAACAACACAGAAATGAAATGTTTCCCTATCCCTAGACCAGGACATCCACCTTTCAGATACTCTGACTGGGCTCCTCTCAGCTCAGCCATGAGCACAGGTGTGTGCAGGACTGGCCTGGGCACAGAGAGCTAACAGATAAAATTTGTAGCTATGTTTTTTTGCTTCAGCTGTTGAAACTTGCCTAAGAAAGAGCCTTTCTTACCTGAAAGAACTGTTGTTCTTTCTAGGTACATACAAACAGTTGATGTGACTTTCATCAGCTGACATGAGGGGAAAAGGTGTAAGATAAAGTATATTTTTATGTTGAACTGTTTTATGTGTGCTTTTAGAGATTTTCTGCAGAAGATGTTTGGCCATGTACTTGGGTACTATAATCAGGTATAATTCTACTGAGGTGAATTCTGACAGATTATATTAATTTGGGTATGACCCAGGATTGTAACATCCTGACAGTATAAACTGGCAGCTTTTGATTTTCATTCCCTTGTACTGACAAGAAATCAGATCTTTATTTATCTATCTGTCCAGTTCCAATGAAAATTAATTGTTTCATTGTCACCTAGTATTAATTTATAATTTTGCTACAGGTTTTCTTTTAAGGTTGAAGAAGTTTAAATACAGAATTATTTTCACCCTTTGTGTCTGCCAACCCACCCATGGATGTGAAATAGCTGTATCTGGTGCCAGGGGAGTTTTCCAAAAATGTCTTTTATGGAGGCTGTAGGATTTCCACACTGGTACAGGAATGACACATTACTGATGGGAAATTGCTTATTTTTTATAGAAAAAAATTGTCTTCTAAAAGTTTTGTCTTTCCTTGATCCACAGTGCCAGAGGAACATGTTGAGGCATGCCCTTTTCTGTTTGCTTTCAGCAATAATGGGAATTTTTCAGTTAAGTATGAAAAAATGGAAATTTTCTTTCTTTTTGCCCTCTCAAGTATGTTTAGGTAACTGAAGCACATTCACACTTGGAGAGATGGGGCTGTTTTGCAAGGGAAAACCAAAACATTCCAGTGCAGCTCCTCTGGTGTCTTAAGTTCAAGCCACAGCAGGAGGTGCAGATATCCAAAGGGAATGCAGTAACTTTTTGGATCTTTTCTTTGGAAGAAATAATAAGATGAGTCACAGTTAACCTGTTCAGCTAAGTCAGTAAGGCTCTGGGGGATGAGAGAAGAAATGGGTCATTCTTATTTCTAATTGTTTGCTCTGCAGAAAATAAACCTTTTCTCTTACATCCCCTCAGGTCCAATCAATACGTTTGAGTTCATCACTGCAGGAAGCATAAATTGCTTCTTTTCTTACAACCTTCTCTTATACATCCCTCCTTGATATGTCCAAGCCTGATGTGATGATTGTGCTTTGATTATCTTGCTCTGGCAAATCAATGGGCTCTGCTCTCCAGGAGAAAAGGGCTTTCCTGGGCAAGTGTCAGAATGTTGGCACAAAGTATTTTGTTCCTCTTACATGATTAATGTGGAAGGAGTGTTTTTAAGTACTTTGTAATTTGTAACAGTGAGAATTGCAATGGAAAACATGCCATAGCAGAGGCAGCCAGGGCCATAAAGTGCTGTTGTTGAGGAGTGAGGACTATTCTAACACAGGTGATGTCTCCAGGGGGTGTATTCCTCAAGGACTGGTGGGTGGATTAGCAGTCAAACCTTTGAGGAGTACGGTGAAAGCCAATATGTCCATGGTGACAGGGACACAGCTGGAATTAAGAAGGATGACTAGCACATCCAAACCTTTTTTAAAGGATTTTGGTTGTTTTTTTCTCTAATGATCTTTTCTGGTTTTCATTTATTTAGCTGTCTCAAGAGCTCATGCCTTTCAGGCAGCAGAGGTGTCTGCCCTGGTGTCTCAGAAAATGAGGTTTTGTCTTTAATCCCTCACAGAGGGAGCTGCGCACTGGTGCTGTGGGTGAGCAGGAGATGGAATGTCCCCTTGCTCTCTGCTTCTCTCAAGTCCTTGTGGAAGTCATCTCAGCAGAGCTTTGCTGCTTTCTGCTTTCATTTTTTCATCCTCTCCACTTTGATGTCACCATGTGGCTTTGAAAAGAAATGTCTTGAAGTTGAATGGGCGTGTGGAAAAAGTAACCCATCCTTCAAAATGCAGGTCAGGGTGGTGCTTGTTCAAGGAGTAGCACCTGAAGGTCAGTTCTGTTATTCCATGACTCCCTTTGTTGATATGTTTTCCCAAAAGCCAGTAATCTCCAAGGAAGAAATGTCCTGTCTGGGAAAATAAAGCAAGACATGTAAATTGCTTTAATGGGGTGCTCTAGTACATTTATATCTTCTTAAAAGGAAGCTAAACCACATGCATGAGATGACAGATGAGTTTATTTTCACATGTGGATTTAATAACCTACCAAGATGTAGCTGCATATTTAGTGCCCAAAGTCATCTCCAGGAAAATAGTTCCCTGGGGTGAGGTCAGTGTCTGCTTACAGCCAAGGGAATGAGCTGAAGGGGTTTGTCAGTGGTTAACTTGGTTAGGAGGCAGGATATAGTTTATAGTTTATATGATACTGAACTAATCAGGGTGATGTGGAAATTAATTTTATCTTCTACAGAACAGAGAGAGTGTAAGTGCCCCTGAGACCATCTGGGGTTTAAAACTCTGAGGAGTTGGAAGGAGCTGACTGCTACTCTGTTCTCTTTGTAGTACTGTTTGTTACTCTTTCCAGATATTTATTGGATCATAGCTGTAATTAAATTTGTGCTGAAAATGTACAGAGCACCCTGTACTTAGTGTCACATGAAACCGGAGATCCTCTACACTGAAGCAGTACAGTGGCAGGTCCTTGGCCAAAACAGCCCCCTTTGGAATGGGAGATAATCCAAAAAAGACTCCCCTATTGATATGGCACTTGCCAAGTTAAAGCACAGGAAATTGTGAATTTTGGCTCCATCCTGTTTGACCATTTACACTATCTCCTTATCAATGTACCTGGCCTGGTTCTGGGAGATTGGATGGTGTCTGGATACAAGAGGTACAATTTAGTGCTCCCAACTGCTTGAAAGGGACTGGACAGTGATTTGTGAGCGCTCTGGCGATGGGTGAGATAAAGCTCTGCAGTGGGGATGTCCTCTGCCCTGCCTCCACCCTGGCCAGAGCTGGGCCAGGCTCCCCCGTGCACACCTTGGAGCAGGAGCTGAGTGCAGGCTGTGACCTGATCATCCCTGAATCATGGGCTGTCTCAAATCCAGATTCAAGTATCATGGCCTGTAGTAGATGACAGAAACAAATCAATCTGCTGCAGTCAAAAGCCTATAGATGCTTCTCTGGGAACTCAAACAGCAGATTTGGTTTGGTTTGGTAAAACAGGGGCTGAGAGCTGAGATGACAGTGCTCACACCCTGGGGAAAGCCTGTCCCTGTGGGGGACAAGCAAGAAACAGGAGAGTGAAGTAGTCCAGGCTGGGAAGCTCAGCTGTGTTTGCCCTGGGATAAATTTTATTAACTTAAACACATCAAAGCATAAATGTACTGTCTTACTCCTGGACTCAAGCTGGCTCAAGCAAAGCCATCCTGAGAATCTCTTCCCAGCCCTCCTGCCCAAGACTGGCTGGTGCTCCTGTGCCAGCAGAGATGTCCCCAGGAGCCACATTTGCAGCCTGCCCCTGACTGGAATTACCTGCTCTCCAGACACCTGTGGCGCAGCTGTAATGCTGGGAATGCTTGGCACCTCGGGAGGTACTCAGGACTGAGTTAATTTAATTATTCTCCTGCTCATTGGCTTCAAACCCCACTTATAGATAGTGAGAAGGTGCCTTGTCCCTATCACAACTGATGGCAGCCAGCCAGTAGAAGTCTGCCTGGCAGGAGTGGGAATGAAGAACTGGGCCAGAGTGGGTTTAGCTTCAAGGCACTGGACAAAACAAAGAGAAATAGAAATTACTGCCTTTAAAACTGCCGACTCTGGTCTTTATGGATGTTCCCCTAGAAGTGTCAGGCCAGGAGCCACAGCTCTGTGAGTTAGAAAAGCCTGTGGAATTGAGAAGAAATGTGAGAAGTACTTCTCACCCTTGCCTGTGTCCAGGCTGGATCTGAGTCAATAAAGAGAGTCCCACTGGCATCACAACCCAACATTTCAGACTGATACCTCATCACAGCCCAGTTTGAGTGCTGGCAGCCAGGCCAGATGGGACAGGGAGTGCAGCCATGGTCCCAAGCAGAGCTTACAACTAGCAAACTCAGCTCATGCATGGCCTGAGTTTGAGCCCAAGTGAGGTAACCCTTGTGCCTCTCCCCACTGTTTTACAGTCTTTCTACTAACCTCGTCATTATCATCTTTTATGGCATCCCGTGTGCTGTTGAAAGCATCAGAGGAGGAAATGAAGGGCCCTTTACTGTCCAGGCTCTGTGCTCACATGTCCCCTGACGAGCTATTCTCTCCTGGCCATGCCTGTAAGGGGCTTCAATTAATATTGCATGGGACATGGAAGAAAGAAGAGAGAAAGAAAAAGAATTGCTAAAATACTGTTAGAGATCTCCCTGTCTATTTCCCATCATGTCCTACAGCTTGTACAGCTCCACTGTCCCATTCTATGACAGATTTAGACTTAGTCTCTTTCCTTTTCTGGCTCCAATTCACTCTGTCCCATATGATTGCAACTCATCTTTGCATCCTGACTGCACCTGGTGAACATTTCTTAGCTGTGGCCATCAATCTCTGCTCCTTACTTCACTTCAAGTTATCACTAACTCCCTCTCCTTTCCTCTTTGTTTTGGACCCTCTGGGAAGGATGAGTGTGGGTCCAAGATACACTTTAAAAGGGTCTTTTCTAATCTCCAGAAGTATTTGGACCAAGTCCACTTTGGGAGAGCTCTTGTGTGAAACTGTCCCAGCAGCCGTCTCTACAGACAAATAACAGTTTAATTAGGGAGCACCTCATCTTTCTTGTTCATAAAAGATGAGCCACTCTGTGTGTTTGGTAAAGGGGGAACCGGTTAGGAGAGCAAAAGAGAAGGAAGGAATTCATTTCGAACGTAAGCAAGTTACATTTATCTGATTTTCTCTAATCCATCAATCTTCTGTTATATGGCTCAACTCCTTGGGGCTTGTTTGAAAAGGGGGAATTTACTGCACTGTAAGCCAGGTTTGGCAGATTTGCAAGTGGGGGGCATGGATTGCATCCTAGGAGAGAGCAGGGAACCAGAAAAAGAGGTGGGGGAGCTTGTGAATCCTTCTGCAGAGGTGTAAGCATGCTGTACATTACCAACCCTCCCAGCCACCCCTGGCAACATTTTCAGAGGGGACCTACCTGCTCCACATCCACCTCTTGTACCATGTGGCTATATCAGAAATACCAGCAAATGGGCAATAAATTGATACCCTGGCTCCCTGTACACCTCCTTCTCCTTGGAGAAACCTTTGGAACATTTCCCAGTAGACCTGTGCTTGATCAGGACTCCTGGCTGGAAGTGCAGCTTGAATTCCTGCTGAATATGCAGAATTCCATGGGAAGCATGGACTCTGCAGCCAGGGAAAGCAGATGCAGCACATCCCAGCAGACAGTTATTGTAGGTGTCCTTCCCAACTGAGAAATGTTTGGGAAACACTTGTAACTCTTTTTCTCAGGTGTTGCAAAGAGGATTTGTTTTGTAAATAGCGAAGCTGTTAATTGCCTTGACTTTATTAAGAGGGAGCCGAAAAGGTGTTAACAAGTTTTTGTTGCTCTGTGCTGGCACTGAGCCAGCACCAGTCCCTCGGAAGGGGGGAGGTTCCAAAGTTGCTCTGAAAGTCCCTTTGCCCTCTAGAGAAGAAAAATTAGGCACCCCTTTAGCCAAAGACTTGGGGTAACGTGTGAATTTTGAGGGAGGGATTTAACTTGATTCACCGCACAGTTCAGCTCCAGGGGATTCACTTTCTGTCGAGCATCACAGACTGGAGTGTCCCCGGGGCAGCACAGCTGGGAAGTCAGAGCTGGAAAAGAGCTTTAAAGGTTGTTTTCTGCCTCAGCTTCTCCTTAGGCACAGGTAGAGGAAAGCTCGTGCACACAACTGTGGGAAGCCCAGGAGTTCAGTAGCTTTGAAAATCAGGCTGCTGGGGTTTAGGGATCTAACTTTAAGCATCTCACTTAAAAATATATTGTTTAAAGCTAGACTTGAGTTTTCCAAGTCACTGAAATCACTAAAATCTTTCCTGTATACCCCAACAAGCCAGACACCCAAATCCTTCCATCTTTCCCTGAAAATTCCTGTTGATAAATCCTGCAGAAGGCATGGAATGGATGCTTTTTCATCCTCCCCTCTGGGACTGGCACCAGCAGCAGGTAACCAGGGGCTGATTCAGGCCCTTTAACTTTTTCTTGCTGAGGGTTGGTTTTGCAAGTGGAAAAGGACCTGTGACTTGTTTTTTAAGACTTTAGAGAATTGCTGGCACTCGCTGGTTTCCCTGCACCAGATGCAGCGTGACCGGGAATCTACACTGCATATGAAAAGGTCACTTACCCTGTTCAAGAGAGGAGATTCTAACACTTGTCAGCTTGAGTGATGGAGCTCTGCATGGAGAGCCATAATATTCATGTCAGAGAATTGCCAAGCCCTTGCGGAAGTGTTGAAGATGGATGGCCTGGGGATATACTCCTGACACTTTAATACTGGGGGAGGATACAGCACAAACATCTCATACGGAATTATAATCCATGAAAGGGCACTGGGGGCATAAATTGAAGGTAATCCAGCAGGCAAGGAGTTTAACAGCTAAAGGGGGAAGCAGGCTGGAGGAAAGGAGGGATGCTGGTGGGATGCAGTGGGGGCTGTGGTGGGGGAAGGAACAGCCCCCAGCTGGGGTGGGACCAGGGCAGGAGGGAGCAGTGCCAGGCCAAAATCACTCCACCTCTGCCAGCCATCCACCTCCAAACTGCTTTGCAAAATCATCTGCAGAACCTACACTTCACGTATTGTATAAATTTGATTCTCTGCTTGCTGATGGTCACTGTGCAACAGTGTGACCTGTTGAGGAGAGATCCTAGGGCAGGTACTTCAATCTCCAAGCAGAAGTGTCCCTGCCAGCCTGCTGGGAGAGTCTGTGGGGGCACACAGTGGCAATGACAGTGTGAATTCCCTGCTGGAGCCATCCTTGCACTCTCTTCTGTGAGAGGGAGCAAAGGAAACAGCACAGATTTGTTTTCTGTGCCAGCTGACATCCTCAACCCCCACACAAATACAGCCCCAGCCTGGCTCTGTGTGCTGGGCAGCCCTGAGTCCATCTCTGTTGATACAGGCTGGTATCTGCACCCCAAACTTCACCTTCTTCCGTGCACTGATGGAGGCAACCTCAGCCAAGGCCATGTGAGTTATGCCCATGCTCCTGCCTGAAGGGGAATGAGACTGTGGGGGCATTTCCACCTGCTGGGAAGGAGAAACCAGAATAAAACTGGGGGTTACTGTCCCTGGTGAGGGTGCTGGGATGGACACCTGGACAGTAGCACAGCATGGCCAAGAGGCAGCTGGTGAAACAGTGACAGGGTTGGCTCTGGGTTAGGTGGGAAGGGCTGGGAAAGCTTGTGGGCTTAGCCTGGGCTGTTATTGTGGTACAAGCACTCAACACTGATTTTCTGACCCTCTGTTAGTTGAGCAGGTGCCTCTGACATAACCTTGCCCTGGTGTGTAGTAATGCTATAGCTGGCCTACTTTATTTCATCCTTTAGCTTGTGTTTCCCTTTCTCACTAAAAATGGACTGTAAACCATCCCTCTCCCACAATAAAGGCACAGATAAACTCTGGGGATACTGGTGTTAAACCTCCAGAAAGGCAATGGTGATTCAGAGCTGATTCAACTGCTCTTCCACAGGTTTCTTATCATAGAGGGTGCTCTATCCATGTAAGTGGCTGGTCAAACATGAAGATGCTGCTCCAGATCTGTCCAACTGGCTCCACAGCCCTGCCTGAAGTGCCCCTGCTCCAAGGAAGAAGCACTGGTGACAGCTCTTGGGTGACAGACAGCAGGACTTTGGGTTGAATTCATGCATCAGCTGGCCCAGAGTAAGATCTTTTGCTTTTCATTGTTATTCATTTACAATATTATTACTGTGAGACAGTGGTCAGGTTTCTCCTCAAGGCTTTAGAGAGCCAGCCCATCCCTTCCTCCAGGTGTGCAGTGAGTTGTAGGTGGTTTGGATCAGTGCTCCAGATTGGAGCTTACTTTGGGTGATCATAAGCAAGCATGTGCAGGTTTGAAGGCACCACCAGCCCCTGTGAATGCTCTTTGGCTGCAGTGGGAGAAGGAGCCTTTAGAAAGCAGCCAGAGACAGGACTGTGCACTGCTGGGTGTGCTTGTGTTTACTTTGAAAACTGCTCTGCAGGAGTAAAGAAACTTCCCAGGTAAAATCACAGCTGAAATGATGAGCTCAGTCCTGTGGCATCCTCAGAGTTTGTTACCCTGTGCCCCATGGCATTTGTGAGGGTTATTACAGAAACCACAGCAGTAGGTAGGGGTGTCAGGGTTCCCTGACAGTGCTGTGATGGATTAAGACAATCCTGAATTTCTATTGTTTTGTAGTGAATGTAGTGAGAATTGATGACTGTTGTATCCAAGCAACAAGGGGGAGGATGAGGAAGCTTCAGCTTCTCCAGGACTGTAATATCTCTGGCAAGGTGCCACTCTAAGCCATAGAGTTGATTTTTGTATTTGTTCAGTCTTGATATTGTCTCTGCAAGGCATAAAAAAGAGGATGGAAATCTGTGTCATGGGATGGCGTGTAACTTTCTCTTGAGTTTGCTTCAGTTTGTATTTGGTCTCTGGCTTTTGGGTGTGATTTGCTCGTTGCCTTAGAGAGTCTGGCTACCAGAAATGTGAGTAGCTTTGATGACAAATTTAAGGACGAACAGTTCATCTCCAGCATTTAAATACATTGGGGTGGATATGAATGCTGAGTCAGTGGGAACAGGAGGGCTCAGTGGGAACAGGATTGGTCTTGGCAGTGCTATCTCTACTTCCCTCTCCAGCCCTGTTTCCCTGGGATGGAGCCTTTGTCTAACAGAGGTCTGGTCTGGTGCTGTTGCTGCCTACAAACCTGTTGCTTCTTATTTTCTGCATTAATATTAGTTTGGAAAGATGCTGCACGAAATGGGTAAGATGGCACACAGCATGTCCTGCCCATTCCTGCTCTCTGGGAGCCCTCATCTCCTGGGATTTACCTGTGTGGTTTATTAACCTGCTGCTGATATACAGCAGGAAGGGGTTTTTGTGTGCTTGGGAGTTATCCTGGTGAAATAGTTTCCCTCCTCTGAAAGCACATGAACAGGGACTGTTGTGTGCTCTCTATATCCTCATTTTGTGGGATATGTGGGATATCATACCTGTGTCTGCAGCTGCTGGGTCTCTGGAGCACAGTCCAAACAAATACAAAAAGAGACTCATGGGGTAGTATTTGTGCAGACAAGTCAACCAGTGCTCAAGATGCAGGAAACGAGCTTTGCTTGTCTGTTTTTATCATGCCCAGTTCAGCCTAAATTTTTTGGGGTTGCAACTGCTGTTGTAGTACCACTGTTCAAAAATCTTGGGGTATTTTGTTTTGGTGGGGTTACTTACTAGAAATAGCTGCCCTATAGCTGAAGGCAGCAAAGTCCCCCTAACTGATGGCGTCACCCTTCCAGCTTTAATAAAACCCACTTTGCATAAAATAAATGCATGGAAGCCAGCTATGCTTCCCAATCGTGTGTTTTGAAAGCTGAACTCCCTGATCTGACTCTCTTGTGTGTCGAGGCTGTGTTTACACAGGGAGCCATAGGGAGACCTGGATAAAATAGCACTGAAGCATTTGCAGTGTGGGTGTAATGTGTTGGCAGAGCTGTAGGGTGATTTTTACACTTGTCTCTCCTCCTCCTCCTCCTCCTCCTCCCCTGTTTGGAGAGCAAACTTTGTCGAGCATCCTTGCCCTGCACGGTGATGTGTGTGATGGCACACCCCTGGCTCCCTCCGGAGCAGCTCTGCCTCCAAGGAGCAGGACCTGTCCTGGGACAGCAGCAGCCAGCGCTGTCCCCTCCTGCCCTCCCCGACCTGGTCCGGGCTGTTAGCACCCGGAGCAGCAGGGAACCAGCAGACACATTCACAACTGTCCCCAAGTTTTCTCTCCTGCTCCAGTTCAAAGGGTTCCTCTCGTGCCTCCAAGAAATTTGCAGTGAGCACCGATGGTGACGCTTTCCACATCAAAGCAGGGCAGCCTCGCATTGTCTGGGGGATGTCGGGGTCGAGGCAAATTAAAGAGATCTTGGGAGCTTCAGAATCGGCTTTAGCCAGGCTGTGTCTGCATACTCAGCACTTGGGAAGGGCGAGATTATGGTGATAGGTACTAAAGGCAACCCTCCGGGGACTGGGGGCTGGAGCCAATTTACTGAGATCCAGGAGAACAAACTCATTGCCCTTGGTGGCCTTTGGATTAATGATGAGGAAATTCGTGGAAATGCTGGGTTTTACACAGAAAGGGAAAATTTTGCAGCTAAAATCATACTGCTAGGAAGCCAGAAAGGAAGAAGCCAATTCTTTTCATTGTGGTTTATTGCAAAATACAGTCCAAAATCTAACTCTTAAGGGATACCTTCAAAATACATAGTGATAACAGATTGTGCTAAGCAATAATACAACTTATTAATAAAAAATATTAGGCATAAAGTATTCTGAATTATCTGCTAATTTAAAACAAAAAAAGTGTAGGAACTGTAAACTGCTTAATTTTGTCCAGTAAAAATGCATGAAGCTGTTGTCTATTTGGGGCAAGACTTCTTGTGCCAAAATACAAAATTCAAAAAGGAGGAGAAAAAAAAGGGGGAGAGGGAAATATGTAAACACTGGCTGTAAACTTTTCAAAGCCCTCAAGAGGCTGCAGCTGTGGTAATACACACCATGACACTGTCAAACCTCCTCTCACATCACAAAGTGCATTAGTTTTCCTCCAGAAATGCTGCCAAGCAGTTGCTGTGCATGAACAGCCGGGACCTGAGGCTGCAGGGATGGGATCACCTGGCTGGAGCCACTTTTGGCCACAGCACCTGTTCCCACCTCTCTGTCTGCCAGGCTGGAGCCCCACTGCTGGCATTGGCAAACCCACCGGGGGTTGAGCCCACCTAAACCACGAAATTCCTCCCTCTGTCCAACACACAGATAAAGTGACTCCCAAGAAGAGAGAAGCTACAAGTAAATGTTGAGGAAAAAACATGGAAGCAAGATGGACCATGGTCCCTCAGCGCCCGCGCCTTGTGCTTCCTAATCCCACGGCATCCATCCACAGGAGACCCCATCACCTCACACGGTGCACGCTCAACCCTCCAGCCCACAGGACACTCCTTGCCCAGCGTGAGGACACCAAAGTGTCCCCTATCTCCTGTGGCCCCTGTTTCTCTGCCGGATGTGGTTGGGGGCGGTGGAGTCGCGGCGGGTGCAGAAGTGCTTGGCCACCAGTGTCCGGCACTGCTCGCAGCGCACCGTGCAGCACCAGTGGAACTTGCAATTGCAGCTGGCCACCACCTCCGTCCTCCGCTCCTCCACCCGCAGCCCGCACTCGGTGCAGAGCCGCCGGCAGCTCCTCTTCTCCCACTGGGAGAGGTTCTTGCCGGTCTGCAGGCACTCGCGGCCCTCGGTGCCGTGGTGGCCCAGGCTGGCGTTCCTCGTGCAGTAGTCTGGGGAGTCCTCCAGGAAGACGAGCTGGGTGGCGTGGATGTGGTGGAAGGTCTCTGCCGTGGCCCCGCGGCTGTCGGCGCTGTTGCCGGCTCTCAGGCGTCTCTTGTCCATCTCCAGCTTGTGGGCTTGGTCGTATTTGATCTTCAGGTAATTGCCGATCTCACGGAACTCGGCGAGCTGCAGCCAGCAGGTCTGGATGCTGCAGCTGCCCGACACCCCGTGGCACTTGCAGGCTCTCTTCATCGTGTCTTTCACCGCCTCGGTGGAATGAGGTGAGGAAATTAGGAAATCTCAAAATCAGGCTCTGCAGCACTTGTTTTGGGATACTGCATCTAAATTTGGGGACACTGCATCTAAAGTGGCTCGTGCTTGGCAGGACTTCAGGTCCTTTCAAGAGCTGATGCTCTTATTCCTGGAAAGCATCTGTCCCAGAGGTAAGTGGGCACAAAGTATTGTCCCCAGCTCTTCCAGGAGAATCCAGGCCAGGAAAAAAGTGCCTTTGTCAGGTCATGCCCTTCTCATGCCGCTCGCCAGCATCAATCCATGTTTCTTTCAGAGGTTTCATTCAAAATGTGTGAAAGTGCTTTGGAATAATCATACCCAGCTTCTCTGCATCTCCTCCAGGCCAAGCACTTCACAGATATTATCTGACTATCTCCCTCTGGTATTTATAAGGTCCCAATCGCTGGTATCTATGTGAGATTAAGCCTGACACACCCTATGAGATAGGTATGTTAAGTGTTGTCATCCTTGTTTTTACAGGCAAGGAGGTTTGGCAAGATGCTGAGAGCTTCCATGGCCCAGGCAGGAGTGGGGGGCGAGTCTGGCTGGCTTGTGAGCAGGGCCAGCTCACACCTGGCTTCCCGGCCAAAGAGCTTGGAAATGCATATTGCAAGAAAGTAAAGAAGGTAGTTCTGGCTTTGTTTTACAGACCAGACAAGCCTAGAGGTGAGTACATAGCCCATGCATTTCTGAATAAGTGGTGTGTGCCAGCAGTTAACTGCATTACACAGCTGCAGAAGTTGGAAGTGGGAACACTTACTGTGACTCCCTGTGTTAAGGTTCAAGGCCAGATTCTGGCTGTGTTTTTTCCCCATGCAACCATGACCAGGCTTGGCCTGTTACAGGAGCCTGAAAATGGGAACCTGAACGGCCTAGATTTTGTTTTCAATATACACATTACTATTCTTACTATTATTATTACTTACAAGTCTCCCAACTTCATTGTTGTGCAGGTTAATCAGCGCGCGGGTATCGTGTCCTGTTTCCAAGGCATCCACAAAGAGCTTGGAAACCTTCTCCCCAAACTCCACATTGTCACTGCATCCTCCCCAGACCCAGCCTCGGCCCCCTGCAAGACAGACACAGGCTTAAGCACAGACCTGCCCCAATTCTGCCCTGAAGTCTGTGTGGCTGTGTGTGGGGACAGAGGGTCAGTGTGTCCTGGGACGGTCACTCACCGACGCGGCCGTTCCTGGAATCATCGCAGCCGCAGCTCTCGAAGTCTCCCAGGCTGCAATTCCTGGTGAGGGTGTACATGACCCCGGCAGAGCTGATGGCGTGCACAAAGGAGGTTTCCCGGGTAGCTGGGGGAGAGGGGGGAAAAAAAAGCTGTCACATGCAAATATAGACATCAGTTCCAGATTATCAGGAATTAAGATCTCTTGTGCTGCAAAGGTGCAAGGAGAAAATACCCACAGGCTCTGTGCAAAAGGTAAGGTACTACAGAAATGAAATGTTCATGACTGGATCTTTTCAGGTTTCAGCATCACAGGGTACAGCAATTTGGTATCATATTATGCACATGTCCATACAGGGGAGAGAACTTCTTGCCAGGGGTAGGATTTTAAGGAAATGCCATTGTCCTGCTCTGGCCAAGGTAAATTATTTCTCCTTCCACCTGGAACTCGGTTCATCTCTGTCCTTCCCTGCCTGGGGGGATGTTGTGCTTTGATCTTGCCTGCTGGAGAAAATGGTCATTGCTCCTTTGAACCTGTGCTAACAGCTGTCTGCACCCACACTCCTCGTATAGTCCTTTTTGGCTTTCTGAAGAGATTTAAAGAGAGGTGCTGCTCTGGGTAAAAAGTGACTTCTGCCCATTGAAAGAGATAATATTGAAATATATCCACAGCTTTCTTATGAAGGCAGTTTCTTAGTGCACATCTCTGGTTTCTCCCTTTGCCTCTCCTGCACTTCTCCCCACTGGAAGTTCGTGTGTCTCTATCACTGCACTCCCCGGGATGCTGCACACAAAGGGAGCACACCATGGAGCAGCACTGCGGGAAAGACTGAGCCTGGGATCCCTAGGAAAACGTTAGTGCTATTTATGACACCAATTAATACAGATAACAGAAAAAACAACTGTGATTTTTGGGACAGGAAGGCCCTTTTCCATCAGTCAGTTAAATCAGCTCTCTCCAGAGCACATCCCAGCTGGCACCCAGAGCATCCCGGGCAGGAGCGGTGCCGCAGGTGGAGGTGCACTCACCGCTGCGCAGCCGGTTGTGGGTGGAGAGCTGCAGGGCGCTCTCGGGGCAGTTCCAGCGCTCCCACCCGAACTGGAACTTGCACTCCTCCATCCCACTGTGTGCCCCGGCTGCCACGCTGCTGGAGTACGTCAGGTAAGCCTGGCATGGGAAACAGCGGGGTTAAAATCCACCCTGTTTTAGCATTTATCAGTGAAAACAGACACATAAGCAGGTTGCGAGTCCTTTCCCTCTGTACTTGGCAGGGCTTGGAGCCGATATGCTCTGGGAAGTCTGGTTCCTTGGAAAGTACTATTTCCCATTTGCAAAACAAAATCGCTCCATTTAAATTCCTGACAGTCCGTATGTTAATTACCTTAGGTCCTGTCATCAGAAAGTTATTCACAGACCTGAAACAAAGAAAATAAAATAAATCACCTTACCACAGGCTGAAGAGCACCTCTAAAAAATGCCCTTTCCACCTAGTTGGACCTTACCATGCTGCTGTGTGGAGAATGGCACTGTAGACCCCTGTGATGGAGAGGATGAGGAGGGTGCTTCTCTTCATAGCTGTCACAAGGAGTGGGGTTGGATCCCTTTGGCTGCTCCGTAGCTCTCCACACTGCAGGTCTCTGCACAAGCAGGGCCGCCTCCCTCCACTCCTTCCCAAGGTGAGCTATGGGGATGGAGCAAAGCTGCAGGAACCTCCAGCCCTGATATTTATAAGGTGAAGTTGTGAATAGTCAAAACCCCCCATTCATTTGCTACCCAATGACTTAATGTGGTAAAAAAGCTCCCTCTCCAATGGGTGACAAGGAACCGCCTAAGGTTGCACTTCAAAAGGCGGCGCGGTGTCCCTGGGAGCGGGATGGTCTGAAGGAGAGCAAACTTCCCTAACAATGGGACACTTTTAACTCTCCTCCCCACCACCAGCCATCCCTTTCTGCTGGCCCCAAGTCCTCTTGCCTTCTCCTTTTCATCCTCTGCTTGCCAGCAGAGGCTCCATCCCCACGTCCCTCCAAAACAACAAGCAGATGCATTTCTATAGTTCCCCTGCTATCTGCCTGCTCCCTCCTATGAGAATTCCCCGAGGAGTTTTAACAACCCTTCTGTAAAGATCTATAGGGGAGAGAACTCCCAGGTCTCCTTGGTTAGCAGAGATGCGTTTAACGGCAGGTTTTTTTCCTTCTTGCCTCTCTATGATGAAAGTTTCTGCATTTCCATCCTGATAACAGCGAGCGTGGCTCGGTAGCATTTGGAAATCTCTCTAATTTACGCGGCTGCAGCTTGGGAACACTCTGTGAATCATTTATGTGGTTTTCTCCATGCTCCAACGCTGTAATTATGGGAACAGTTTTCTGGGGTTGGCAATTTCCTTATGGTGAAGGCTGCTGCAGCAAAGGCACGGCTGCTACTGCTGCTTCTCCAGGCTGGAGCTGCCCATAGCCTGAGTGGAATGAGGGGCCTCTGCTGCAGCTGAGCCATCATCTGTGCCTGGGAAAGGAAAATCCTTATCAGAGGAAACCCAAAAAGCCTTTTAGTAGTTACAGTCAGTATCATTAGGGGTTGTGAGGAGCTGTGATGCAGCTGATGGAGGAATGGGGAGATGGTGTTCATGGAAACTTCTTGGTCTGTTTTGCTGTGGGTGAATGGTCCCACTGGGGGCTGGCTCACCCTGGACAGGGATCCTGGCTCCTCCATGGGGCAGTGTGGGTACTTGGCCCCAAAGCAGTGCTGTGCTGTGCCAGCAGTGACAAACAGCCCCCTGGCTCTGCCTGTCACTCACTGTCCCATGGCACACACAGACACAGAACTGCCCATGCTGACTCTTTAGCTCTGTGGCAGGCAGAGGTGATGCCGTTTTCCTCCTCCTGTCTGCTCCCTGACTGACCCTGGGGTACACCCATCTCCCTGAGTTAATCACTGCTGCTGCAAGGGGACTGATGAAAGAGTGGCAAAAGTGAGGCTCAAGGGAACGGGGCTGCACTGGACATGGCACCTGGGGAGCTGCCCCACAAGCAGAAGGGGACACACAGGGACAAACCCCATCTTCACACGCAGGCAAGTGGCCACAGCCAGCAGTGCAATCCCCAGGCAGGAGCATGCACCTCAATACCTTTGAGAAGTAATTTTCTGTCCTGTCTGAGCATTGCAGAGCCAGCAACCTGCCCTGGGGTTTCAGCTGGTGTCTGAAGTGCAGGCCAGTGGGTTCAGCTCCCGCTGCTGGAGCCCTGTCACTCCTCTCTCTCCTGCCTGGAGCAGACAGACCAGCTCCTCACTGCTCCTGGCTGCAGAAAGCTCAGGGATCCTCCCTGTCCTGCTGCCCCTCAGTGAGTGAGGGAGAGCCCTCTCCCTCCAGACTCTGCAGAAGGGAAACCTGGAGTCACTTGAGCAAAGCCACAAACAACCCGTTTGTAACCAGAGGATTAAAATTGCAGATTGGTTGAAAAGCAGGGATGCAAAATACCTTCCAAGTGAGCACAAAGCTGGTGCAGTCCCACCAGCATGGAAAACCCTCTGTGAGTCAGCATCTTAATCATTACCATCCCAAACAGATCCTACTTGTTAGAGCTGTCAAAGGACAATTACTGGGAATGAAGTGTTTCCCATGTATCAGGGAAGCTCATTGATTAAAGCCCATGCATATGGCTTGGAAATCTGCGTGAATTTTCTACATGCACACAGGTAATTTTGGGGGGTTGTGTCTGGCTGCCCCTGAGGCCATATAGATGGGTTTTTTCCTTGTCTGAGACAGCTTGTGCAGCTAAAAAAATGTTGGCATGTCTGCTCGGTCAGTTCACACATGATATTGTATCACATGCCAGAAGAATAACAGCATCCCTGGGCGTGAGCTGTGCCGCCAGCAGCCACTGGCAGGACCACACAGCTCTTTGCCCAGGCTATTAAAAATATCGTTTCTAATTAAAGTCACAGCAATCTCAAAAGTCACTCATAACATTGTCACTTGCACTAGCTGTCAGCAAACAAAGCAGCGTGTTGGGACAAGCCTTCCCAGGCTGCTCCAGGTTTTTCCACATTAACTGCTCAGGCCTGGCAAGCAGAGCCAACACTTCTGCAGTGAGTGCAGTGATCCCAGCAGTATCACTGACTTTTCCACCCCAGGCAAAAGCAGGTTTGGGTCTTGCTGTGTTAATAAATTTGCACTTAGAGACCACTTCATGCAATGTCCTTACAGTAGAATAGATTAAATGTTTGCAGCTGGGTAAACTGAGGCACGGAAATGGATGGGCTGGAGATCCTGAGCTGGATCAGTGGCAGAGCTGAACCAGGCAGAGCTGTTTATAAGCTGATTTTGGTGCTTTGCTCCATAAGTCACTGGGCACATATGAGCCAAGCCCAATTGGGCTCTGGAGGCTGCAGGGCTGGGTGCTCCCCCATCACCCACGGGAACAGCACCTTCACCCCATGGGGCATCTGAGAAATGATGCTGAGGTGGTTTCATTTGATTTTCCCAAGAGATTTTGCCTAGAGATCTGCTTTTGGTTTGGTTCTGGATGGGAGGAAAAAAAGTCTTGAAGGCAAGTTCTGTTGAGTTTTCCTGGTTATGAAGAATGTGCCCCGTCAGTGGTTCTGGGCAGGCTGGACCTCATGAGCCATCAGCTGCCCAGCATGGAGCAGAGCAGAGCCTGCACCGTGTGATGCTGAGGGACAGGCTGTTTGCAAAGCAGTGAGCAGAGTGTCAGCTGGACCCCCTCAACTGATAAAATGTTGATGCATTGTTTCTTATTTTCTTGCTATTTAACCAAACAGGCAGTGCTTTTCATGGGATGGTCAAAATCCTAAACTATTTTGGTATCTTATTAAAGTATTTGGTATCTTTATTAAAGTAATTCAAGAGACAGCAATAGTATATACATCCCCATGCACCCACAAAACCCTTTTCACACCACAGTGTGGGTTTTAAGGTAAATCAGTTTATCAGGGTGGCAGGTCCCACAGGAGTGGGGTCCTGGCTTGTGCTGCCCCTTGGCTGTGGACAACAGGAAAATAAAGCACAGGCCACTTGCTAAATTGCCCTTGGCAGGTGACACATTCAGAGCCCTGGCGTCAAATCCTGCATTGCTGCCCTCCTCACAATAGAAACCCACCTGGGTAATTAGAAAGCCAGCCCCTCACTGGTGAGGTGGAGGATGTTTTATGGTGCTCACCCCAGGAAGCCCCCCAAGCCCCTTGGTCTGTACACAGCAAGAGATGTGCCCCTGTGCTGCAGAATACTCCATCCCAGAGCACTGCAGACATGGAGCAACCCTCCTGCACAAACAGCTCTTCTAGGAATTGTTATTTTTAGTCTTCTCAGCTTTCCTGTAGTGGGGAAAATATGTGCCCATTGTTCTGCCTGCTGCACAGTCCCTGTGGGCTGCTGCAGTTCCCAGCAGGAGCAAACAGAGGCAGGACCCAAGCCTGGGACCTGGCAATGCTGGGGGGAGTTTTGCCTGTATAATGAATATGTTTTGATTAATGAATAGCAAATGGGGTTGGAGATGTAACTGGAATCAGGTATCATGCCACACCTACGCCACAGGCTTGGTCCTCTCCATGCCTGTTTTGGCACACAGAAGTAGCCCGATATTCACTGAAAACAAGATTAAACCACCCAAGAGAGCCAGCTCACAGTGTGCTTTCCCAGTGAAAAAAAATTATCCCAAGGAGTTCCTGTCTCTCAGCAGCACTTTGTGCCCCTCAGCTGTACCAATGCACCCAGTTTTTCCATCTTAGTTTTCCAGCACAGCCTCATGCAGCATGATGGGGTGAGCAGTGAACTTCATCAGCGAGGCCACAAAAAATCAAGCCCAAGAGGTAAGAGCCTCTTCTACTGAAGGAAAAGCATCCTGGGATAGAAGCCAGCACCACAGGAAGCTTCAGGTTGTACCTTTTGGTTCCAGGAAGGAAAAAAAATTGAGGTTTGGAACCAAATTCTGATCTTTCTAGACACAAGCTGGCCAGGGACTTAGATGCTTCCCAACAAGAGCTGTCAAGGTGATTTGAGAATGTCCTGATTGGAGCTGTAGAAAAGGCTTCAGACATTGCAGAGCTCTTGGGATGGGATGACGTGTTTAGGCTAGGAATGAGAAAATAGAGAAAATAGGGGTGGGGAAACTTGTATTCAATCAACAAGAGGCAGAGCAAGGGGCTCAAGATGTAGATTACCTTGCTGTGGCTCACCATGTGTCAGGAGTGAGGTGGATGAGCATGGCCCCACTGTGGAGCAGAGGATGGGCTGGGAGATAGGGTCAGGACCCCACCAGCCCAGTTGACTGAGGACAGTGGCTGGAGAGGGATTTCACCCTGTCAGCAGCAGTGCCCATCTCTCTGAGGAAAGCTCTACAGAGGACTTGGCTGCCCAGTCAGCCCTGGAGAGGGATCTCCATGACCTGATCAGCCTCACCTCACCTGCCTTCTTTAGGTGTGTCCCCCAAAACCCACAGGGCTGTTTACACAACAGCCTTATAACATAGGGACAAGTGTTTTGTTTTTCTCTCCCTCTTTAAAGGAAATGTCATGCAAACAGTGTCAGTGCAGCTGATAGGTTACTGCCTGGGCATCTGCATGCAGGGACCAGATCCCTGTCCTGGCAAGGTGTCACCTCCCAGGTGAAAGCCTGTCCAGGAAGAGATTGGGCTCTTGATACAGAGGAAAATTATCACCTCCTTCTTAATTATTCCCAACCAAACTCAAGTTAAATTAACTGATTACAGCCTAGCTCATGCAGAGCTCCCCATCCTTTCCCAGCATGGGTCCTTGTATTATCCCTTTGTGGCTGAGGCTCTGCCATCCCTCCTGTTCCCCATCCATTTCACGTCACAGATCAAGCCCGAAGATCTTAAATTCTGAGTTGGACGATATGGGTGTTGCTGCTGGCTCTGTCTGGCACACTCACTGTGGGAGGTTTTGAAACTCACAGGAGAAAATGGTGATTTGAGTCATGAGTGTTTTCTTTAAATTTGTCTTTGTTTCTTTGGACAGAGGTGATTCCAAGTGCAGAAAGCTGTGGCTTCCTCTGGAGGAATCTGGGCTGAGAACAACTTTAAAAATTCTTTGAGTTTTGGGAAAAGCAAAGTGAGGAGAAAAGTTGCTTCTAGCAAGCTTTTGCTTCTAGCAAGCTTTCTTGCTAAGGCAGAGGGGACCCCGTGCTGCTGTGGGGTTTGTTCCCCCCGTGGTGCCCACCTGGGCTCTGGCACTTGGTTATGGTTCCCTTAAGGAAGCCCCTCTTGCTTTGCCTGTCCTCTCACAGGGTTGAGCTCTGTATTTCCATTTCACAGTGCAGCTGGGCACTGATGCCATGTTCATACCTCCCTTCCATCAGCTGGTAGTGCCATGCATTTATTTATCTTTGAGGTGGGAGGAGACAGCTCCAGTGTTACCTGAGGTCAGAGTGGGATGACAGCTCTTTGCAAGGTCTCTGGTTTTACTAAACCAGTTTTAGGCCTTTACTGTTCAGTATAAAGTTGATCTAATGGGAATGTGTAAGGTGGGGGATCTGGCTTAGGGGTTCAGCTCATCAGCTCCTCCAGGCACAGAGAACTGTTAGGACATTCCATGGGGTGATTTTTTTCTCAGTGACACCCTTTAGAAACAGACTTCCTTGATCATATTTACTTGGTAAATCCCAGATCAGCTCAGAACACCTGAGCTGTGGTGGTTCTGGAGGGATCCCTGCACAGCCCCATGAGAATGAACGCAGCTCTCTCTGCATGTGCTAACTCTGCGCGGTGGAAACGCAGCCGAGCCCACAGCGCCGGGATCAAACCCAAAGGACAGCACTGGGATCAAACCCAGAGCACAGCACCGGGATCAAACCCAGAGCACAGCACC
>CM031869.1:7973121-8090580 GCA_018697195.1 Certhia americana
GCACTGTCCCCGCACTGTCCCGGCAGTGTCCCGGCACTGTCCCCGCACTGTCCCGGCACCGTCCCGGCAATGTCCCCGCACTGTCCCGGCAGTGTCCCCGCAGGCTGGTGACAAGGCTCCCCCCTGTGGGACGTGTCCGCAGCGCACACTGTCCCCAGCTCAGGCTGCAGAGCCCCGGCCGAGCCCCTCCGCAGGCGGATGGGTGAGAGCAGAACAGCGGCACCGCTGCTGGAACAACTTCTGCCGAGGTTCCCGTCCTCATGGCTCGCCTTGGCTGGCCAAGCCCTGGGATTTTCGAGATGTATTGAAGGAAAAAAAAAAAAAAGCCGTCTGTTGTGGGTCTGTGGTTGATCTGGCCATGGCGGGGCTGGGTGGGCAAGAGCAATCCTCCAGCAGCACCCACAGCCTTCCTGCCCCAGGGGCACGTCACTAACTGCCCCCATCTCGCTCTGGATCGATGCCACCAGAGTCATCAGCGTTCCTGGGGTTGTCTGCCAGCGTGAGGGGACTGCAGCTGGCACAAGCTGTGTGACATCTATTCCCTCCCGGTGCCCGTGCTCCTTGCCGCCCTGTGGGCACCAGGTGAGGACATGGCCAGGAGCAGCACTGTGGGCTTCAGATCACACTGAAATAAGAGCCTGGACAGGACAGAAATAAAACAGTGAATCTGGGGGAGCAGCAAAGAGGCTGGAGGTATTATAAAGCCATTGTGGGGCTATTGCAGTACTATAAGCTATCGCTGCTCCTGCTCCCTGGAGAGAAGGGTCCTGGCAGTAGGAGCGGTGCTGCTGCCCCAGGGCATCCCTGCTGCCTCCATCCCTGCCCTTGGGCTCAGCCCCAAAAGTGCACGCCTTCAGCCAAGGCTCCTCATGCCTGATTTCTTCATTGCTAAATGAAATGTGTGATTTTGGACCTGCACAAGTGTTTCTTTAACACTTTGTGGTGGTGACTCGTCCCAGTGCTAGCAAGGATGGGGGGACCAGCTGTGGTCAGGCATGACCTGAGGTAGCTCCCTTGATTAGATTGAAAAATAAAATCCCAATTCTTCTTTCTGAGGAGAAGAATTATTTCCAGCATCATGAGAAAACAAAGCAGAACAAGAGGGATTATTTTCCCCAAACAAGATGCTGTTTGAAAACACCCACTTGGAGTCACACACAATTTTTTTCCTCCCTTGTTTTTGCAACTTCACCAAATCAAAAATTTTGATACCGAGTTGGCTTCTGAATTCATGAGACCAGCTTAAAATTCCTGAAATTGTTTTTTCTTTTAATTTTGAAAATTTTCATTCTTTTTGTTCAGTGCCTACTGCTGGAGCCTTAAGAGACCTCATTTTCACGTGTCCCTTTGCCCAGAGCATCTTGAAAACCCCTTTTACTCCCCCCTCTTCTTCCTTTCTTCCTGATTCCCCACGGATTGAATGAATTCTGGACCCGGGCCTTGAAGCAAACACGAAGCATTGGGAGATTTGCAGTTGATGGTAGGAGTTGTCAAGAGCTGTTGTCAGCACAGCTTACAAGATGTGCACGAACCATCACCAGCAACTGTTCCTTCCCAAGCCAGCTCTCCTGACAAGACAGCGAGCACACGGAGCCGCCTCTCCCGGCACAGGAGATGCAAGCAGAGCTTTCCCTGCTGTCAGTTTGAGCGGCGTTGGGCTGGAGCTGGAGAAACACCCCCGCACAGGCACACACCTGCTCCCACACAGCCTGGCTCAGCCCCAGCCGGCCCCGTGAGCCTTTCCCGTTCCAGCCTGTGCTGCCGGGACACGCCTCGGTGCCCTGGATCGGGCAGGGACAGCCAGAGCTGCCCGGGGACTCACGGCCGCCCTGGGTGGGAACAGGTGGAGAGGCCAGGGCTGGCTGCCTGTGCCAGGGCTCCAGGAGGACACAGTGGCTTTGTTTGCCCGTGCACAGTGTGGGAGGCTCCCCCAGCTTGGCACCAGAAGGTTAGTGCTTTTCAAAAGACTATTGTTTTCACTCTGTGTTTTTGGAAAAACAAGGGGCGAGCCAGGCAGAGGTATGAGAACCACCCTGGCTTCTTCTGCCTTGAGTTTCTGCTGCCGTGGGCACCTCCCTGGCTGCACTCCCAGCCCCTGATCTCCTTCCCACACGGTGCAGTTCAGACCCCTGATCTCACAGAGCTTTTGCAGAGCTTTGCTCACATCTCTCCCTTGTTTTTTCCCTGATCCTCTCTTAGCAGGAGAGGTCTGTGCTGCATCGGGACCAGTGCTTATGGCAGAATAAACACACAAAGGTGTTTTCCAGAGGCTTCTCCAGCCTTGGCTTTGCATGGGCATCCCAGCTTTTGTTGTGGTGGCCAAGCCACTGGCCAAAACAAATTGCCCTTGTCAGTGTAGAGCTGTGGCATGTCTCAGCAGTCACAGGGCTAATGACCCAAATAAGAGAGAACACCCAAATATATTTGAAAAATCCCCCACATGTGCTTTGAGACTCAGCTGTGGTATCTGAGCTGGGACTGTCAAGACCTCAAGAGCCTTTTAGCTGGTCCCCAGCTGAGGTGGAACACACATGCCCTTTGCCTAGAAGAACTAGGCTCAGGGCTTGTTCTCCCTGGTTTTTGCTGCTATCAAATGCCTGCCTAATGAGATTTATTAAATCAACTCACTTTGGTATAACAATGACAGGAATGCAGATCTCCTCTGCCCAGCCAGGGCTTGATGTGACTGTGCACAGCAATTAGAGGTGACTCACAGGGGCAGGTGGACTTGGCCAAGACTCTGAGAGGGCTGGCCCTATCCCTGGAATCCAGGGGGCAAAACTAGCTTCATGATGATGCCAACAAAGTGGGTGTTTATCTGCATATAATGTTCATCTGCATATAATGATTTTTTTTTATTTTTTTTTTTGGCTGTAACTGCTTTAGCATGGAAGGCGTTTTTCCTTTGGAGGAGTTGCAAAGTAACACCTCATTTATGTACCTTTACATAACAGCAAGGGACTGCTGCTAATTGGCAGAAATATTTAAGTTTCTCACCTGGAGCTGGCTCTCTTTACTGATGAGGTTGTCTCCAGCTCAGTGGCCCATCACCATGGAGGCTGGGAAAGGGCCTCAGCTCCTGGTGTAGGTGGCTGTTGGGGAACCTTGGAGCTGGAGGATGCTATTCCAGGGAGTGAAGGTCAGGTTAACACCCAGAAGGTGTTTCCTAGGTGTGGGTAAGATGTTTGCTTTCGTTTAGCTTGGTTTGGCTCTGCTCATAGCTCCCTCTCAATGGAAGCAACAAATATTGTGTAATGCCTGGAAGCATGAAAATTCCCTGTCTCAGTCTGAAGTAATGAGCAGTTTCCTGGTTGGTGTCCCCAGCTTGCCCCAGAGATAAGGGTTGTAATGCTCTTTGGTAAAGATAACAGGGAGCCAAATCTGTCCCTGTTCTTGACAAACTTTAATCTCCTGATGCAGTTCCTGGGTTGAAATGGTCTTCCACAGCAGCAGAGAGGGATGTTCCTCCTATCAGAGTACTGCAGCTACGTGCTTTTAACTTTGAGCCTCTCTGAACTGCTGATTGTGAAAGAAGCCGTCCCTGAGCCCTGCCATAAATCCCTGCTCCACCTGGGACAGCCAGGGGAAAGCTGTGAAGAGCTGGCCTTTAACCTTGAGGAGTTTTTCCAGGTGTGCAAGTGTTTGCAGCCCTTGTAGTCAGATCCAGGGGTGGAGAACGTGACTAAAGTTTTTCTCAGCCTATTTAGCAGGGTGAGATGTGTGGATAAAAGCACAGAGATGTTTGGTTTCCCATTTCAGGCTTTAAATTCACAGAGCTACATTGGGAGCAGGCTTCATGGGGGGAGACTGAGCCCTGCAGTGGTACCAGCAGCAGCCCCGAGCCAAGTGCTTGGGCAGAGCTGAGCTGTGCTGCCAATCCTTTCTATCTTGCAAACACAAGAGGAGAGTATCTCTGCTGTTTTCTTGCTTTGGCCAGACCTTCCTTTCCTTCTGCCCAAAAAGTGCAGGCTGAGGACACAGCCCAGACCTTTGATTTTTGGGAGAACTTGTGGCACAGAGACCAGCCCCTGTTTCAGTGATGCCAGAGAAGCTTCTGATGATTTACAGTGTATTTGCTGAGCGAGTTGGCAGAAGCTCTTAACTGGCAGAGATGGAGGGAGATCATCATGTGGGACAAAACCAAGGAGAAAGCCTCATCTGTGGCCTTACTGCTGAGTGCAGGGCAGAGCTTAAAAATCCTGGGGAAAGTAGTGGGTTGAAGGAATCTGCCTGAACAGTAGGAGCTCTACAGATTTCCATAGGTGGTGTTGCTCTAAGTGCCATCTCTAAATGCTTCCTCCATGAAGGAACCATCATCAAAGCAAACATTTAAATAATGTCAGAGGCTCCTTGACCCTGAAGTGTGCAGGGGTGAGGGGAGGGCATGAGTCACAAAGAAAAGAGCACTATCTTCTTTGTCACTCAACCTCTTGCATTCCTTACCTTTTGTATAAAAATCAGTATTAATAAATCCAGATGACCTTAAAATAAACACCCTTTTGAGTCAGGTTCCAAGGGGTCCTCAAATGAGAATGTGAAAGAAACCCTTGGTCATGAAAAGAAAACATCAGCAGTGTTGAACGGATGAATGTGGATTGAAACAGCAGTCTCAGCCCTTTGGACACCACCACGTTAACAAAGCTCTGACAGAAATCATTGATCCTCTTGTCCTGTGTTTTTCCTTTGGTCTCCTGGTCACCTCTGGTTACTTTCTGTTGCCACCACAGGTCACAGTCTTGTGGATCCACTGCTACTTTTAATTGCAATTCTGACTATTCACATTCAATGTTGTGTCAAACAGCCCTTAAATAAACAAGAGCTTTCTGGACATCACCCCAACCATTCTCTTCTGTTTTCTGAAGACAGTAGGCTGTGTTCTGCCTCACCTTATACAGGTACAAGCCCAGACTAATCCTGCTGAAGTACACAGAGCTACTCTCACTTCACAGAACAAGTAGGATCAAACTGAAACTCCAGGGACAGCGGTTTATCTGCCCAGAGTAAGCACTTGTTTTTCTAATATGGTTGCAAATTAATTCCAGAGATAATATGATACCATGTAATTGAGAGTCCCTTGAGTTGCTACCAGAGTCTATTTTTGCCAAGTCCTCTGCAGACCAGTGAGGATGTCATTGCTCCACTGGTCATGGCAATGTAGGGAATCCTTTCTTGCTTTGAAGGCTTGTGTCTTACTCCCCTGTGCTGCTACAGGTCTTTCTCTCGTCCCTAAAAATCAATGCAATACTTAATTTTCTTTCTTCCTTCTACCTTTCCTGGTTCTTTGCTTGGTATGAGATGGGCCAAAGGTTGTGATTGTTCTGCAGTTGACTGGATCTTTGCAAGTTAGAGAGAAACAAACTGTGGAGTGGGTACTGCAGCCCTTTACTTCATCTGGAATGCTAATTTGAGTATTAGTATTAGTATTAGTATTTGGCTGAGTATCCTCAGCCCAGCCATCAATTTGGCATGGAATTTGTAAGTGGGTACTTGTCTCTGGAACCTCTAACCTACTGCTGGACAAGACTGAAGCAGGCCAGTGGCTTCCCCTCTTACTCGTGCCTGCTGCCAGGCTGGGGGTTTCAAAGTGCAGGAGCTCTTGTCACACAGAGTTTGTCCCTCAGAGTTCCCAAGAAACACAAGGGATGAGAGTGAAGTCTCCAGGCTGCTGTGAAGGCAGTCAGGAGGGTTCCTGTGGATTGGTGCCATCTGGGGCTCTGGGATTCTGCAGGATACAGATGATGGAGAGGGGCTGTGTTCAAGCCAAAGGACCTGTGAGTGCCCGGGGTAACCCTTCCTAACCTGCCCAAGCCCCTGAGCTGCTGTGGAAATGTAAAGGGGGAAGGATGTTAGTAAGAATTGTAGTGTAAACTCAGTTTCTGCAAGACTCAAAGATAGTTGGTCAGAAGAAACCTGTTTATTGTGAGGTTTGGGAAAACAATTTCTATGCAAAATTTTTTTTTTTTTTTCCAAGTAATGGGGTTGATACAGAACTTGGAATTATAATTTTAAGAATACAAATACATAGTATCTTTTTCAACAAACACAAAACAAACTTCTCCAGGCATCATTAAACGAACAAATGCTTTCTAAAAGAGATGGGAAACAAATATGAGGTGGAAGGGACAAAATAAAACAACCCAACTCAGAAGCCAAAACCCCACTGAAGAAGCAGAAGTCACATCTTCAATTTCATACTCAGGCTGTGCTTTCACTTTGCTTTTCCTGTTCAATAGCTGGCAGAAAACAGGAAACAAAAACACCATCAGTTAACATTACTGTTTATGAACAATAAACTTTGCCCTCCTTTAGAGACAGACTGAGGGAGTTTTGGGGGTGTACAGCCTAAAGAAGAGAAGGCTCTGGGGAGACTTTAGAATCCCTTCTAGCACTTAAAGGAGGTACGAAAGAGCTGGAGGAGGACTTTGGACAAGGGCCTGGGGTGACAGAAAGATGGGGAATGGCTTTACACTGATGGAGGGCAGGGCTAGATTGGATGTGAGAAAGAAATCCTTTCCTGTAGGGGTGGTGAGGCCCTGGTACAGGTTTTCCAGAAAAGCTGTGGCTGCTGCCCCACCCCTGGAAGTGTTCTAGGCCAGGTTGGATGGGGCTTGGAGTTACCTGGAATAGTGGGAGATGTCATTGCCCATGGCATGAGGTTGAAACAAGAAAGTCCTTTCTAAGCCAAAACATTCTGTGATTCAGTGATAATGGTTCTGCAGGATACCAGTTTTTGTGGGCATACTTAAAGCCAGAGAATGGTTAAATCCATAATTGGTTGTTTGGATCACCCTGAAAATGACAACTCATTCCCACATCTGCATAGCTAGAAGGGAGCAGTTCATGGCATGCAAAGCTCCTCTTGTATTTACAGTTTTAGCATTGGTAAGCATAATAAAACAGGGGAAAGAGACAGGTATCTAGCATTGAGGGACTGTGTGTGCATGGCTATCAGCACACACATCTACAGTCAGCAGCAATACTCTTCTGAAGGAAACTGTTCACAAAATCTGCTCCAAATGTTCTTTTCATATCTGAAGCTGAACATGAATCCCAGCCTTATCTGGCTGCCTGTGTATGAGAGGAGACCCTGCATGAGAAAAGCTCGGGGGTGCTTTTTGGAGGGAGATTGTTTGTTAGATGAGGATGATGGTGGGTTTACTTGCAGCTTTATTCCCAGAGAAGGTGCCTGGAGGTGTCCTGCCCAGGGCTGGCAGCAGGTACCAGTGGGAGGCAGCAGTTCATCTGCCTGGTTACATTAAATCCAGAGCCCAGGCACCCTCTGAGGATGCTGCCTGGCCTGCCAGGGAGGGGCAAAGGTTCCCCTGTGCCTCCAGAGGGGCTGGTAACAAGGTAATTACAAACAGATTGATCCTGTTACCAGCACCCAGTGGGAGCACTGGTCTTGCTTTCAGCAGAAGCAAGAGCAATCCCATCAGAAGGGGTTTTTCTGACAAAATGCACCGTTGGTTATAATTACTGGTATCCTTGGAAGCCCAGCATAGAGTCTTAGTATTATCCCCACTTAAAGTCAGGGATGAGTTTGAGCCTGTAATCCTGTGATTAGTATTCATTTTGCATATGAACTGCAATACGGATTATGTCCTTGCTACTCGTACTTCAAATAGCCTCATAAGCACTTACTTTCTTTAGTGGGCAGTGGATTTTTCTCTCTGGTTTCTGTCTTCTTCAGCTTGGTCTTGTCAAACGTTTCAATTTCTGCAAAATCTGGTTTGTCGGACATGATGGGTCCTGACAAAGAAAGGGAAAACACACCCATGGCTTCATTAGCTAGTGCTGTGATATCAGCCATCTGCAAAGCATTTTCTCCTCAAGAGAAAAAACATGAAAATACCATAAAAATGTTTATTCAAAAACCCCCACAAACCTAACACTCAATCTGGGACCTTTCCCTGAGGCTTGGCTCTTTCAGAGCAAAAGAGGAAAAGCATAAATAGAATTTTCTCTAGATTTCTCAGATGAAATTTCTATAAATCATACTCTGCGCATGGCAACAAGAATAATCAGTAATAAAGAGACAATGATTAATTGTCAGTAATTCACGGTGCCCCCTGACATAAACCTGTATTTTAAGAAATGCTGCTAACTGGAAAATCTACAATAAACCCCAAGTCCAATAGGAAGAAACAGCTTCAATTATGATTTTCTTTTAATTAATAGGATTTATCTTTCATTCTGAGCCCCCTGTACTGAGTACATCCATCCCTTGAGCTGCTGTGGACACTTGAGCGTAACAATAGAGGACCGGTTCCCCCAGCCCTTTGTTTGCTCTTGCTCCATATCCCAGTCACAGCTCAATGGCTTTGATTATACTCTGTTATAATAAAGAGAAATCCACAAAGCAAACCAGCATTTCACCTGTCAAAACTTCCCTAATCCAATTCCTCTTTTTATTAAGAAATTCAAGTTAAAATCCAGCCTGGGTGTTATTCCTCTTATTTCAGTGGAGTTTCCCATCAAGGCAAGGCTTGGCCCGGAGATGGCTGATATAATTATATTTTTTCCTTCCTGCAGAAAATCAGATTTCATTGCTATCTGCACTGAGACAACAGAGCAAATATTCACAAGGAAAAAAAATTTTAAAAAATGAAAAGCTACTAAAACCACATGGCATTACCGTCTGGCTGCTCTCTCTTCAGCTGCTTGGTGGCCGTCTGAGGCAGTGTGAGTTGAAAAAGGTCAGGGTAATCCCTCCTCTCCTCTCCCCTCCTCCCCCCCTCCCAAACCCATCGCTATTAATATTGATTAGTTTAGTGCTGGGATTGCTCAGCGTTTAGGGAAAGGACAGATTGCTCCTGAAGAAAGTGCATGAGGGAGGGAAATGGGAAAACTGACATGGAAAACTGCCAAATTACATCTTGATTTTTCTTATTTTTCTGTTCTCTTCATTTACCCTGACAATCATATTGAAGTTTCCCTTCCCACCGTTTTTCAGTGCTGAGGTTTGGAGGAAAGGTGAGGTTTGGGGGTTGCTGTTGCCAGATTAATTTTTCAGGGGGGGATAGTAGATGCATTCAGCAGCATGCTTGGGGATCATCCCCGCCTGCCCAGGCTGGCAGAAGCACAAGCTTGGGGCTCTGGAAGGCTCTCAGCACAGCCATGGTGTGATTGCCATGACCAAGGGCCAAGTCTGAGATTAGCACAGACCAGGCACCACAGTGACACCCAGGAATGTGTCCTAAAAGGATGTACAATGAATTTCTGCTTGTCCCTGTTTTGGTAGCTGTTAATTCACTTGCTGGTGCCTCCCTCAGTCCATGGCTCTGGAAGCAAGGAGAGAAGGGCTGTGTGCATCCTCCTGGATACTGGTGTGGGTTTCCTCTCATGTACCTTTCAGTGTCTCCATCTGAAATTCCTGTCTAGACTCCATGACAGTCAGAAGGGAAGCAATGAAGTTGGGATAAAATTAATTGTACCCTAGGAAGTACCTGGCTTTCTCCACTGACTGTAACTCAGCTTGGACAATGAGCTCAGAGGGACAGAGATGTCTCAGCTGAGAGCCCCCAGAAGGTCTTGGCACCACAGGCTTTGGCAGAGTGGGTTTGAGTCTGATATGTGTGCTTGGAGAAAATTGTTTTAATGTGCTTAAATATGTCTTAAGGACCTCTTCTTACAATGTTTGTTTAAACAAAAACAATGAACAGGTTTGTGGTTGGACTTGATCTTAAAGGTTTTTCCCAGCCTAAGGGATTTGTGCAGCCTGGCTCGGTTATCTCTGCATCTGCACTGACCACACCAAATTTAATGTCAGGACTTGGTTCCTTTGCTTCCATCCCACATATCCAATCAGTTGTCACAAATAGAAAGCTGTGTTCCTGACTGATACCCCCTGGGAAAAAGCAGGAAGGCAGCCACTGGATGAATATTTGGTGTGAGCCATAGCTGAGATCTGGCACTGAAGAGTCTTTGTGTCTGTTTAGAGAGAGCATTAACCTCTTGTTTGGCTGGACACAAGATTTACAAGATCAGAAGAAACCTTAAAACATAATCTGAGTGATTCATGAATCCAGGCAGTTAATGAGTTTCAGTTTTTAAAATAATTGTAAATTTTAAAAAATAACAGTTATAATTCATATTATGAAGAGAGACTAAAAGGACAAAACCTCTTAAGCTTCAAGAGTAGCACAAGTTCTCTAAGCTGCACAGAGCAAACAAAGTGTTCAGAACAGCAAAGCAAAAGAACCTCACTTTTGGTTTTCTGTGTCCAGTCACAGGCTCTGCCCCCAGGATCCACAGTAGAGTTCAGGCTCTTCTAAACATGTTAAGACAGGGTGAGCACCCTTGTGCTCACCACCACTACCACTTTAATTGCCCAGTTTATTGGGAAACCTTATACTGAAACAGTTTGGGATACATTGTTTGGGTTTGTAGGCTGAAGATGACAAAGTTTTTAATTGATATTGGGCTGGGTTTGTGAGGAAGGAGCAATGGTGTTGAGACAAATAACATAATGATGAGAAATTACACGTTCTCACTCTGCTGAAATCAAGAGATACTTATCTCCATAACAAACATCTTGACCATTGCATAAAGTGCCTGTCAAGTTTCTGTAGCTTGTAAATTCAGTACTGTGGTCAAACAAGCTCGTGTGGGATTCAAACCTCATGTTTATATATGCTGTGCAGCACACACAGCTGGATGCAGTTTACATATGGAAAGTTTGGAATTTGGCCTGAGGGCATTGCATACTTTGAGGTAAAGATGGGTAGGTAATATCTTACTCAGATGCCTTTTCTTTTCACTAGTAATGGAAATATTTTTGCTATATGAGAAGCGAAGCTGTTCTTTGTCAGGTTTTTAATTGCAGGATTTCATGTCACCATCTTCAGTAAGGGGAACATGGCATTTAGCTGGCCTTGGGATGACTGTGGTTGCAATGAACCTCAACTTTATTCGTGTTGCACAGAGGCAGCAGAATGATCCAGTGTACAGAAATATGAAAAACCAGGAAGCTATTGGAGCATGCAGACTATAGAATCTTTACAGATGCTCTACACATAAAGCATGTAAAGCTACACTGGTATGGCTGTGACTGAAAAGCTGCCTCATACAATAGAAACTGTATTTTATTTCAACTTGTTGCCAAAAGATGAAGGGCTGAGTCAAACCTGCCAGGACTGACACTTCTGATTCCAGTGAGTCACCTGCCATTGACAGCATTAAACCATGCCTGGCAGCACAAGCCACTGTCTGTCAGACACCCACAGAGCAGCAGGGAAAAACAAACACTTTCTCCCAGGATTACCAAATCCTGGTGAGAGGAAACATTCTGAGGGAGCTCAAGTGAAAAGTCTGAAAAATGAGGCTGGGAGGTTTGGACCCTGCTGCTGCTTGACCTTTTTCCTTGGCTGCTGTCACTTGGAAGCAGCATGCCCAGCCCATGCATATATATATATATATATATATATACACACACATATATATGTATATATATGGGTTGTAGTCTTTGATGGGCTGGGGGATGCTGTGCTCACGTTTGGCACAAGAGGTGCTCTGGAAATGCCAAGTTTCATAGGGACAAGGTGGGCAACTGCCAGAAGAAGTGGTTTCTTTCTCTTTGGTGCAGCAGTGGGAATCAAATGATCTCTATTTCCATGGGGAGCTGAGGGGGGACAAAGCACCCTAACACGAGCAGCCGGGTAGAGGAACAGACGCTCGAGCAGATCAGTGTCTGTAGCTGAGCCAATAAGCTGACACAACTGATTTTATAATCACATTAGTGCTGTCTCGAAATAACACACCCACTCAAATATAACAGTGATTTCATTTTCAAAATGCTGTGGTATTTTTGGTGCTAAAGGTAGGGGATCAATTTGTCAAGGCTGAAAGCTGGGCTGGAACCTGCATGGACCCTAATTCCTGTGGGTCCCTGTGAACACTGAGCACCTTCCAGGCAGGTAGCAGGATTTGGTATATTATGAGCTGTCCTTAGAAGGTTTCCTGTCCTTAGGGGAACAGGAGAAAGAAAAGACTACAGCTTCACTGAAAGGATTTTCTTAGTTCTCTTTGTGCTTTTTGTTCCATCTTGCTGCCAAAAAAAATATCCCTGTTTGGGAACGGAGACAGGTTCCCAGGCTAAGAGACAATGAATCCTGGGGGTGTAAGGAAGGCACTGATCCCTCTTTGGCAGACTCTCTGCTGTAATGCTGCACTGCTAGTGAGTAAATACTCGACACTTGTCTTACACTGGATGTTTTATCATTACCTAAGGTGTTTCATTTTCCTTATCAAGACCATTGAACCTTGAGGGTAGGTTCATGCAGAAGATGAGGGGGGAGGAGAGGCAGTTGTCGATAGTCCTTCTCCTTGGGCTATTTTTCCCAAGCCCATGTTTTCCAAACAGCTCAAGAGTTCAGACAAGTCTATACCAGAAGCCCTGTTGCAGCAAAGAGCAAAGGGAGAAAACATAAGCTAGTGGGAGTAGAAATTTCCTCTCTCTTTTTTTTTTTTTTTTTTTTTTAAATTTTTTTTATTTTTAATATTATAAAACTTGGTATGGGGGTGAATTTTTAAAACTTTAAGCAGATGGAGATTCTTGCAACAGAGCTTTCTCAAGAACTAACCCAAAAGCATGTTTTCCAGCACAAAGTATTTGGCTCTGGCCTGGCCCCTTCTAGCAAAATGTGTTGACCCATGCATGAATTATTAAAGGAAAACGTAGAATTAATGCAGAATTTCCATGCACAGTCTTCTCCCCCCAAAGCCAGGGTGGGGAACAAAGCATGTGATGTGTTAGTCACATTAGTTAGCGCTACAGAGCACATGACAGTTTGTGATGAATACTGGTCTAAAGACACAAGTTTACCATGACTTGGAGTCTATAAAATTATTTTCTTTTTCCTCCTTTTTGTCTCTGGACAGAAGCATCTCCTGCAAGCAGCAGTTTAGGGAAGGAGTAAGACAGGGAAATCTTGGATGAGCATTGGCAGTGTGCTCAAACATGGCTCTTCTCAGTGTAGCTGGAATTAAACAATCTCTTTGCTTCAGAAAGGAGAAACATTACCATTCAAATTGTGGCACCCACTGTGCAGCAAATAGATAACCAACATAATCCAGGTGAAGATAGATCAAAGATTATAAAATCCAGAGATCTACTAACTTTATGTGAACTTCAGATTTTCCTTTTGTCCAGAGGAAAAAGGACAATTAGTGGGTCTATTGTCACAATCCGTGCTGTGCTGGGGCAGGTGAGGGGTTCTTCACTCCTGGGACACAGTGCTGTGGATGTGGTTTTGAGGGGAGCCTCACCACTTCCCTTTGTGTTTCCAAATCATTCAACTCTTAATAGCCTGGGACTCCTGGTAGCTTGAGTGGTTTTATGTTTGGGGAGAAGATAAACCCTGAAGTTTTTCAGCTGCTTAAGGAAACAAGGCTGCTGAAGCAGAGGAACAGAAAAGGCAGCCAAGTTATCTTTTTTAGCTGATTACTCTGAGCAATTTACAGAATAAAAATTTGTATTTCTCCATCACCTTTCCCTAAAATAATTTTCCAATTTTATAAGCTTGTTAAACAGCGTAAGCCAAACACATAGGTATTACATGCTGTGTACAAGGTGTTCAACAATTATGTAAGAAAATGTTAATCAGTAGTTCCACATCTGTTAACTTCTGCCTTTTCAATGAAAGCTGCAAGTATTTTATGTTAAACACTGGTTTGTTTTTTTTTTTTTTTTTTTTTTATAAAAAAAAAGGAGAGATGATACTTTTTATCTCTCCTGGCATCTGAAGAGAACATTTCTTTTTTCAGAACCTGAGTGAACTAGAACATTTTTAATGAGTAGTTTTATGGATTTTTTTTTTTCTTGCAAATGTACATGAAGTGTCAAAAACAGATTAAAGCTCTGTCTTCGTCCCAGGGTTAACCTGAGCTCTGTCAAAGTGACTTCTCTGGAGTTAGTGTACCTTGAGCATGAGTGACCACACCATGAAATAACATGGGAGCAGCAGAGTGATTGTGTTGGCAGCTGACAAATTGTGGTAATGTGGACTGCAGCCTTTCCTCAGCCCAAGGTAAAAGCACCACAGCAGCTTGAGCACAGATTCCACCTGAGTGCAAAGAGTGGGAATTCAACAGCGATGGGGACACACAAGCTTTAATTTAACTTTGTCTTTGGGGCATGAGTGTGTTTGTCCACAGCCCAAGCTGGCAAATGCAGAGAAAAGCAAATAGGAAGTAAAAAATGCAAGTGTGCAGTACTGCAGTTTTTGCTTGCCTGGTGCATACATTGAGTGATTTTTCTCTTTGGATGAAAACTAGCTTGCATAAAATTCAAATAACTCAGCTGTCTACAGATGGGGGGTGGGGAGGAGTGTGGGAAGGGGAACAGACGGAAGGAAATGGAACTGAGAAGACTGAATTAACCTTTCGATGTCTTGAATTTCAAGGAGGGAAGAATTATCTCTTGTTAACTCTGCAACCACGCAATTAAAATATGAACAAGCCTTAAAAGCCACATTTGACCCATATTCCTAGATTTCTACTTTAAAGACATATCTTCTAAAACCAAGATGCAGATCCAAAAAGTGTTCAGAGGCAGGGAAAAAAATCTCTTGCTATAAATGTTTATTTTAATCACAGAACTCTAGTAGAAGAACGAGTAAAAATGTCTGACATTTACACAGAACACGTGCCTTTGATACTGAATTCTGTTTTAAAAAATCCTTACATATGTGTCTAGTAATGGCTGACAGTCTTTGAAATGATGAATGGTTTTCTCTGGGCTGGAGTTTGTGTTTCTATAAAATAGATCCTTTCACCTGTTTGCTTGAGGGCTGTGAAGCCTCATTTGTTAACACAGGGCAAAGCTTTAAAAGTGAACTTTGACTCTTAGGTGCCTTTTTGGACACCATGAATTAGAACAACTGGATACTTGCTGTTATGAGAGTTTCCATGGGGAGGTATGGATGTTCAGCATGGCCAAGTGTCATGTGCTGCAAACAAAATGTTTGTTAGAAAATGCTGTAATGCTGGAAAAGGATAAAGACAAGACTCAGCTTGGGGACATGTCTCTGTTTCTGGATGAAATACACAGGAAAGAAAACTCTTTGCAGAGCAACCAGCTGGAAAATGTTTGCTAATTCTTCTTTGGTGTTGAAAGGACTTGTGTTTGTCAATATTTTTTGCATGATATCAATAGGATCCACTTAAGGCAAAAACTGAGCATTTCCAAGTTCAGAAGAATGAATCAAATAATTTGTAGGTGAGCAATTAAACCCAAACCCAAACATTTTGCTGATGTGCAGATAATTTCCAGGAAAAACTGTTTGGCATATAATATACAGGTATTACAACAGACAGCGTCTTGTTTTGCTATGTGTCGGATTCCTGGTTCCTCCCAGTAACATAATAACCGAATTTGAAGGCAAGGAATTGCAAGGAAGGCAGGCTATAAACCTTCCAAGGATTCTATGGTTTTGCAAAGCTGATTTAAATTTTGGAGTATTTTAGCTCAGTTTGTATTAAGCCTTGTACAACAGTGAGCACAGTTGGGATAAGGATATTTTTCTTTAAGTTTCTTCAGTTTCTGATGAGGTGTAATGCAGGGCTCTTGCTGAAAGTAGACTTAATTGGAAGCTAAATTCTTGATGTCTTTAGGAAAGCAAACATGGTTCCAGTTCTTCTGTGACACATACAGGCAATAGTGATTTGTGTTTATGAATAACTTTTCCTGAAAACAAGGGAATTACATCAGTTATTATTTCAGATCTACTGAGTTACTTTGTAGGCACCTAGCAGTCAATCTCTGCAAAAATTTTAAGCTGAGCAATTTAGCTGTAAGGACTTGTAAGAAAACACACTGAGCTGCAGAAATGGCTCCCCCTTCGTGGAGTGGCTCTGGACATGGATTTACTGATGAGCCAGGGATGCCATGGCACTCTGGCTCTTCAGTCCTAAGAGCCAGATGCTGACCAGTTGCATGTGCCAAGCCCCTGGAGCTGGGCAGCAGCTGGGGAAAGGGTCCTCCTGCTCCTCAGCAGCCTCTCACTGGGGCTGTGTCACTGTCCAGGGCAGTGCAGTGTCATTCCTCCTGACATGGGGTGACAGTGCGGTGTCACGTGCTGGGACTGCAGCCTGTCCTGCACAACCCCTGCTCTGAGAGTGCCTGTGGGTTCAGAGTGGGGAAACGAGGCTGTGGGAGCCCCACAGCTAATGGACATTGCTCTATTGTGATGTTTAGGAGTGATCTGAGAGCCAGATGCCTTCAACAGCTGAATTTTGGGGATGTAGCCATGCAGCCACTCATTAAGTTGTTGCCTCTTTCCTCTCTATTTACTATCTCAGAAAATGTGGCTAAAGCACCAGACAGAGACTAAGATGGTGAGAAGTCTCAAGGGAAGGTCTTACAAAGAGCAGATTAACTGACTGCATTTGTTCAGCTCAGAGATGAGGAGACAGAGGGGCTCTCATCACACCCTGCAGCTTCTCTTAAAGGCAAGAGGAGATGCTGATCTTCTCTTTGATGACCAGTCATATAGCCTGAGGAAATTGAATGAAGCTGGGTCAGGGAAAGTTCAGGCTGGACATTAGGAAAAGGTTCTTCACTGAAAGAGTAGTTGGCCACTGGAAAAGACTCCTCAGAGAACTGGTCACAGTGCCAAGCCTACCAGAGTTCAAGGAGCATCTCACAATGTTCCTAGTCACATGGTTTAGCTTTAGACAATCCCGTGAGGAGCAGAGAGTTGGACCCTATCCCTATGGGTCCCTTCCAACTTGAGATATTCTATGACTGTGACTCCTGGGTTGTCCTCAACCTTTCAAGTAGACAGCAAGAACACAAAGTGAGCAGAAAAGCCTAAAATGGCAGCCTGGGACTGCATATGTCTGCCCCCTGCAAGGAGCCTTGGAAGCCTTTGAAAGGAGGGAGGATAAGCTGGCATGAAATGGTGTATTCAGAGCCAGTTCAGAGGAGAGAAGCCACTGCCTTGGACTCAAAACCAGCAAACAGGTGTTGTGCAGTGCCTGCCTACCTGCCTGCCTCTGCTGTCTGTCTCTTCTCACCACGTGTGCTTTCTGTGTCAGGTTTCTTGCAGTTTTATTCCTGTCCGCTGGCCAACATATCTGCTGAAGAGCCAGCTGGAGTCCGCTCTCTCCCATGTTTCATCAACAAAATTGCCAGCTTGTTCTGATTCAGTATCTTTATTGTTGTTGATGAGGCTAAATGAATCAGAAAGAACACGGCTATGTATACAAAATACAAATTCAGAAACCTCACCCTGATGCGAGGAAATTTTATTAGTGGTTCAAGTGGAGAGGTCTGCTGTGGAAACAGACAGTCCTGAGAGGCCATTTCCCCTGATCCTACATGTTTTATTGTGTTTGCGTGGTACCTCCTAATGACACCAAATCTACCAGCAGGAAAACAGAGTTTTAGATTTGATTAAACCCAGGTTAATTTACTGTCGAATTGTGACTCTCCCTTCTTCGTATTCTAAATGCAAAACCTTTTAATGAGTCTTATAAATGTATCTCTAGATAAAATTCAGAATCCATACTGGAGAACCTGAAACAAAATCCTCCTAGCTATTGAAAATACAGAGGTTTCAATTAATCCCATCCTGCTTGTATAATTTTTTCCCCCTTTCATATATTCTTTGTCAGTTTTTCGTGGGAGAAAAAAATAGCATTTCCTGAGAGGATTTTTACTAACTAAATCCAAGTTTCCTTAAATGCCTTATTAAACCCACCACCTATGGCTGCTGGCACTACATGACAGAAAAAGCTGTTGTAGTTTCAGCATGGCATGTGGGAACCACAGACTGCCAGGCACTGGTTTTAACACTTCGGGTGTAAGCTTGCATCTCCTCTCTAACTTATGCTAACTCACTTTAAGGGTGCTAAATCTTGTGTTTCAAAATGGATTAGCTCTTTGTCAAAGGGCACTTCATTACTTCTGGCGCGCTTACATTTGGGAAACGTTTGGCAGCGATTGCTCTTGATGCTACAATTCAGAAAATTTACAGGAAATATTTTAATATGGTTATGAGAAAAGCAAAACTGGAATCTCAGAATCAGTTACACCAGAAAAGACCTGTAAGGGTATTGAATCCAACCTATGTCAACCAGGCCATAGCACCGAGTGCCTCATCCACATTTCTTTTAAACAGCTCCAGGGATGGCGATGCCACCACATCCCTGGGCAGCCAGTTCCAATGTCTGATCACCCTTTCCGTGAATAAATTCCTCCTCATGTCCAACCCCAACCTCCTCTGGTGCAGTTTGACTCTCCTCTCATCTTGGGGTGCCCAGAGAGGGACCACGGCCAGCGGTGGCACCATGCAGGCTCGTACCCTGCTGGCTTTGCTTGGACATGAAATTTCTTCAGGGAAAGGGTGACCAGACATTGGATCGGGCTGCCCAGGGAGGTGTTTAAGGAAACACCGGTGTGGTGTGGCGGCACGGTGATGCTCGATCCAAGGCTGCGCTCCACAAGCTCAGAGCTCTTTTCCATTCACATTCCACACGTGAACGTTTGATTCTGTGACTCTGAGCCCGCACGGGCCGAGGCGGGCGGTTGGCTGAGTTACCGTGCGGGTAGAGCACGAAGAAAACGTTAATTTTGGGGCTGCCCACAGCCTGCCCCGCTGCCGGCCGCCCGCGGCAGCCGCCGCCGCCTCAGGGCGCGAGCCCCGCCCCGCCCTCAGCGCCCGCCCCGCCCCGCGGCACGTGACCCCCGGAGGGGAGGGGGGGAGAGGCGGGCGGGGGGCGCGCGCTCTGCACCTGTCAGTCAGCGCGTCACTTCCGCCCGTCGCCGCCGCCGCTGCCGTCGGGGACCCCCCGCTCGCGGCTCGGAGCTCGGAGCGGCTGCGAGGGCACGCACGGCGCCGGGTCCGGCAGCGCGGCGGCCGCGGCACACGGCGCGGGCAGCGGCCGGCGGAGGAAGGCTGCGAGGAGAGCGGAGCGGAGAGGAGAGGCCCGCGCCGGCCCCCGGGGTAGGAAGAGGCGGAGGAACCTGCTGGTGGTGCTGAGGACGGCGGGGAGGGCGAGTCACCCGGCAACGGTGAGGGGCGCGGGGCGCATGCGCGGTGGGGGGGCGGTCTCGGCTCGGGCCGCTCGGTGTCACGGCAGGCTTCAGGAACCTTCTGGCACCGGCGCCCTGAGGGAGCGGGAACTTCCTCCTGCCGAGCCGGTGCAGCCGCTCGCAGGCAGCTGTCCGGGGCCGGGAGCCGCTCCGCGCTGCTGTCCGGGGGATCTCGCCGGCAGCGCTGACAGCCAGGCTCCTCCGGCAGTTGTGTGCCCGGGCTGTGCCCCCCTGCCACGGGGCGTGCGGCAGTGACAGCCTCAGCCTCGCTGCCCCCGAGGGCACAGTTGGTGGCAGAAGTTGAAAGGAGAGCGGTCAGTAAATGGCCTGTGATCGCGAAGGTAGCGCTGGCGTTAAGCAGGCTGGGTCATGGATTTAACGCGCCAGCCTGTGACCAAATGTGTCTTCCTTAGGGTTTGCCGGTGAGGGGGTTCCATTGTGCAGAGAAGCTCCTTAGCCGTTTGAATTTTTGGGTGGGAATGTTTCGTGCTATCAAAAAGTTGCTTTAGCTTGAGATGTCCCAGTTGGGGTGCTCCTTCAAGGTTTGGAAAAAACCAACGGAACCCCACAACAAAACCCTGCCATCACATACTGCAACGCCAGCCCAACCCTCTTATTCTCAACTTCCTTGGTCTGGATGCATTTTAAGAAATTTTTAAAAAATTCTTACTGCTGCCAGGCTCAAGATGGGGAAAAGAGGTAACAGATGAAGAAAGTAAATACCACGTAATAACTTCTGCCTGTTAAAAAAAAAAAAAAGTGAATAAATAAAAACCTACACAGCTGTTTATTTTTTTTATTTTTTTTTTTTTTTGGCATGTGTTCCTGAATGTCCTCAGGGATGGAATTGTTAGTTTGTGAATTTAGAACAAATTGTTAAACTGGATTAGCGTTTAGGTTTGAAGTTTTTCTGTCTCCCATGCAGTTTAATCTGCAGCATAAAAAGAATAGAAGGCTGATTTGTTGGCCTATGTTATAAGCATTTTTGCTATTTCATTTGTTTTGGCTTTTTTACTGCTCATTACTAGTAAATTGCTTTATGTGTTCTTTGTTGCATAGATTTGAAGGTGTTTAGAATCTTTTAATCTTCTTTGTCTGTATTTTATACATTGTTTGGCTCCATAGGGATTCTTTCCTTGTCTCGACTGTGTAACAATAAGGAATTAAATACCTCAATGTTTTGAAAGCATCAAGCTGAAAATTTACAGTATTGTTTTAGAAAAATCAATCGAGTAGGGTGTCCCGTAGTTACATTTAAAGAAGCTGACTCTGAGAAGCTCCTGGTAACTTTTAATGCTTGCAGATTTTGACATTAACAACACGTCCAAACATCTGAGTTTGGCAAATGACAGTTTTTATCTGCTCTGTGTTAGTTTGGGCACTTAGTTTTTGTGTTGCTTGGAACTCGGGAGGATCTTCTCGCAGCTCATTAAAAGATTGAATTTAGCATTTGTCATGTGTGGCTCGTAGTCTGAGAGCCCGTGCAGGCAGTGAAGCGTTGCTTTCTAATGTACATAATGGCATGTTTGCAAAAGCAGGTGAGGCTGAAGAAATGCTCTGTGCGTTTGGAACAGACATCACAAAGTTCTGTGAGTCCCTGCTTGCTGTGTGGGAACGCTTTATGGGGCAGGGCTTCTTCCTTTTCTAATACTCAGCCTTTTGATTTCTGGTCAAATGTTAGAGCTGAGCAGTGATGCCCCTTTCTAGGATTCAGTGGAAAGTGAGTAAAACCTGCCAAGTCTGAGGTGATTTTTTGAGTTTGGATTTTTTTTTTTTTTTTCTTTTTGGTTTGGTGGTTCCTTTCTTCCCCCATCCCCCACAAAAGAAGCTGCAGTTACATGGAAGAGGAAGTGATGTCGGTAAGAAAATGCTTCAAGTTATCTTGTAATTTAGTGCATAGCACCAGGGTAATATTGCTGCCATGTTAGCACACAAAAATCTAGTGCCCATTTAGGTGGGAGTGAATTAACTGCATGCAGGACAATTCATCGTTTGCATCTGTAAGGATGAAGGATGGTAAACTTTTAAAACTTTTTTCCTTTCATTGGAGGCTTAGTTGTATATTTATTGATCGTGTCAGATGTGAGGAGTGTTACTTAAGAACTGAAAAATAGCACTTTATCCAAAACATACGTGGAGGAAATACAGAAGTGAAGGAATATTAAATCTTCTGTGTAGGGCTATGGAAGAGGGAGATTGTTAATTGTCATGTTTGTAAAGTGATGGCTTTATCAGTTTTTCAGCAGAGAGGCTCTGTGTCTCTGGTCAAAATTAGATTCAGGCAGAGAATGCAAGAATTTTACATTGCTCCCTGGAAAGTTGGTATAATTGAGCAATTCAGGCTTGATGACTATTATTTTCTGTAAGGTGAGAGATTTTACTGGCAAAAATTTGGATTGAGAATGACTAGCTGTCTCAAGGCTTTGGTAAATTCAGATTTATCTTCACAGTTTGTACTGGCTGGATAGCCAGCTCTTGAGATTTGTGGAAGCTCAGTCAGTTCAAGTGAATTCTGTGGATTGTTGCACCCTAAAACATAATGTATTTGTTGCTGTATCTTCTACCAGGCTTTTTTTTTTTTCCTTGCCGATTTGTTTTGATGTCTTAAAAACATAGTTTAGAAGGTCAAAACCTGTTATGTTTGCAACATATGGGTGGAGTTTTTCACTACAAGAAATGGGTAATATTTTGCAGGCCCACATTCTGATTAGTGATAATAGCAAACATTTCTACTCTTGTGGTCTTTCCCCTGTGAATGTGTGAAATCCTGTATATTTGTCTTAAAAAAAAAAAAAAAAAAAAGAAAAATATGCCCAGCAAGCTTAAAATAGAGATAGAGCTTTATGTTTGTGTTCAAACAGCTTGTAACAAAGACTGTGGTTGCAGAGGCTTTTTGCTATAGTGAGGTTTAAATGGGTTTTCTTTTCTTCACTCTTTGGACATTTCTAAGGCCGTTTGGGTGGGGCATCTGCTGGATGTGAGCCCTGTGTCTGGTGGGAACCCTGCACTGATTGTCCAGGTTCCAGTCTCGCTGGCAGCTCTCCTCATGTGTCTCTTGTGTTCCGTGTTCCCTGCAGGGTGTTAGGATTAAAATTTGTGCTCAGCTGTGTAGGATAATAATATATGGACAAAACTAAAAAGGTGAGTGCTGGAATCTTCTGAATGTGGTTCTTTCTTCCTTTATACCCTTTTTTTTTTTTTAAGTGTGTGTGTTTGAAAGGTTTTCTCCCTTTCTGCTGAACTTTACATTTAATGAAATCTTTTGTTATCTTGGCACTTTAGAAATATGATGATGTTAGTTAATTTTATTCTGCAATGGAACTCTTAGGCTTATGATTTCTGGTGATGTCTTCAAATTTAGTCATAATCAAGTTTTGATGGGAGACCTCAGTATCAGACTTTTCTTTTTTTTTTTTTCTTTCCCCATCTCTTGAAATTCAGAGAATCATTGCTGCAGCATTGAACTCTTCACTGAAATGTCTTTCTCCTGCAGTGGGGACGCTGAGCCTGTCCTTTATTTTGGTGGCACATGCTCAAGGCTGTGACAGAGGCAGTGTTTCGATAGCGAAGGGGCTGTGTAACCCTTCTGTGATCTGCTGAGTTCCAGTCATTATTTCTGCTTACCTGTTTGGGAGGGGAGGAACAAACTGATGATAAATGTATGTAATAGGATAACTTATGTATAATGAATTAAGTGCATTATATATTTATAGTTTGCTTTTTTGGTGTCTCTGAGATAGCTTGACTTCTGTTCCAAAGTCTGTTTTAACAGCAGTGGCAATTGTTAAACTGCCTTGGTTTTATAACATGAAGCTTGCAAGTTGCATAGTTTGCTGATAATTTCTTCCTGTCTGTTACTTTACTGTACTTTTATAATGCCATTGCACCGAAGTTGTGCATTATCTGATGCAGGGGCAATGAGATGTGTGTGCTTGGTGGAGTAGAGCTTTGCATTGGGGGGGTGGCGAGTAGGATGAATATAATTAGCTGTTACACAAGATACAAAAGCCTTTTTATTTATTAACTACTGTTGTTAAGAGTGTGATGGGATCTGTGTGAGCAGGAAGTTTCTTTAGAATTCTGCACATGTGCATTGGCAGCAGCAGATGAGAGCAAATCTGGCAGTGTGTGGTGGTGGCTGTGAGGCACTGAGCAAACATCTACTTTTTCTGGTGTCCCTGATGGTTTTATTTTCTTGCTACAATGTCGTTGGAGTTGCTGTAATGCTGTTAAAAAAACTTTGGATTTTATCTAGTAAGTGAATATAAAACATTATTTTTTAATATCAAAGCTACCTAACATTTTGGTGGTCTCTCAGCTTGTTCTTTATAAGTGTAGAATTTTTTAGGAATGTTGCTTAAATCAGTCACTGTATTTGAGGTTTTTCTAATAGATAGGGTCTGTCTCTCATGAAGGTCCGTGTACCATGATGGGCTTTTTCAGAGACAGAGTGATCAGGTTCTGTCAATTGGAATTGTAGACTAAACTTTAATGACTGGAAAATAAATACTAATCAGTACTACAGTTTCTTGGCTTGTAAATTAAAAAAAAAAAAAAAGTCCAAAATTCTATTAGTTTTAGTTATATCTCTTCTAGAGGAGCTTTCATGAGGTGTTTTGTTTCTTTCTTGCATGGAAAGGACATAAAGGCTTAATTTAAATTGTTCTAATTTGTAAACTAGAAGGCTTGCTGCTAGATTCATGGGAAACAAAAATTGCACGTTTGCATTCCACTAAATCTTAGGTTGTATTTTTTGTGCTTCTACTTGCTCCATCAGTGTAAGCAGTATTTTGTCTGTTGAGTGGTTTTTGAGACTCTCTCCGAAGTGCTGGTGGCAAATGATGGAGAATTTCTGTTTAATAGAGTTGAGGGTTAATGTGTGTGTGAGTGCACATGTGAAGGCAAACACAAGGAAACAGGTCCTTAATTAAAGAGCTGGTGTTCGTGTTTCTGCTGACTCCTTTTGTGATTGTGTGCAAAACTGCAGCGAGCTGCTTTCCTTCTGATTCCTACTTAACCAGAAGGCAAACAGGGCAGGGAAGGGTTAGGAACCATAATGAGAAATGAAGGGAGCAGCAAAGTCACATCTGCTTAAGATACTTATTCTAACATGGATTCCATCAAGTTAGATTTTGTAGTTACACCTAATTTCAAAGTTTGCCTTAATGGGGATGGGGATTGTGTTCTTATGAAAACCAGCTTATTAAAATAATAACTGAGCCAAATTGTCTGATTTGCCAGTCTACACTTGTGACTAAAATACCTCTTGATAGCTGATTTCACTGAGTCAAAAAGAGGAAATCTTGCGTTAAGAGTCTATTTTAAGTTAATCTTGCTGGTTTTAAAACTTTTATTTTAAATAATTATTGTTTTGACTACTCAAATGTATTAATGAGTACTTAAATGTGATTATCCTTTTTACATGGAGAATGTTCTGTGTCTGTTCAAGCACTGGCACATCTCTGCCTGCCTTTTACTGTACTCTTGAGACAATTTATTTGTCCTTTTCTGTGTCCTGGGTTTGTGGTAGAGTTCTGCTTGTGGGGTTTATTTCAGTTTCTCTTGTGTATAAATTTACTCCAAGCCATGTCCCCTCCCCAGCCTGGCCATCTTTTCAATTTTGACTGGATTATTTCAAACAAACAAAATACTCTGGTTTTATTTGTTAGCTGAACAAAAGCTGAAAATCAGATGAGCAAAAGCTCTTTCACCCAAAAGCAGTTCATCCCTTGGGAATGCTCACAGTAATTTGAGTATAAAAACGGCTTAAAAATCAGTCAGTGTTAATTGTTACAGTTCTGACATAACATTACCAAAAATCAGTTTCCTTTTAACTCAACAACGCTTAAGAGTAAGATCAAGAGTGCTGGTTGCCATTTTTTGGAAACATAAATAAATGTAGTTCGGCAGTTGCCGAATGGCTCCGTGTGTTCTGCTGGGACACAAAAGTTTCCCAGGGCAGCCTTCTTACTCCTGCTCATGCCTGGCAGCTGGCTCGGGGTGATGACATGAGGAGAGTTCCTGTGATTCCAGCTTGGAATCTGTCTCTTGACTTTTGGCCAGCATTTCGAAAATCTCTTTAAACTTTGATAATTTCAAACTTAGCCAAAAAATCAATTATTTGTTTGGGTTTAGCAGTATGTTTGCTGTGGGCATCCAGGGGGACGTCACAGGTTTTGTTGAGGTGTAAGTCGTATAAGTAATATAATACATTATTTTTCTTCATCAAATACAGAGTATGAAATCAAAAACTTTGAGAGACTAAATTTTTTTGTGGAATTTTATTTGTAAATAATGGTTGCAGACAAGGAGCATTGATCCTCTTTGTACTGGAGGATGTGTATGTGATCTGTTAGGACCCGGTTTGCAGGCATGTGATGGTTCACAGGCTCACAGCACTGCAGGCTGAAAAAGCCAAAAAACTTGAGGTGTGTTTCCTGAGAAGCAGGGTCAGGCCGTTTTGTTGCTTTTTTTCCTATCTAAAAAATCTTAGTTTTTACTTTTATGTGTTAAAAAAAAAAAAAAATTCACTGGCGATGTTTGCTAATGCCATGAAATAATATATTAAAACTAGGGCAAAACAGCAGTCAGTGTTAGCTTTGGGCTTGGCTTCAGAGACAATACGAATTTCTTGCTACATAAAACAAGCAAATGAAAGAATTGCTTAAATAGTTGAGACTTGTGGCAGACATTCTACACGCAGAATTAATGTTTTCATTCCTATGTCACGGTTTCAGTTTGCAGCCTTTTTTTGTTTATTTTTACTTCTTGCTTCATTCCTCTGCTTTAAGGAAAGGTGGTGAAACCCTGAGGACTTTAATTTAAAATGATGCCCCTATATTATTTGTGCTTCAGTCATTAATGTAAAAGCTGAACTAAATGGAAGTCTAAATTTTCATGTGTGTTCCTGAAATATTAACAGTTCGCCGTGTATTCAGTGGGGTTTTTAGTGGCATTTCATGTGTGGGTGTAAATACTTCTGGAGTTGCCAAGATAAGTGAATGCTATTATGATGGCAAAATGAAACTCACGGTGCTGTTTTCCCAGCAGACTCTATGAAGGACTTACCTTAATAAAAAAAAGCAAACCAAAATTTTTTAAATAACGCGTGAGAGCACTAAAATCCACAATACAGAACAAAACTCTTCATTTAACATGCTTGGACTCAGCATGTTGCAAAGGACATAGTAAGTTTTTTTCAGTCTCTTGCAGAATTGGGGTATAATGTGTGGTTATAATAAGGTGTGTTTTTACTTTCCTGTGTTTACGTTTTGTAGAGCGTGATTATAGCTTAAGGATGTTTTTAAATGTTTGTAGTGACAAGGAGGGGAAGTAGATTGAAAAAAAATGCAACCAGAATGTTTATAATTAAACTCAAGCTAGGTATTTGCTTTTGTGTGGGTTTTTTTTTTAAGTTGCTTTTTTTTTTCTTGATAGCGTCGTGAAGTGTTTAGGTTGTGAAATTGCGAGGGGGAAGCATGTGCTCAAAAGGATCAGGATAATGTGAGCAAAAAAAAAAAGTACCAAAAACTCCACAGCATTGCTTAGTATTTGTAAAAGACTCTGGAAATAATCCTGAAGGTTACGTGTCCTGTCCTGGTTTTCATGTGTGTCTGCAGTGAAGTGCTGCACTTCCTGAGTCGAGGGAGGGCAAGTGGGAAAGCTTCTGATCCTTATAAAAAGTGGAGATAAAATGTTTAATTATTAACAGTTTTTTACAATGTTGGAAATAGCAGGAAATAAAACTTTCTGGAAATTGAATAACTTTTGAGTTTCTGTCTCTTTCCAGATCTGGTAAATGTCAGATTAATTGTATCACAGCCTGTGAAGACACCAAAGCCTGATCTAAAAGGGAAAAGACTGAAATGCTCTGAAAATAGGTTGTTGCCTATAATGATATATTGAAATGTGTGTAAAAGTGTGTGTGTGTGTCTGAGAGGGTGAAAATGAGGCTTTCACTAATTTTTCTAGGTGATAATAAGCCATATAAAGCTTTGTTCAAAGCAAAAACCTGGGTTGTAAATCCGGTTTTGCTCTTAACAATGAGACAACCAAGCTGTTTCAACTTCATTGTTATGTTGCCAAGCCAGTTAAAATAGATGTCTGTATTTTTTTTTATTTTTGTTTCATGCCTCCTGAATGAAATTCAGGCAGCCTGTTCATCTGCTGCACCTGGCAAAAGTGGCTGAGCTTTCATGTCAGTGAACTGAGCACAAAGATGCCTCTGCTGAGAAAGTTGAGCTGCAAAATCGTTCATTTGGTGCTGAATTATAAAGTGGTTACTTCTAATTTGGCCTTTTTATTGGGTGATGTTTGTTTTGAAGGTTTGTTTGTTGGTTTTGGCAGGTAAGTCTGAAGCATTGTGGTGGATCTGTCAATGGCTTTCTCCCAGCTGCCCTTAACCCCACTGCTGGCCAGTGTGAGGTTTTCTGGTTCATTGTGGACAAGCTGACTTTGGTAGAGCTTGAGAAAATAGACTGTGTGCAACTTTGTATTTTAAAATTCATTTGATACATTGGGATTGATTGAGGTCTACTTACATGCAAAGATTGTGTTGACTTTCACTTAAAATACCAAAACAATAAGAAAAATGGCTGTACAAGGCCTCCATAAATTATAGAGGGATCATGAATTACAACTGCTTCACTTTTGGAATGTGGTAGGGACTTTTAGTAACCAAGAATTTGCAATAAGAGATTTGAATATGATGGGGTAAAAAAAAAGAAAGAAAGAAAAAAAAGGTAAAACCCATTGACTAGAATAAGCCTTCTTTTTCTGTTGTCAGCTCACCTGGAGTCCTGATCTCAGACCAGGACCCACTTGTGTGAGACATCAAAGATTTTCACCCTGTGTGTAATACAAGGCAATAGACAGAGACAATTTAAAGGCTTTTAAGCCTGAAATATTTTTTCCTCTAGGCTTCAATGTAAGAAAATGCTGAGGAGGTGGAAGCAGTCTTATATAGAGTTTATGACCAAGTCCCTTAGCACATGGATGCAGTTTGGGGAGGGTTGGGAGCAGGAAAACTGCTTTATTCAAACTACTGAAACTACTCTGGGCTCCTGTTGTGATAGGCTAATGAATGGTCTGGCATTTGGTACTGAAACCAGAGGGCTTGGTTGTCAGGAATTTGCAAGTGAAGAAGAAGTTTATTTGTCCTGATGTGGAACAGAAGCAGGAGCTGGTGTGGGAGAACAAAGGGAGAGAAGGTACTTGTCTCCAGTCTGTCAGCCCAATCCCCAGTTATGAAACAAAAGGTTTCAGTGAATGTACTTTGAAGCTGGGCAAAGCCTCATTATTGTCTAGTTTTGGTGATGAGTGTTGGGGTTATGTGAATGTCACAAGCTTGTTTTGCCCAGTCACAGCTGCTTGAGTTTATTTAGAGCAGGTAATGGGGGAGATCAGGGGGCTGAGGTGACCCTTTGACTGATTCTGGGCATTACATTGGCTCCACTGTGCCATGAAGCTGCAATTTAAATTTTTAATACCACAGAAAATCATAAAGACGATTTACTGTGGTTTGTAGCTATTTTGAGAGCTGAGAACATGAAAAATGTTCAGATAAGCTGGATTCTAAATAAAAGATAGCCAAAAATGTGGGGGGTTCTATGGAATCTGGCTTGGGGGCAGTTGCTTCCTGTGTCTGGATACCTGATGATCACTTGGACTTTGAACTGGCAGTTATGGCACATAGTCCCCTTCCTAGAAAAGATGAGCAGTACCACCAAATACTGGTTGACTCTAAATGTTCCTTAGTTAGGATTTTGGTTTTGGTCTTGCTGTTTAAAGATGTTGTATTAGACCAGTGCCTGAGGTCCTTGTAAAAATTTCATTACCATTAAATATTTTAGTATGGTAGGTACTTTAAAACACTCTGTGTAACCTACTTAGCCCTCCTTGATTCTTTGGAAGATTGGATGAGCCTGCAGATTATTTCATAATTGTTAAGATTTAGATGTCCCATTCTAACTTTCAGTTCAGATTTGGTGAACTCACAAGTGAAAAGAGGGATTTGCTGTTTTGGGGGCTCTCTCATAAGCTGTGCTAATGTGGTCTTTATGCTTTCTTGATCAGAAGAAGAAACTGATGATTTGACAACAATTCCTCTAACGTGATGTTTAGATTCCTGACTGAGTTTAAAACTGTTGAAAACTTTATGATCTAATAATATTTTCCTTATTTTCAGATTAACTGCTGAAGTACTGATCGAGTTCTGCTATTCTTCAATGAGGAACTACAGGCTGATCTTTTGCCATAATCTTAAACAACCATAAATGACAAAAGAATGCTTGGTCAGTGAGGGCAGCTGGCGCAGAAAGCGTTTTTCAAACTCGGCTGTTTAAGTACTCTGAGGTGGGTTTCTTAACTTGTTTTCCTGGGGAAAAAGAAAAACAAAACAAAAAAAAAAAGAACTGTGGATTTCAGAATGTTTAATCTATGAGAATTTACCTCTTAGTAAACAGAGAGTGTTAGTTTGGTCGCAGTGCTTTAACTAACAGCATATACTTCATGTTCTGTGTGCCAGCTTCTGCTTGCATTTAAGCAAGTATGTTTTCTTTTCTTTTTATTAATTATTTTGAAAGGGCAGTTTTTTCTTTGCTAGAAGACGTATTTTGGTTTTGACAGGATAACAGCTTGACTGACTTACACTGACTGCCCTTTGTTATCTACCTAGATCCTTTATCAAGCAAAGACTTGCAAGTGAAGCTCGAGCTTCTGCATGATAGAATGGTATCACTGAGCATCAAAAAACTAGCTTTGGGGGGTTTCTGTTCAGTAAAAATTTTAATTTGATGCAGGTGTTGAAAGCTTTATTATGTAGACCAGAAAATGCCAAATGTATTTTAAAATTATTACAGCGCAGTTGTGTATCACAAAATACTTAATAATTTCATATAATTGAAACATAGGGTTTTGGTTTGGTGTGATCCACTGGTTTAATTTCCTGTTGATAGGCTTTTGCATTGAGTTCTGAAAGCCTGACTACTAAATATTGTCAGAAAAAGTGTTGAGAAATCTACCAAAATACCTTAGAACTTAATTAGAAATGTGATTTGGACTGGAATTTTCTGCACTTTCTTGTTGCTATATATGTTCTCAGTCCTCTGTTGAGGGTCAGACAGAACACTTCAGTGAGAGTCATTTATTGAGTTAGCTGTGTTTGGAATCATTACAGAACTGTCCATTAAAGCAGGGAATGGATGGAGACAGACTAGAGAGGATTTGCATTAGACAATTAAAACACTGTGTTACAGATCAATGCTTTCAAAAACATGTATTGAAGTGGGCTTTTTGGTTTTAATTTCTCCTATTGACAGAAAAGACAGCTTTGATTTTTGGCTGCAAAAAGATATGAGGAAGAGCTCCTCCCCTTCCTTGAGTAACTGCAACTCTGTTCTTGCTAACAAAATATTTGGAATTCCACTTGATGAGCTGCAGCAAGAAGGGCAACCAGACAATGAGGTTCCATTCATAGTCCGCCATGTTGTGGACTATATTGAGGAACATGGTATGTATCACCTTGCTGTATTTAAAATAATATATTTCACTGGTATTCTTAAAGAATAGATTATGGGGTTTGAAGAGTACTTGTTTTCTGAAGTTAATTATTCAGCTGAGTGCAATTTGGTTGTTTTAGATACATCCTTTCTTTTGCTCCTTCTGTTACATGTATCACTGTTTTCTAGTCAACAGTAATGTAGTTAGCTCTGCAGGGCACCTCATAGGAAATGCTGTGGTTTAGGTACTGTTAACATTTCCCTGGTAATTTTATTGTTACTGGGCACAGGAATGTGTGTGTTGGGAAGAGAACTGCTGGAAATCATGCAAAACTGTTGTCTAGAAAATGTTTCAGTCAGTATGGGACTTGTGCATGTCTGATATCAGTATTTCTTCTGATATGTGTGTCCATACGGGAGCTAAAAATTGATTTCTGCAATTTGTTTTCTAACTCAGGGGGTCTGGAACAAGAAGGACTTTTCCAAGTCAATGGGAATGCTGAGACAGTGGAGTGGCTCCGGCAGCGATATGATAATGGAGAAGATGTGGACCTGGTTAAAGAAGCAGATGTACCCTCAGCTATTAGCCTTCTTAGATTTTTTCTTCAAGAACTTCCAGAGCCAGTTATTCCAGGCAGTTTGCACATACATTTGATGCAACTTTCTCAAGGTAATAACTCTTTTTGAGTCAGTGTTTTTATGAGTATGTTTTTATGATTTTAAGAGTAAAACCCAGTATTGATTTGAGATTTGTAGTGGCACTAAGGTGTCTTTGGGGCTCTGTAACTTCATTTTACAGCGAGGTGTGGCCTGTGTGCTGTTAGGAGCTCATTGCAGGCAGGTGATTTGGGGAATTGAGGTGTGAATGTGACAGTCCCAGCAAGTGACTGTGTGTCCCACAGGTGTCTATCCCTGCTTTATGCCACAGGCCTTCACTTAGAGCTAAGAACGTTCTGCCTTTGGGTCTCTGATTGTTTAGAACTTAAACTTCAGGATGGATTGGTTAGACAAAACATGGAGATGTGTATGTTCAGAGTGGTCTGATGACCACTTTGCTGTGCTCCCTTTCTTTTTAAAAGTCTACATTGTTTTTTCTTGTTCTGTTTCCAAAGTGCATTCCTAGAGTAAGAACTATCAATGAAATCTTCATTTTGATGTGTTATGTGTTGAGACAACCATTTTCTGTGATTGGTTGCCTGCATTCAGCTGCTGTAGATGTTGACTGTGTCTGAGCAAATGAAATCTGCAGTTCCTGCTTGGTGTTCCTGTACATGCTCAACAGGGAATTTACTCACTCTTTGCTTTGATATTCAGGACTGGGATGTCTCTGCTCTCTCATCTAGAGAAGCAGAGATGGCTCATCAACTTCAAACATGCTTTTCCCTCTCTAATTGATCTTAGAAGAGTTTTCAAGTGTCTGAGAAAGAAGGGGAGGCCTCTTTTTATCAATTTTTCTCCTATTTTGCTTTCCTGACATTTCTTTTCCTATGTATGGAATTTCTCAGGTACTAGTAGCTGTAAACTCTTTGAACCTTGCTGCCTGTAAGGCTGATGAGGTAACAAATAAGATTTATGGGGACATATTTTAATGAAGAGTGTAGTTAAATGGAGTGAGAATGAGGAGATTTCCTGGAGACCCTTTCTCAGATCTGAAATGGAATCAGCAAGCTTCAAGCTAAGCACAGTGTGAAGATGATTACATTGAGATAGCTTGGATTTATCAGTTAAATATTATTAAAGCAGGTAGAGTAGTGAGAATGGGATGCTTGTGAAAGAAAAGGTGTCAAAGTAGCTTATCTGTCAGAAGAATTTAACTAGATGGAAGTTAACTCACTGTCTGGAGCTGTTGTTGTCTCTAAAGCTCTTCAGTGAAGCAGTTGTTATGTAACAGTGGTAAAACATAAACACAGAGTTTGCCCTCTGAAATCAGGAATTTGAGTGGGCATTAATTGGGGAAAACATGCAGAAGAGAATGTGGTGCATAATATTCAATAAATGCAAGTCAATTTTCATGTTTTAGGTTTCAGTTTGACCAAATTAGTTGTATTTTCAGAAGTAAATAATTGTCAGAGGCAATAAGCTGGTCACTATCAATTACGAGAAGATATCTTCTTTGTGACTACAAATATTTTTATTACTTTTTCAGATTATAATAATGAAGATGAATTTGGAAGAAAGTTGAGGTTCCTCTTGCAGCAGCTTCCACCTGTTAATTACAGTTTGTTAAAGTTTCTGTGTAAATTTTTAGCTAACGTAGCATCGCATCATGAAGAAATTTGGTCAGCAAGTTCTTTAGCTGCAGTCTTTGGCCCGGATGTTTTTCAGTAAGTTAATTATAAAAGTTCATTCACTGTTTCTAGGGGAATTTGAGTGTCTCTGTAGTTTAAAGTCATTCCTGGTCCATGAGCAACAGTAACAAAGTGCACAATACGTTTCAGGCAGAATCTTTTCTGTTCCCACCCACTCTTTCACCCCAGTTTGGTTTTACAATTTTGTGCTATGATTTAAACAGCAGCTTGTCTCTGAGCTGTGGCATCAGAAACCACTGTTTTGATTGTTTCTTTACTGTATTTATTCTGAGGTTCAAATATTTTAGTGATAGTATGTAAGGCAAGAAGACAGTTCTGTGAGAAGGCTAGTAAAGTAGTAGCTTATACTGTTGTTTCCTCTCCACAGGAAAATATTTGACTTTTAAATATTCCTCATGAAAAATTAATTGACTAAATAGTTGCTAATTCATCATTTTAAGTCTAAATTAGTATAAAGCTTTATAAGGCAGTAGTGTGAAGGCATGCTTAAAGTTTTGTGTGTTCAGAATGGGTAGGGGATAATGGTGTGAAGTGTAGCACTTAGTCATAGAAGACATTCAGAGGTGTTCTTAGGGGAAATGTTGCATTTAGATTTTTAAACTAAAACAGTGTTGAAATCTTTAGCATTTACACAGATGTGGAGGATCTGAAAGAACAAGAAATAGTTAGCAGAATAATGTCGGGACTTCTGGAGAACTACTATGAGTTTTTTGAAAACGAAGAAGAAGATTTTTCATCTACTAATGATTTAAGCTCAATAACCGAGCAGGTAAGAATATTTTGAATGGCTGTATGTTACCACTTAACTGTCATACACATTTATGTTTATGGAAGATTTATTGAAATACAGTTTCTTTAGTATGACTTAGAAGTTTCTTGCAAACTGACAAAACCTGGCATTTTCTTAATGCTTGTGAAATTGTTGGTTTTGTAGTAAGTATAGCTGTGCTGTGTTGAAAAATATATAGGAACTAAACCAACAGTGATATCCTGCCTAACCCAGACCCTGTTATAAACAGCTTTCTATTTACCAATTAAGGAATGAAGAACTGTTTTTTGATCAAATGAAGTACAACTCTGTTGTTGGTTTTGGTCAAGGGTATTTCTAGGTGTGTCTTACAGGGGCATGCAGGGTCTTGCACTCCACTTGATGATGTTATCAGTGGTGCTTTCCTGTGCCAAAGTTTTTGAGTGGTGTTTCTGATTCTAAGACTTGAAAATGATGTATTTTGTGTAAAGAGGAAAAAGCAGTTGCTAAGGTAGGTAACAAAGAGTACTAATTTTAAAGCCTATATCTCAAACCCCTCCTCTAGCAAGACAGGTAAGGCAAGTACTGGGGCAGTTGGCTGCTTCCTCTTCCCTGCAGTAAATGTTGGTCTGGCGTGCCAGGCGTGGGCAGCACGTTCTGGAGTGAGCAGTGTCTGCTGGGTGAGCTCCTGGAGCAAACGCTGCTCCTCTGCAAAGCTCCATGCAGGAACGTCTGGCTCTGAGAGCTGCCACAGCCCTGCTGCATGCAGGGAGCTGCTGAACAAAGCTGGGCTGTGACTCCTGCAGCTGCAGGCTGGGGGCTGTCACTGACTTGGGATAACTGCTCTGTAAACCAGAGCTGCTCTGTACTCTCATGCTTTGAAATTACTGGCTTGGCTGTGCCTCGTTATGTTTCAGCAAACGGGTGTCCGAAGCACAAAATCTGTTTGGTGTGTGGTTTTGTTTGGTTTTTTGCCTTAGTTGGAGGGCTGGTGGAATTAAATTCCCTTGAATTTCGTGGTTTCTCCACCAGATGTCAACAGTGCACTTCTGTCGGGCTGGTGTGGTGGGGACAGAAGAGCCGCTGTCCCCGCCGGGCACAGCCCTGCTGGCAGCTGCCCCACTGTGTGGGTGGGCTTGCCTTTGTTTCACTGGCACATCCTCTCGCAATTACAGAAGAAAATCAGGGATAAATACATTTCTTGCCTGAAATGTAGTGCCATATGACACGTTACACCCCTTTTAAAGACTAACAAATATCTCCTCTCTGTCTTCTGTGTAATCTTAAACTTCTGAAGTTTCAGTATTTCTTATTTAGTGTTTTTGTTTTCCACTGGTGACAGATACCAGAAAGCATATTTGCTTGAGGCTGCTGGTTTTAGTTTTGGGTTTGCAGGACTGGGAGATGAGTATAGTCAATCACAGAGGCACCTTGGGAGTCAAACTGAATCACTTTTTTCTTTTTACCTTTTCATGTTTTAGACATAGTTGCTTTTTAAAAAATGAAGTTTAGTGTCTTAAGTTGCTACTTGGCTATATTGGTTTTTCTTTTTAAATTGGCTATATTTTACAGCTTCAGTAAAAACATCTGTGTTTGGAAACAAAGAAACAATAATAGACAAGAGCACAGAAACTTTGTAAGCTTCATTCTGAGCTTTGAAGTTTGGGTTCATAGACTTCTGTATTGCCTTCCTTAAGAGGGTTTGTAAATGCTTCTGATGCATGAGTAAGGCTAACTATGGAATAGAGAAGAATTATCTGTTTTAGACATAGAAGAAGAAAGGTTCTGTAGTTCATGATTTCAGTGTGGTTGGGATTTTATCGTTTCTTCATTTTGCCTGTGTTCATTTATGGCATCAGAGGTGCTTCTTGATTTTCAGTTTTTGTCCAGTGTTCAAACAATTTCTAAATGTTTTTTAGATCAATGATCTCTTGGAAGAAGAGGAAGATGTAAAGCTTGAGCAGTCGGAAGAACTTCCAGAAGACAGCACAGAGAAACCTGTTGAAAGGCCAACTGTGGTGCATCTAGATATGACAGGGAGTCTCTCAGATTCCAGGAATGTTACAGCATCAACAAGGTAACTTGGTTCTGCCTTGGAATTTGGATTTAAAGTTTGGATTGTAATTGATTCTGTCAGGGAGAAAAACTGCCAGACTTTTGAGATAAGTGTTGGTGTCTACAAACTGAAGCTTTAGAAGTAGATGCAGTTCTTATGATAGTAAAATATGGGTTAAAATAACTGTTCCCAAATTCAACAGAGGAATGCCTGTAGAATCAGATCAGATTAAGTATGAGGGTTTATGCAGGGAAGAGTAAAAAGGGCATATTTTAGTGAAACTGTAACGTGGTATTTAAACAGTAAATTTCACAGCACAAATAAGAAGAATCTGCATACTGGTAGTTCCAAACCTGTTCTGTACCATCCTTCCAATGGGAAATCCTGGGACTGTTTCTTGTCACATGGTGCTGGAGAGCTCTGGGCAGGTGTGGAAGTTACAAAATGTGCTACAGGCAGGAATGTTGGGAGGGTGACCCAGCTTTTAAGAGCAATTCTTATAAAAGAATGTGTAAACATAAAATCATACTTTCATTTGTGAGCTTATTGGTGCTTGCTTGTAATATACAGATTTATATTTTACTAGTTTGTAGTATGCAAGATTTTATTTTTAAGTCTGCTTTACTCAGAGTTTACAATCTGGAGATGGTGAATTTTACCTCTTCCCCTCTACAGCATGTGTTTGGTAGGGACATTGCATGTAAGAACTTGTAGGGAGGAGCAAGGAGGAATCTGTAATAAAATTTTGACTAAAAGCAGAAGAAAGGCAGGGAAAATCACAAATAAGTTACTGCCTAAGAATGGGTAGTTTCAAGAATATGGATTTTTGGCTGGAATCTGTTCAGCTTCAGGCTGCATACTTCATTCTGCTTCATGGCAAGAAGCTGTAAAATATCAAATAATGACAGAATCACGATTCTGGTTTTTTAATTGAAATTATATTTTAATAGTTAATTATCTTTATCACTAATAAAGCTTTTTATTTTTAGTTTGAATTAAATTTTCAAAAAAGTTGCAGTTTAACTATTCACAGGTATTCAGTTGCTTCTGGAATGTGTAAACACAGCAGTAGTGACAAACTCATAATGTTTGAGAGTTTAAATTGGATAGCCTGAAGAGAAAAACATTTTTACTTGATGTTAAAAGTTAATTAAAAATGAATAGGCATTAATTATGGTTGGCATTTTACATAATTTGTGGGGAAGGATAAGGAGGAATCCTTTAGAGGAAGGAGAGTTTTGACTGTAAAACCAGAACAACTGCAGGAAACATTTAAAAAGAAATAAAGTGAATGAGAAAGTGCTCTTTATTAAATTTTTAACCACTGTAAATATTCTCCCTAACCTAATGGCTGTTAGTATACATTTAATGGCCTTTTTTGGTCTTAGTTCCTTGATATTAAAAAAAAATAAATAATTAAGAATGCAAATGCTAATGCAGGTTTATTTGGATTATTTGTCTTTGTCCTGATGTAGAGCCTGTGGCAGCTTATACAGGAAGGAGGAGGAGAAGTAGATCATAAACATGATTTTTGCAGTTCTTTAAGCTGGGGTTTTGTTGCCTTTTTGCTGTTGTCAGATTTTGGAGCCAAATATCTGTGTATTACTCTTCTCTATGAAGAATACTAAAAGAGGTCGTTTATCTTGATTTGTACAATGGGGCATCTGACCTTCCTCCTTGTTATTTGGATTATAACAAGCTTCTAATTTTGCTTACTGCCTTTTTTCTCTACTCATTCTGTTTGTTCTTGCTGAAACCTATGACCTTCCTGCACTGCATGGTGTTAATTTGACTTTGAGTTAGAGATCTTGTGAGAGAATGTGGAAAATCATTAATGCACTTTGGTTTAGTGACTGCTTGAAGATGTTATTTCTAATAAACCTGTGGAGTGATCTTTGAGCCCTTTACCCAGCAGGTTGCATTTGTTGCTCACAGGCTGACGTTGAGCATGTAAAGGAAACTTGTTCTCCTTTACCAGAAGCCTTTTCCCCACGGCTCTTTCCCTTCTGCTGTCCTGACTTATGGAGTAAAGAATTACTGACTCAGCATTGCAGCTGAATTTTAAGACATGCTGTTGAAATAAGTACTTTAGAATCCTTCTCCGTCATTATTCCAAATTTTTCATCCCTGAGCCTTGCCAAGCAGTATTTGCTTTAATCAGGCAGTTCATCTCAAATGTTGTCAGTCAGAATCCTAACATAAAAACCCTTTGGTTTTGGAGTTTTCAAAATTATATGTGTAAAAATATGAGATGTGATAGGCAGTAAGTTGTATAAACAATTTGCTTTGTTTCTACTAATTGCAGTGACAAGGGCAACGTCCTCACTCCTTCTGTGATATTTTTGTTAACCCTTTTGTGATTTAATTAGCTCTGATCAGAGAGAAGTGATAATATTAACACCTACCAAGGGAGACAAAAAGCATGGTATAGCTGACTGAATAGACGAGCTGCCTAAATTGTTAGAAAACACATTCTTATTTTAATGTAGTGCTGTTTTTAGCCTCCAAATACTTTTTCCTTCTTCCATCCTGGAAAATCTGTAAACAACATGTTAGGAGAGCTTTCAAGTGTTGATTGGGCAGCTTATTGTCAGGAGTGACCTCATGTTGCAGTCGATTTCTATTTAGACTGCAGGGTTTAGTGCAGCACTCCAGAGGTGTCGCTCACAGGCAGCCCCCAGAGCACAGCCAGCAGCATGCACAGCCAGCAGCCCACAGCACGCTTTGCTGGCTTCCAAATGAAGCATTTTTACATGAAGTGCTCTTTTGGGATAGCAAAAATAATCAGAATGGCCTGCAAAGTTCTGCTGCACAGGTAAATATATGAAAAGAAAATGTTGTTTTGATATGATCGCAAGTAAGGCTTTAACTTTAAAATTATGTGAGATTAAATGTGGTTTGGAGATACAAAATGGAATAATACCACAACTGATTATTTTAATGACAAATAAGAATCTGTGTATGGTCAGGAAATTACCCAGGAAAACCTGGATGTGTTTTATTTCGAGTTAATGTATTTTTCTACTCAAGATATGTTTTTACCGGGACCTTTTCTGGGTAGGGAGCCAGTGCCAGAGGGATTCTCAGGAGGGAGTTAGCATTATGAAACAAAGATGTTTACCTTTCTGTGTCTTGCTGTGTCATGCTGCGTTAAGGCTCTGTCTGGCATTATAAATTACAGCTTTTATAAAGTATCCTTGAACTGTGGTAGGTGGGCTCAGAAGTTGTAATGGCTTTTCACCTACAACTGTCACATTTGTTTCAGCAAGGGCTTAATTGCTGATTTATTGAAGATGTAAGATATTCTTCATGTAGTAAGAAGATTCTTTAGGCTTTGTAACACTGCTGATTTATGCACAGCTTTTCCTGAGTACCTCTAATGCTCCCAAAGGTGTTGCCTAAAAGCACTGGAGAACCATCCTGTGCTGGGGGCTGAAGGTTACACACTAGGATGGAAAATTTTGTTCTGAACTGTCTGAAGTCTTCTGGAGTCTTTGGAGATGAGTTTGATTCTCCCTATTCTTGACATATTTCCTCATTGTCTCAAGTGGTAGAATAAAATTATTTCAAGTCATCGCAGTTTCCTATAAATAGTGTTTGTACTTGTGCCCTTGACTGAGTTTTTCTTGCTCTCTTTTGCAATTAGGGTGTTGCAGTGTTCTGTGCTCTAATTGCCTCATTTTTTTCTCCCAGTTTGTCCAAGGAGTGACTATTTTAATAGTAAACCAATTTCAATCTACAAACTTATGTATTTGTACCTTTAGAATACAAGAAACATACCTTTTATAATGCAACTTTTGTAGCATTTACTGAGATGGATACTTAAAACTACATTTTTCATATTTTGAAATATTGCTGGAGTTTTTTTCCAAGATTGTGTTTCTTTTCTCTTACCTTGTTCATGAAGCTAAACTTGTAGCTTCATATTTTCATTTATTTCAAGTATTATTAATATAAAGTGCATTTATCAGAAAATCAATTTCGTACAGGTTCGTAGGGCTATCCTGAACTTCTATGCTTGGAAATACAAATGAAATGTAAATAGCCTATGCTGTAAACTACCTCCTGCCATTCTTTTGTTTGTAAGAAAAATACAAAATGTCAGTGTGTTCCCTCTCAGTTATTTGATCTGCAGCTTTGAAATCAGTGGCTTCAAGATGTGCCTTCTGTGTCAGGTGTTTTAATTTCTAAAGCTATTCTGTTTTGAAATAATAGTTGAGTGCTACCTATTCTGTCAATGCATTTGGGATAGATCAGCTTTGGCTTTTCACCAGGCAAACACACACATAAATCATAAGATGAACTTGATTTGTCAGTGAGTTTCCATTTTAGAAAAAGAGAAGAAAAGAAATTAAAAGCCTCTATGAACACCTGCTTGTTCACTTGTCCCATATGGGGTTTAAATGCTATGCACTCTGCTCTTGGCCCAGTAAAAGGTGTCTAAGGCAAACTGATATGGTTATTTTTAAATAAATACTTTAACCACTTTCTTTATCAGCCTATGTTTAATTAAAAGCCCTTTATTGCTTGTATTTCGTCTGCTTGGAGGAAGGAAAAATAGAAAATCTGCTTGAGGTGATTTCTCTCTCTGGTGAGAAACTACTAATAAATCTTGTAAGTTCTAACCAAGGGATTCTTTGCTGTGTTGAAACTGTTCTTGGGTAAACAGAGAAACTGCATTTTTTAGTGCAAGCAAGGCTTATAGGAATCAAAACTGATAGAACACCTCACAGAGGTAATAACTTGCTTACTTCTCCAGGGAATGGCAAGCTCCTTTGTATTTCAGGGTTTACCTTATGCATTCATGAAAATAATATTTTAAATCAATTTTGGCAACAGTGTTGTTGCATGCTAAAGAGTAGAATAAAATCTTTTTCAGCTTTTTGTGCTTAGTTATCTGTAATAGAAAGAAAAAGCCTTTTTTTTACCTCGCTCCCTGCCTCTAAATTAAGCTGAAATTAATTTTTTCTGAGTGAGGTGTGTGTTGCAACTCAGAGCTGTGTATAGTAGAATTCTCATCTCTTATTCTTTACTGTCACTTCATCAAAAGTTTCAAGTATTATGTTTATAATAAAATTTTAATCTTTTTAATGAAACATTGTAGAGGGACCACACACACATTAATTAACTGACTTGTGTTGGTTACATTGATTTCCACCCTCCCACCCTTCCTCTTGGAGTTTAACATTCTAGGCTGAAGTGGCTCTGCCTGGAGATTTCCAGATGCTTTGCAAAAGTCAGGCTCCTGTCCCAAAATCTGCTTCCTTCTTGAAATGCTGTAGCTGTGCTCAGAGAGTAGATCTGTTGAGCGTTGCAGAACAAAATTATGCAACAGTGGGAAGAACCTGTGGAGGAAAGCAGAGTAATTTGGAATTTGCTTTAGGCAGCAAGGTTAAAATCTGCATTCTTAAGCAAGGTGTCAGGAAATGTTTGACTACAAAATGATTAGTAATTCCCATGGGAAAGACCATACATCTGAGAGCTTGGAGCTTCATAACACAACAAATATTGGCTCTTGAGAGACAGAAATCTGCATTGCTACTTCTACAACTTTCTGCCTTGTGATGGTGCTCCTTAAGATTTTGGCATTTAAACAATAAAGGACTGCAAGTCAGAGTGTTCCTTACATGTTTATTCTACTTCTGTTAGCTGCATCACATGCAATATATAAGTATTTTGAGGTTGCTTTCTGTTGACTTTAAGACTTCTATTTAGTGTGATAACTTTGTGCATTTATATTAATTTTTTTTCTTTACTGCAGTGCTCATATCTCTCCCATAAGTATCTTGCCAGCCTCTGCAGAGTAAGTACAATGAAAATATAAAATATTTGAATTGTGCTCTTAATAGAACATGTTTAGAAGTTATGTATCCTTTAAAAAAAATGCAGTAGGTTTGATTACAATTATGAAGGAACATACTTTAGTGTGAAGGATTTCATTGGTGGCATTTAACACTAATGCAGGAAATACCAAATGCCTGTCAGTGTTGTTGACTGCAGGAGCGTGAGAGCAGTGTGCTTGAAACCAGAGTCCAAAACTTTGGGTTTACATCCTAAGTTTTTTACTTAATCTTATAGCATTCATATTGTAATTTTAGCAGCAGTACTACTGAGTACAGTTCAGTGGAATTCTTTATACATATGTGGAAGAAAAATAAAGGCACAATTTCAGAGTTAAAATAGGGTTAAATAGTTAAGGATTTTTACAGGCAGGTTTTTTGAGGCCTCTTGTGTATTGGGGATGAGCTGCCTGGGAGGCATTCAATAGAGTAGTCTGTTTTTAAAGAATACTGTTTTTTTTCTTGATGAAATTTTGGGTTTATCCTGTGTCTTTCACAGGATGCTTGCTGATTGTCCCTGCTATTTATTGGCTTTTGCCTTTTAAGATGACAGCCCCTTCAGGAGAGGGTGCAGCCACGTGATGAAGTGGAACCTGCTCCAGGGTTGATCCTGACCTATTACAGATACAGGATTTTACTGTCACATTAATATATCAGGCTTTTATAAGTTTCTGTGTTTAGTTGTTAAAAAATAGGTTAGTCTTAGTAATGTGTTGATTACTCTTAAAATACTGTTGATAAACTTCATAATACTTTAGGCAAATCTTATGGATTCAAAAATAGTAAGTGTAGTAATTTCCACTGCCTTTTTGGAAAAGTTAGTCTCTTTTGCCTTGTAGTACTGCCATCAGAGATTCCTGTCATGTAAAATTTCTCTGCCTTTTTGTGTAGTTGATCAATAAAAAAGTGGAGCTCTTAATAAGACTTTTCTGTCTCCTTTTCTTTTTAGCATTTTAGAAAGAACAATCAGAGCAGCTGTGGAACAGCATCTTTTCGACCTGCAGAGCAGCTTAGATAACGATCTGAAACATATACAGCAACAACGACTGGGCTGTAACAATGAAACAAAAAATCCCAATGGGGATGAGGAAGGATCTAACAACCAGTAAGATTTCATTGTGTCTGCAGTGAATTCTGTAGGATTGTGTATCTTAACTCTTCCAAAAAAGCCTACCCAAATCCCCCACCTCAACCCAAAAGTTATGACTTTGGCTGTTGACTTTATCTGTTTTGAAACAAATCAACTTTCATCAGGTGCCAGTAATCAATAGCTCTTGAAGCAAATATTTTAAATTGTTCTTGTAGCTAAAAATGCTGTGAAGTGTATCTACCTTACTGCTGAATTCTGTGCAAGTAGCACAGGAACTTAAATTTACTCAAGTGCTTTCATTCTTATCTCACTGATGTGATTTATGACAAAATTTTAACATATTAAAGCTATTGTAGATTCTCTTTCAGTTTCATAACCCTGTCTTTCCCTGACAATGTAGCTTCTTTACCGCTCTGGCTACCAGTGTCAAAGAAACAGCCAAAAATGGATAGAATGACCATTGTGGGTCTATTTGCAGAGTTCCTACCTTATTTGATCAGATTTTATTTTTCTTGTAAATCAGGCCAGATTCTGTGTAGTGACTGCCATGGCAGCATTTGGGAGCTGCTGGTACATTTTGGTGCTCCATTAAAAATAAGTAGTCATGATTAATACCCAGACTTCAAAAATGTGCTGTTAAGATTTCAGTACCTAAATTTCTCTGTTGCTCAGAGCTGAAATATGCGAACAGAACCTGAAATACATGAAGTGTTCAGCAACTCAAATGTTCTTTTCTAAATTGTTCAATCTTTAGTGGTTTTATAAGACAGGAATTAAGTTTGCAGTGGATCATAAAAGTAATAATCATTGCTGGTAATGATCAATTAAATCTTTGTTTTAGTGCTAAAGATTCAATGTCTTTGAAGTAATTTGTGAGTGGGTAATTACCTCGCAGCCCTGTAGCAGCTGAATTCCTTCAGTCCCAGTGTAAGTGCTTTAAAGGTTGGCTGATCTCAGAGGGGAAGGCTCCAAGTGCCATCACTGCTGGTTTGAAACCAGTATCCTCCTCTGGCATAGGCAGTGTTCCAAATGCTTCTGGTCATCATTCCACTGTGGATTAACTGTAAGAGAGGATACATGATATCATTCTTCAAGGGGGTGTCTGGGTTCCTTAAAGCAGCAGACTGTGCACAAGGCAAATAGATAGTTAAATTAAACTGAAAAAAACACTGATCCCATCCCAATTTCTTAGTACTAACTTAATGGCTGGAGTTAAGAAAAGAGTTAAAATGTTAGTTTTTGACCCATCCTTTTTATTATCTCTATAGCTGTTAGAGAAGGATCTTTCTTAATGTAGTTCAGAATTCTTTTTGAATGAGGAGAAGGAAGGCAGAGAAGTCAAAGGCTTGTGATGAATGACAGTCATGTGGTAACGGGGGTGGTGGCACACAAAAAATATATGTGAATACAAATATGGTGTCAATTAGTTTTAACCTGGCTGTAATGTTACATGCCTTAAGTTGAAGTCTCAGCAGATTAAATGTTAGAAATAATGGGATTTCTCACTGGAGGGGAACACAGTGACAGTAGCTATAAACTAACTGGCTTCACTACTGAGAGGAGTGTAGCCACAGCAATGTCATTGAGTCACTGTAGCTTCAGAATGTCATTGCTTCTGGCTGTTGTTTTAATTCCTTAGGTTGGTATGGTAAGTGTGGGGTGTATGCCTGGCCCTTCAGACAAGAACCAAATAAATATATTTTAACATATCTATTGTGTATGGACGTACTAAATATCACATAAATAATTAATTTTCCTTACAGGACAGAATAATTCTGTTAAAAAAAAAAAAAAACCCAAATAAAAAACATCCTGACATTTGATAATGGTTCAAGGGGGAAAAATAAAAGTGTTTGTTTTATTTTTTTTCTTTTAAAGGTGTAACAACAGCAAAGGTGTAACAAACAAAATCTTTCTGTTTGTATCTTTAGGAATGATGTTATTGAACATAATGACACTGGTAGCAGTGAAAACACAGGAGACTGCTCTGAAGTATTGGTTTGCACTGACATAGACAGCGAAGCTATGAAACATGATACTGTAACTGAGGAAGAAGAAAGCATTCAGGTGAGGGGAGGAGTCTCCTGTAAATCAGATCATAAGTTGCCGCAACTTTCAGTGCTCTGGAGATCCAAGTTTTCCTAAGAGCTCTGATGTAACATTACATGTTGCTCTTGCTCTGTGCAGTCAGTTGTCTTCATTGTTGTGCCACATGCACTGAGAGGTTTTTGTGTGTTTTGGTGTGACTTGTTTGGACCTTGACTGATACTTTTCCATTCTTGTTTCACAGATACCAGCCCTTCCTTCTGCTGAGGTAAGTTGGTGTATGAGGCAGCATAGCCCTGGTTAGAACAGCATCTGGGTTAGTAAAGGCTTCCTGAGGTTGCAGCTTGCCCACAGTCACCTTGCATGGATCAGGAAAGGGTAGCAGTCACTTTTGAGACTTTGCAGCCTCTTGGCTGTGCTTGTGCTAGGAAGGTGTGGTTTTGTCATTAGCTAATTACAGCTTTTCCTCTGTTTCCAGTTTCTTCTGGGGGTAGGCAGAGATGTCCTGTTCTTTTCAGCACATCCTTATCTCTTCCCTACTTGATGCAATCAAGAAATTCTAAAATATGTGCTGACAAAAATGAAATCAAGGGTGACAGTGAAGTGCAAGAGAAGAAAGTATTCTTCCACTCTGTATGAAGCAGCACATTTGGAGCTGTCAGATAAGCTCTTCTAATGAAAAAAAATCAAATCTACAGTTCCTTATTTATTTGCTAACATTTTTATTGTTACAAATCTAAATGGTGAATTCTATGGGTGGAGAGGTTTGTTACACATGTGTAGAGCAGTTTCTGCAATGGTTTTCAGCTTCTTGCCTGTGAGTCCATAAATCTTCCGGAGGGTTTCCTGAAAGATAACCAGATAAGCAAACCTATTGTTAGTAGAATTAAATTAACTTGAAGAATTCAATGGGTCTTTGAACTTGAAAAGATGGGAATGGATGCCTTAGCATAGTGAAAAAACCGAGTCATCTAGAATCTGTATTTTTATTAAAACAAAATGTTTCTGTAGTGTTTTTCACTGTTGTGATGTGTTCTGCTCTTGGGCTTCTGTTTGCTTTTGGGGATCCCAAATCACTCTCTTGAATCACCTAGCAAGCCAAATGTTCCCACAAACCAGCATATTGTTTTGGAATCCCATTCTGTAAATTAAATTTCACAGAACCATTGTCCTGGTTCTTTCACTGTGCTTTAGTGCCAAAACTTGTTCTTAAAAAATAATTAGATTGTTATCCTATAGCACAAAAGGCATAAAACATGGTGTTGGACATAAAAGGGAACACGATGCTTAGGAGTGCACAAAGAAATACTTTTGTTGTCATACCTGGTGTCATTCTTGGCATTTTTTAGCTTTTTGTTATACTTCTGTCCATTACTGTCAGTGGTAAGGTGACTTGTGAAGTTTTGGTTTTTTCAATGTTAGTTTTTTACCATTTGATACACTGCTTCAAATGTTATTGGAGAGTTGTACCTTTTGGGGGGAGATTAAAGGGAAATGTGGTGATTTTCCTATGTGGAAGGAGTTTGAGAGGGGTGTGTAGGGTTGTAGAAAAAGAAAGATCTGCACGTGAGTTCTCCTTTGGGCCTGAAATGGAAATAGAAGCAGCTGTTTCCACAACTCCAGTAAGCATGACAGTGTAAGAGTTATACAGCTCAACTCCAGGGTGGAAATTATCTGCTGGAGTATGACAAATGCACTGTAATTAAAGATTGTTTCCCCAAATTGGAATTTGACTTGAGGACTGAAATAATGTCAACAGAAGAATGGCGTTTTTTCTGATGTGGGTGTCAGTTGCTGTCAGCAGCATAAAACTGGCAACTGTTGGTGTGTTTGAACTCTCCTGATAACTTGATGTTATATTCAGACACACTAAAGATTATTTTGCGAGAATTCTTGAAGTCTAAAATGAAATGATGTGTTTTCTATTTCCAATTTCTTGTATTCCCCCAAATAAGACACTTTCCTGAAGAAATCAAGTACCGGGCTTTGGCGTAAATACTTTTAGTGAACAAAGTGGTGACATGGATTCATCTGAACTTGTTTTGTGAGATGGTGTCATAGAACTGACAGCACTTCTTCATCCCCTTCCAATTCTGTTGCTGCTTTATTTAGCAACAGGGATTAGTAGCTCCTTTTAAAAAGTTTGTCAGACTTGTTTCATTTCATACATGCTGGGCACTGCTGTTTTTGAGACTAGGATGTACCAACTGCCATGATTTTAGCCACTCCAAACTTCATGTCATGAATGACAATTTTAGGTACAACTTTTATTGGAGAAATAAGGAAAAATGGTTTAACTGAAGATGGTAAGTCATAGGCTGACTTCTGGTGATTAAGACACCTGGATGAGATGTAAAAATGTCACATGGTTAAAAAGCATGATTTCTATCCCCACACATGAGAAGCTTTTAGTTCTGGTGGCGTTTCATGGTCAGAGATGATTATGGGAATGGCTTCTGTTGAGAGAGCCATTCCCAAATCTTTCTAAACATACTTTTTCCCAACAGACTGCAGACATATTATTGAAACCATGTGATGAAGATGAAGATGTTGATGGAGAAAATAATAGTGAAAGGTTTGTGTTTTTCTGTAGCCATACAAGCCTGTGTGAGTAACCTACAGTTTTTTTTGCAAACCAACCCTATGTTCTGGGTTGAGAAACTGAAGAATAAAAATTTATTTTCTTTAAAATACTTAGGCACAATTTATTGCTTTTAGTGACTGAAGAATTAATTTTAGCAACAGTGACTAGCCAGAAGTCTTTGTTAATTTGCAGCTTTAGTTCAGCACTGATTGAAATTTCAGTTTTAGTTCGGTTGAGTTTTAAAATATTTACTCTCAATTTGAGAGTAAAGGTCTGAGCTGTTTTTATTTCCAGCTTTGTTGAAGTCTAGTTGCTGTTTACATGCTATGACTTGAAATTCAATGTGAAGATCAGAAAGTGGAAAAAAGTAATATAACTTTTATCTCCCAGAGTTTTAATTATTGTCTTAAGTAAATACATTGCCTATCTGCTAAAATTGCATGGGGTTTGTAAAAAAAATATAAGGGGATTATATAGTGTTTACTGTCCATTTAAATGATAATGTCCATTTAAATTATAATGAGGTCTGTGTCTTCTTTTTAGGGAAAATAGTATATTGCTTGATGGCAATGATAGAATATCTTCAGAGGCATTTCTGGTAAGAAAGATTTCATTTATATACAGATACATAGCATTTTATAAGAAATACAAATGTCAAGTAGCACAATAAATCTAGCTTTTAAAACCTTCTGGTGGCTGGTGCTGCAAGGCTTGCATGATCTCTGTTAGAGAGATCATCGTGTCACTTCACAGAAACTTAGGGCAGCACAGCAAGTTTATGCTTATGCATCTCATGTAAGAAATATTTTGTAATGTAAACAATTGACTGCTGTTGGAGTGTGTCTCTATTTGTAATTCCTTGAGTTTGTAAAGATTTTTTTTTTCCTTAAAATTTCTAGAAATGCTGGAACTGATTAAATACCTAATTTCCAACTGCAAAGTAATAATAAAATTGTTCTGTTCTTTCAATGCAGGATTCAAGTAGCAAGACTTGTGATCTTAATGCAAACACTGATTCAGAGGTGTTGGGGGATGGCAGTGTTAATGTTCCTGAGGAAGCTCTGGGTGTCCAAGTACCCCATCTGGATCTGAAGAATGTATCTGATGGTGACAAATGGGAAGGTAATTTTCACTCTTTAGCTCACAGTATAGTTAGGGAGTGATAAATAAAACAATTTACAATGTAGAAGCAGCAGCCAGCAACGTGTTCCTGTACATGTGGTAAGATCAACCAAGTCATGGCGTAGGTCTCAACTAGTTTCAAAACCATCTGCAACTTAATTGAGGACTTTTAAAAAATGTAAGGAAAAACTAAAGAAAGAAAGCAAAAAAGTCCAAGTTTCATTCTAGGTGGCATGTTTTATTTTGTTTTTGGTTTTTATTGTTTTTAAAGTTTCATGACCCTGAGTCTCTCATAAAAGTCTTCAAAAACACTTTGTCTAATTATATAATTTAGTTAGAAGTCTCATTGTGTCTCATTTGTCTTTGTTTTATTAAATGTAAACTATTGAATTAGCTGAATTTGACTTAAAATCACTACTCTACCAAACACAGCAGCTCATATTTCAATTTTTCTGAAAAATCTGTAAGTTGTTTTGGTTTCCGTGTCACTGGACAACTTGAAGCACTTCTACATTTTCAGTTAAAGGCTAAAGTTGCAGATCGATATTTTTCTGTGCCCCTTCTCCTTCCATGGTTTGTATTTTAAGAAAAGAAAAATACTTGTAACAGTTTTCTCCCAGACAGGATTCCATGTGTTTGTGACCTTATTCTTCACTACCTTCCAGGCTTAGCAACCCCCTGAAATTGTGACTTGACTGAATTTTATTGCTCAAATGTCTGGTAGTAACTGTTAAGACTTTTTTTTTTTTTTAATTTTACTTAAAACAACTATAAGCCCTCTGTAACCAGAGCAAAACACCCTTGTCAATACCTTCTTTTCAAAATACTTCTCTTTTTATGTCTTCCCTATATCATGTTTCCTCTGCCTGGTGTTGATCCTTGGAGTCATCACACCTTAAAAAATGCAAGTGATCTAAGCTGCTAAACCACTGTGAGCTGTCACTGACAGTGCTGTGGCCAAAGCTCGTTTCTGGTTTGGAAAACTTACAACATAACTTGATAAATGTAGTGCAGGTAAACTGTGCAGGGACAGGGTTTTAACTTTCAGCAGGCTCTTCCAGTGACAGCTGTTCTTTGAGATGCCTTTAAGTGTCACAGTGAAACCTTAGCAAGGTAACAAGGAATCACTGCACTTAACCTGTGGTTGCAGTGTTGGAAATGTGAAAATGAAGGAAGCAAAGCTGGAATGTGTGTTCTGTAACAGTGCAGCTTAGAGCTGTCACACGTCAGCACAGCCAGCTTTGTCCTGAAGCTCAAGTGGTGAGAACTGATTGTTAGTTTGTCACTGCTGTTGACTGTCTTGCAAATTGATTGACTCCGTGAGTCCACACTTCTCTTTCAACCCTTTTGCAAATAATGAGGTTTGCAATTTGTGATGGGGTTCATTAATTTTGTACAATATTTGCTGGTTGGTGCTCTTGAGCCCTAGCAAATTGCACATTCAGAGTGTGTCATGACATAGAGAAGTCAAATTGCAGGCACTCAAAGACACTGAGTCCAGATTTTCAGTCTTGCTGCCCAAGTTAAGAACAGTCTAAAGCTAAAAAACCCATAAAAATCCTGCTTATGTTTTCAGTGTTCTGTTTAGTTTAATTGCTTACTTGCACATTACATTTTGTTGCATCCTCTATTTGTGTTAAGATGACTTAATATGTATTCTCAGAAGGTTTGTGGCATTCATTTTCATTGTTTTCTTAAATCTGCTCATGAAATTGCTTTTAGTTTTACTTCCCCAAATAGCTTTATGACCCTTGTTTTTAAATAAAGCAGCATATCTGTTTATAAATTTATATTATAACTTCTTGGTATTAAATAATGTTCTTTGCAAGAGGTCTTATTTCACTGTGAAGTATTTGAACGTTGAGTATTCTTCAGTCCTGTTTAGGATGGTTCTTAGGAACTCAGCCTTCCAAGGCACTGCAAGTCCTTGTGGCATTCCATTGAAGTAGAATGACATTGTTAAGAAATCTGTACTAGTCCAAATTCAGTTACAAGATCTGGGTTATTAAAGCTCATCTAATAGAAAACTCAAAGGCCTGTATGCAGCAGAGTTCTTGAAAGTCAACATCAAATGCTTGCTGGCCCAAGGTGAAAATGCAGAATGGCTGATTTAGTTTTCTGAGTATTTTTTCTGCATTTGCCCTGCTTTTTGGAAATCACCACCATCTCTGTTATTTAAAGCTCTGAGCAAAAACATTAGAGCTTGCCTTTTGTTCATGTGAGGATGCATGAGTCTCTTATTAAACTGCAATAAGTCTTTACTATTCCTCTACCAGTTCTTTGTAAACCTTTCCAGTAAAAAGTTCAAATTGGCTGAGGACTGAGCATCCTTACCTGCCATGGGAATTGCTTGGAAGCTGAGAGTGCTCAGGGCCTGGTCCAAAAAGATGGGATGTTTTTCCCTGGTACTGTATCTTCCTGCTTTACATGTTATGTATAGTTTGTTCTGACTGTGCTGTGTGTTCACTTTAGTATTTTTGCCATTCTTTTTCATTTTATTAGCGCCATGCCCTATCACTTTCCCCCTCATTGATTTCAAAACAATGCATCTGCAGAGAGAAGGGGAGGGTAAGTATGGTTCGCCATACATTCAGTTATCTGCCTTTTGATAGTTGATGGTTTGCTTTCTAACTAACCCTTCACCTGCTGTCCCTTTTATCTTGGGAATATTCTGATCTGCAGTTTTGTTTTTTTTTTTTTTGTTGATTCAAAAAGGTTCCCTTCTTGTGTCTTGTACTGTGCAAACAGGCAAGATCACAGCTGAAAAACAACAAAAAAATTCCCAATCATACTTAGTAAATGTGTGATGGAAAGCAGGTACAAGGGTTATTTTTTTTAAAGATTACTTTGTGGGTTTTATTGTTGTTCTGCACACTTTGAACCCAGTTTTCAAATTTCTGATTTGAACTAGAAAAAAACCAGGCAACTCTGAAAGGAGAAGGGGGGGTGGGATTTAAAATTAAAGTAATTGAAAGGCTATGTCAGCTTTTGTTCAGACAGCAAGAAAACCATTTAAGGGGTATTAGGGATAAGGGATGTTAGCAAGGAACTTTTCATAGGGATTTGAATGAATTGATTGTTTTGGAATCTCCCTCCTAAAAAATCACCTTCCACAAATTAAAAAATCTCTTTTTCTCAGTGGTGTCAAGGTAAATTTTATCATAAAACCAAAAAACACTCCTTGAAAGAGATTTACACAAATGGGCATTGTACCTAAAGAGGTACTGTCAGACTTACCTTCCTCAAAACCAAGAGGACAACTTTTCAAAGTACATGTGTACAGTACGAAAATTAATTTCCACAGCAAAATACTGCAATGGAAAGTAAACTTATTCTTCTTATTTCATATTTCTGATACATAAATAAAGCTCTTTTACACTGTTGAACTGCTCAGAAATGCATACTCCCAAGATACACTTTGAAAAAGGGATCCTAGTGTGCATACTTCATTTCAGTACCTTTTTCTTTCAGTTATATGACAGAATTTGTAGCTTTCTGATGTATTTCACTGTTTTTATTCACTGTGTGTATGACACCACATCCTCTAGAGCATACAAGACTAAGCATTGGGATCACATTTTTGTTTCAACTCCTGTTTATAGTTCTGTTAACAGAAAAGTACCATTTTCTGTCTTTTTTTTTTAATCTTCTAGATCCATTTCCTGCTTTCAAGTCTTGGCAGGAGGACAGTGAATCTGGAGAAGCTCAGCTTTCCCCACAGGCTGGGAGGATGACTAATCATCCACTGGAAGAGGACTGTCACCCCATATTGTCCCATCGGAGTTTGGATTTTGGGCAAAGCCAGCGTTTCTTACATGATCCAGAAACGTTAGACTCTTCATCCAAAGCACTTTCTTTTGTTAGGTGTGTATTTTAATGCAGTCTGGTGGGCAGGAAGTGTTACTTCCCGGGATGATAATACAGCTGTTTGACATTGCTGTGGGTTTTCATGATCTGAATGAACTGAAGACCAAGGTCAAACGTAGCATTGTGTGGCCATTTGGCTGCTCTGCCTACCCGGGAACTGCTGCTGTGAGTCAGAGCAGAGGTTCAGCTGGGCTGGGATCGTGTCTCTCCAAGTGGCCACTGACAGATGCTGATGGAAAGAGGATAAAAATAAGACAAGATTGCAGAGCTTCCCCTGGCATTTGGTCAGGGCTTTGGACAAATGGTACTTCCTGGGTTGAAAGTAGTATTTATATCCTTTGTTTACCAGGCTTTGCTAGACTCTGGTCTGTGGTTTTATATAAGCTCTGGTGCTTTTTTCTTGTATTTTTTTAACCTATTTTATTAAAGTAGAATTATCACTAAACAAGCTGCAGGTTATTTGTATGAACCATGCAGTGTGACTCTCCAAAACTGTAATAACCCATGACCTATACTGTCTGCTACTGTTAGTGGGAAAGGGAAATTGAAAAGAATTTTCATGTTTGTTAGAGAAGACATAATCTCATAAAAATGAGAAAACCTGAAACAGGAGATTGGAACAAGTTTAGAGTTTCTAGTTGTCTATCTGGAAGATTTATTGATGCAAAAATATCCTTGTTCAAGTTTTCTCCAATTAGCCACAGAAGATATTTAACAAGTACTGTTAAAATTATGTAGAAGACTGACCTGCAGAAAAGTGCTGCTGATAATAGCCGTTCTCTTTTTGAAACTAATAAGGATCTTCTCTAGTAGATTATTAGATTAGTATTGCTAATATCTTGAACTACATGAATGTCACTGGCTGTGTTGAGGGATGTTTCATGCACCTTGTATAATAAGTGTTCTGGAAAATTCTCATGTCAGTCTTGGAACAAAAATGCTTTGCAAGAGCAGCAGATGTCAAGGAGCTGTGTGAAAGATGATACAAAACCAAAATGACATATTTTAGATGTCTGTTAGTAAAATTTAAGAAATTTGTTAGTAAGACTAACAAATTACATGGGTACTTTGGGCTTAAGTATCTCATAACTTGCCTGAGACAGTTGAGTGAAGCTGTTTAATTATCAAGGATTGTTCAGTGGTGTTTTCTAGCTTGGGCTTTATTCTGTGCCCAGTACTTGAAGAACAATTGAGTATATAGTAACTTAGGTAAATAGCCCATGCACCAGAAAGTTGGCAATTAATGGTACATTACACTTGAATTTTAAGTATGTTTTTTCTGTTGTGGGTATTACTGATGTTAGGGAGACAAAAATAGCATCACAGCAGCTCAAGGCAGTTTGAGTAAATAGCTCTGAAAACTTGAATTAATGAACTGGAGAAAAAATGAAATTATTAATCTCTTACTTAAATATACATGTTTGCACTCGTTTAATTATCTAAATGACATTTTAAAAATGTTTTTAAGCAGAACACGAAGAGCATCCTTTAGCTCAAAAGATGACAAAAGGGAAGACAAGACACCTTATCAGCTTGTCAAGAAATTACAGAAAAAAATAAAGCAATTTGAGGAACAGTTTGAAAAAGAGAAGAACAGTAAGGTAGGTTAACACTTCTGTCTTTACTCAAGATAAAGGACTCCATGGGAGGGCTGAGTGACTCTTGTAGTTCATCACTGAATACGTGTGTTCACAAATGAGGATTTTGTTGCACACTGCTGTCTGCAAAAGGGAGCTGAGCAACAGCAATATTAGGAAATATTAGAAAATGTGCCAGAATGCCAAAGCCAAAGGAGGACAGAGTGTGACAGTTCTGCTGTGGGACTGAGGGCATTTCAGATGAGATGTGTGGAAAAGCAGAAGTGTCTTACCACTCTCTGGTTCATCTCCTGAAGTTGTTTCAGTTCTGTTTTCACAAGTGTTGTCCTTACGTTGGGGCTGAGAGCTGATCTGATACTGAGTGGCATTCCTGTAACTTTCACATTCACCATCACAAATATTACCAAATCTTGAAAGAAATATTTATAAACAATATTTAGTGTGTTTGTTTTAATATGTAGTTTATTTGTATTTTTTTCAGCCCTCCTATAGTGATATTGCAGCCAATCCAAAAGTTTTAAAATGGATGACTGAACTTACCAAATTGAGAAAGCAAATAAAAGGTAAGAGGTTGATACAGATTCTTATTCTCTACCAACACGAATTATCTCCATGATTGAAATGTCTAAGTCATTCAGTAATATTCCACAGCACACAAAAACATTTCATTTCTACATTCTGCACTATTCAAAAATCAAATTATTCTTATGGCTTTAGTTCTTTAGGAGAGAAACTTTCCCTATGCAAACTGCTGTGTTCCTGTATTTGCAGTTAAACAAACTGAGGGTGTTATTTCTTTCAAACCTTTGGATTGAGCAATTTTTCCCATTTCAGATGCAAAGCAGAGGAGCTCAGAGGGAGAATTCATACCTCAAACGCGTCCACGAAGTAACACTCTTCCAAAAAGCTTTGGTTCCTCTCTTGACCAAGAGGATGAAGAAAATGATGATGAGATGCGGGTTGTGCAGAAAGAAAAGAAGCCCACCAAGGAGGCTACGCTTGAACTCATTTTGAAAAGATTAAAGGAAAAACGAGTTGAGAGATGTTTACCAGAAGATATAAAGGTAAGCATAAAGGTTATGGATAGGCTCTTTCTAAGAGAATAAGAGGAAAATAGAGCAATGTCAGACACTTGAGATAGCACTTTATCTACACAATGATGCCTCTGGCTAGCAGCCCTTTGCCAGGCCATCATATTTCAGACTCAGTGGGGAAATTAACATGAATTTCATTTTCCTTGCTCTGTATTAAAATTTTTACAAGTATCTCCTGACAGTACTGAACAGCTTTAAATGGAGGAAGGTGGGTTGTATGTTGTTAACAACGCTAAATGTGGCTTAGGCATCTGTATAGTGAGTAAAAGTGATTTGTGTTTGATTAAATGTTAATTATTCTTGATAGAAAATGACAAAGGACCATTTGGTAGAAGAGAAAACATCTCTCCAGAAGAGCCTCCTGTATTATGAAAGCCAGCATGGACGGCCGGTAATGCTTGGCTTTATTTCAAACTGTGTCATTGTGTGTATAGACAGCAGTAACTCTCAAGCAATAGTAAGACCAGAATTTAATGCTGGTGTGGGGAATTCTTTTTTTTTTTCCCTTCTCCAAAACACAAAGGTATCTGTTGGCCTCCATGTTGCCATCTGAGGAACTTGCTGCATTGACTTCTAAAAAAAGAAAAAAGTATGTATTAGTAGGCCCCCCTTTTCAGAAATCAGCAGGTTATTGGAGTGTGCAGAGTGATGGGTGTCAGTTGGTGCCTTATATGTCTGTGAGGCAAAGAGATGTCTTAGAACTAAACAAGATTATTGAATTTCCTGAGACAAGACCAGAAATGTTATTCTGGATTTCACAGAAACAGAAATGAAAAGTTCCCACCCCCCTTCTCTACAGTTTCATCTTTTTCTTTTTTCCCTTTTCGTTTCTGTAGAACCATCATCATTGCCAGGCACACATCTTTTCCCCCCAGTTCTTGATCCCTTTTTTGCCTCTTTTCCATGGATATTTAAAGACAGAGGGTTTGCCTGTGCTGAAGCTCCCCTAATTTTTAGGAAGCGTTTAAATCTTTTTCCTGAAAAATGCAGGCTGTTGAAGTGAGAGAGAATGAAAAAACACTCACTTCCTTTTATCTGCATAGGCCCCCTTTGGTACACACAATTTAAGGTAGTTTTATATTCTTAGTTAGAATGTTGGTGGCCTGGCAGGAGAAGCACACGGCTTTGTGTTTGCTTGTCTGTGATTGAGTGACCAGTATAATTAATTCTGTGGTTTTTCTGCCTCTAGGTTACTAGAGAAGAAAGACATATTGTGAAGCCACTTTATGACAGATACAGACTTGTAAAACAAATGTTAACTAGAGCAAGCATTACTCCTATTCTTGTGAGTAAAACAAATGCTATTTCTGTTTATTTTCCCACTTTTGAACTGTGAGGCTGCCATTAGAAGAGTTAGTAGCACTGTTTTGTGAAACATCTTGTGGGAGATATATTGTTGTCATTGTACTGGAGGCATTTGATTGATTTGCTGCTGAGAACAGAGCAGTTCCAAGCTCTCTGTGACCTTGATGGCTTTTGGGAATTAAATGGTTCTCTGTGGAAGTAAGTGAGCTCTGCTAACTTGCTGTGGCTGAGATGTTCCCAAGTGCCTGTGCTAGGTATGGATCCACAGGACATACTGTACTTTTAGTCCTCCCCAGAATAGTAACACCAGTTGCAGTGCAGGTTGCTGTCAGCAGAGGCTTGAGTGACAGGATTGCCATCAGAACCATTTCGTTCCTTCATGCTTCCCCAGAGAGAGACATGTTACCAGCACCTGCAGCATCTGTACAACATCCGTGCTTTTGCTTTGTGTTTTCACTTCATTTCCTTCTGAATTTTCTACCCTCTCTCTCTCTCTGTGATCTTCTAAGAGATGAGGAAGAAAATTTTTCATACTGCACAAGGAAATTGATATAACCTTGTTTATAGTACCTGTAAAAGAGCTGGGGAATGACAGCCAGCTGGTTTTGTTCTGCATGAGCCATAATCCAAGTCTTGCATACTGGCACAGGCTTACAAAATACCTGTTAGGATGTTGGCTGCTGACCCTTTTGGAAGGAAGGGACTTCATAGCTGACGTGAGATGATCTCTTTGCATATGGACAGTTCTTCCCAGACATGGGTAGCTGGGCTTACTCAGCAAGAACTTAATCTGCTGTTTACATTGTCACTGACAGTTCTTAGCTCTCCTCTCTAAGCTGGAGTACATTGAGATAAAGGGACCAGGTCAAGATTCTGCCCTCTTGCGTGTGCATTTTTTTGGTGGCTCCTTTTAAAGAAAAACATGATTTGCATTGCTGTCAAGTTTAAGGGCTTTTATATCAGAATCCCTTTCTGAACCCCATAAACACAGGTTGCTCTTAGGCACTGATGTGTTTCTCTGTCTGGTGAGTCACAGCTTTTTGGTAGTGCCCTTGACTGATTGAGCTCTACCCCATCTCTCCCCTCAGCAATCTGATTCTTCAGCTGAGTTTTACATTCTGGGTAGTCTTAACAACTGTACCATAGTCATTCTGGGTTTTTGGCTGTGAAATTAAGGGATGGGTGATAGTCCACCAGAAAGATTTTAAAATCAGGAGAAATGTCAGTAACATGATTCCTAATCTGTGCTGTAGGAAACACCTGTAAAATTTTTTCCACAGGTCTTTGCTTTTGAAACTTATTAAGAGAAAATGAGAAGCTCTCTCTTACTGCCAAGGATTTTTCAGTGGTAGCTTTTAAATAGTCTATATTCTATGGAAGAGTCAGATATTTCAAGAATGGCTTTTTAGGTTTATATGACAGTTGATTCCATGAGATCTCATACTGTATCCTGATACACTAATAACACACACTGAAGCCTGTATGGAAATGTCCAGAGAAGCAGGAGGCTATTTACCTTTCATGAACTAAAGTTTTTGACAGGTCATTGTCTGTGTGGCTTTTGTGTTTCACCTTTTTCCTGTCCAGAGACCATCTGTTGGAATTGCTTCTGCTATCTGGAGATAAGGGATGAGCAGGACATTATGGAATGTGTGAAGCAGGCACCTGGACAGCTCAGGGACACCTGCTTTAGTTCAAAAACACCTGGAGTTCAAAGGATTTTGACTCTGAAGTGCCAGCAGATAGCTCTGATTTCACACTTCCAACTGCAAGGCTTCAGAGTGGTCACGGAAAAAGAACCTGGCAGGATTATTCCCACTGGATGCCTGGCAGGAGATAAGCAGCTCTGGCCTATGTAACTTGCTTTGGTTTGGGAGGAGCAAAACAAAATACAAAATTCAGAGCTATCATTGCACTTTATGAATCTTCTACAAAACACGGAGAGAACAAACACTTTTTATATTAAGTCTGAAAAGGAATATTGTAAAATAAATTATAAGCTACAACATTTATTTCTGTGTCAAGGATAACTTGGATATCTGAGCTGTTTGGATTGTATGGTTATTTTATTTGTGTTCTGTAAGTATGTTTGCAGTCTTTTATTCATCTCAGAGGAAATATTGTGTGACTTCAGTGTAATTCTGACTTAAAACAGCACTTGATAGCTTACTGCACATTTTGAAACAAATTTCCATTTTTTTTCAGGGATCACCATCAACCAAGAGGCGGGGGCAGATGTTACAGCCCATTATTGAAGGTGAAACTGCCCATTTTTTTGAAGAAATTAAGGTAGGTAGAGTGCACTTAAAAAAATTACTTCCCAGCACTTGTAATAGGGAACTAAAATGCATCGTATTTGTTTTGAATTTCTGTTTTCAATTTCAGGAAGAGGAGGAGGAAAGTGATGGTTTGTCTACAGACCTGAATGATATCTTAAAAACTGCTGCCCACACACAGCCCGTTCTAAGCCCAGTTGAAAACTCTGAGTCTGATATTGAAGATGGTCAAGAGAAACTCACCCGGGACCTGAGGCTCTCCAGCACCCGAGCTGCTTCTATGTATGGACAATTAAATGAATAATTTAATTATTGTAGTTGTAATTATTGTAGTTAGACTCATGATATTAAATCTGATGTTAGGTGGAAGGGAGTGACATGTTCAGCACTTCTCAGGAAATGTTTGGATTGAATAAGTGTTCTTTGCTCTGACATGACTGACTAAGATCTTTTTGTACTCAGTGAATTATTGAGTATCTTCTAAACCTTCTTCAGCCTTACTTGAGCTGTGTAGACAGCAGAAAATTTATACCTCTTTATTAACTGCTAGTTTGTTCTCAATATTTCACTTCCAAACTGACAGTGTGTTCCTTATGAGCCAGACAAATAAGTTACTAGTGCAGCTAGCTCAGTTGTTTCTGAGAAATTTAAATTCTATTGTACGGCAAACATATTTTTCTTTCACTTGAAATTTTTAGGCCTGAATTATTGGAGCAACTGTGGAAAGCCAGAGCTGAGAAAAAGAAGCTACGTAAGACATTACGAGAATTTGAAGAGGAGTTTTATCAGCAGAATGGAAGGTTTGTTCAGCACAAAACCAGATGCTGGGCTGCAGCCTCATTATGTAGACAAATATATCTTCTAACTTTGAATATTGTCAGCTGGAATCTGATCTGTTTTAAACTGCTGTAAATAGTCTCCTGAGGGAGATAACTTTGTGTATTTTTAACAGTTCCATCAAAAAAACCCCAGCATTTAAGAATGCTAATTAAAAGTATGATTTAAACCTACTTAAAGTATGATTTTTTTATTTTAAAAACCCTGTATTATCCCTGTTCTGTAACATAGGGCAGGGAAATTTGCCCATTTGCCCCTTGTTCCAAGTAAGTCAGTTCTGGCAGTGGATATTTCCTTTACTAGTGTAGGCTTTTATAATTTTTATTCTTCACCATATTGTTTAGTTCTTTAAGGCTTCTTACTTGAATTTGTTTTGTTATGAATTGGATTGCGTTGCTGCCCATTGTATTTTTGAGATGTCTCTTGTCATGAACAAAACTAACAACACTCCTAAGAGGTCACTTTCTTGACTGGCAAATGCTCTCACTTGACTGTGCCTTCTCCTGTATTTCTCCTGAACTACAAACTCCTGGGCCACTGGTCACACAAATTCCTGTAAGAGGGCTTCATTGTGCACTTACTGAATTTGGGACAAAACTCCTTTGACTTCAGTGGCAAAATAATGAGACGAATCATATTAATATATTATTTATTATAGTCCAGTAAGAAGAATTCTCTGCTGCCAATTTGTGGGTCATTCAACTTACAGTAAAAAATGTAGATTGACTTAAATTTTGTTTTTCTGTAGTGTGTACACAGGATCTGAAATGAAACTCTTTGTATTCTGTTAGTAAAATTCCCAGGAGAGCTTAGGGCAATGATTATTGTTCAATGCCTCAGCAGTTGTGCTGAATAAAGGCTGCTGGGTCTTCAGTTTTTAAGGTGATGGCAGTTTTAACTACAATAAACTAAAATACAGCATCATGCCTGTTATTGGTGAACAGGCTGCCAGTAATGTTTTCATCTGCCCTAAAATAACTTCCTGTAGCTGCTTCTGTGTTTGGCTTGCTGCAGGCTGGAGGATTTAGTTAAAATTTTGATGTTTTTCCTTTACAGAAACGTGCAGAAAGAAGATCGGGTCCCAATGCTGGATGAGTACAGGGAGTACAAGAAAATCAAAGCCAAACTGAGGCTGTTAGAAGTCCTTATCAGCAAACAAGATTCTTCAAAATCAATTTAGAATATATTCCTCCAACCTGTTGAGTAACATGCTGTTTCCATATACTACCCCTGTACTTATTGGGTGCTTGTGTTCATGTGTCATGCACTGTTGAAAGAATCCAGTTTGTGCACTTTACTGTGGTGCCACTAGGACATGTTTGAAGGGTAGGTCCTGTCTAGAGAGCAAATAAGGTTTCTGAGTTTGAGACTGCTCTATCCAACTTTAGCAAACACAGTTTCCATCGAAGTTTTGTATTCCAGATGCATCCATCCTGTTCCGAAACAGCCATAGCTTTTTTTTTTTTCTTTAGCATTCAAGAACTTTGAGACTTTTGTTATTACCAACCTTTTGCATTGTTGAAGAAATTATTAATATTGTAATGCTACACCGAACTACTCCTCTTGCCTAAAAAAAATCAGCAAATTAAGGGTACAGCTCTTAATTCCTGGAACACTTAAACAGACTGTAATTCCTTTCAAAGGACTGCTGTGGAACAACTTTGATTTTTTGGTATTCTAAATTGCACCTATACACAGTAATAATTAACGTCTATGGATTTTGCTCATTAGTGGTCACGTTTCCTCCTTGATAAAGATGACAGTGGACAAACCAGAAAGTGACCTTTCTTAGTGGCTTTTAAACCTTGGAAAACTGAAAAGTTCAATCACATGCTGCCTACAGGACTCATGTCATTGTTGTTCATTTGGTCCCTTTTTCGGTTGTTGTTTATCAGCCAGTGGTGATGTAGTGTTTGGGCTGAATTGGATACGGCATCTCCGCTTTTGGAAGATTTGAGGAGCACAGTGAACACTTTGGTTTTGGGGAAATCTGGTGGCGCTCAGACTTGTGTGGCTCCACAGAAAGGAGCTGTTAAACTTAGGACAGTTAAAATCCCACTGTACCTGAAATGAGTATGGTGTCAAGGGCTAAAATCAGTGTAGTTAACACGCACCACAGGGAGAACCGTCGGTTTGGAGTGGAAAGATTACTGCTGTTTATCACGGTTTTGTTTTACAGTTGGAGAATAAAAATACATTATCTAATCCTTACGATGTAAGCAAAACAGTTTATGGGCCTTGCATGATTTAGCTTCAGAGTTGAATCTAAATAATATTTTGAGTATCACATCTGCTGTGCTGAATGATGATTTAGGGACTAGCTTTGCTCTGCAGCAGCCATCCGCAGCTGTTTCTGATCTGGCAAAATCAAAATGTTCATTTCAGCTGGTGCTTTCTCAGTTTGGTTTTTTTTTTTTTTCCAGTGTATCAGTTTGATTGTGGCCATGTTTTGCATGCACCTACTCTCACTGCATGTTTTTATGACTGGCTAATGTCAACATAGCAATGATTCACTCTGCTTTATGAAAGACCAAAAATGAACTTTCTCATGATGTAAGAAATGGCTCGCATGTAACCTCAGAGACTTGCTGTTCTGTCGTGAAGCATATGAAATAGATTGCAAGTAGGATTTTTAGTGCTCAGATTTCATTTGTGTACTGTAGAATACTTCTTGGTTTGTTTTACTCTGCTTGTAGGCTTGTAATTTTGGAATTCAGAAAAAAAGCACTAAAACTTTTGAGCACTGGTGGTATGCCTTTTTCTTTTCTTTTTTCTTTTCTTTTTTTTTTTTTTTTTTTTAACTGCAAAGTGATCTGGGACCTTAGAGAATTAAGAGGTTAAACTAGTCTTGAGACCATTTACCAATTTTATTCAGTTCCATTGTGCAATGTACACTTCAGTTCCTTTTCTATCAGTCTGCAGACACGGGTGTATCCAAACATTGAAACTAATGTGTACTGTATAGTGTTGTACATGAATGTTTGTGTTTTATATACCACATGCAAAATGTCAATATGCACTATTTAAATGTTTTAAATAATATATTCCTCCTTTATAATGCTTAAATCTATATGATTCCAATATTTTTATAAGTGAGTGAGTGATCAGACTGGTTCCAATTCAGAATTAACAGCTGCTTTGTGTTTGTTATGCAGTGTTTGGCTGTTTATTCAGTATAGTAGATAAGCATGGCAACAGTTATGCTGAGTGTGTTTTGTGCCATCCTTGTTGAGCAATAAATAAATGGTAGAAATAGGCATTTTGTGATATAACAGTTTTACTTTGGTAAAAGCAAAACCTATATATCTATATGGATATATAGATATGAAATATATATAACTAAACCAGATATAATTGCATTGCTGTCTGGTGCTCATTGTATAGACTTTTATAATAAAAGTACCTTAACCTTTATTGTCTTGTATCTTTGTTTCTCATCATGTTTTCTCCTCCATGAGCACTGAGTCCTTGGCTGCTCCTGTTTGTAGCTGCAGGGTGTTGTGAGGTGGCTCCAAATTCCACGTGGGTGGTGGCTCAGGTGAGACTGTGTCCCCTGGAGCCTCCTTCTCCCCATACAGGCTGTGCCAGGGGGGCCCCAGCAGCTCCTGCACTGGCAGCTGGGCTTCATTTCCTGCTGGGGGTGACACAGGAGCTCACTGCCAGTCTGGCTCCTTCTGTCCCAACAGCAGCAGGTCAGGAGCAGATGGGGCAGGAGCCACAATCCATTCACTGCCAGTGGATGCACCCTCAGCTCAGCACATCGGTTGTGTCTCTGTATCCATGAGGATCTCTCATCCCTGGAATAAGTCCTGCAGTAATTACTGCTGTTTGTGGACAGGAAACACTGCTCTTGCATGCTGCTGTACACACCAGAGGATGCTTTTCCTCTGAACCCAACAGCTTTATTTCACAGTAGGTTGTGAGTTTTTACAAAGTGATCGAGGTCTTTAAAGCTGACTCTTGTGTTGTATTCTGTGAAAATCCATCTCTTTGGCCTGAGGCGTGGCAGGGGCTGAAGAACTCTGGAAGGTGAGGACTCTGCTTGTGGATATGTGGCACTGCAGGTAAGTGGGAACAAGAAACCAAGAGGTTGAGGGAGTAAGTGAGGGAGAGGAAATGGAAGGCAGCCTTGGGTTCTTTGGGTTGGGGCAGAATAACCTTCCCTCTGATCACAAGGCCTTTCTCTGAAAATGGAGGAAAGAAATTCTTAGGACATTGGCCTCAAGAACGAACAAGGTACCTACAGATCTGTTCTACAATCCCCCAGTTTTCCTTAATTACATTATTTGTTCAATGAAGCTTACTGTGATCAGGGTGCTAATAAGAAAAAATTCCCTCAGACTGGTTTAGTGGGAACTGCTGCAAATCAATGTACATCGCACTAAGATTTTAATGAGGAAAATAAATGTTGAACACTGTTAGTCAAAATGGAGGAGAAGCATGTTTTTGAGGGTGCAAAAAGCTTGGTTATAATAGGAAAATCTGTTACTGGAGAACCAGTTTTGAGGAAATGCAAGTGCAGAATTCTCCAAGCTTTGACCTGTCGTGTCACTGCCGGGCACAGAGCTTGCAGGGAAAAGCCAGGCAGGGTGTGGAGAGGGTGTCCTGTGCCCCAGGGGGAGCAGGGTGGGGTTGAGGAGCACTTGAAAGCTCTTTTGCAAAGTTCTGGGAGCCCAAAGATTTTGAGGCTCTGTATGAGGGGACTGCCAGGTGGAGGAAAGGTTGGAGATGCCAAAGGTGCCACACACCTGCTTTCCTGCTGTCAGGCTATTGAGTAATCAGGATAGGTCACTGATGATGTGTTTATGTGTTCTGGGACAAGTGTCCTGGGCTACTGCCCGGCAACAAGATCCCTTTGAAAGGGGAAGGGAAAAGGGGTTTAGTTTTTTAAACTGGTCCCTTTAGAAGAGAGCGGATGGCTTGGCTTGGCCAGGAGACCAAAGTACAAAATCAGTGACCCCTGGCAGGGGTGCTGTGTGCCCTGTGTTCTCTGACTGTGCTGTTGGGCTGGAAATCCCCTTCTGGGACCCTTCGAATGGCTCTGCTGCCTTCTCCGTGACCATGCTCCTCGGATTAGACACCGGGAGAACGGAGCCCACGTAGCATAATGCAGGACATCGGCTTTAAAATACATCTGCTTGTAGGATTTGTCTAAGATGCAGGGGCTTTTGGGCTGGGGCTGTGTGTCGTGCAGGAGCCGAGATGTGCAGCAGCAGAATTTGCCTGGGACAGGGACTGGGGGTGCTGCGGGTGCTGCATCCCGGTGCCGGCCCCGGGTTTTCCGTGGCATTGTCCGGATATCGCCTGGACACTTATTTTCCTTCCCCTGTAGCGGAGTCCTAGCGATGAACAGACAGCAGTGACTGCCTGGGAGCGCACAACTTCTGACCTGCACATAACTTGTCTCTAGGGCTACAGGAATAAAGGGATTCAGGAATAAAAAAATGTTCCGCGAATTCCGGCTGGTGCACGGATGAAGCGAAGCGCCCTCTGGTGCCGATAGCTGTGAGCTCCTGAGCCAAGGAAAAGAGATTTGGCGTTTTTCCTGAAGGGTTAAACGTATTCTTTTTTCTCTGAAGGTAACAGATACCTGCGGTATGAATTGTTGAGCGATAAGCATTAGCCTCGGCAGCTGATGCATGAACGGAGCAAGGGTCGAGGGAGGGGAGGGAGCAGGTCCGGGATGCTGCCAGGGCTCGAGATTTGCTCCCTGGGTCACTCGGCTGAGCCTCGAACAGCCCGAAACAAGGCAGAGGAGTTGATGCCAGGAGCTTGCAAAGGTGCCTGCCCAGAGCTCCAGCTGGGCTGAGCAGTTCTTATCAGAACAGCACCTGAAAGGTTCAGAGAAATTACCCAGGAGCAGTGGTTGTTCATACATTCATTGACAGTCCTGCTCCTCTTGTCCAGAAATAGAAAAAGAAAGGGAGAGTGGGTAGTTGGTTTTAATTAACTGTGAACAGTCTGTTACCAGCTGAGCTCAGACATTTTGTTGTGCCCTCTTTCCTGAAGCTCTACTAAATCCTTCCCTCCCTCAGGGCAGCTGTTGTCAGCCAGCACAAAAGCACTTAAAATATCTTAAAATCACTGATTTTGTGCAATTCTTCTGCCTCTCGGGTTGTCCCTCAGTGAGGTTTCAGCTAGGACTGCAGCAGCCTGGGGATGGGAACAACATCTGCAGGAGCAGACTCCCACACCCTGCTGGAATGCTGCACTGGAGATGTTGCTCTGAGCTGTGACTGAGCTTTGTCCTCAGAGGCTGGATACCATTGATGAAGTACCTTCCATTCCTGTAGCTTTGATAACTCCAAACTCAACATCAGAGGGATTGAAAAAAAAAAAAAAAAAAAAGAAGTCTCAAATAAAGCCAGCATGGCTGACTGGGACATCAGTGCCACCATCACCCCTGCAGCTTTGTGGGGAAAATTGTTCCACATCTGGCTGAAAGCAGACCTTCCTTCTGGCCCTTCCAAAAAGACAGGATATAGAAATACACATTTCTTTTCAGAGTGGAGAGAGATGGCAGGGTTGTTGTAAAGTAGTTTGCAGCCAGCTCTAAAGGCTTTTCCCCTTCTTCTTGTAGAAGTGATTTTAAAATAAAAATACGTTGTACAGACACAGATTTACCCCAGCTCTGGAACTGGAACAAAGACTGCTGGAAACCTTTTAGCAACGAAAAGGGAAGTTGCTGTAATATTTCTTCTTGCTGTAGATGCAATAGATTGCTGTGAAACTTGTTTGTTTTCCATATATCTGTTTCTGCTTAATGTTTGGGCAAATGTCCAGCTCACAATTTTATACAGTTGCTGAAACTCCCTGATCTCACCCAGCTGCCAATTTTGCTGTTGCAGTGCATGACCTGGCCGGAACAAGCCTTCATTTGACTTTCTGGGCATAATTGGTTGATTTTTCTGTATTTATAGGTTTAGCTTTTGCTATTCCTATGATGTTAAAAATAGTATCCTGTGGAGAAATAGTTTTTGTAAGTCACAGTGGGGGTAACTGTGACTTCTTTTGTATTCTTCAACTTCCAAAATGCAACCAGCAATTTCCAAGATTAATTGGAAAGAATAAAGCCTACCTTTTCCTTAGCACTGTCTCCATTGGTTTGGCCCCAGAGCACCTGATTAGGAACAGAGGTAGTTCCTAGTTTTGGAGAAGTTTGCTCTCTCTGTCCAGTGATCAGCAGATGTATTTGCAAATAAAAATGCAATTAAATTAGGTGTTCCATTAATGTCAGAACATTTTGCCTCCTTCTGCACTTAAGAAGTAGCCACATTTTTTCATAGCTTTTGGCTCCAGAACTATGGCTGCTTCCTCTCTTGCAGCCAGGCTGTCTGAATAGGTCATACCTGTCTAACACTGGGTCCAGGAAAAGGCTGAGTTTAGGGAGGCTCTCTGTCTGTGGTGATTTCCCAGCTGCTTCAATGGAGACAGCAGCACATGAGCAAATTTTTTTTTTTAGATGAGCTTGGAATTTGCATGACCTGTGTTCATGGGGCGGGGGGTGGTGGTGGTAATTTTAAATTCCTCTGGAATCTTATAAACAGAATTCTCCCTTTGAGCTCCACCTTTGCAACTCACCCATGAAAAGGTAAAAGTGGACATTGATGCTGTGCTTAGGAACACTGTGAATCCTGAGTACAGAGAAAGGGAATATGAGCCACTATTTTCATCCAGGGAAGGAAGATGTTGATAGCGTGTTTATGACTTGTTGTTGTACAGAACTTACCAGGAAGCAAGGAAATAACAATCTGGATAGACACGGACATCAGCCAGCAGCTCTTCCTTTAGCAGAGACCCATCTGCAGTGCAGGAGGTCTTGGAGGCAAGGATGGATCCTGAATGAAACCAGAAGCCAGGGAGAGTCCAGTCCAGCCCCCTTCCCTCTCTTCAGGCTGTCAGTTTGCACAGGGAAGACTGGGTTGGTTTCAAAAGGCCCTTGGTTAGATTTGAAGAATCTGAACTTTTGGGATGTTTTCTTGTAAGCTGCATATATGAGACTTTAGTGTACAAAACCTTTTGTATTTGTGCTGTGGCAATTCAGGGCTTGTGCTGTGCCACACGCATTCCAGTTTTATTTTTTATTCCACTCTGTCAGCTCTGCTGTGCTCCAGCTCTTTCCTGCTCTGCAAGGATTCAGGCTAAAACAAACAGGGTGGATAAGGAGCAGGGAAGACACAGAGAGTTTATGTGCTGGACCCTGGTCCAGGGCAGGACAGGTTAGACTGAGTCTAACCAGGCACAGACTGGGGCTCTTCTCCCTCATTGCCTCTTTATCCAGTGCTGGCCTCGGCTGGCAAACAGATGTGAATGTCAAGGGGGAACTCTCAGCAGCAAATGCAGCCAGTTCTAGGCACTTCTGAAGCATTTCTTTCTCAGTTTTACTGTCATTGTATCTCCCTAGATTATGAGTGCAATGACAAGGAGGCAACACGAGACTTGGCAAGGACACAGGAATTAATCACAACATGTGACTGAGCTGATGGACTTCATGTAGGAGTGTGGGGAGCTGAGAGCAGCCACGGTGTCAGGGAAAGGACTGGGGGCTGGTGATAAATACAATCCCTTTGAACCATCTCAGGCCTTAATTGTCTAATATTGCTAATAACAAAGACTAATAATACAGTCTTTGGCCTTGAAAAAGCTAAGGAATCTTTTCCAACAGCCATCAGCAACCAGACACCAACTATTGCCAAAAACTGGGAATGATGGATCTGGGTTTGCTCCCTGATCTAACTGGATTTCTGCATGTTTAATGAATTACTGTTTTGCCAGGTGCTACCTGAGGAAAAGTGCCTAGCCTTTCCTTGTGTCTTTATGGAAGCATCATGCCTCAGTAAACTGGATTTCACACATGGTAAAGGTAAGAGCTCACCTGATTATCCAGAAGAGGTTCACATTAGCATTACATCTTGAGGAATACATATATATATTTATGTTTATGAAATGCAAATACAATATGATTAATGCAGCCCTGGTTCCTCTAGAGAGCCAGCTGTTCTGCTTGAGAAACATCAACTTCTCCACACTCTCCTGCTTTGATTTAGGTGAAGATATATCCTCCACTGCTGTACCAGCCCACAGATCCATGGGGAAAATGAGGGGGCTGAGGTGTATTTCCTTCACTCAGAAATGGGAAAACAAAGCAGCTCAGCTTGTGGATCCTGAACTGATGTAAGCCTGAACTTTTATTTTGTAATCCTTGTTGGTTTTTGTTCTTCTGCATGCAAAACTGACCACTTAAGACTGACCTTGAAATAACACTTTTTTTTACATGGAGCAATCACGAGATACACAGCCTTACCATATTCCCAGTGCCTTTATTTAGTTGCTCAGTACCTTCACAAAACAGAAATTGCTCATCAATCTGGATTTTACCCAACATGGGCCAGGCAGTTTACTACTTTAAAACCTTATTTCATTACCTTAAATGAAATAACCCTGGTTTACATAGTTCATTGTTACTTAGGCATGTTCACGTGGTCTCTCATTGTATTAGATCAGTGCTAAATGAAGTATGTGAAGTGGAATGTTTCCAGAGAATTTTTGCCTGATTCAAATTTATAAATATGTGATTTAAATTCAGGCCTCCTGTAATTGATTTCTCCAGAGATGATAGAGGAGAGAGGAACACTAACATGTGCTTTTGCTCAACTGGGCTCACTCTTTCCAGTTCTTCCTGTCTCTCTGCTATGGATTTCCTATGCCAAATACCCATCTTAAATGTTGGCACAAAACCAAATCCATGGTTTATCTCAATGTAAACAAGAGAAAAGCTCAGCTAATTGCACTCATGGCTGTTACTGACTGCAGAATTGTGGCACTTTCAGAAACATTTCTGTGCTCAGGCAGGATAACTTGCTCAGATTGATTCCTCAGACTGAAGACAGACCTGACTTTAGCTCAATAATGACATTTGCTGTAAATATGCTAAAAAGTGTGGAATTACAGGTAGATGGATCCAGTGTTGTTGCCTCCTTTCTGGTGGTGGACCTGGGCTACTCCCAACAGCAAATTCTTGTAGTAAATATTGCTGTTGTTGCTTGTTGTTGTTAATGTTGTGTTGTGGTAGCATTTGTCCCAGCAGAGTCCATCCAACAGGGATCCCCCTGCAAACTATGAAAATATTTTTTGTTCAAGACTTTTTCCAGACCCAGCCTTGTATTGAGTATATGATGCAGTAATCAGCTGGCCTATTGTTTTCCTAGGCTGATTATTTAGAGTATCAGTATTGTTTGTACCCAGAATTTCTCCAAACTCATTCAAAGGAGCTGCTTGCCTTTCTTCAGCTGAACCATGACATTCAGCACATGGTTTTCAGGGCAACCCCGGGCAGAGGTTGTTCTGATCTAACACTGGGAGCCTCTTCAGTTGCTTCTCTACAAGAACATATATTTACAAGGGAAGCCTTGCCCTCCAGAAATCAGCTCCCAGAACTGCTCCTGTCACCCTCAGAGTAGGAGGGCTCCAGGCAGAGGTGGGACATGGCTTTGCTCAGGGAGCACATCTGTGCTCAGCACACTGAGCATCACCAGACAGAAGGGGCAAGGAGGGGACACTCCCAGGCTGAATTTAGAGGGTGACAGCAGCTTCTAACCTTGCTCTGCCATTTCCAGTTGTCACTTAGTTGTCCTGCTGGGAATTGAGAGCCATTTCCACTGCAGGGACGTTTTTGGGTGGATGATGTGTGGAGTAAAGAGTGAGTAGAGTGAGGTACAGCTGACATAGTGATTGCTGATATAGAGTAGGAATCACCTCAGTTATTCCATGACTTGTGTGTAAAGACATCCTGTCAGAGAAATGATGAGACTTTCCAACCTTCCAGTGGAGCCTGTGGGCAAACTGGGTACTGGTTTGCACCTGATCAGCTCCATCTCCAAATGTGCAACAGGGAATTAATCTCAGTGTATTTCATCACTTGGGCAGCCAGAGGAGATGTGTGGTGGTAGAGCTGCAGGATTTTGGGGGGAATTTTACAGTCAGTGTTATGCAGTTCAGATTTGGGGGGTTATTTAATGGTACAGCAGTGCAGGGTGAAACTGAGGCCTTATATTTTCCTTTCTGGAAGGTGCTTGAGAGGTTTGCTGATTTTCCACATTGAGAAGTTCAGGCTAGATCAACCCCCACAATTTTTTTGATAGTAAGTACAGTTGAAAGGTCTCCAGTTCTGGTTTGCTGGAGTTCAGCAAAATCATATTCCATGATATTTAACACTGTTTTGAACAAGGTGTCTGTGAACAGCAGCACACAAACCACTTGGGTGACTCAAGTCAACAGTGAGATAAATTGCAACCACTCCTTGATTAAAGGAGGGAAAACATGATAGCCCTAATGATTCATATTATAAAGGGCAGCTTTTGGGTCAAGTGTGCAAGGAGAAGAAATATTGATGTTGCCTCACTGGCATGGTGTAGTGTTAATAGGGTGTTGGCATTTAGTTTATGCTAAATATTTTATATATGTCAGATGACAAATGACAGTGGGAACAGATGGGGAGGGGACAAGTAGAAAGCTTAGGAGGGTAAGAATCCATCTTTCTGAGGCTGCAGCTGATGCCAGACATTCAAAAGCTGCTTTTTACAGATCAAAACCAAGGAAGAGTCACAGCTGATGTTGGTTATTTAAAATTTTATTTTCCTCTAATTTATTCTCATAAAAACACTCTAATCTATTTGGTTTTAGTATTCAGACAGTACAGACTTCTGATATTATCACGAGTGATATTAGAGAAGCAGTACAAACCAAGCTACCTTAGCATGTAGCTAAGCTACCAAGCACAGGTGGAACTGTGCCCACCCACACTTGTAAAAACTAATTAACCTGCTTTCTTAGGCTTTCTAGTTAAAATGCAATACTCAGTTAATGGTTATAGCCACCAAACCATATAAATAAAATCTAACATGGTAAAACGAGAACAGCTGAATGTGCAAGAGTCAAAGTAAAAATATGTAAGTAGGTATTTTGCTAATTAGAGCAATCACCAGTTAACTGCATCTATGTTGTAATTGTCTCTTATAGGTGTGAGGTCTTCCTCTTCATTTCCAGTTAAAGTTCATCACTTTCATACAGTCCAGACTGCTCAGCCAAACGCTGAAACTCCCCTTCTGGTGAGAAAGCCTGTTTCACATCCAGTCCTCTTCCATTAAGTGCCAAATACTTGCTAAAAGTTGGTCGAACCCGTAACTGCTTTGGGGCTGGAAGTGGCTTATTTGCATGTGCTGGAAGAGAGAGAAAAAACCTCTTTCAGTGCCTTCCCAGGGTGTAGAGATGGTAGAGTAACCCCATTGCTTTTTATCTGCAATATAAACCAGCAAGCCCTTGGGAATAATTAAGCAGAAAACCCCCATATCTCAGACACCAGCGATTTATATTCACCCTCTTGCTTGGTGTCAAGAAATTGTAGTCTTTAAAAGTGGCAAAAGGACACTCCACAGAGTCCTGTACTAAACAAAAGAGCTTTTCCCAGGATAGTTACTTTTTGTCTAGGAAATAAATCCTCCCAGCAGTCTGAACTTCATGAGATCAACCTTGAGGGCCAGTTCTGACTGTAAGATCCACTCTCTGTGGCACTGAAACCTGGAACTTACTTGCAACCTCTAGCCTGGCGTGGCAGGTGGCCACCCCTGCCCCATTGACAGCAGACACGGTGTACCAGCCAGCATCCTTCTTGTTTGCATTATGGATCAGGAGGCAAATCCTCCCAGTATTGTCATGGAGCAAGCTGAAAAACGAAGGAGTTAATGCCTAAGTGCTTTGAGGGGGAAGGAGAGAAAGCAGAGTCAGTTTACATGCTGAGGAGCTGAGAAAGCCCCAGAAGATACTTGCAGGGCACTGCACACTGTTCAGGCATGAACACTGAGTTTGTGTTAGAGCCACCAGTGATTCACAGCTTGGCACCATGCAGGTGGTGTAGCCCCACACTGCACATTTCAGTCCCAAAGCTGTGCTTTTCCACGGGCCCCCTATTGCTGCTGGCACTCAGAGGGGCACCTGGGCACAGCTCTGTCCCTCTGTGCCCCCAAAACAAGGCTCTCAGCACCATGCCTGGTCATCACATGGGCCTGTGCCCCCTGTGTCACACATGGGGACAGATCCAGCTTTCCAGCCTGCTGCTTTTAGACACCAGCCCATTTACATTTGATTTAGCAAATACTGGTTGTTGTTTTCTAGCACAACAATGGCCAACTCATCAGTAGGATACCTTATTCGGTCTGTATTATATTGTACCATTTCGTTGTTTCTTTTCCAGTAAATCCGAGGTGTTGGGATGGCAGAGATCTGGCATTCCAGTCTAGCTGTGTCTCCTTCAAAAACCTTTTTGCTTTGTGGCTTGAAAATGAAAGTTGGAGGCATGTGATGTTCTTTTGCTAAATTAAAGAGGAGAGATAAGGAGGAGTTACTGGAAGTGTGGAATGCTCATGTCATGCTTGTTTTTTAAGACTTCAGGATGCCAAATTCAGGAGGACACGTGTTCCTCACTGCATCTCCTTAGCCTGCAGGCAGTTCCCATGAGCATAAGGGTGTAGTAAACACAGTCCACTTTAGAAGGAGAGTCAATTAACATATGTTATAAATCCTGAAAAATTAATAGCTTTAATTAAATTTAATTCTGGGCATCTCGCTATATCTAAATATCCCAATAGAGGTGGCTTGCAGAAATATGACATCCTAGATGTAGTTATTAAAATAGTCTTGGAACAGTAAGTTGATTTTTATTGCTTGAGCCTGAATATGTGGAGTGCTACCTCTGCTTCTTATTAGTTTAATGTCCCAAACACAGGGAGGAAAGCAGTATATTGCTGAGTCTTTCCCTGTGGCCAGGGGATTATCAGTGCTCTCAGCCTTACCAATTACTTCCACTTTTACTGTGAAAGACGCTTCTCCTGCACGGTTGACAGCCACACACTCGTATGTCCCTGCATCAGCTGATTTGACTGCTTCAAAAATAAACGAGTGGAACCCCTTTTCTGACACTATCATTTTATGGAACTGATCCTGATGAACCATCCTTCCATTCTGGTACCACATCACATCTGGAGTCGGGAGCCCACTAACCTGTGGGGGAAAGGAGAGCAGTGGAGAGTTAAACACCTTTAAGATAATAAAATCCCTCCAACACTCCAGGGAGTTTGATGCTGATAGGTGATCAAACCATGCTTCTACTGCAAAATTGTTTAGTGTTGCCTAGTTTTGAATATTAATGTGGTGTTGCACAGAAAGGCTCATGGAGTGCTGTGGAAGGATAAGCTTTAGCTAAAAGGCAGAAGATGCTGTTCCTGCCATCCCTTGTAGGTGGCTTTGATCAGGCACATTTGTTCCCTTTTGTTCCCACAGCTATCACTGCAGCAGTGCTGATACCCATAACTGATAATGGCTGTAAGTAAGCTGTCCTGCAGGCTGGCTACAGCCTCTCCAGGGCATTCAGAAGTTTAGACAACTTGGAGGAAGATGGCTAAAGACCATGTGTAAAGACTCTGGACAGAGTTTACTGAAGCAAGGAGATAGGCAGTTGTTAGGAAGATCCAAGCCTGTGAGGGAGAGCAGGGTCCTTTCTTATCCCAGGGCTGGTACAGCTGCTATGAAGTCGTAAGCCATTCTTGAGTTTTGTTTCTATTTAGGGCATTTCCTTGCTCGTCTGCTCCAGCAAGGGAACAGTAACCTCAGGGAAGACTGATTAAAGGGAAGTGAGCCCTACACAGACCTCGCTGGACGTGTGTCCACTGAAATAGTGGAGTCCCTGTGCAAAGCACAAGGTTCCCTTTTGCCAAAAAGCCTTTTTTCCACAGGACATTAATATTCATTCTTCCCAAGGAGGTCTAGGGACATTCCATGGTGGTCTGTATTTACCCTATTTATCTTAAATCACAATCTTATGCAGCTAATTCCACTTACATTTTCCAAGGGAAAATGCTGAAATATTTAGCCATCTCCTGTTTCTCAGTTTCCATAGCCTGGGGAGACCCTGAACCATCTGCCTTTAGTGCTTTGGCTTATTAAAGTGCAAAGGCACTGCAGAGACCTCTCTCCACACCCCACACCCCAAGAGGGAATGGAATGGGAAGGGAGAGGTTGGCAGTGGAATGGGAAGGGAGAGGTTGGCATTACTTTGAAGTCGAGCCTGCAGAACCGCCCCTCCTCAATCACTACATCTTCAGGCACTTGTGTAAAACGTGGCTGAAAAAACTTTTCCTGGATTGAGTCATGTCCACGATCGTCGCCTCTTGAGGATGGTCTGCTCCTGAAAATGAGACAGGAACAGTTAATTGTGTAAAAGCTTCTGTAGTTGAAGTGATGTTAAAGCTCTGATTGCAGCTGGAGTCCCTTAACATGTTTAGGAATCCAACACTGCAGTTCTGGTGGGTTTTTCAGCTGTAAGCCATAATTTTTGATCACCACTTCTCCTGCTCAAGTTGTTCAATTCAACACAGAGACGTAACCTTCATCAGGGCCTAATATCCAAAAGAATTGATGGGGGACATTTGGCTGTTTCATTTTCATAATCCATATTCATTTAAATATTTATATTTCTTTGACTAGAAATTAATCTTCTAGAATACAAAGAATTTTCCCAAGGTACATGGAGTTACTAAACTTCTAATGCTATGCTTAGAATTCACTGGATTAAGAGCATAGGCATCATCACCATCTACAAATGGTAGCATTTTAGTTGAAAGGGAGTGAACTTAGTAATTACTACTTTAGCAGAAGTGATAAGTAGTGAAATTAAACCAACTAATATCCAGAAATATTTGAAATAGGATCTTGAAGAATAACACAGCAAAAGTTTTTGCTTTACCTTACATGTGTTGTAGGAACCTGCAGCCTGATGTTTTCTGCATTCTGGTGCTTGAGAAGAGAAAGAGGAGAGGTGAGTTCACTTAGAAAAAATTATCTGCAGACTGAATGAGAAGCCATTTTAAGTTCATATCCTGACTGCTGCTTAAAAACAAAATTAATCTACTTCAGAAGTCATTGGGACAGGAGGTAGAGGAACTTGCATGAGGACTTGACACACTCTGTGTTTACCACAGGATTTGCCATGGCAGAACTCATTGCTGCCCAGGTGATGGGTGCAGCAGCTTTGTCTGGACAGAAAGTTTTGTGCCAGCCCATAACCTTTGTTTGAGAGGAGCAGCACTCCTGGCAATATCTAAACTGAGAGCTGAGTACAGAGTGTCCTTCCCCACAGCCGGAATAGAAGTGGAATTGCTGGCAAGGGCCTTGTATTGTGCCCACTTAAATATGGTACCAACAGCGATGGACACATGCTGAGCTGGAAAATACTTTTCTTTCTAGATCACAGCACCAGCTAAGCTTGCTGACAACTCTGCAATCACATGACTAAATCTGCTAAAGTACACAGGATTGATTCCTGTTAGGAGCTTGGATGTTTGGAAAATGCAACAGAGTTTGGTGCCAGAGACTCATTTTAGCAATGGAGTCAGAGAGCAAACGCTGCATGGAAATTTCTGGAGTATTTGCATTGAGCCATTCCAATGATTGGTTTGTGCTCTGCAGCCCAGTCCTGTGGAACATTTAAGCCTGGCTTTAAACTCCAAGCATGGAGGCAGTTTTAAGTTCAGGGGAAATAGTACAGGAGTGAGGGTTTTGTGGGTCTGAGTTCAATGTGGAATCCAAAAGTAATTGCCTGTATCTGCTCATTTACACAAGTTCTGTGCAGTTATAACTTATCCTGTGAAATGATGCTGTAGTGATGAAGCTGCTGCTGATTCTGCTGACCTGCTACATGGACTGACTGAGTTAACTTCCTGAGGAATCAGGTGGCTGAATGAATCGGTGACTACAATATTTAAAAATAAGACTGAACAATGGGAGTAAGATGTCCCAAACATAAGCCAATCTCTGCTTCCAATGTTCTTTTTTTTTAAAGCAGCATATCACATATGCTGAAAAGTTGCCAGTCATCCTGCTTTGACTGAATATTTCCTTGTTCTCTGCAAAAGATGAGGCTTCCCTTGCTCTCTGACATTTGTAATTTTCCCTTCTTTCCTGCTCTTGCCAGGTGATTATTGGGTAGAAATAGCTCAAACTGTGTATTCCTCCTTTGCTGTGATCTTAAGTCTCTGTTCCATACAGGAGTTCTGCTGAGGGCACTTTGGCAGGTGTGTGCCTGCTCCTGGCTCTCTGCTGCTTGCAGCAGGAGGGGTTTCTCTCCAGCACAGGTACCCAGTGTCATACCATGGACATTTTCACTAACTTTGAGCACAGAAGTACCAAAGAGAGCTTCTAAGTGACCAGAATAATCAATAAATGGTGCAAGTCTCCAACTAAAACACTTTGGAAGATGCCAGTAGCGATAGATTCTTGTCTGTCAGCATGTGGGCTGCTGAAATAACTGCTTTGCATTCTCTTAATGGTTGCAGCCCCCTGGAAGAGCTAAACCCCAACCAATCCTAGCCCAAGGCCATGACCTCTTGGAACCAATGTCACTTATTCCAAACAGTGACAGGTGTAAATCTTGTTGTCCTGGCCAAGCCTGCACTCAGGCTGTTGGGAGTGGGTACCTGGCTCCCTCCTGGTGCTGCTCCCTGCCTGTCACAGGCACTGGGTACTGTGCAGTGCAGCAGCTGTTGTAATTCCTCCCGGGAGAGGTCATTCCTACAGATCAGGCACAGCAAGGGAATGGTGCTTAAATTTTCCCCTCTGCCATCACCCTGCAAAAACACCAAGTCCCTGCCACAGAGAGCTCTGCCCTTGAGAGCCATCCCCTCACCTGCACTGGTACCAAATAAACCCCATCCCTGCCCCAGCCAGGTACAAGCAGGTCACAGCACAATCACAGGAAATCCTTGCTCTAGAGACAGGTCCCCAGTTACCTGTGCATTCTGCATGTTGTCTTCACCCTGTGAGTCCAGCACAGAGGCAGCATTTACTGGTCCGAGCAGCCTGCGAGCCATCCTTTCTTCGTAAGTCAATCGCTGAAAGCAGAGTGGAGAGGAATCCTAGTCAGAAGACCATTTACTATTTCATATCAGCTTGTTAAGAGAACATTAATATGCCACTAATTCAGGGTGCTGTCAATGGAAGCAGGAGCTGACCAGAAGCCCCACGTCTGGCCCAGAGGGATTGCAGTCTGTGATGCCAACTGAAGTCAGCCTCAATATATACAGCACTGAAATGCATAAAAGATTAAACTGCCTGTTCATCAAAGCCTCCCTAATGCCATCTGTGGCCTTCCACTCCTCCTCTTTCTCTGCTGGGATTATTTATGGGTAGCTGATGGCATCATCCTCAGAAGCCAGAGTAACTCCCAGAGTACCTTTCTGTTAGGGCTGGGAAAACTTCCCAAGTCATTCAGCTGTGGAGCTGGAGGCATGATGGATGCTCCCAAAAAAGCAAGAGCCACACCAGAAGCAGGCACAGCCAGAGGGGAGCACCACTGCCCCTGAAAGCACTGGGGAGGTTTATGCCAGCACATCTGCAGGGTGAAATGCTGTGAGCTTCCTGGCGAGGAGGAAAGGACACGTTTCAGGCATGACACAGTAAGTTCCTGCAATCTGGATGTGGCACACAGGGATAAAAATGAGCAGAGTTAAATTCAAGCTGTGTCAGTTGAACTGCTTTAGAAAAGTATATTACTGCCCTGAGCACCAGAACACCTGATACTTCACTGCCCATAAAATTGAACTCAGGTTTAGATTTCGTGACAAAAGGACAAGGTCTGACTGAATTTGTACTCTGTGTAGATACACACGTGTCTACTGCTGGATGGGGAAAGGTTTCTGGGAAATCTTTCTGTGGGACTTTTCTTTAGAAGAGAGCACAAGACCTTTAGCAAAACCTGTGGGAGCTGAATATCCCTGAGGTCCTTACGTGTGTGTATCAAGTGTGGCTGAGATTGACCAGTTGGCTCAGATGCTGTTGGAGGACAAGGGGAGGAGGACATGGTGGTGATTGCATAATCCTTATTTTTAACCTGGCTTCCTATGGGAAGAAAAGCTGACTTGCTATGACAAGTTTTCTTACAGCACAGAGGACATTCCTGTTTAGGGGCATATTCAGTCAGATTTGACCTATTTGTTTGCCCATTCAGTATTTAAAATTACATACATGACAAAAACCTATTCTCACTGATGATCATTAAAATACTCCTTTCTACTTCAGGGGAAAGAAGATGGAAACTTTAAACACTGGGCTTTTATCAGTCTGCCTCCAGCCAGCAGAAAGGTTCCCACATTAGAAATCTGCTTGCTCTAGCTTGCTTCAGTGGGCTTCCCTACTGGTAGCAAATTTTTCTTTCAGATTTTGATTTCTTGGTAAAGGTGCTCCCATTGTGACCCTCTGCAGAATAAATAAATAAGAACTGAGACTAAGAGACCTTCTTATAGGAGGCAGGATTTATGATAAAAGCTCATATGATTTATTTCATTTATGGTCGTTCATATGAAAGAAAAAGATTTACCCCATTTGGTGGTGGTCATGTAAAAAGAAAAAAATTACCTCTTTCAAGTATTCCAATTTTTCCTCAGGTTCTAATGATTTTGAGATGTTTATTAACCCCAGTGATGAAAACCAGGTTGTAGTCATGTCTGGAGAACTGAGGCATTCTCCTTGGATTTTTAATTTTCTGTGGATGTGATGTTCAACAGGATCCCCAGAAGAGAATTCAAATTTGTGCCACAGCCCTAAACACGTTCCTTTTTGTTTCTCATTGAAAGAATATTCCGGCCATAAATGGCTTTTGCTCCCATGGGGTCTGTTGAGGTTCTGAGTAAAGGTCTTGGGCAGTGCAGCTCCTGCCTTTCCTTCTGCTCTTAGCTCAGTTTGGAGGCTCCAGCCTCTGGGGTAGTGGAAGCAGTCTCTGCACCCCTGCTTTCTCTACTGAGAGTTCTTTAATCCCTTACCTGGTTGCCATTCTGGAGAAGGCTGTCTTTGCATCGGAGCTTCTTTTCCAAGTCCTGAATGAGGGCTTCTTTTGTTCCTCGAATTTCTTGGTCTGATGTCTTCTGCATAGAGTTGATGCTGGCTTGTTTGTTATACATGGGCTGTGAGTAACTACTCATGCAGGAAGAGAAAACAAAGTTATTCCCGTAGGCCTGCTGGATTATTTGCTACAGCTTCACAGAATGCACATGAAAATGTGAGTCTGCCTCCTAAAAACTGTGGTTCAAATGAACCCACAAAGCAGCTGGGAGGTGAACAGGCCAAGCTGGGTAATTGAGTATCAAAACCTTAAGGGGAAGAAGCATCGTGGTGCAGCCAAGTCACTGAGTATCCTCCCACCACACTCATCCAGCACCCCTACATCCTGCAGTGGCCCCTCACAGCCTGGCCCTGCAATCCATAGCCACGGGATACAATCAACTCCTGGAGCTGGCTGCTATATCTGATTCTGAAAGAGGCTAGGAAAAGAGGAGCATCCATCAGAACGGGTTGCAAAGGTCTGCTAGAGGTCACAGCACTCTGTGCTGACAGGCTCTAACCTGGCTTGTGACCTGCAGTGGGGCCTCCTATGCTGTGCTTGTGTTCAGAAATTATTTCTATTCCAAATCCTCCTCTTGTTGCTTGGGAATTTGTTATACTTACTAGACTAGAGTAGAAGTGTTATAATTCCAGAATAGTCCCAGAACTGCTTGGATTTCATATCTTCATGCGAGTTATAACTGTCAGTGATTTGCCCAAGAGATAAATACATCTCATGTCCCTGTTTGCCAATTAGTAGCGTGATTGGGAAAATAATTCAACTCACCACGTGTTGCATTTAAGAGCAGCTCATATGAAAACATAGTGAAGCACCCAAGCCCTTTGCTATGGAAACAAACAGCTCCACATTACAAACACAAACCCCAGCAGTCACTCCAGCTGTGTCCCAAACCCCCCACACTCCTGCAGGACTTAGGAAATTCTCCCCAGTTAACCCACCCCATCTTACCTTTCCTCTTCCCTCAGTGCTGTGACTCAGGAAACAGACAGAAATATTCTGATTTCCTGAATGCAAACTGACACAAACCTGGATTTATATCCAAGTCATCAGGACCCCTGCCCCCATCAACTTTCCAATATCTCACTTTGTGCATATTCTACTCTGACTTTCCCCAGGACCTCCAGCTGATATTGGCAGGAATACAAGCTGGTGAGAAGGCAAGGCCCAGCTCCCTTTGAGATCTCACTGACCTTGGAAGATATTTGGATTGCAGCCCAAAGGCAAAATGATATAATACATATTCAGGAAAGAATTTAGTCTTTGGTGTAAAGGGGTAAAATTTTCAAGGGGCCTTTCTTTTACATGAATGATTAATAAAAGGGGTACTGTAGGTGAGTTTAGATCCACATCATGATATGTAACTTGAAAGTATTGCTGAGTCTTACTAGGACTCTCTAAATTGTTTTTATATGGGGAATACTACTGCCTTCCCCCTGTCTCCCTGTTCATAAGCCATGTTTTTGGAAAGAAATTAATTTGAGATGAGTGCCTGTCTTCTGTTCTAAATAACCTTAAGAGATTTCTGCCAAATCAAACTAAACAATTCAAGCCAGTTCCAGAAAACTCACACAGCAGCCTGTGGCATGCCCACTGTGCAGTTCAATTCCCACACTCAGCCTCCTAACCCGACTCATGCAGAGTTCTGCCGTGAACACCAGCAGTCAGTGGGAGCTGTGCCATTGGCTTGGGCCAGTCTGGAGCTTTACCAGGGCACTGGCTTTGGCATGGTCAGTGGTGGGGACAGCCCACAGGGAAGCAGGGCAGGTTAGAAGCCTGTGTGTACTTACTGAGGTTCCATGGGAGAAGGAGCTGGGCTGTTATAGTCGGGCTGCGAGGGGAGCACTGAGCACAGGAAGGCTGCGGGGGATTGGTTAGGCATGGACAGAAGCCTCTGCCCAGATGATGAGCTAGCAGGAGACTGTGCAGATGCAGGTGTGATGGGATATGTGGATTCCTTAGGGGCACTACAGGAAGGCGAGGAGAGCGTGATTGAAGAGCTCAGCGATGACGAGGAGGAGAATTTCTGCCCGCTGGGGTTACGAGGCTGTATGAGGATGGAGGACTGTTTGATTTCTCTGCTTGAATCTGTAGAGGCTGTGGGTCCTGGAGGCTGCTGTTGCCCTTGACACACATTCTTAGACTGGATAAAGTGTTTTGGACGTTCGTAGTTAAACATGGTTGGTTGGCACATAGAGGAAACGGATGGGAGATTAGGGACACTCATAGGAGAGGTTTCACGGCTGTCCTGGGTTTTTGTTGGTGATAATTGGCTTTGGATAGGTGGCTGGTAAAAGCTAGGTGGTAGGCCACAAAAGTTTTCTTGGCTGGGCTCCTGGATAGAATGGAACCCTTGCCTTGCAGAATAGAGGCTTTCTTGCAGTGGATTTTCCCTTAAGGAAGACAATACAGATAAAATAAATTGTACGCCACAAGCTGAATCACAAAAATACTGTGTTCTGAGCAGTCATTAGCAATCCAAACACTATGAAGTTAAAGTTAAATTACAGCTTGAACTTAAAAGAAATTTTTTTAGGATTTGTTAGAACTGTCCCACAACGGTATGAACATTTTTGGTTACAATAACAAGGCACGCAGTCTGTCTGGCTCAGGTGCAATGACCACCGTGCTTGTCCTATATGCCAGAGCCCAGTAAATTCTAAAGGAAATAACAATTGGTTAACCACCTGCCTAAGTCTGCAGATAAACACAGATACTACTAAGCCAGGTAATTTCCTGTGTATCATCTTAACTAAAGATCCCTGGATCCTGCCGTTTTGGGCCCTGTCAAAATGCTAAATGTACTATTCCCCAGAACCAGCTACCTGTGCCAATAAATTACTCAGCATGGAAATTTCACTTTCTTTTTAATCTGAAACTAAACTTTTGAAACCAAATCTCCTGATTTCTTGTCTAATGGGTTTTGAACTCAGAGCTACTAATATCCAACTGAGATTTGGGATTTAGAATGCCAAGAACTGTGTGTCTCTGTTAGAGGTGATTTCCTGAGGTTTGCAATTAAAGCTGCTAATTGCCAGAATGACATGAGCTGCAAGAGAGAATAGGGCAAGCTGAGCTGCTCAGAGCCCTGCATTTATTTTGCAGGTGTTTGTTATCTAGACCTCGGCTTTTCATCCACTCAAAACCTGGGAAAGTGTCATTGAGCAAGCTTTTTTAAATGGACAAACGACTTCAGCTCCAGGATAAATAAATAAACCCCCAAAATAAACATAAAGCCACTAACTTAAAAAAAAAAAAAAAAAAAAAAAAAAAAAAGGGGGAGAGAGAGAGAAAGAGAATATAAATCCCTGCAGTTACATGTGCTGGAAAAAATTGTAATCTTGCCCCCCTGAGATCAGCTGTTTTGCTGCTATATATACCCAGTATATTGTATTCCTCTCATTGGAGAGCTTGGAAAAGGGCTCCACGAGGTCATAAATTCCCATGGGGGGAGATAACTGCAGACATTGCTCTGATATTGAAGAGTCGAGGCTGTAATTTCCTGAAGGCAATAGTCAATATTAGTTGTGAATTAGATGCAAGTAAACAGGGGCCTTAGAGTAAAAAAACCCCTAACTTCTCCATTGTCATACTCTTGGAATTTGAAGCTGTCTCAAATTTTTGGAGCATGTCCACACTATGTCCTCATTCACTGGTGCAGGAAACTCATTAAGTCTCTTCTTTATGCCATTTTTTATATCACTACCTGTGCACAGATTTGTACATTCCCTGTACCGTAGGCTGTGGACAGCAACCAGCATTTGCTTTGTTTTCCAGAACAGAGCACTTAACCAAGCTCTGATGCACAGCGTCACTTCTCACAGCTAGGAATAAGCCATGCTTTCCTCAAATCATTCCACCTTGGTTTGGGAGGGAAAAAGTAAATCCGAAGAGACATTTGACCTTAGAAGATGAAAGCAGTAAGTAATAACAAGGCCAGTTTGCCTGTTTAAGAACAAACCCATGTTTTTGGCTCTGTTGCCGCCCACGTTCCCTTTGACACCGCCGCACCCTCAAGGTGCGCTTTCACCTCAGCGCTCTGCAGTCCCTCACGCCACCTCCCTAAGCAGCTTCCAGGTGAAAAGTGACGTGGAAAAAACCCGATTAAGCACCTTACCTACAGCCTGGGAGCTGTCACCTGGGCCGTGGCCGGTATTTTGGGAAGGGACGGTCATTCACTGGCCCGGGCTGCCATAGCCGCCCTCTGCGCGGCGGTACGGGACCGGAGGCTTTAATGTGCTGCCAGCGGTGACACCGCGGGACCGGCCTGTCCCCGGGCCCCGCCGCTGTCACAATAAGAGTCTCCACTGCCCGGACACTGTGCCAGGGCCAGGACTTGGGCAGGCGCCCGAGGGCAGCGGATCACGGCGGGCACAGGATCACGGCGGGCAGCACCGGGACCGCCCGGAGCTCGGAGCCGCCGCTCCAGCGGGCGCTGCTGCTTTGGACCGGCTCTGTCCCGGCTCTGTCCCGGCTCTGTCCCGGCTCTGTCCCGGCTCTGTCCCGGCCCTGTCCCGGCCCTGTCCCGGCCCTGTCCCGGCCCCGGGGCGCTGGGGTGGCAGTGAGCACAGCCCCAACCCCGGCTGGCCCCGTCCCGCCCCGGGGGAAGCGGCCGCGGCTCAAGCAGAACCGGGAGAACTGAAGTCGCCAGGTTGAGAACAGGAAGGCAGGGAATTCTGCCCGGAGCAGAGATGCAGGGGATTCTGCCCGGAGCAGAGATGCAGGAGATTCTGCCCGGAGCAGAGAGGCAGGGGATTCTGCCCGGAGCAGAGAGACAGGGGAGTTCTGTCCATAGCACCGTCAGGGAGCAGCGAGCAAGGACCGCTGCGCTGTTCTTGAAGGTCTCTAAATCCCACTCCGTTATCCCAAGGAAATTCTTGCCCAGAGAAGCTGTGAGTGACCGACCCATCCCTGGTGTTCAAGGCCATGTTGGACGGGGTCCTGAGCAGCCTGGTCTAGTGAACGATGTTCCTGACTATGGCAGAGAAAAGGTCATCTTTACAGAGCCTTTCCAGCCCAAACCATTCTGTGGTCCAAAATTCCTTCTTTAATTCATTTACTAGTTGTTTGTAGCTAGTTGCCTCTGTAGTGATAAAACTCTGGTACTGAATTTAAGGCTGTGCACAAAAAGCAACAGATACTCAAGAGCCAGGTTTAAAGGTGGTTTAAATTCACCCAGCGAGCCCTCCCTCCGTGCCCAGGGCCATCTCCCCCAGCTCCTGCATGGAGCTCGGTCAGGAGCAGCGGCGCTGCCCATGGATGTGCCTGAACAGTCAAAAACTGAGTAACAGAAGTAGCCTTGTGGAAAGAATATGATAAAAATATGGTAAATATTGATATTTTGCAGTTTGTGTCTGTTATTACAGATTTTTACATGGATGAAAAACTGCAGCTGTGGTGTTCTCACCAGAACAGCAGCCAATCCTGCTGGCAGGTTAGGTGATTCGTATCCCTTTAATCACAAGTTTCAATGCCTAATTACGTCTTAAATTAACATTATAGTGTTTTAAATATCTTAATTATACTTTGGCAACCCTCGCCTGTTGTTTAAAAACACCCCAAGCTCGAAAGTACGCAGCTGGGCTGTATATGGGCTCTCTGCTTCCTCCTTCTCTGTGCCCAGGAGTATGTCAGCACAGCGGTCCTCAAGGGGTTAATCCACCTCTCGTGTTTGTATTTAAACACGGCCCCACCGTTTGTGAACCAAAACTACAGAGCTGGTGTTAATTGAGTGCTAATTTATATAAATTCCTCGCGTGAAAGTGATTAAGGGAGAGGATTCGTCCCTAGTTGTCGGAGATGTTATTCGCTTTTTACGTAAAAAAAAAACCCAAAAAAACCCCAACCCCAAAAAAACCCAAAAGAAGTAAAATTAAAAGAGGTAGTTTGCACGGAGAGCGGTGAGTACTTGGAAAAAAGGTACCTGGATCATGATCATTGCCCTGCAGGAAGCTGTGAGCATGGTAAAGGTCAGGCTCCGTGCTCGGACAAGCTCCCTGGCTTCCCACCAACCTCAACTTAGCACTAAAGTTGGCTGCAAGGCATCAATTTAAGGACAGTTTTATACACTTAAAAGACTGGACACAACCGGGACAGCTTGTGTGAAAGAGAAGGAACAGGAAAACGTGACATCCAGAAGGTAGGAAAAAAGGTGAAAGAACTGGAAGCTGAACTGATGAAGGCAGAGGAATAAATCTCATCTCCTGTGCCAAGTAACTTAATAGTGCTGTGAGCAGTGCTGCAAGGTGTCAGAAATCAGCTTTTCTGTCCTGCTTCAGTTTACTCTCTAAGAATGGTGCCTGCTGTTTCTGATTGGGTTCTTTCTCCTCATTGCTGGAATCATATAGCAAAAAATGCCTAGAAAAAGAGTAAAGGTTCTGTTGCTTATTAATTAAGATACTTAGAAGCTACCCAAAATACCTGGCAGTATATTAGTGCCTGAAGCCTCTTCTTTTGCTTGGATTGAGTTTCTTTAATGAACTTAATAATAAAAAATGGTTTTATTTTGCTTCTTCAAGGCTGTTGAGGACACTGTAAGCTGCAGGTGTCAACGGCTCAGAAAGGAGTAGCTGGTAGTGACAGTCTTGTTGAATTGCATTTTCTAGCTTTTGTGGAGTGCCTGTTGCTAGGCAATAATTGGGAGAATATGAGTACAAGGATTTCATTCATTTTATAGCTATTCCCAGTAATAGTTTTGTTCTGTCATCACTGCCTTTGTTGGTATTTGCCTTTGGTAATACAGTTGCAACCACATACACTACATGGGGGAATTATATGTTGGATCTGACTAACAAGAGAGTTATTTTATAGCCAACCATTAGCCATGATTGCTGAGATCGAGGTAACAGCAACATTTATAATGCTGAGTCACATTCATAATGATGTTTCAAAGCACCTGGCAGTATGTCTGTGGGATTTAAAGGTATTTAAATGCACATAGATGAGTTTATCTAGAAATTCTAAGTTTCTCTCTGTATTTTGAGATGTGTCCAAAGTCTGGACTAGTAAATCTTTTTTGCTTATATTTATTTATATATATATATACACACACGTACATATCTTACCTACATTTTTAAAAGCTATTACATAGCTGATTTTGGTGGCAGACCCTTTATGCATTAGGGTCTGCTTAGGGTCCCAGCTGATTTCCATGGAGTGAGCTTGGATTTCATAGAAGGGCTTGAAGCCAAACTGAGAAGTTCCTCTTAATGGTCTGCATACTGGTTATTGAAGCAAAACCATTTTTACCCAGTGATTTAGCAAAAAAGTAACTCCCCTAAAAGGTGATATCTATATTGAAATATAATCTCTCCCATGGTAAAATTTGAAGGAGGGTATTCTGAATTGTTAGGATAACTGGTTTAGTTAAAATGGCTGAGCACATCCAAAAATAATCTGTGAGCCAGGGAATGCTCTCTGTCAGGGACAGGCGTTTGCACACTCTGTAACAGGATCACTGCAGCTGCAGGCTGGCACTCAGCTGGGAGAGCAGGCACACGTCTGCCTCCACGTACCTCTCACTGTCACTAACAGCACTGAGGGAATCCTCTGCTGGGCTTGGGTGGCTGAACTGTCACCATTCGAGGTCATTATTACAAACCCCTGAGAAACCCTCCAGAAATGGGGATGACATAACCAATCTATGCATTCTAGCCTGTTTTGTTTCTCTGGAGTAATCAAGCAGGATAACTGATAATGCAATAAGTGTACAGTGACTGGAGAACTGCATTTGGGATGGAAATTGGATCAGATATTGTTATAAAATGGGATCGTTTACTACTGGGGAGAATGTCCATCTCCTGAGTGGGGAGTGTCCCTGCCATGGCATGGGACAGTTTTCCTTCTATCCAGTGGGTCACTGGTTCAGTCCTTTTCCTCCACAGAGTGTTTTGCAGATCCTGTCTGCGCCACACTTACAGGATCTCCAGTTTTATTGCTGTCTTTCAGAATAGGAATCTGAAACATGAGGTGATGCCACTTGGCCAAGGCCACCAAGGAAGGTGGCAGCAACAGAATTGTACTTTGATATTTCCCAGGTACCATGATCCTTGCCTCATGCTCTGCTGTGAAGCCAAAGGTCTCTTAGAGGACAATTATCTCTTAGAGGGATGATGCTTTTTAGTTACTCACAGATAGGGACTCCTGCAAGAGACATCAGGCAGTCTCCTGATGCTTTAGGTGGGGACACATTTGGTCAAATGGAGCCTGTGCTGTGACCTGCCAGGCTGGTGCTGCACATTGTCATTGTCACCCAGGCAAACAGCTCAGGCTACTGCATGTGCCTGATGCCTGTCAGGGTAAGGGGCACTGGAGTGTGCAGCTGGCATCACTGGACAGTTCATGCCTAAAGTGTTGTGAAAAGCTGCCCCAGGGGTGTGATTTTCCCTCTGTCTTACCGTAAAGGTGAAGCCCGAGGTGAACTTTCATAAGCTTCATGTAAATCTTCAGCTTGGCTCTTGGAGTTCTGAGCAAAGCTGGTGGCTGCTGCCCGAGTGCCCAGCCCTGGGCTCTCTGGGCTGTAGGATGGCAGAGCAGCTGCTCCACAGTCCTTGGCTCCTGCTTGGCTGCTCCTGGGGAAGGTGGATTTCTTCATGGTGACCTGCACAGCTGGTCTGGGGGCAGCACCTCCGAAGCTTTCCAGCTCTTTAGCTCCTGGAAGTAGAATTGTCTCCATGTCAGGTAGGAAGCAGTGGTGGCTCACCACCACTCACTGGCTCACTGCAGTAACAGGGGATGGGAAACTGGAATGTCTGAGCAGGTGGAGGAGACTCATTCTGGTCTGCACACACTCAAACCTGCACAGCTGCCTGAACCAAACCTGACTTCTGGCCAGGGCTGGTGAGCTCTGGTACATGCCAGGTGCTCTTCTGGTTGCAGGTGGCTTCCAGCATGAGCCAAATAGGTGAGGTGGTACCATAAACAAGGTCTAGACACAGCCAATGTGTTGGGCCAAGCTGGAATCCCTGGAGGCATGAAGCTCAGGGATGAGACTCCTCAGAGAGAGGGAGCAGCATCTCCACCTTGTCATCCTTGACTCGGGAAGAAGAGGGACCAAGAGCACAAACACAGAACAACTTACATCCAGCTTTGATAGGTACCTAAGCAGACTGCATTTTTGGGGCATTTCTCTTCTTTTGAGCCTGCAAACTTGTTTGGGTCTGGCTTCTGCTTGGGAAATATCTGTGATTCTGCCTGAATTGCTGTTGAGCAGCAGCAAATTCTTTTGTGCTTAGTTGTTCAACACAGAAATCTATGTGCTTACCTGGAGAAACAGAGAGATGTGCACTGGATGCTGCAGACCCAAATTCATTTTCAGCAACACATTTAAATATTCCAGAGTCTTCTGGAAAAGCTTCTGTAATAACCAGAGTGCAGACTTCCTCTGAAACAAGAGATTCAGGCATGATGTTGTACCACAAGAGGCAAATGTAGGAACTGCTCTTTACAGGACTCCCTACTTAGTGATGGGGATTGGCACAAATTAAGTGAAAAAACTGATGTAGAGGGCATAGGAAGACAAGGATTTAGAAGGAGCAAGATTAAAGAAGGTTCTTCCTGTGACATTAATGAAACATTTTTTGTGGTGGGTATTTTGGTTATTTGGTTGGTTTTGTTTGTTTTTTGGAGGTTTTGTTTTGGTTTTTGATTTTTTTTTCTAAATTCTGTTTTTTTCTTGCACAAGTTTAAAAGATTATAGGTTAAAATGATTGATAGGCTTTCTCTTAGCAGATGGTACTCTTCATTGGCTGAATGAAAAGGATTGATACCTTTTTCCAGGTGTTGTGGAAAAAAACAGGGCCTTTCAGGTGCTCACAGCAAAATTAAGGACTTGAAAGCTCTTGTCCTGACTGACTATTGTCTTCTGGCAACCTTTGGACATTATTGTTTATTACATTACTGTTTATTACATTACTGTTATACAGTAGGAAATACTGAGTGTGGTGAGAAATCTAACAAAAAATGCACAATGTACTTACCAGGAACTGCTGATGAACAAGCCTCTGTTCAAGATAAGAGAGAAAGAACTCAAATTATTATAATATCAGGATGGAAAAACCCCCAAACCCTTCAACCCTTCAGCCCTCACTCCCTTTCCCACCTCAGTTGTCACCCTGGTTATGAGGGAACCATCTCCCTTTCTATCCATCACAAGGAATAGCATTTGGATAGGGAAAGCTCAGGTGTGGCTGGGGAACCTGGTGGTACAAACACCTCTCCAGTGAGGTGATCCAGGGATCACCAGAGAGCTCCAGTGAGGTGATCCAGGGATCACCAGAGAGCTCCAGTGAGGTGATGCACAGAGAGCTCCACTTTGCTCTTTGGAGTTTGTTGCTGTGGGTTTGGCCCTCTGGAGCTCTGACCTCATTCCTGGGAGTATAAGGAATTGTTTGAAATGAGGTTCTGCTTTTTTCCCCCTGAGTTCATCAGTAGTTCTAGTATATGGTGACGATGCTCCATGGCCCAGCAGGGCTGTCATTAATAGCTAACAGTCTGGAATCCCCCCCCGTTGTGCCTGACCCACTCAAGCGCTGCCAGAGGAAGTGCAGACTGTGCAGCAGATTGGACTTGGAGTCATCTGATACTGTAAACTTAACTCTGCTTCTGTGAGCAAGCTCCTGATTTTTACAGCAGCTCTCATTCCTGTCTTATCCCTGTCCCAATAAAATATCTGTGCATCAAACAGGTGCAGCAACACCTACTTTTCCGCAGGATTCGGAAATCGGCAGAATCCACGATCTGGTCATATTCCCTGTACCAGTGAACCTGCAGGCTGGGTGTGGAGTGAATGCGACACTCAAACACCACCAACTGACCCTTGGTAGCTCTTATGTTTTGTAGACCCTGAAGGAGAAAGTATTCGTGTTAAATGCCTGATCTAAGTATTTCCCCATTGAAGCATTTATTAGGAAATGATACACCATTCAGTGAGGAAGAAGCCTCACCTGTATTTTCATTTACAAGAGTTGTCTGAATTCTAAATGCATTTGCAGTGGGTTGTGAGTGGAAATTTTTTCACCAGAAGACCAGCACTCATTAAAGCCATGCTTTTGCATTTAAATAAAGATACAAATGAAGGAAAAACATCTGCTCCACTGGATGCAACATAATAAGGGTAGTTACAATGTGAGGTTTCCAGTTCAGCTTCCTTTGCAGGAAATGAATGAGACGAGTTCCTATAAGTGGTTCTGTCTGTCTGGATCATTTACCAATTAAGATATTAGTTTGATAGCATCATTAACAAAGTATGCTGGCTTTTTTGAATTGTAAATGAATCAATATTCCAGCCTAGAAATACCCTCTGATGGAACAAGAAAATGCAAAATTTAATGCTGGTAGTTGCAAGGATGAGCTGCGTTGCTCAGACAACTTGTGCTCTTTACCTTTGTAAACACAGGTGTGGTTCCATAGGCAGGCCCTGCCAGGCTCAGCGAGGGACTCTGCATCTAGATGGCAAAGAAAAGAGATTTTATAGATTGAATTTTTCACATACAGAAATCTGGCTCTGTTGCTGGGACTTTACTTTGAAGGAGAAGAAGATTCAGGGTGTTTTATCTGTTGTTTATGTTCTGGGCTAATAAATACCCCATGGACAGCCTGCCCCACTCAGGTACTTCATGAGGAAACAACTCCCTGGCCTGTGGACACCAAGTTAGTGGGAAGAGGAGCTGATAACCAGTAAATGTTGCTCAGAGCTTTAAGCCAATTACTTGCTCACATCTTGCAGCCTCTGTGTGATGATCAGTGCTGCTGCCAGTGGCAGTCCCCTTCCACAGAGGTTCTGACCTGGTTTAGCTGATCCCAGGTCTGGCACTCCCTGGCTTGTGTCATGTCTGTTGTTGCTACAGTGAAGCTGAGGCTAGAGAAGTGAGCAGGACTTTTCTGTTCTGTCCTGACATTCTCTGTTAAAGCTCGGCTGTCACAGAAGTTCCAGTAAGGCCTCTGATTAAGCAAGAAAGGGAGTTTTGAGATGATCAAATATTTGCAGTCCAAGATACGTCCTTGTTCCATGGTGAAGTGTTGATGTGCACTCATCTCTGTCTCATTTAACTTTGGAACCATGTGTCTTGCATATAAATGTGAAACTGAAGTGCTTGCGTTTGTTTTGCTGTGACACTGGCCTTTTTTTATAACCTTATCTTTGAAATAACCCATGTTTTCATCTCTTTCCTCCCAGCCTGGGTTAAGATGTGACTCTGTCTCTAGTTGTTCCCAGCTCTTGGTCACATATGTGCTCTAAACCAGCTCCCTGTTCTGAAGTAAATCTTTGAAATATAACTGTGGCAGCTCCTTGGGCATTTCTAGCCCTGTTACCTGCTCCATCAATTCTTGGTAATTCTGACTAAGAAATGTTCCAAACCAGAAAGCCCTTTCCCAGAGCTTAGGGTCCAGACCTTGATATTCATGCTGACCCTTGCCTCTTAGACATTTCCTGAAGATGAGCCTGAGTTGATCCTTGCAAAATATTTCTAGAATACTGTAAATAATAATTTAAAAAATGTATAACATACTCCTTGAGTGTCAGCAGATAAAGCTGAATAAAGGTGGTGTAACTCTGGTGAGCAGAATGGTTGTGAGAGACTGCACTGGCTGAGGAACAATTGGACAGAAAAACACTGGTGGCTGTCTGTTTTTACCTAGTGTGTGGGGAAAAAATTAACAGAGCAGCATGGAGACAGAGGCTTTAGGAGGCTGAGTATACTTGATCCAATAATATTTACACTTACTGTGACATTCCTCTGGTCCAGACAGGATGCTGAAACTTGCAAGGAGGCTTAGCCTTTGGATTTACCCTAAGAACCTGGAGAGACAAACATAAAGCACTGTGTGTTTTGAACTATCTCCTTTTCCTTACAACACAGCAATGACTGTTTTGTGAACAGAGCATAGGCTGGTTGGGGTCACACAGAGGTGCCAGAGGAAATAGAAGCATCCTGAGTATTTGAGAATAGGCTCAGATCAAGATTATTGATACACACCTCTATAAAAGACCCCAGTTACAGGTGAAACCTGGCTTCACACTGGAACTAGGGTTTTCCTGTATTTGGATGGGAAAGTCTGAAAAAAATCCCTTGTTACTTAAGTGGAAGGGAAAAGGGAACCTCATAAACCGGCTGCTAGGTTCCTCTGCATGAAGACTGTGGCACACTGGATTGACACAGAAAAAGTAGTTATTGAGATCTTAATAGCTCCCCATGGTAATTAAAGGTTTACAGGTTTCATCTTTGCTTCCTTTTTTGCTATAGCAAGAGGGATTGTTCTTGCTGGTGTACCACAGGATACCAACCCTACTTTTCCTGAGGCACCAGGACAAAGGCCAGCCCTGACAAACACCCTGCAGGAACAGCAGCAGTGCTGTTGTGACACACTCTGGAGTGAGCCTTGGAACTGTGGCTCTGGTGAGGGACAGCAGCACGTGTGACACATGGTGACAGTGCTCCTGTGCCTGTGTGCCTACAGCTGTGGGGAAGGAATGGAGCCTGGTTTGCCAGCCAGGAGAAGACTTGGAAATGCCTGAACTGGCATTCTGCTGGCTGCAGGAGCCATGGAGATTCCCTGCTGCTCTCTGCTGTGATGCAATCCTTGTGAGCAGGAGGAGGCCCTGGGATTTGCATTCCCCTTCCATCAGGGCAGTTTCCACCCTCTCCCTCTCTCGGTGCCTGTGGCATCAGACTCGATGCTGTCTGGCAGCTGATGTCCTGTACAGCCAAGCCCTGGCTCTGTGCCTGAGCCTGTGGCCATGCACCTGAAGGTATTGGCAGGTGTCTGCAGAGCTCTTGTTTGCTGTTGAATGCTCAGTTGCTAAGGCCACTGTAGCATTGCCCGGTGAGCTCCTTGCCTGAGCCACTGCCTGTGGCAGTTTGGCTTTGAGCTTGCTGCCTGTGAAAAGCAGATGTGAGAGGTTGTGGTTTGGCATCTTAACTCTCCTTAAGGTTGCAGTTGTTTTCCAGCACCCTGACAGTGCTCTAAGATAGAAGAGTGTGGGTGTTTCTTCAGGGTTTGGATTTTACTCTTGTTGATCTCACATGGTAGAGTTTGGCACTTAGTGTTTGTTAGAAATTTCGTAGAGTAGCTGCAAACTTGAGATCTTTTAGCTGACTGTCACCCTGACTGGGAGTCCTGTTGGTGGAGTTACAGATGGGTACCTGATGTAGAGAGACAGAGATACCTCAGCAGAGTGGGATTTAGTTACCTTGAAGAGGTCAGTAGGCGACAAATAACCCATCTTATCAAATAAAATTAATGTGCGTGTGAATTCCTCAGAGGCTTTGCATAGCTCTCTGGTGCAAATAATTTACTTGAGAGATGTTCTCTTTCTCTTCTGCTTTCCAGCACTCTCCAAAACAGTGACACCCAATTACCATGATGGATATTTTGCAGTGTAGTTGGATTTGCCTGGTTAAAATAAGAACATATCCCTGTGTGTCTCACTCACACCTGCAGTGTGTTACTGAGCCCTGAGAGCCACAGGCACAGTTACCCATGGACTTGCACCACCCATGGCCTTCATATTTCTAGCTGCTGCTCTTGATTTATAAATGTCTCTCAAGCAGTTCAAGGATGGCTCTGGTCCAAGGTTATATCATGAGGCCATCAGCAGGGCTGTGCTGTGATGCAAGGGCTGCTGGACAATCCCAAACCCTTGGATGTGGGAGCAGGGCCTGGGAAGCCAATGTTTTTGAGTTGCCCTGGGTTCCCACTGCAAGCCAGTCCTGGCTGGACTCCACCACAAATTCCTGTGGTGCTGGTTGCAGTGCTGCCTTCCTGTCTATCAGGTAACAGTTGGTATAGTCAGTTTTCAGGGCCTGGAACATTGGATGATTTGCTTTTTTTTTCTATTTTTCCCCAAAAGAAAAAGGATGATGAAAAATCAGACATGTTCAGATTATGAAAGGAGTTCCTGGACTGATATATCTGCTTTAGAGTGTCCCATGCACCTGAGACACCATTAACAAAATTGAATTAGAGGATCATTGCCCCTTCTTTTTCTGCACAACAAAAGACTTCATTATCCTTAAAATTGCCATCACTCTTCATGTTCCACTCTGTTTCCAAGTCCGTGATCAGTCTGGACTCCCACAAGACATACACAGGGCACAGAGGTTCCCCTGTGCAGTGGTCAGAGGGGACTGTGGCCATCACAGCACAGTGAGGTGCTGCAGGAGGCATTGCACACACTGTGTCTGCAGTGAGGAGCAAGGTCCTGGAGAGAGGTTGCTCTACTGAACTGAATAAGAACAGCTCCTGACAAGTTTCCAGTATGATGAAAGAGGCTTTGAACTTTAGCACTAAGCAGGAATAGCACCAGCATATGAATTTGTGCTCAAGACAGTTACTCAGTTGCATGGCATTAGTTCCTCAGTGCTACGATTGCTGCTAAGACCTCCTGACGTGGCAGAGACCATGGCCAAGGGATGGTGGCTGTCAGGGTTGCAAGTGTGCCTGGCCTGATGCCCTGTGACACACCAGGCAGTTGTTGTTCCCACAGTAAATACAGGCAGCTCTACATGGGTGCTGCAGCTGCCAGTGCTTGAGAAAGGCTGGGTTTACCTCCCATTGGAGCAGATCCTGTCAGTTCAGCTGAGTGCACACCCCATCACTGGGAATTCTGTTTGTTCTTGGCTGCTGTAGGTGTCTTCTGAAAAGCAGAAGCCATCCTTGAAATCCACGTTGCTGGCAGCACCTCTGTTTGCAGACAAACTCATCCTTCACACACATGGTTCACATTAGATGCTCAGTTCTCACCTCCTCTTGTGTGGTCCTTCTGTTTCACAGTTTGCTTCTCATGAGTGTGTTGGATGCTCTCACTGTTAATATTAGATTTAGGTAAAGGAGAGTTCATGGGAACAGATAAAAGGCTTATGAGCTTCAGCACTGGGACAGTCACTGCTTTAGTCTGATCTCCCTGGTTTTGATTGAGACTTAATGACCTTAGGGCTAGGATATTTAGTAAACCAGGAGACTTTCAAACCTGCTGAACGTGATGGCTGGGGCTGCTTTAAAGGGCAGAGTGTATTTGGGAGAGGAAATGTCCTGCGAGCATTTGGGCACTGGCTGCAATGCTGACTAGCCCTGCTGCTACTAATTGGTTTCACGTGGATAAAATAGTGGGCTTCTGTAGGAGGCCAAAGCTGTCCTGTGCGTGTGGCTCTTCAACTCAGCAGTAAAAATGAGAGGAGGTAATTCAGCTTCCAAGAAAACACTGGAAGGTTTCTCTGAGGTATCTGTTTTCTCTGATGCATCTCCTTTTCCTTATGAGTGATGCTCCAGGCTCCTGTAACTATCAGTGCTCAGACTTCTGAGATCCTGGTCCCACATCCTGAGGAGCTCTGTGTGTGACCTGCCCCTCTGTCTGTGTTTGCCTTGCTAAGCAGAGAGGTTTTCTACAGCAGGTTAGCAGACCTTGTTCCCAGTGAAGGTGGGGAGGCCCTGGCACAGGGTCCCCAGAGAAGCTGTGGCCACCCCATCCCTGGAAATGTTCAAGGCCAGGTTGGACGAGGCTTGGGGCAACCTGGGATAGTGGAAGGTGTCCCTGCCCATGGCAAGAGAGTTGGAATGAGATGGTCTTTAAAATACTCTCTAACCCAAACCATTCTGTGATTTTATGAGTCTGTGAAAAGTCACCACCCTACAATTTACATCCTTGAAAGAATATCTAGCCAAGGTTTTACCTTGGTGAGTCATTCTAGCAGCCCCAGTGTCTCATGTAAATGTCAACCTTTACTTAGGGTAACTCTAGATCTTTGTGAAGTGGACAGAATTAGAACTCAGCCAAATGAAGAGTCCAAGGACCTTTGCAACCCAACACCAGGATGATTACAAGGTACATACAGATCACGCTGCTGACACAAACCCTAATGACGGCATTCTGGCATTACCTGAATAGTTGACATGGCTGCAGAATTATGCTATATGCAACACTAGGACAAATTTAACACAGGCTAGGAAAGTATTAAATCTGCTTGGAGCCCTTTTGCCAGGTGTTTAGATCATGGAAAACACATTAAATCTGTTTTAGGAACAAGACAAGCATCTGCTGGATCTGAAATACACAGCATTGCAAAGACTGTGTGTAGAGGGGAGGAGTACTTTTAAAAACTTGCACTTAGAAGTGAGGCAGGGCTAGACTGCAACATCACATTAATGTATCAGCTTGTCTTTTATTTAAAAAACAGGCTTGAATAGCACAGGATAGCACTCAGCTTTCAATCACTCTGAAAATTATGTGTTTTGCAAGCCATCTGCATGTACCTGATGGTGCTACTCATTTTCATAGAGGTGTTCAAGCTTTGGGAATGTTTGCTAGACACTTGGGTATCTTGTGGCACTATTCTGAAGGGCTTAACAGAGATATGAGTAGGTCTGCAAAGAACAAGGTTCTCCCAATGGCACTGAGCTGCAGAAAGCTCTGTCTGGAGCTGTATTTCTTCTGTGCCATATGGCTAAACAGGGAAATTGTCACCAGTCGTGAGCTCTCTAGTTGTGAGCTCCTTAGTGGTGTGAATATGTGATTACCAAGTGGCTTCTCTGTTGCTCCTGGGGTGTGAATAACGAGACTTCTGTAGGAAGTGAGAAAAGAGTGATTTTATTTGCTTCTCTTCCTACCCTCCAAGAATCCTGAGAATATCTGTTGGAATGCAGAGACAGTTGTGATTTGTGGAACAATTTCCTATAATCACTGCTCCTCAGGTGAGGAGTGGGGCAGGTTTGCGTCAGCTGGGCTATTCTGAAAATAATAAAATAGCTGCAAGAGATTATTGTAGCCATTGATGAGGTATTCACAGAAACTGCAGAATCCTGGTTAGATGTGAAGCTTGCTGAGAGTCTTTTTAAATTGCAGAAATGCAGCTGAGTGTGTTTCAAAGACTTCTTTTATTTTTGGCATATTTTCAGAAAAGGTAGCACTGAAGAGCACAATTTCAGAGGCTCATTTTCTGTGAATTCAGCTTTTAATGTTTCCCATGAATCGGGTTGGAGATTTGCATCTCAAAAGTTGTGTCTGGCACTCCTGTGGGCTTTTCCATACACGTTTGGGAAGGGCAGGAAGGTGTGCTGGCTTTCAAGGACAGGCTCCCTCTGGAATTAGCAAAGACTGCCAAGCATGGAGACCAGCATGGCTGCTGGAACAAGTCTACTGGGTTTCATGCCTCAAAGTCACTGCTAAGTTGAAGCTGGGTTTGTCCATTTTACAGAGCAACTGACACAAAGAAAAGAGCATCAGCACTCAGAATGCAATGGCATTTGAGCAACAGTCACCTTAATATAGGAACACAGTAGAAAGCTTAATTTTGGAACTACTTAAGGCACATCCCTGATGAGATGGTGAACAAACACACCCTGTGTGTGGCTCACGTGGCCGTGTGGGCTGTTGGTGCAGGGTGTGCACATACTCATGGTACTTGTGTTCACAGGCACATGTCCCACTCCAAGTGCAGTGTGAAGCGATGGGGCTTCAATATCTGTCCCTTCAAATCTCCTTTTGGTTGCCTGGAAGGCCCCTGGGGGGAGAGCAGAGTCCCTGGTGGGGCTCGGGGGCCGCCTAGCGAGAGGCTCCCCATGGGACACAGTGTGGGGACAGCCCCTTCATCCAGCGCCTGGGAGAGGCTCACACACCAGGGCTGAGGGGAATTAATTTTATCCCTCCTATTACATGCCTCTTCTGAGCACAGCTGTTTCTCAGGGCTGGAAAATCCTGGCTTTCCCTCCCCTTATTTGGATAACAGCTGAACTGCCGGCAGATATTGGACACTTGAGTCAAACTGGAGTTCCTAGAACCAAGTGACTAAATCCCCTTTTAAGCACCGACATTAAAAGACGCCTAGAGCTTATTTTAAGAGATGTTAAGCTTCCACTTGAAGTCATGAGGCTCCATACTTGTTAAAGTATGTTCGTGTCAAACAGAAATCCTGTTAATTTCCTTCCTTTCTTCCCTATAAAAAACCCCAACCCTGCCCCACTTCTTTGCATGCCAGAGCATTACAGAGCTGTGGAAGGATTTTGAGCCCAGACTGCCTGACGTGTGAAGCCTGCAGGCCCTGGGATGAAGGCTCTGGTGCTCATGGCTGTGACCTGCAGAGGACGTGCAGGTGTGAATACAGGCAACAGCATCTGGGGAGTCCCTGGGCATCCTGTAGCACCTGCCTGCTGCTCTGTGCTGTATCTCTGGCATTCACATGGCACAGGCACAGCCCAGAGGCTGTGTTTAGTGAATGCTGAGGGTCTCTTATGTGAATCCTATGGACCACTCAGTGCCATGGAAAGAATGTTGCTTCAAGAACCTGTAAATGCTGTCTTTACAGTTAAGGATGCTGTAACAAAGCCAGACGAAATTCTTTCCTAAAAGCTGTGAGGGAACAATCACAGTGTCCTGCATTCCTGTTTCCTGAGAGCTCTGTGTTAATGCTGAGCTGATGCACTGGAGCAGGGCTGGGCTGCACTGTTGGGTGCCATCTGAGCCATCGAGCCCCATTCCATCGGCTCCTCCTGCTGCACAAGCCCGCCTGTACCTGAGGAGAGGATGAATCCCATCCCAGCTCTCCCTTTCCCTGCAGACTGCTGGAGGGCGTTATTCCCATTCCCCCGTGGATGCTTGCAGGTAATGATGAAGCAGAGCCTCAGCCATAATACAAAAACTGATGGTCCTTTTTCTTTTTTAAAGTAGAAAATGAACTGTGCATTGTGCAGCCAGTGAGTGAGTTGACCTCCCCACCCCAGCCCAGTGATGACTCTGCTGCACGTCAGAGGGAGGATTAGGTTAACAGGGCCAAAGAGGAGGGTGAGAAGCCTGTCCAGCCCCATGCTCCATGTGGGGCACACCTTCCAAGGAGGTGGCTCTCATTCCAGCAGGCTTAGGAGGTGGGAATTGTGTGATCAGTGCATCTCACTGTGACTCATGGCTTTGCTATCTGGAGCCCCAAGGATGACTCTGCTGCCCTGGCTGTACCCTTACGTTTGCATTTTCTGCAGAACGCAGTGAGTTCTGATCTGCACTGGCTCCAGGCAACACCTGCTACATGTGTCCCTCCTTTAGGAAGGAGGAACTTTTGTGAACAGCACTGCAGGAATTGCAACTGCTACAGCATCCTGTAGCACAGGATGTCTTTGCTATAGTAGTAATTACCAAAATGGAGAAAGAGCCTTTTCTGTCCCCAAACATCATGACTTTAATTAGCTGATTTCATTTGCATGGGAATAAAAGGAAAGTATGTCCTCAGATGGGAACACATTCTAACGGGATGTCTCTAGAGTGACAGCGGTAGGTTGCACTCAGATGCAAATAGGAATGTGGGGTAGCTTTTGCAGAGCCTGCATTACATTTTTCTCCAAAGTGCTATGCAAAGCAGCACGTGCCTGCCATAGCTTCTGTCATCTCCTGTCACACAGGTGTGCCTCGAGTAGTTACTGACTGGTGGTCTGTTGTTTCTGCTATCTAAACCTGAAATCATCAAAGCTGGCAGATCCAGAGATGAACCAAAGCTCCTAACCCTGCTGAAATGTCAGCTCCCTTGTCCCAGGGCACCTAAGGCTCCTGAGCTGCTCATGTTGCTGCTGTCCGATGCAGGAGGCTGCAGAGAAGGGCAGGGGAGTGACAGTCGTGCTCCCTGAGAGCTCCTCCCAGGCAATGCTCCAGGCAGGGGAGCTGTGCACATAATCCCTCAGTTACCCATCACCTCATATCCGTGCCCTCAGTGGATTCTGGCCTGTTCTAGTCCTAGCTCAGCTCCATCAGCACTGCTCAACACCTGAGACAGGCAGTGCCTGTTCCACAGTGAAGGCAGTGGGAGAGATCTGAGCGAGCACAATTAAACAGGAGCCAGGATCCTCCTGGGGTCTGTTGGCTGTGAGGAGTGCTGTTTAAAGCTCTCTCATCTCTGGTTTCCCTGACATGCCAGGAGATGTTTTTAGCTCACTGGTCAGACAATTGTCTGACTGGGCTGATGAGAGGTGGTGCCTGTGTCCCCATGGTGGTGGTGCAGTGTTCTGGCCAGAGGCACCTTCCTGGAGGCACACACCAGTGTTGGGGCTCCTCCAGGAGCTGGGGGGGGATCTCTGGTGAGCATTTAAAAAGTACAACTAATCAGGATATTGCTGTAGTTTGGAAGCCTGTGTGTAGAACTAAGGTGCAGACTATGGAGCAGTTAAAGGTGCCAATTCCCCAAACCATCACTGCTCAAATTGCCTAAATTAACCTGTCACTGTACAGTCAAAGGCAGCTTTTTATAAGGAAATAACTTTGTAAACCCCAAGCCATTTCACAGAAAATTGAGCTGGCAGGAAGCATTGCATAAAATTAAATAACTTGCACAGATGTTTCTTGAATGAAAAATGAGTTCTAATGGTTATTATTTGTGCCTAGCAAGCATCAAGGCTGTGCCATCCAAGCTCTCCCAAACTCCTCCTGTGACAGTGCCATGTGCCACAGCCCATGTCCAAGGAGGAAGAAAGGTTGGTTTCAATGAGTGCTGTGGCATTTGGGCTCCCACAGACTCCCCGTGCCTGGCTGGTGCCAGGCAGGGACTGTTCACAGCCAGGGGCCCGTGCACAGACAGGCAGTGGCTGCACAGCCAAAACCCCCCAGAAATAGGATCAGGCTAATTTTAACTCCATGGACAGCATTTGATATGGAAGCAGCTGGTGTCATACAAAACTCTGGGCCTGTCGAGCAACCCGAGTGCGTCACTGAAGCAAATATGTTCATTTCCACCCAAAGGCATTAGGAAGCCAGGCCTGATTTGAGCTTGCACTTGACTCATTATAAATCAGAGCTGTAAATTTGTAACCATAGACATGCAGTACCTAAACTCTGAGATTTTAATGCCGTTTCTTTAGAAAAGTGAGGCATGACTTATGCATTTCTCTCACTCTGTAATCCATTGCATTGGTAGCATGGTTTCACCTGTTTCTGTTTGCAGCTGGTGAAAAGGTTTTCTGGTTATACTCCCTGTGTTCCCCTCTTGTGAAAGGAGTTCAACAGTGAAAAGTTGATTGGCTAGACATCATGCTAATTGCCAAGAGCACATCTAGGCAGTGATCTCAGTGTGTGCTTGGATTACCTTCTTTTTGGCAGCTGAAACAAGCTTCCTTGCTAGAAAACCCCTAAAAATACAGAAGGGTTTTAATTTTCTGTCCTCTGGAGAGTGGCAGAGGTAGCATATGTGCCAAACTTCAGCTCAAGTGTTCTGCAAGCAATTGATATTGCTTAATTATTGGAAAGTCTCTCAAACCCAAAAATGCCTAATTTAATGTGTACCCAGCTGCATTGGAAAGTTGTCACAAGAACAGCCATGTCAGGGTGGCTTTGAGCTCCAGCTTGTGCTGCAGGCCTGGCACCCAGCAAGGGGCTGTCCCCTGCCCTCTGTAGCCTTTGAAAATTAGGAAATGGCAATAGGGAGGCATGTGTGCACTGCGAGGCACAGGAGAGCCAGGGCTTTGTGTCTGCCTGCCCTCCCTGCTAAAAATAAAATGTTTGCTTCTGCTTAGAGAGCTGGTCAGTAAATGAGTTTAAAATGTTATAGGTTAAATTAGCTGCAGAGGTAGAGGTGAGTTACAGTTCTTGTTTATATGTTTGTGGGAATTGCACGAAGTTCCTCTCTCAGGCAGTGAAGACACTCCACTCAATTTTCTTACTACCTTTTGCAGCAACAGTGAGGAATTTCTCTAGGAGATAACAGTGTTATGGACAAAGCTTTTGGATACCTAAAACCTACTAATTAATGCAACTGAAAGGAAAAACATGAAAAAGAAGATACTCAGGCAACAAAGGGAATTAAGTCCACTTCAAGCAGCAGGTCCTGCCCTCAAGTTTGCCTCACCCCGTGATCTGCTGAGGAAAAACTTGATCCCCTACTGTTCTATCCTTTGGAGCTGGGAGGCTCCACACTCCCATGTACACTTGGTTGTTCTCACAACCCTCTGGATTAAGCCTAGAGATGATGGGCCAGGTGTTAATTGTGCCTTAGGGCCTGGGCTGTGGCCTCTGCCCTGCTGGGCCAGGAGAGGAGGGCACTGCCCAGCTCTGCCCATCGCCTGAGGTCACCCTCTGCTGCTGCCCTGGTGCAGAGGCACACACAGGCTGCCCTTCCTCCTTGGCTGTGGCACTGGAATAGCCAGTGATGTGTTCTGGACAGTGAACTTCTGTGGCTGTGAATGATGTCAGAGTCAGAGCAGCCTGTGCTGCTGCAAGGTGGAGCACAGGGTGAAAGATTAAATCCAAATCCCCCTGCTGTGGTTCTGGTTACCTACATTACCTACAGCTCTCAGTGCTATGAAAAGACACCCATGGAGAGGTTGTATTATATTTTCTGGCCACTTTCTTCCTTGTAGCACCTCTACCTCTTTTCTCTTTCCCCTGCCATTGAGCAGTGTTCAGGAGCAGGTTTGGAGCCCAGTGGGTGCTCTGCTGCGCAACCCAGCCCACATCACAGAGGGTCCTGGGGGCCATTTCATCTTCTCTCAGGCCAGGACCCTCAGTGAAGCACTGGTGGATTGGCTGCTTGCAGGGCACCTCACGAATGAAGTGAGACAGTCAGGGGGGAGAGCTCATCATGGCTTCAGCCTTTGTATCCGTGCTGTGGAGCTGGGATGCCCTGGCTGGCAGTGGAATCCCCTCTTGGTTTGGAAAGCACAATCTGCGTGGGCTCCCTGGGTGCAAGAGTAAGAGATGTTCATGCAGACAGCAGGACTGAGCCAAGGATGCTGTGGGTTTGGAGCTCCTGGTTTGCCAGGAGGCTCAAATGACCACCCTTGATGAGCCTAAAGGTAAGAGGAGTGCTTAGTGTGCCAGCAAGGGGAATGCTCCTCTCTGAAAAGGAAAATCATATCCCTGCCTCTATTCCCCACCTATGAAAAGCTTCAAACATCCCGAGAACATGTTTAATATGCTAGAAATTAAAGTGTTCCTTACCTCTGTAAGCTGTCAGTTTGGTTTTGGGGCTCTTGCTGCCAGCAGTTTGTGTCAGTGCTGAGTCTTGAAGCGGAAAGTCTCTCCAGCAGCTCCCCTCTGAGGTCTGGAGGTTGTCTGGGGTGGTGGGTTACATTTCTAATGTTCAGATCCCTGCTTGTGAGTGATGGCATGGCGGGAATGTCAGCTGTATAGGAATAAACTGCAGCAATTTATTCCCTCCAGCCTGTTTGAAAGTCAACAGAGTGGCACCATTAGCTGGAACAAAACAGGTCCAGTGTTGTGAGATACAAAGGTGGCCAGATCCGTAATTGCTTATAATTTGAAATGCTAATAACCCTGAGTGCTGGAAAGATGCCAGCTCAGGTTGATTGTGGCTCTCCACATTGAAAGAGAAGTGTAGAAAAACTTCATTAGAAACAGGACTCTCTTATACAGATCTGGAATGTAAAGAATTTCCTATTCACTTGGAATATAAAGAAAACCTGAGCTTCTTCCCAGATGCTGAGGAATGCAGGGAGATATCTTGGTGGAGCCAGCATATGTCTAGCTGGCTGAGCAGCCTCATGTAACCACCCTCCAGACTTGGTTGTGCAAAGCCTGTGGGAGCTGAAGGGATGTCCTGATGATGGCAAAGCTGCAGTGCCATTGTACTCCTAAATTTCACCCTGGGTGCACTCTTCAATCGTGGGGAGGGAGCAGCAGTGAGGGCATTTCTGAAGTGGAGATTTGTGTCCATGCCAGTCTTACTGCAGCAGGTGTGGTGGGGATTCCTGTGCCCCCAAACCCTCGGAGGAATTGCTTTGTGTGGGTACACAAAGGGCAGGATCCCCAGACAAACCTACCCATTGCTCTGCAAGTGTCTATAAACTAATTGGTTCACAGCAGTGGCCTTCCATGGCTGAGAGCTGTGCTGGGGTTATCCTGTTGGGGTTATCCAGGCTTGGCCTGGTCAGCCTTCATCAGCTTTGTGGCCAAGGAAATAACCCAGCTGCTTTGCAGAACCCTGCCCAGCAGTGTGAGGTACTGAATAATTAGTTACCTTTTGTGGGATTCCCCAAATTCCCAGTTTGAAAACATGACTTGTAGTTTGCTTTCCTGCAAGCACAAGCTCTCAGATTTTTCCTGTTGCCTTCCTGCTTTGTTCAAACTGAGTCCCAGAAACTGTGTGAAAAGGTATAAATTACTTTTGGCTAAAGCACCTCTTCTGGCACTGTTATTAATGGCTGTTGCTACATTTTTTGTGTCACTGCAAATCGCATCAAGACCATTTGGGCTCAAGGATGGGATAAATCCTGCACTCCAGCATGGGCTGCAGTGTAGGGATGCTCTCCCCCTCTTCTGCACAAGAAATTCTGCCACAAATCAATGAGATTTATTTGGATCCCCTCACTAGACAATCCAGCTCGAGGAATTTGAACTATTATTCACCTCTTGGGGGCATGATTCCCAGATGAACTTTTGAAGGGGTGGTGGGAAGAGACTGGCTATTCCAGCCATCTTAAACTCTTCCCAAAATGGAAAAGCAGCAGGTGCAAAGGCCACAGATGCTGGGGCCCTTCTTCCTGCATTGCTTTGTCAAGGGCCTCTGAAGTGACATTTCAATTTATACATCAAATTCTGAGGCAGATGAAAAGGGACTTCTTTAATTTTAGTTTTTTTTTCCAGAGAGATTTCTGAGTGAGGAGTGCAGGTAACAAAAATCTTCTTGTGAAGATGAAGGGATGTGCCCTGTGGAGAAACTGACTATCTTCAGTGGCAAGTTGCTGTCTGGGGTAGCTTTGACAGTAAAAATTGAATTAATTCTGACTGTTGTATTCAGAGTTCAGACAGAAACTCCTCCCTTCCTGAGGAAACCCAGCACATGTTTCCACTCTTGAGTGAAGAATTTGGGCATTAGCTGGTGCTTATGTCACAAGGGAGCTTGGAATAGGGAGGGAGCCTGGCAGTGCTATGAATTTTGGGAGAGAGAAGTCCCAGGTAGGCTGGCAGGTCCCAGCAGGTGTTTCCCAAAGAGTTGCCAGGGTTACCTGTGGCAGTCACAGGCTGGCTGGGACTGGGCACTGGGAGGGAGGATGCTGAGCAGGGGTGTGCCAGGACAGCTCCTGCACCCACCTGCAGGGCTGAGCAAGGGTGGGGTGCCCATGGGTGGGAACAGCCAGGACTCTCCCTCCAAGAGAGCCTCAGACAGGGCAGAGAACAGACTGCAATTTGAACATCATATGTGATCAGAGGAGAGACTCTGGGAGGTTTCAGTCACATGGAGGTGCCATTGCCAGAGGATGTCACAGCCTGCCTGATGTCCCAAGGCAGTGGAGGGGTTGTGAGTGGGTCCTGGGAGTCTCCCCAAGCCTCCCCTTCTGTCCTCCCACACTGGGTGGTGAACTCTGGCAGCCTCTGCCAGGTTTGGCTGGTTACACTTAGTCAAACCTGTCTGAAACTGGACTCACCAGTAGACTGAGCCAAGTCTGATTAAACTGAACCAAGTCTGAGATTAGCACTGGGTTGGGCTGCCTTCATCTTTAACAGTACATCACTCCAAGCCCAAATTGGGGTGGTACAGTTCTTATGGCTTCAGAGGAGCAGTTCAGGTTTATGTGAGGGCTGTGTTTGGACAACAGGGACACATTTGACTTTTCTCCTGACATTGCTGTTCAGTTTAAGATCTGATGTTCTCAGTGAGCCAAACAGATCAGTAGTTTTAACCTAGATGCTTATCATGGGCATCTTGTAAATTCAGATTATCTCTGACCACATTAGCCAAATACTCTTCTAAATTATGCTGGTGCATATTTGTAGACTTCAAGGGGATTGAGCAAGTGTGGTGGTGAAGGACTGCAGATGAGCATGAGCAATTTGGAACTTTGTTACTACATAACAGAAGTGGCATTGCTGGCAGATATCCTCAGTCATCTATCAGCATTAACTTCTGAAAGCTACTTAGCAGATGTGCCTGCTTGCTCCCCACTGCTGAATCCCAGGAACAATTATTTTAGCAGGGAGACTGACTAGGCTCAGATTAAGGTTCTAGCAGAGTGTTGCAATAAAGACATTACTGGGTGCTGCCTCGAGGCACAGCTTTATTGGGTGCTCTTACAGCTCTCTTAGTGCTGCTTTCTGGCAGCATTCCCTGGGGTTTAATTTCAGGTATTTTTTGATGTATCTAATGTATTTTCCACTGTAATTTAAACCTGTGCCAGTCTGGGCTATACAGACTTGTCTATAGGCAATCTGAGGAGTGGTGAACACTGTTGGATGCTTGCCAGGCCTGGGTAGGACACTTGCTCTGGTACCTATAGAGTCTGCACAGATGTGTCCCCCAGCTGGGTCTTCTGCAGGCTGCATTAAGATACAGCTCTGCAAAACATATCAGAGTATTGTGTGAGTTTCCCCTGTGGATGTGGGTCTAGGTTTTGCAGCTGAGATATTTCCAGAGAGGAATCTTTTATCCTGACCTTCCCCTAAGCAACCCACTCGCTAAAGCAGACAGGATTGCACTCACCACGATCTCTCATTTCCTGTCATGATAGTGATTCCTACAGCTGGGTTTTCCCCTTGGTGCTTAGGAGATGGACTTGAATTATTGAGGCAGAGAAGATGGCTCCAAGCAGAGATTTTCCCCTGGGCTGCCTCAGCCAGGGATGGTGAGGACACGTGCAGAGTGTGGATTGCTGGCACTCTGCTCACGCCGCCCGCGCTCGCTGCTTTTAGCTCTGGCAGGAGCTCCTCAGCGTGCTCAGGATGCCATCCCAACAGCTGCAGCTCTCTTGATGGACACACAGGCACCTCTGGCCCTCAAGTTTGCAGGTTTTCATGACCATAAACAAGGACATTTAAAAGTTATATTGCCTGTGCTCTGGCAGAAATAGTCCTCCTGACTTCTATGTATGGCGCAGCACCTTTTATCAGCATTTAGGGACTGGCAGGAAGAGGCATGGAGGTTGGTAGGAAGCCTGCTTTCTGGCTAGACAGCAGGCTTAAGTGCTTAAGGCAGAGCCCAATTGTCAGTATAAATAGCTCTCTGTAAGGACAGTGAAAATGATTCTCATACACAGCAGCTGAATTGGGACCAGCAAAATAATCTCTTGTGAAACTCACACCGATATCGTGAGACCTGCTGTCTGTGTCAGGTCTGGGTGCAAACTGGGCATCTTGGAAAAGCTGTTTCCCAGGTGGGGATTGGGAACCTCTGCAAGTGCCTTCAGTGGAGGAGCTGGATCAGAGCAGGCTGGGATTTTCTCTGGTTTTATATATGAAGATGGTTTTGTTTGTCCTAAATAGGAAATAATTTTTAGGAAAAGAGCTTGGTGCTCTTGTCCTTGGGACTGCTGGATTTTTGAGTTGCAGGAGTTAAACTCCTGGCTGAGGAGTTAAAAGTAGCTGACTAAGCTAAAGTGAAAAGTTATTTTACCTAAAAGTAAGTGTCTATCTCTGTTTCTGTCCCATTCTTTGCTTCTAGAAGGGCATTGTGCCTAATTTCATGCAGCATCAAAGACTGTGTCAGCAAGGATTTGCTTGTGATATTTCCCATGTAAATAATTTTTGCCTAAAACCTCATTTTTCCCTAAATTGCCTCAGGAGACCCTCAGGCATCTGAAGGGTTTTTATTTATGCCAAACATGAATTAGTCAGGTCTTAATGTTTTGTGCTGCTGTTCCTGATGTGCCTGTGGCTGCCAGAACGGCAGATGGCACCAGCACCCTGTGCTGCTCACAAAGCTCAGGTACCTCAGCACAGCCTCGGCTGTGACCAAGCCGCTGAAATAGTACAGGGAATTTTAGCTCTAAAATCCAGCTCAGAGCAGAGGTGTTTTTTTTTGTTTATTTGTTTGTTTGTTTGGGTTTTTTCTTGTTGTTTTGTTTTGGGGTTTTTTGTTTGTTTGGTTGGTTTGGTTTTTTTTTTTTTTTTTTTGTTTTTTTTTTTTTTGTTTTTTGGTTTTTAAAAATATAAGCATCTTCATAGACAGCTGGCAACTGTAGTTCTACCTGTAATTCCTCTTCCCCTCGTGGGTGCCTCACTGCAGTGGTTTTAGTGGTTTGCAGCCGAACAAAGAAACAAAAGGTTTGATTTCTGCTGAGTGGGACAGAGCTCCTTGTTGCCCAGGTTGGCACAGAGCAGCCACCCTCAGGGGCTGGGACAGAAGGCAGCCTGGTGGAATTGCAGGTTGGAATGAGCTGCTCTGTCAGCTCCCCTGGCCAGGATCATGTCTGGGTGCATGATACCACTGACCAGAACTGCAGCCCCTGGTTACAGCTGGCCCAGCAGTCTGACAAAGTTCTTTGCCTAAAGAGCTTCAGCCCTGGCTGGTCTCCATCGCAGAGCCTGGTCATGAAATTCAGCAGCCAGCAGGTACAGCAAGGCAAAGAAGTGGAAAACAAAGTCAGGAAGAAAGGGTGGAAGAGATTGCATTCATTAGTTGTGGTGATGTTGAATCTCTCTTCACTCACCATGTGGTTACAGGAGAGGGACAAAGCTCAGAGCACAGCTCTGGTTTGTTGCCTAACAAATATATCTGTACATGTGCCTTACCTTGGGCGAGCTTATGGGATTGTTAGTGAAAGCTTTTAAGTTGTCAGGTCGAATCTGCCCAAGCAGAGTTGTTGAGGCTGTGTGGCCTGGTTTTGTAGCTGATCCTCGCCTCTCCCTGAGTGTTTTTCCAAAGCCAGGGACACTACCTTGAGTTTCTTCTTGGTGTTTTTCTGTGCATCTCTCATTCTGACCTCATGTGTGACCTTCCCCATGGCCTTGCTCCTGAGCTGTGTAAATATCTGAGATACAGATGCTGGTGCCTCGCGAGGATGCAGGGTTTGGTACTCCCATGGGCTGTGGGCACCATCCTAGATCCAAGAGGAGCAGCTCTGCCCTGAGTACTTGGGAGAAAGAGGGTGTTTGCAGCAGCACATGGGAGAGAAGATTGATCTTCTGAGGGGTTTGAATACCCAAGTCCATTATAGTTCCCTGGGAAATAACTCAGATTCATGCTGGCATGCCTTGGATATCATTTAAAATTGAGTACCAAAGCCCAATGCATTGCAAGACTCCCAGCATGTAATTCTGAACCCATTAGGTGATTTGTGCTAATTTTGAAAATAATCTTCCTATTTTAAATATTGCTTTGAATGTATTTTGAACTTGAATATTTGGCAGAAGGGGAGCAATTAAATCAAAGGAAAGATTATATTGTGTTACTTTAATTGTGATGGATTGAGTCATTTGCTGAAGGAAAATATCTACAAAGCATGTCTAAGTGCAGAAGAAAAACTGAAAACTGGTCTTGGCTGTTCTCTTCCCTGTGATGAATATATATTTATGTAATGCATTCCTTCTCATATCTTGATAACACCATGGGCTCACAGTGCACAAATTAACTCCACTGGGAACTGCAGTGAGATTGACTCTGAGCCTGTGTAAGCATGAAGCATCAACATTTAGGTCCTGTAAGTATTCATTTATACTGGTTTTAAAGCTACATAAGGAAGAGGAGGGACATCTCTGACTGGATGCATTGCAGCAATGTCTGGTGTCATTTGGGGTCCAGAACTGTCCCATGGCTGCTGCCAGTGCTTGCTTCTGCTGCCTGTGTTGGGAAGTGAAGGTTGGGGAATGTGGGATTTTGTGAGAGCTCAACATTGGGCAGGGAGTTTCTCTTCAAGAGGAACAGGTGAACCCTGCCTGACTTCCCCCTTCAGAGAATTAGGCAACAAGTAGTAGACAAGTGAAGATTTTATTAAAACGGTCCTTTTTTTTGAGGTTTAAATTAAATCTAGTTATTAATCTATACAGCAGACTGTAGTTTTTGTGGCTTGTGTTTACCTGGAGGTGTATTTGGTGAGTGCTGTCCACTCCATGCCCCCAATCCCAGCAACAGTCAGCTGTGAGTGCTGCACTCCTCGAGGGATCAGCCCAGATGGGAAGGAGCAGGCAAGCTCAGAGGCTGTCTGATCTGTCTGATGCCACCATGCTCATTGTTAGCTCCCTTCAGGAGTGTATCATCTGTCTGTGAGCCATTCCCATTCCTATTTCAGCCCACAGGCTGCTGGCAGCTGCTGTTATTAAAGCTTCTAACTCGAGCAGAGGGGCCATGGTGCTAAATGCTGCTGGAGACAGGGAATGGTTTGGGTCAAGCTGGGATGAGTTTTGTCCAGCAAGTGATGTCTCGTTCTGGAAGAATCATGTGTGCAAAGGTACAGCAACAGCTTTTGCTTCTAATTAAGCTGCACCTGTGGAGTTCCTGGGGTTATGGGAGCAGAGCTGAAATACAGGTTTTTAGATCTGTGTGCTGTGGTAATAAAGCCATTAGTATTTGAGGATGGTGTTGGCTGTTAACTGTCCTACTCTTATCCTTCCTTGGTTAATGAAAATAGCAGTTGGATAAAAATGCAAGGATTTTGAGTTGTGAAAATGTGTTTGCACCACTAATCACTTGAAAAATCAATCTCCATACCTTCATTTGTTAAGTGCAGCTGATTTGCTGCTCTCTATGCTTTTTCCCTTTTAATAAAACCCCTGAGTTGAACAAGAGAAGGACTATAATTAAGGAGCACTTTTTCCCTTTCTGTGTGACATTCAGTCAAATGTTAGCCAGCAGGTAGCTGGCACACACAGGACAGAAATTCCTTTGCCCTGTTGGTGCAAGACCAGGCTTCACCTGTGAGAGGGAGATGGGGCTTTGCTCCTCTCTGCACAGACATTGACAAATCTGGGACAGGACTGTGGTTGTGCTGGATTTGGCAGCACTCTCTGTGCCTTGCTCAGCTGCCCTGGTGGGGATGCTCTCCCTCTGCCAAGCAAACTGTGCCTTGGAGGTGACAAAAGGAGCCACAGCACACCCAGGCTCTTGGTTTCCATGTGCTTCTTTCTCAAGAGTCCCAGGTTAGATGATGATGATGATGATGATGATGATGATGATGATGACACAAAGATCTTTTGACATAGTAAAAGATAACTATAAGGTTAATACTCTGTCCCTCTTGTATTTTACCCTGGAGAGTGATAGCTTTGAATGAGAAATAATAGTTTTGAAGTTTAGAGAGACTCACTAAAATTGTAAAGGTTTGTGCTCCTCTTAAATTACTTCCCTGTTCAAAGGTCGGCAGAACAATTTGTCTAGCCTGGCTGTAGGTAACAAAGGGGCTCAGTGAACAAAGCTGAGGGCTTTGTTTTCTGCCTGGTACTTTCTGGTTCCTAAACGGCCACATATCAGCCATCTGGCAACAAGAAGGTTTTTAGCATAAAAAATTAATTAGATACAATCTAAGTATAAATCTACCTTGATTTTCTGCAACACAAGAGTTTGCACCCATAATAGACTAGCAGGAAGTATGGTGATAAAAGAACCACTCCTCTTAAATTTTTGTTGATTTGCTTATTTTTCAAAAAAAGTGAACAATTATCCCAGTTAAAGATATGCCTTGTGCAGGTTCTTGCTGTGTTGTCTAAGCTGCCCAACCCAGTCTGTGCTACAGGTGTGACCACCACAGCTGCTGCCTTGGCCAAACAAGGATTGCAGATAATGGCAATAATGACAATATATGCCAATAATGACAGATTGTGTGCCATAATGGGTTTATGATGTGGACAAGTACTTATTATGGACTGTAGCAATTTCACAAGCCTTGTGACTGAGGCTCCAGAGATAACAATACAAAATGTCAATACAATAAAAGAGTGAGATGGGGAGAGACTTTTGGCTATTTTTCTTCCTTCTTTTCAAAACTGAGCCAAGAAGAAAACTGATTGTTTCATAAATTCAGACTCTTCATACTTACATTGAGGCCACTAGGAGAAAAATACATGGAAATTTCAGCTTTACTCACAGAATAGTGAGCATGATGTGGAATTCAGCAGAGAGCTCGGGCAGCTCATGCACAAAGCTGGTCTGGATTCTCTTAGGGTTTTGTCTAAATGCAGCTGTATAAATTCTTTGATAATGCAGTGTCTGAATACTGTCTATAGGATTGTTGGTGTAAGGTGTGGCATTTGGCAAACAGAGGTCTGGTTTCTTGGGAAGAAGAGCTGACACAGGGCTGGTGCAGGAAGTGTTGCAGGTATTCCAGGAACATGCAGAAAGGGTCTGCTGGCCCTCACAGCACTGCTGGGAGTCAAAGCAGAATAAATAAACCTGGACAAGGATCTAGAGCAGAGTGTGTCCTGACCTTTCATTACACTTAAAATGAGAGAGCTGATCTGCAAACGTGTATTTTTTGTGATATCCAAAACCTTCACGTTTTGGACGTATTTAAAGAATAAAATTGGTGAATGGGAAAAGTTGTCCAACAATGCTGGCAGTACACTGATATCCTTAAGAGGGTTCAAGCTGATGTTGAGCTTGAGAACACAAGGATGTTGGTCCAACCTTCCAGCTGATGCAGCTGTACTGACCCAGCCCCAGTGGCAGGGGTGCAGCCAGGCTGAGAACGTGGATGTGGAGTTTGTTAAACCTGTTGGTGGAAGTGGTGAGGTGATAGTGGGAGGGAAGCTTCCTTGGCTGATGTGTGCCTCACCTCTGCAGAGGTGAAAAAGGTGAAAAATATCTTTTGAGGCGTTCCTGTGCAACTGCTGTACTGAAGGCACAGTGTTTCTTGAGTGTCTCAGGTGTGCTGTAGAAAGCACAGTGCTACCAAAATCTCTGGGAAGGAAATGAATCAGTCTGGTATTTGGTAGTTTAGTGTGCAGGTATGCTGCTACTAAAATCCCATGACTTGCTTAATGCTGCCAAAATCTGACCTTTGATTTCTAATGATTTGTAGTAGTGATTTTTTAATTTAAAAATTACTTAAGTAAATGGAAACAACTTTTTACATGATGGCTGGTAAAAGTTCCGGAGTGTGTTGGTGTTGTGCTGTGGTTTTTGTCTGGGGGATTTATTATTGCATTTTGTGGTTTTTTTTGGTTTTTGTTGTTGTGGTTTTGGTTTTAGCTTTTTCAGTGGGTTTGGTTGTGTTTTCAGTTGTTGGGTTGTTTTTTTTTCTTAGATAGTTAGGGGTGTTTTATTTGTGGGGCTTTTTTTGTTTGTTTGTTTTTTGTTGGTTGGTTTGTTTGTTTGGTGGGGGGGGAGGGGGGGGTTGAGGGGGGGTTTTTTTTTTTCAGTTGGGTTTTTGGTTGCTTTTTTCCCCCTGCAAATCAAACCTTCAATTTTCACTGCCCTGATTAGTAAACCTGAATTACAGGTTGTTAAATTGGGTGCTGAGTCGTTGCATCATGAAGATGTTCTTGCTAAATCCTGTGAGAAATGTTATCTCTTCTCATTCCCAATAAGTAAGGGAGTGGTAGAGAGAAAGAGGGAAAGGGAAACTGAAAATCCAGGTAGAGCAAGCTGAGCACTGGAGGATTCTAGAAATGGGTATGAGCTTTGAGACAGGAGTAATCCATTTTCCGTATGTGTTTTGGAAACTCAGCCTGGGAGAAACTTTCCTCTTTCTGTAACCATCCCAGATAATACATTTCCTACCTCTGGCACCAAAGTGTCTTGTTTTTGATGTACTCAGTGCACTGAAGTCAGTGCTATGTGAGCCAGATTTCTGTCATGGCTGCAGCTGGGGACATTCAAGAAGGTTTGTTGCTGTGTGAAGGAGAAATCCATTGTACCTTTGTCACCCCCTGGGAATTCTGGAGCCTTTCAAGGCTTTTTTGATTAGGACTGAAAAGTGCTCATTTTTGCAGGAGGATGACTGCTGAGATGTTAAAACTAGACAGGAGATTAACCTAAACGCTGAACAGTAGGGTAAAAAGAATGGGTTTTATAGAGCCCTAATCATTTGATTTGAAAGGAGTGTTTGGTCTACCAGAGATCTTTTAGAACAATTTATCTAGAAATTAATGCCCGTAGGTGAACTATTACTTTATTTTTAGTGCTGCCTAATGCTGACACTGGGATATGGGCAAGTTTTGATCAGAAAGAGTTGTCAGTACCTGGTTTTCCACCTGACTTTATGTGGAAGAGGTGCCCAAAGGGCTGGGCACAGGGTGGTGGGCACAGGGCTGTCTGTGCTGCAGAACTGGCACCTTGTGCTGAGGGAGGGTGTTGGGTAAGTGATAGAATGAGATTTTCAAGGAGTCAAGGACTCATTTCATTGCCTAGAATATAAGTTAGCTTTCTTTCCATCTGGTTAAATAATCTCAGAGCCAAAGCAAATTTAAATTGAGACACACAGGTTTGCAAGAAGAGCAGGAGAGAAAGCAAAGTGGGTAAAAGCAGGTCTCAGGAACTGGATAAAGGAAGAGCAGGGTGTGTGAACCTGTACTATGAGGGCTGCATAGCACAATGATGATCCAACTACCTACAAAAAAGTTTTATGATGTGCTGAGCAGACATCTTGTCATCAAAACCTTATTTATAAATCTTTCCACCACAATTCCAATAGCGTTGGAGGCTAGAAATAGCACAGGCGTAGCAGGAGCACCATATGGTGAGCACGGACCTCTCCAAGACAGGGCTGGAGCTGGGGCCAGGCTGTGTGCTGTGTTCAGGAGATCTCATTTCAATGCTGAGCACAGAGGCCTCAGCTTTTAGAGCAAACACTGTGCTAATCTGATTGTGAAAGGTGGCACGTGAGTAATGCCTGCCTCGGGGACCTCGATTGCTCTCAAGGTAAAGCAAATGAAGTCAGTATAAAAGGTTGACAGATATTCATGAAGATCAAATTTGACAAGCATCCTCTAGATATATCTGATATAAAATGCAGATGGCAGTAATTTGCAGGATCTCTGGATTCAGGTCATCTAAGGTGGTTCTGCTGGTGACTGTTTCTCTATCTCTACCATGTACTGAAATATTAATTTCCAAACCCATCAGGATCCCACAGAAGAAGTGGGCAGGAAATTAATTTCTATTGATTTCAGCCCTGCTTTGGTCTGTTGCATTAAAAAAAAGGAAAAAAATATTAATTTTTTTTGCTTGCATATCTGCCTGGACACACCAGGCTCATGCCTCCTCCATCAGCAGCTGAAGTGGTCTCACTAGGCAATTTTGGTTTTCCTGAGAGACTGCAGCTCCCAGTTTGTCAGCAACATGAACTGGGACAGAGAAAAAAAAAAAAAATCCTTCAGAGTGGGAAGATCCTGAACTGGAGAGACAAACATCCCTGTAAGGTCAGTGGTGGTCCAGTGATACCCACCCAGGAGCAGCTTTTTGGTGAAGTTTTAATTCGGTAAATTTATGATTATACTTCAGAAAAAGCATTTTATCTTACTGAGCATGGAGGGTCAGACTAGATGATATCAAGAGGCCCCTTCACATCCTCAACAGTTCAGTCATTCTGCATATTTTTAAATTCTACTTAATTGTTAAACTAGCAGCTGACTTCTTTCAGCTTTTCCAAGAACACAAGAAGCAGCTATTATTTTTTAGCAGCAGATGTACAGTACCCTTGATTAATTTGACTGTTCATAGTTTTTCTTTGTTCATAATTTGGTTTTGCTCATAACTTGCTGTTGCTATTCTCAGATGCTTTTTGTACAGCTGCTGCAAATCTCCATGCAGAAATACGCTGAAAGTATTTTGACTTATAATTTTAATTTATACTCATTATTTAACTTATTAGTAACTTATTATATAACTTATATACTTAATTTAACCTATTTTTTTAATTTATACTGGAAGTATTTTAACACTCACCTCAGCCATGGCTCGAGTACTTACAAAATCTTAATACACTCTGTATTTTTCTTTAGAAGGATGCAAGAGCTCAAAGCAAAAGCTAATAAACTCTGTAAATTGATGTCAGCAAAGTAAATTATGCTAACAAAAAAACCCCAACTTTTCCCTTAAAATATTTGATTTTTTGTGTATGCCAATGAATAAAGAGGTGAGGTTTAACAGGATACTGAAACTTCCATGATTGTTGGGTTTTTCTTGCATAATACCCGCAGTATGTCTGTGTCTGGTCTATTTGCATGATGGGGATGGGAAGAAAGAAAGTTTTTGTTATCATTCATCAAAGGCTTTTTTTAAAAATTTAGTATGAGAGCTTGGGTTTCCTGGAACATCAAGCAGTAATTATCTCCCTGTGTTTGTTGACCGTTCCATCAACTCAGATTTTGCTTTTGGATTCAATGCTAATTCTGTGGCAAATTTTTGAAGGAGTCTCAAGTTCATCTTTAATTAGAAGCCAGGAATCTTGTTCCCAGTCAGTCACAGGACTTCCCTTCGACTGACAACTCACTGCAGTATGTCAATGGTTTTGTCTGGATGCCCAAATACAGGCAAAGTTTTAGTAGGTTTTGGTTAACAAAGAGCATTACAAAAGATGGTTATGCCTTCAATTTGCGATAGGTTTTGACGGTTCTGTCTGACAAGCACTGGGGGTCTGACCCTGCCGGGCTGGCAGCAGGTTCTGCAGTGCTCAGAGGCTGTGTGTGCCCCTGGAGAATGTGCTCTCTTGGGATCAGGTCTGCGGTCACTAACACGGACGGTGGCATTCAAAACCACCGGAGTGTGACATTCCTCACAGTTCCCCCCTGCTCCACCTGCCACAAAGAGCTGGAGACAAGCGGCGCCTGCCGCAAGGGGCCCTGAGAGCCAATTCCAGGAGAAAGCCCAGGGTGACACACACTTGATGTTGGTTGTCACCAGTCCCAAGGAGAAGATCTCTGATTTCTGCCCGGGCAGGAGTGCACGGTGCATTTGGTGTAAGTGAGAACTTGACCTGCTCACACGGTCAGAAAGGGCTGGGAATAAAGAGCACTAAGACTCTTAAAGCCGTCTGAAATGCTCAAATGTTAATGTGTGCTGGATAGGGTATCATGTCATGCTGACAGCATTGCTAGGCTGACTGGCAAAAATATTCTTTACAAATAGTGAAATAGTGTCCTGGATATCTTGAAAGAGATTTTTTGCTGAGTAATTTGCCTCCCAAAGATTTACCCTGAGGGTGTGGTGAGATCCCTCTGACCTTTACTTTGCAGCTCCTCAAACGACAATAAACTTGGAGCCACCCAGTGAGGGTGTGAAGTGCCCATCCTGCAGCACAGCTGGAGCAATCCACTGTCCTGGGCTCTCCCTGCTGTTTGCTGTAAGAGCTCCTAAACCTTACAGGAGGGGGCTGGGAGTCCCTCACTGGCATCTCAGGTGCCTGATGGCTTTGTGGTCCTACAAGGATCTGTCTCTCGTAATTCTCTGGGCTTGGCTGCAGTTTATGGGTGGATCTTCCACTTGTGCAAGTTAAATTATGAAATATTTCCTGTGTCTTTTTTTTTTTTTTTTTTTTTTTCTTTATAAAAGTGTCCTGTGAAGACATGATGCTCAAATACAGTCTTTGGCAGCCCAGATAGCTGCCAGTGTGTTGAGTTAAACACACACACACACACACACA
>CM031869.1:8090590-8315250 GCA_018697195.1 Certhia americana
ATATATAGATATTTGTTGTTGTTGAGATTATTATTGTTGTTTTTATATGCTGTTTCAATCTACTCAGAGACTTGAAAACTCTATCTCCATTTTCTTGCAGAATCTTCCTGAGTCACTTCCAGGGTCTGAGCTCCACTGAGATCTTGTCTCTGTTCTGCTCTGTCCAATTCAGCTCCTTCCCTGCCACTTCAGAGAGAAGACCCTTCCCCAAATTTAGGCTGTTTGGCATTCATTCGTGCAGCTGAAGAGAGATCCCTTCGCAGTGGAATCTGCCCAAGAAGCACTGAGAATGGGTAAGGACTGTGAGGCTATAGTTCCTGTGGTTATGTAGAAGGGGAGGCAGCTCGATAGTTTTGTTAAGGAAATTTCAGAAGAATGGAAATGGCTCTTGAGAAACTGCTCTGGGTTCTCCTTTATTTTTTTCGATTCACACCAAGATTCTTGACTTTTGTTCTTGCCTAGCTTTACTTCTCAGTGTAAGAAAACTGGTTGCATTTATTTGAAAAGCAAACAAAATTCAAAGTCCACTCCCATCTCCAAACCCAACAATCTGATGGGGGTTGAACAGCTTCCACTGGCCACTTCAGAAAACATGAGAATATCATCTGACTACAATCATGGGATGGTTTTTAGTAGTTGTAATGATGGCAAATCCTGAGATGCCTTCAAGGTAGAAATTAACGCATGGACTCATCTGACACAACCACACCACCCAAATAATTGTAGTCCCCAAAGTAGTCATTTTGTAACTTGTTAGCAGACAGATCTGTTGTTGATCTCCCTTATTGAGGACAGGAGAGATTTGGATGTGCTGGGCCATGTAAGGGTGCTCTGGGAGCCTGTGGAGGTGGAGGCTGTGCAGCACTCAGTGCAGGTGTGCCTGGGAAAGCTGTGCCTCTCCCAGTCCCCTCCGGCACTGCGGGTCTGAATCCATGCAATTAAGCACTGCAGGAATCTCCAACCGAAAATGGAGCTGCCAAAAGGGGAAGAGATTCTCTTTAGAGGGAACCCAAACTTTCATAGCTCCTTGTGACTCTAGTAGCCGTTCCTGGCTGGAAGAACTAATTCATGGAGCTGTTACAACCCTGACATCTACGTGAATTAACAGGTTTTCCTCAACAGGTATGAGGATGAAGTGAATTCTGCAGAGAATAGCTCCACACATGCCAATTCCATCACATTATGTAAATAGCCTGTGACTAATGGAGAAATCTATGAAATGAAATGAAAGAAATGAAATTAAGTGAAATGAAATGGAAATTAAATAAAAGGCATCAGTCAGTGCATTTGCATGGAAACCAAAGGAACGTTGTTTAAAAATGAGTGATAGCAGACAAGATAATTCTACAGTTGCTATTGTGGAATATTTCTAAGTGTCTTATTAGCATAGAATTGAAAGGACAATGTTGTTTATGGAGTCTGTGAGGTTCCACTCAGTTCTGCAGCCTGTCTGACCCTTCAGTGTGAGGTTTCCCAAAGTTTGTTCCAGATTTGTTCTCCTCTCATTTTAAAATTGTTTTCTATGTCTACTTTTATCTATTTTTCTGTGCCTTGTAAAATGCTTTAATTTTTTTCTTCCTCCACCTAGTACTCCTTAGCTTTAAAATTTTTTCTTTCTGTCTCATTTTACTGAGCTGGCTATTCCTATTTTTTAGGTTTTTTCGTGTTTGTCACACACCCTGTTGCTTTTTAATTTTTCTTTGTATCTTTTTTTCTCTTGTCTCATCCTGATGCTCTAAAGGGCCACCTTAGCACACTGCTATCTCTGGAACATGTTTTGTACCTCTCTGGGTTTGTCAGGACATCTCTGGAGGTCACCCCTTCTCCTCAGAGCACTCTTTGTGTCCTTTCCTCTTTCTCATTTGTCTCCCCTGGGTCAGCAGCTCCCTCACACATCTGAAATCTGGTCAGGACACTTCCTGAGTACCTCTGTGCCCTTGAGCTGTGCTCTGTTTGCTCCATGGCCATTTCTTCGACCTGCAGCAAGCTCTGGATCTGGCTTGGAGCTTTGGATCTTTCTTGGACCTTTTGGTGATTCTTGATGTTTAGTTGCCCCATTTGAAGAAGTGTCCTATCCCAATTATAACAGTACAACTCACCAGCTGGGCAGGGTGATGGTTTTACACAGGGTAATATTTATTTGTCAGTCAATGGGAGAAATCAAACTCTTTAAATCACACACAGCACTGGCACTGCCTTCGCCCACAGACAGGATTACAGTCAATAATCAATTGAGTTCTTTGCTCAATAGAATAATTTCCACAGTGGATGCCAGTTCCCAAGTATCTAACCCTAGTTATAGGTGCTTAAAGTGAAACCAATCAACAATAAAACACACAGACATGTAAGGACACAGTTCATTTACAAGGATATTTAGAAATATATTGGTCTGGTCTGCATTAACAAATCACTAAAACAAAGCTGTGATGCAGTTTTTATTTTTTAAAAACTTTCTACACTGGAATAGCATCTGGGAGTTCAGGCTCCCCCTCTAGCTTTCTGTAGTTAATTCCACGGTGCTGCTCCCCCGAGGAAGCTCACAGTCCTCCAGCTGGTTGCATCAGGTAACATCTTTCTGCTGAGAAAGGTTTTTAGTATTTTTTCTACTTGGCTATACCAATAAAACAAGGGAAAATAAAGTCATCAGCATTACCCGAGACAGGGAAACGTTCGTCAGTTTAACTTGAGCAATCTTTAAGTATTAGGTATTGCAGTTATATTTACTGCTGTCACACACCATGTTGGAGTCCATAATACTTAGGCTTTAAAAACATGTAATTACTCTTTGTTCCTGTTCCTGTCACAGTCAATTGGCTCCTACTGACTTGCTTGGAAGTTCAGTTTCAGGATTCACAGGAAGCCAGTGGATGTAGTGAGAGAATGTGCAGCGCTGAGGGCGACGTCTCTGAGACACTGAGGGTCCTCTGCTCCGTTAACAATGATTGTTACAAGTGCAGCATAAGGAGAGATACTTGATGACTGAATGCTCAGAACAGAAATGGAGCACCCATCAACATTTGAGTCAAGTGAAAGTGTGAGAAAAAAATGAGAAGGAGAAATCAAGGCACAAGTACTACTGTTCACTTTTGATTCTGAAGCAGTCATTGCTCAGAGAGCTCCCACCTGCTAATGAAGAACCCTCTTATACCAAGATTCAGACTGGAAGGAAAAATTGAGCACTTAACTCTGATCAGGAGTAGACAATTGGTATTACAAAAAGTGATGGCAATCTTCTTTTTTTGCCTGTCTAATGCATACTGCCCAAGCACTCTATCAGCATCAGGTAATGCGAACCAGAATTCATTTCTTGGCTGTTTTAAAACCACTTGGGACATGATACTAAAACCACCCCTGCTGTAAAAGTAAGCACAATTGGGCTTGTCCATGGCATGGGAGCTACTTAGGCCAAGTTCATACATGGAAATCTCAGCTGGGCTTGATTCAAACATTAAATACTGTCTGGGACATCTGCCAATGAGAATTATCTGAACTGCTGTGCTAGTATTAAAAAATTAAGAGTAAATTGTGAATGTCATGTGCTTGTAAAACGCTTTAAGCATGGGCCCTGAAGCTGTAAACAGTGCACATAAGTTTAAGGAAGACAGCGATAGAGATTTGTGTTCCAAACCAAGGGAAATACAGTTGATAGCCAAGCCTCTAGCAGGTGTGACATTGGCATTTGTTAAAATGCTTTTTAGGGAATAGCCTTCTGACAGGAGTAGATGATTTTCAATACAGGCACTGAGACCCCCAAGGAAAATGAAGTTCCTGGATCAGATTTGCTCTCAGTCAAGACAGCTGCCATGAAGACAGTGAATCACCTTGTTACTCAGGAATCTCAGTGGTGAGAGAAGCAGCTGAATCCCCTTCCCATCACCAAAGCACAGCCAGCCCCTCTGACCATGCATGTCCCAGTGTCACTGACTGCAAGTGACTGTTTTTAACTTGATTAAATGCCTGGTGTGCTGAACAAACAGGTGATGTGCATCAGCAATAAAGGCAGGTCACAGAAATAGTTAATTCTGAGATACTCTGATCATTGGCCTTTATTAGGTATTTATCTGTCTCCTGGTTTATTTTCTATGATGCACAAGACAGGTGTTTAAGTTAAAGTTTGTGTAATTGATTCCAAATGCATGATATTTGATTTAATTAAGAAAAAAACCCCTAAATTATGCCAAAGCTAATCCATGCCTTTCACTCAGATACTTGATTTTCATGTCACTAATTCTGCCACTCTTACTCTTGTGGTGCAGCTGCCCTTATGACTTCTCTGGGCTCAGACAGTAAGAGATTTCACTGAGAAAAATGAATCAGGGGGCACTTAACAAACCTGAGTATCTGCATGAGCTGGTGAGGCTGTTCTGATGAGCAGAGTGGTGCAGACAGTCTGAACTAGTGCTGGAACAAGAGAACTGTGCCTGAACCCTTTAGTAACTGGATAGCTATGGAAAGTGATGTTCCCTCTCTAAGACAACCTTACAGCCTTAAGGTGAGTTTCATCACAACTGAGTCATCAAGGAGCTCATTGCAATTTGAATGTGAATTATTTTTGCTTAAGTGGGATATTAATAAATTGATAAAGTTAGGGAATACTTTACAGGGAACCTTATGTACAAGTGTTAGAACAGGGGGTTTTGAAACTCAGAAGAAAAAAAAAGAAGGGGCTTTAGCAGTACAGGTAATTAATTATATTTAATTTGAACAAAAGGAAGCATGATGAGTTTTTGGACTAAAATGTTCTAAGTGCTGAATTTAAACAGCTTAGTATTAACTGATTATTTATGTTGTCACTATATCATGTATGAAGAAGAATTTTGGCTTTTTTTTTATAGCCACATTGGAAAGCAATTTTTAAAATGTTTTAGTTTAAGAAAAGTTGTGTTCAGTATTATCCTTATAGGCTTCTTTGCACTGTGTTAGGAAAAACTATTTTCCAAAACAGAAACTGTTTATGTGAAAGAAATGACCACATCTGCTCAAGTGTGCCCTCTTGCTAGTGCAGAAATGTGGGGAAAAATATTGCTGAAGGTAAAATGCAAACATAATTTTCTGCTCAAAAAGTAATCTGAGTAAGTAGCTAAACCAAAATTTATTCTGAATTCTGAGTGGGTTTTTTTGATAATGGAGATTCTAAAAGGTCTGTTGTAAGGTGCACTGATGATGGTAAGAGAGAAAGCAATGACCTTTGCTGGTGGTTTGGAGAATGCAATGCTTTTAGAAGAAATGCTAAATATATATTTCCTCTTGAACAACATCATTCTGAGTGAAACTTGCAGTACATCAAATGGGTCATGTTTTAGTGTTCATAAAAAAATAAAAGCCCAGCTCTAGCCTTTTCCCTTGTTAAATTACAATTTCTGGGCTGAACTGCTACTAAGCCAAAGCAAACTGCCTGAGGGGGTTGCAAAGAAGGTGGTGGAGTCTTAGGCTGACTTCAAGGGCCTTCCTTACAGTGTGAACTGTCTCTAAACTGCAGATTAACCAGGAAGGGTATTGATGAAGGGTTGAAAAATAAAAATGCAGAAAACAGTGTGTGAAAGGCTGCTGAAGTAATGAATACCACAGTGTTCATGGTTTACCTGGGGGAAGCCAGGTGTTTAGGAAGGACATCCCCATCAGTGGCTGAAATGCAAACATTTTTATTGGAGTTAAGGTAGCTTGCCAGTGACTTGGAAACTGTACATTAAAAGAGTAGGATGTTAATACTGTTTTTAATTTATTTTTATTGATCTTTAGGACTGTTGCAAGTGGTTTATCAGCATTAATACTATGATAAAGAGTTATATTAAGAGAATGCCTATGGGAGCATAATCCTGGTTTTGCTGAACTAAATGGCACAGACTTCCTCTAAACTCAGTGGTAACATGACCAAGACCTGCAGAAAAAGGCTATCTGCAACAAAATACAGAATTCTGGAAATTGCAGTTAGATTGTTTTATATATCCACATGGGGTTTATTTAACTTCAGAGACCCCTTAGATGCATCTGTTTGCAGGTTTGAAAGGGCAATATTTTCATATTCCTCCTGTGATGCTGAGCATCTGCAGTGGTGAGCTAATACTACCAAATCCTTCTGAAAGTTCCTGTTCAGAAATCCATAAAAGATGGGGTTGATACATGTTGAGATCATGGCCACAAGGTGGCAGATTGTAAATGCCAGGTTATGATTACAGCTCATTAGTGCCTCATAGTTCCAGTCAAAAACCACATTGAATATATTGAGAGGCAACCAGCAAGCTGCAAAGGTCACAACAATTGATACCAGCATCATATTGATCCTTTTGTTTTCACTCAGCCTGTTCTCATTCTCTCTCATCCTGTCTATTTTACCTTGTCTCCTTCGAAGACATACAAATATCCTGAGATAGCAGATAAAAATAAACCCCAGTGGGAAGCAGTACTGGAAAACCAGCAGGCTAGTGGTGAAAATCAGTCTCTCTGTAAGAGACGGCCATGCTTCAATGCAAGCAACCTTGTTCTTGTAGAAATCACTGTGGAAAGACAGATGTTTGAAGGGTTCATCTGTTATTTGGTGGAATACTAAAAAAGGAGTGGATATGATGAGGGAAAGTCCCCAGATTAAAAGAATTCCCCAATAAGCATGTGAAATATTAGGTTTCCAGCCACGTGGGTTCACAATTAACTGGTATCTCTCAATAGCAATGAGTACAAGTGAGAAAATGGAGACTGTGACAGACAGACTTTGTATGAAAGAGCCTATTTTACACATTGCTTCCCCAAATATCCAGTGGTCCATTAAGGTATATGCAACTGTGACAGGAATGCACATGATACAGATCAAGACATCTGATAAAGAGAGGTTGGCAATCAAAATGTTGGTGACATTTTGAGCTTCTTTCCGTCTCTTTATTATAATAATTAAGCAAAGATTTCCAACAAGCCCCACTAGTGTAACCAATGTGTAAGCTGTAATAAGCAAGAATTCTGCAAGGGAGGAAAGTTGGCATGTATCAAAGTTCAAGAACTGATAAAGGCTAATGTTAGAGATAGTTTGATTCAGGATCTCACTGGGATGCTGAACAGCTTTATCCATCCTGAAGCATCTTCCAACCTATGGACAAAACCTTGTGTTATTTAGAATATACATTGCATGGGGATTTTCAAAGCAGTGAATACTGTGGGTCTGTCATTGTAGTGAGTATCCTTAAATTTTTGAGCAAATCTGACATGATTAATTACAGTACTGGAAAAGCACATGTTTATTAGTGGGCTTATGTATCCCTGTGGAAGGAGGTTGATGTCACCTTTCTGAGGTTCTGCACTGACAGTGCTACAGGTCTGTAACTGATGGACAAGAAACAGCTGTGATAGCAGCTCTGACTAAACTTGTACAGACACTTTCATACAAATCCTCTTTTACCAGCTGCGGATAAAGTTTGATTTTCAGAAAAAAGTATTCTAAGATCTGTCTCTGCTGAAGATTTAAGAAAGTTTAATGGATTCCAATGAAGATAGTCTATTGTTTTGGTATTACCAGAAAAGAACTGGGTCCTGCCATCACTCTGCCAGCTTAGACATCACACTTATATTTTCTTTAGAACTACAAAGCAATGTGAATTAATACGCTCAATCCTCCTGGATTAATCAAAATTGTGTACTTGAGTTCAAATGGCATTCAAAACCTCTATGAATGATATCTTAAAGGGAGTTTCCTATTCTACTGATGTATTGAAGGTAGTATGTCCTTTTCCCTAAATCTAACCTGAAAAAAATGTAGACAAAATAAAGCTCACATTGTAGTTGCACAGACAATTATTCCTCTTTAAGCTCTAACTTTAACAGGAGTCAATCAAAAAAATCTGATATTTCCACAGTTCTGTGGTTTAAAAACTAATATTAATGAGAAGAGTTAGGATCAACAGAATATATTGATGAGTTTGAATTTATCACTGAGTGCAAAAGTTAATTTAAAGGCTCACCAGCTTTCTGGCCAGAAAGAGATTGTTTCAGACCTGTGAAAGGAAAAGCTAAGTGTGAAAAGAGATATTTAAAAATTTATTAATGGGTAATGGATATATGTTCTACACATATATCTTTCAAAACTCAACTTTAACTCACCTTAATTTCCCTGTGAAATTATTGGAAAACTAGCTGGAAGGAGATCATTCTTCACCCCTAGTAATGACATTGAAAGCCTGTGGAGAAAGAAGAATGAAGAAGCAGTGGGAAGTTAGAAGACAAAAAGAAGAAGGGATAGGTGGAGGTTTTATTATTACTAGAAATAATCTGCTTATGTGTAAAAGATTTGTCAACCCTTTCACAGAAGTGATTATTTAACCACTAAGGATTAAAAAAAAAGTTTGCTTGTCTTTATAAACTCAAACACTAAATCCAGGGTTAAACTGGAATTATAATTCTGTAGTTTTCCCACAGACACTCAAAGAATATTCCAGCCAGAGTTATATCCTGGACTGCTTCACCCTGGTACTTCTGTTTAACATAAGTTTGGGTGCTTCAAATGAGAATTCTAAAAAATCTCCAGGAAACACCATGCTCACCTTTGGAGCATCTATTACTGCTCTCATTCTGATTAAAGTACCCTTTTCAATTAGCAGACTCATGTGGGAGTGGGAAGTGGCTGTAGATATGTGTGACTCTATGTGGCCCTGATGCCCCAAAAATTACCTAAATTGTGGTCAGGGCTAGCATTAAGCCCTGTAATCTTCCTAAAGGATGTACCTGGTTAAAGATAAACATGGAAAACACTGCAATCCTGCTGCAAAAACTGTGGAAGTCTGGTGGCTCTGATAGATTTTGCAGTCCCTCGCAGGTGTCCCTACTTCAGTAGGGCAAGACCAAGAGCTGGGTACTCCAGTGTGTGTCCACCAGCCTCCACAAACTCTTCTGCTCCTGAGTCCAGCAGAGGCCAGGGGCTGGGACTGACAGTCACGTCTCCTGCAGAACTCTCAACCCCTTCAGGCCACCTATTTCCTGGAATGCACCATCACTCTCCCTTCCCTGGAGCAGCGCTGATTGCCTGGTTGGATTTGTCACACCCAAGGATGCATGTGCTGAAGGGCAGAGGCACTAAATGGTAGATTTACCACCGACAGTGGCAGTTGTTGCCCCGATGAGATTTACTGCCACTTCAGAAGTGGCAGGATCTAAAGTCGGGCTGCTTTGCCCCAAGGGTGATCTTTCTCTGTAGTGCCTGTGGTGTCCACTTGGCTGGCACAGATCTGATACCTTCAAAGACAAACTCTGCTCCTCCCTGCTTTTTATGTGAGCAGGAGAAGCTGTGGGGACTCAAAAGGCCATGAGGCTGAGCCAAGTTTGTAATATTTTATGCACTATTTGCTAAGCTTGCTTATTTCTCCATGGATGCACAACACAGTTTGATAGCAGATTCTGAATGTCCTCTCCCAAGAATTCAGGATTGTAGGGCTTCTCTGGCATTTTCTGTTTGGGAAAAGTCCCTGGTCTGACCTAATCAGCTCACTTGCTACACCGGTTTTAGGCACACTCTCCATCTACACTGTCTTTTTCTCAGGAAAATGTGTAATTTCTTTTCACTCTTTGGTTTGTGCCAGGAGTTAAAGAGTGCAGTCTTTAGTACACACCATTCTGTCAGGCAATTTAAACACATCCTTGGCAATAAAACAATTACACCTGTATTGGTAAACATCTGGAGTATTCATAGCATAAAAAAAAATAAGTTACTCTAGTATTTACCGCAGCATGTTGAACTATAGTGTAATACATACTGGCATTTTCTAACCTAATAAATAAATGAATCAGCATCCTTGGACCGCAACTACAGCTGATACCAAAATTGAAGTGTTTAATAAAAAGAATTAATTACTTCAACCCTTAATCCATGCATTTTGGAAAAGATTCTCTACCACAGTAAGAGTTTTAACACTGTAAGTTATTATAAATCCCTTAGTCTTGTTTCATTCCTCTATCTGCAGAAGCATTACTGAAATGTTCATAAGCAAAAGAAAGGTCTAAAATGAAATGAGTTTTAGAAAGGCTTTGTTTCCTAATCATTTTCTTACCTGTGCTAAAGATGAACAGTCCTATCCTTTCAAGGTGAACGGTAAATGTTTTAATTACCAACATTGTTTAAGTTCCTAAATATTGTACAGATAAAATGTGGAGGAAAATTTACATTCAATTTTAAATATAGGTTGTAGAGAATAATGCTTTAAAAGATATTTCAGTAACTTTTTGTCATAGTTCTATGGATTTTCTGACTTCTTACCTGATGAAATATTCAAGTCATATCCACACTGCCTTTAACAATTTTCCTTTTCTCTCAGAGCCAGCAAACACATCTTCTTTCTGTATAAAAGAATCCAGAGCAAAGCCATGTCTCCTAAAGCGATACTTAAACTCTCCTTTCTTCTCTGTCTGAAACAAACCACAGATCCCCAGTTTCCAACAGTACTGAATCTGCCAGGCTGTAGGAAGGCTGCTGAGGAATAAAACAAGCTCTGGAATCCAAGAAGAGGCAAACAGCAGTGAGCAGGGAGGAGGAAGGACCAGTAGTCATGGGGATGGATTTTCCTCCACTGTGCTGCTTCCCTCCACCCCATCAAATATCTTATCATGCAATTTCATTTTCAATTATTTAATCTGTTCTGTAGTTCAAATGTTTTCCCTCTGCAGGATTTCATACATAAACATCTGCAGATGGCATATTGCTTTCTTAACTGACACAGCAATACAATAAGTTGCTTGGAAAGAGCATGCACAGCCTATTAAGTGTATCATTTGCTTTATTGCAATTAAGATAATCAGATTTTCATTATAAATTGATATTTTAGCTTATACTCTTCAGATAAACAATATTCCTGAAATGCAAGGCATGGCACACTGCACTAGCACAAGGTGAAAAGGGGATTAATTTTCATTAGTGTTTTTTTCAGTTACAGTCCATACATTTTGTAGTCACATGTTAATAAAAATAAGTATTCAGCTTATTCACTAAATATTTAGAATAAACATTTATGGAATAGGAAAGGAACTGCAATCTAGTAAGTCGCTGTATAAACTCCTGCATTTTTACCCAGGTCCACTTAACTTCCAATATCTCAGTCTGTTTTTTAAGAGGATGATTTTCAAAAGGCAGTAGGATTTTTGGGATGAGCAATAGTGATGCTGTAGTGAAGTGCAATTCAGAACTAATTATCTAAAAATATTGTTGGTTGTCATGCTATAGTATTTGAATAAAATAGGTGCAGGGTGGAGGGAGCCTTTATGATTAGCCAGAAGAACACCTGCTTTTCATACATTTGAGTCCATGCATGATATGTTTGTCCATACTGTTTTTTAACCATCTGTGGTAATTTTAGATTATGCATTCAAGTGCCTAATTGACTGCTAGGAAAGACCGCCTTAACATCTCCTTGTAAAACTTCCTTCTCTTTAGTTTAACCCTTGCTTTTTATTCTAGGTGTGATCTGGGAATTCTGACATTTTAACTAAAATACAGCAATCAAGCAATATGAATATATTTTTCTAAAGCATTTCTAAAACTTGCTGGGTTTGATTATATCAAAATTACTATAAAAACAAAGCTTTGCCAAAGTACTTTAGAAATTCTGCTTCTGGTTGTATTGTAACCCCAGGAAGTTAATCAGGACCTGAACATGCAATGTGATAGATAACCATCAGAACAAGCCATAAAAATGCATTATCTATTTATGAAGCAAATAAGTCAATAAAATTAAAAGATGTTCTGATTCTATTTATAAATTTCAAAGGTCATGTTGCTTATTTACACGTCTCTGCTTTTAATATAATTCTGTATGCAGTCTTTCATTTGTAGAAAAAATGGAGTCTTTAACCTGTGATCCATTGGTTTTACAGTTGTACCAACCTGCTGTCTCATGTGGATCTAATTGCTGCAACCTGTTGTGAATTAGATGGCATCCAGCATCAGAGACTTGTGGGTGTAGCTGCTCCAGGTGTGTTTAATCCTGATGTCAAAGGTATGAAATCCTGATGTCAAAGGTATGTATGCTAAGTGGGACCCATGGCTCTGGAGGAGGGATCACAGTGCATTTTTTTCAGCCAAATGCTGGACCATCTGTTTGCAAAAATGGTTAATGGATAGCAGGATTGTATTTAACTTTTATCAATGGTTTTGTCATTTCTAAATGTCTCAGTATTAAGTGATGGGTGAAGTGCCATAATAGGTCTTTAAACTTAAAGTTTGTAATAACTTGTGTAGCATTGGCAACAACCTGTTGGTGAAAAATAACCTTTAACTGCTTTGAGTTCCCCTTTTGCTTTGGCATTTACATGATTCTTTGGCCAGCAGGAATCTTTGCTGATGGTTGATCACTCTACATTTTTGCTTAGTTGTTTCTCCTTGTAACTGTGCAGCAGCCCTTGTTTCTGCCTGTTGCAGCCTCCTTCTTCAGAATGCAAGATTTAGTAGAGATGTACAATTTCTCAGCTTCCCACGTGAAGGGATTGTTTAGCAGATTGGCCAAGAGCTGGTTCAGAGACCTGTAGCATCTCTCAAGGGCCATGGAATCACAGACTGATTTGGGTTGGAAGGGACCTTAAAGATCATCCAGTTCCAATGGGCAGGGACACCTCCCACTAGACAAGGCTGTTCCAAGATCTATCCAACCTGACTTTGGACACTTCCAGGGATGGGGCAGCCACAACTTCTCTGGGTGATTTCTTCCAACAACTCACTACCCTCACAGTAAAGAATTTCTTCCCAAATCCCACCTGACCCTGCCCTCTGTCACTACAAAGCCATTCCCTCTTGTCTGTCATTCCAGGCCCTTGTCCAAAGTCCCTCTCTAGCTCTCTTGGAGCCCCTTTAGGTACTGGAAGGACTCTGAGGTCTCCCTAGAGCCTTCCCTTGTCAGGCTGAGCACTTCCAACCCCAGCACTTCAGCCTGGCTCTAGAGCAGAGCTGCTCTTGCCCTCCTAGCACCCTGATGGCCTCATCTGGACTCACTCTAAGAGATCCACATCCTTCTCACATGGGAGCTCCAGAGCTGGATGCAGCACTGCAGGTGGGGTCTCACAAGAGTGGAGTAGAGAGGGAGAACCACCTCCCTCATCCTGCTGGTCACACTGCAGCCCGGGACAAGGTGGGATTTCTGGGCTACAAACGCACAGAATTGCTAGCTCATGCTGAACTTCTTGTCAACCAACACCTGCAAATCCCCCTCCTGGGTTATTGCTACTGTTATAAATACTGTTCTTTATAGCACTTCAAAGAGGCACAGAAAAATAACCAAGAATAATTGGAAATCTCAAATGTTAGTGTTGGATGTGCTGGTTAATGCCATGAAACTAAGATAATATGCTGTGATGGAGGAAAAACACACTCCCCTCACATTTTCCTGTTCTGTGGAGAGATCAACACCCTAGTAAGTGATTCTCAGTAAATAGCTCATAATGTGACCAAACTAGCAACAGCTAAGTATGCACTGGGACTTTTCTCTATGGATGTACATGTGTAAGTTGAAGCACTGCTCCGTGACTCAGAGGTTTTTTTCCTAATTGGAAATAATTGTCACAAAAATAATTCATGTTCACTACCAGGAGTTTAGGTTTCACTTCATTACACTGCATAGCTCTAAAGGACACCTTTGCAATATCCTTGATGCCTGATCTCATTTTGATTCTCAATTAGCTCATGCTTAGAATGAAAAGTCAACTGTTTAAAAATCTGATATAACTATAAATGAGTTACTTATAATAACATATTAATTTTTAAAATTGTGTCATGCCATGAACTGTTGGCTAATTTCTGGATCTTATTCAGTTGGCATAGAGCTGAGATGGAGATGAATAGACTTCCTGGCTGGAAGGTTAGCATCTTAATTTTTTGGGTCAGCCAAGTTAGTTTTCTCACTGAATAAGAGATAAGATGTATGAGTAATTGTAATAGGATTGTGACTCCATAAATTCATATTTTATAATAGATTCCACTTTCCAAACCCTGATTCAATTCCTTGTAGCTTTCTAGAACTTCTCCAACTCACTTTCAGCAAAAGTCATCTCTTCCAAAAAATGAATTATTTCAATAGCTCACAGATTTGAGGAGAATATGACAATTTGTATCTCTGGTTTGTTTTTTCCCATTCTAGAGTCTTTTTATAACAACACTGTGAGCACCAAACCCCGCTGTTCTCATGGCATGACATATTTCTGTATCCTAATTATTAAGAAGTACTTAAATAATCAAAATGTTTTTCCCATTAATCTCAGTCTGTTTCAATCCTCCAGCATGTTTCAAACTGTAAAAAGTGTTTTGATTTTCTGGATTAAAAATATGAATTCTAGATTGCTATTTTCTGTCTAGAAAGTCTCACCTCACACCACCTCATTTTAAAATTTCTTGAATAGCATGGATGTCTTTCAGCTAATTTCAGGCAGGTACTTACTGAGCTTCACAGCACAGCTCTTCCTGCTGTGTTCAAACAAAGCTTAACATCAGTCATGCAAATGCACCACAAATCCACCCCACAGAGGTTCTGTGGAATGAGAGATTTGGAGTCTAGGAATAGCTAAGGGAAAAAAAATAAAAGTAAGTAGATTTTAATTTAATTGGAAAATACATAATGAAAAATTTGCAGGTGAAAAAGATCAGAGCGTGGCTGAGATTGTTGTTGGCTCCAGGTTTTCCTTTGGCAAAACTTAGGATCCTGGTCTGCCTCAGACTAAGATACAGTGAAAATTCTCCCCTCTCATATCTGCCACAGCATCCTTACGTTCTTTGATCCTTCACAAGAATCTTGACTTTCGAGACCGTATTTTGCTGCCTTACTTTAATCCCATCACTTCAAATTATGGCCAGCTTTTATATAAGATTTTAGGAAAGAGAAGAAATGAAATAGTGAATTATTAAAGAAGAGTGAAAAGATGAAAGAGGAAAAGAGAAATGGAACTTCAGAGGGAAGAGGAGGGAAGGCAGGGTTTAAGGAAAAATGGTAACTTAAGTTAAAAGGATGCAAATTCAATTCTCTGATGACTTTCCACTTCACCCTTCACAAAGGTGTGTTTCTTTCTTCAGCAAACTCCCCTTAAAAAGGGCTCCAGGTAGATTTTGTTTAGTAGATAAACTTTGCTACTACTTACTGAAGAACTAGTACCTGTGGGTTATTCTGTTACCTTTTTATCTGTAGGTTATCTTATTTTGCATTAAGCAAATACAAGAGAGGAGTAGTGTTTTATTCCCCATCTGAATTTACACAAGGTAGAGATTTTTATCCTGAGGAGTGTAAGTTCAGACTTTAGGGAGGTAAAAGTCTATCTAGTTCCCTCTCAGTACTTTTTAATCTTTTTCAACAAAAAACACTCCCCTCTATTAATTCATGAAAGTCTCCGAAGTAAGATCACAGGTTTGATGTTTATGCAGATGAAAGAGCAAACAGCAGAACAGTGTGAAAGAGAAACTTTTGCCAAAAAGGCAAGAGCTGTCTCAAAGACAGCTGTACACCTTTCAGAAGATTTTGCACCTGTAACTAAAGCAAGGTGCCAGGCTGGGAATGCTCACGGTGCTGCTGTGTTTTTACACAAAATGCCTTGCTATGAACTGCACAATTATGCTCTGCCTGAGGTGTTGATTTGGGTAGGAGTGAGCCTTCCAAAAGTCTAAAGCTCATTGAAATGATGATGATTAAAATCTTTGCCTCTGTGTGTGTGTATCTCAGAGTGATGTGGGAAATTATGGTTGAATCCCTTGAACTCTCAACTGTTCCCATCTATGCACAGTTAGAAAAATCTGGGTGATATGTGTGTGTAGCTAGGATGATATTATTACAGTCTTCAATGTGAAGTCAGAACTAATTCAGCAAACATGAAGGAATCCTGTAGCTTCAAAATGCTTTCTGTCTGCTGAAAGGTCAAACTAAACCTAAGCCTACAGCATTGCAGTATATTAAAAAAAAACCCTTATTCTCATTAAAAATTCAAGTGATATTCTTAAATTGCTTTAAAAAAGAATCAATGCCTGCCAAGTGTAGAAGCCACAGATGTAACTAGATTAAAGAGGTTGAAACTAGTTAAAAAGATATGACTTTGTGTTCATATGAGGGTTTAGATACAATATTTACAACTTACAAACTACTGACTTCATAATGTTTTTCTCTTGCCCCTCATGCTCTTTTCCAAAACTTCTTTATTCCTTTTCCATCTTTGCAGTTTGGACCCATTAAATAGTATGGCAAAGTTATGTTTCTTGAATGGCAAAACCTGATATAAAGAATTCCTTAATAATTTATTTTGCATCAGCTTTTTCTAAGAATATATGGTAACACAGGAAATACAGTTGTATTGGAAAGGGACTGCTCAGATGTCTGGTTTTCAATCTCTTAAGCAGCAATGCCCTCCTGTGGACTCCAGGCAGTATGATTTCTTCTGAATAGCTAGAAAGGTGCATACTTGAAAAAGATTTGGTTTTTCTTCCTAACAGACTAATTAAAATGTCCCACAAGGACATATAATTAAATTAGCATTATTTGACTAGTGCTTCTGGTCTGAGAAACACATTTCCTTTAGGTAATGATACAGGTGGAGCTTTTATCTGAATAAGCACCTAACTTTAGAAACTTCAGCTGCTTTTTTTTACTCTATAGGTTGCTATCAGAATTGAAAAGAATGCCATGCTGCAACTGTCTTGTCAGCAAGTGAAAAGCATGTATTTCTTTTGCATGACGCTTTCCTAAGAATTTTTATATCCATAGGATGGCATTATGCATTTACTAGTTTACAGCACAGAGCAGTTTATAAATTCTGTGGGGAAGCTGCTGTGGCTGCTGGAGTGTTCCTGGTTTACATCTCACACACACTGAGACTCATCTTTGGTTCTGCACTCACACTGTGGCAGCACCTGTGTCTCTCATTGGCTCACATATCTTGAGGGAAAAGCACATTTCAGGAGCACAGAAAGGCACCTGCTTCCTCGGAATGTGTGTCACAAGTGATTTCCTGCCCAGCTCTGTGCCTGGATGCCTCAGCAGCCATGAATCTAACAGGAATTGGAGAGGTCTGGTTGGATTCTCTGAGGCAGCTCGGATGACCTGGGAGGAATGAAGGTCTGTGGGATCTGCAAGAGAAGCTGATGCTTAGCTGTCTGGGAAACCTGCATCCCAGAGCTGGTGGGATGTGCCAGGGCACATGGATGTGTGCAGTGCTCTCAGCCCTGCCAGGGTGGAGTAGGGTTTGGAGTGAAGGTGTGAACAGTACGAGGTCCCTTTGGCAGCTGGGAAAGGCGGGTGCACAGAAGGACACCAGGCCAAGTGCAGTTTTGTGCATTTTCAGAGGAGACGTTTCCACCTGCAAGACATGGGTATGTGTGTCTTAAAGGTGTTTTCCTTTCATTAATCAACCAGTCAAAAGTGTAAATGAAGAGGAAGAATTTGGGCTACACTTGATCTGAGTCAGTGGCTGATTTTTCCTGGTGATTTATTCCCATCTTAAAGATCATCATCTCCTCCTCCTGATGCAAGCTGTGACTTTTTCCTTTGATCTGTTCCTTGGCCTACTTGTCTGTCTTGTTTCAGGGAGAGAAAGTGCTCTGTAAACAAGCTTTGTTTCCTTTGTTATCTGTTGAGGTCATAATTAGCTCCTCTTAATTTTTCATCCTTTTTGCTCTAAATTACTATGGGTCTATAAAACTCTCATGGATTATTTTCTACGTAACACATTAATCTGATGAAGGGCCATACAGCTCTTACAATAACTAGTAGGCAAAATATAGTTTTGTATTTCCTGTAATTTATGTGTAGCTTGCAGATGGCCTCTGGGAAGATCTTTATTTAATACAGTAGGATAAGTTTGTTTATTTTTAACTCATAAATATTTCAGTGGCATTATGGGATATTCTCTTTACTTAAACTAGATAAAAATGATGGTGTCAGTTCATGCATTGAGATAAATGGATCTAAACCTGTGATAACTTTCCTTGTGATTGTCAAACATGGGCGTTTAATAGGTTACTCCTACTGTAGACTTGGCTATAACATAAAAAAATCCAATCTGAGTAAAATCAGATTACTGTACTGCAAGTAACAATGCTACTGGTTAGTGATAATCATAGCCTGTGAGACAAAAGCATGTTCAGCCTCTCTGGATTTCCTCTGGGGCTGTGGTTAACCAATCTTTCAGCACAGTCAGTGTTCCTCTTGTGTCTGTGTCTCAAAAGGAGCATTTCCAATTGATCCATATCAGGGGGATGTTGCAGTTCTGCTTCCTCCCTCCTGCCAGCACCAGCAGGTTGTGCAAAAAATGTTCCAGAAAGCTGAGGCAGCTGATTTTGTCATGATAAAACTATTTATTGAAGTCTCAGTTGTCTTACATGGATCACTGTGTGTTCGCAGAAGCATCAAGGTTGGCACATGGGAAAAGGTAGGATCGGTTCAGGAAACTGTGGGACTGACAGTGGAACTGCTGCAAAACGGCAGCCATTCTTAGCTCCTGCATATTTTTTAACATAAATCCCAGTAGCTGTAAGACCAAAATAAAAAAAAAATCTTTCTAATGAAAAAGTCGCTTAAGTTGAAAGTAATGCTGCAGTCTTCATGATGGCAATGTTCAATGTACTATAAAAGGGAGAGAAAAAAAGGAAAATTATCTCACTATTTGTCATTCCACAGGGCTTGCACACTCTAGAACAGCTCTAATTATTTCTCTGAGAAAACACCTCCTTTTCAGAGCTAAGGAGACATTTAAGGGTGAGTAGACTGTGACAGGGTTGGAAAGACAGCTGGGAAGCAGGGAGGGAAACGGTAGCAGGAATAGTGAGTGAGAAAGAACCCCAGAATGGTTTAACTTGGAAAAGCTCTTCAAGATCACCGAATCCAAGCTTTCTGTCAGCACTGCCAAAGCCACCACCGAACCGTGACCCCAAGTGTTACATCTGCACTGTCTTTGAAATCCCTCCAGGGATGTGACTCCACCATTGCCAGGGCTAGAGAGTGTTTTCCGTGAAGAATATCTTTCCCTTGATATCCAATCTGAATCTTCTCTGGCACAGCTTGAGGCTGTTGCTGTCATCCTGTCCCTTGTGCCCTGGGAGCACAGCCCGACCCCCACCTGGCTGTCCCCTCCTGTCAGGGAGTTGTGCAGGGGACACCTGGCTGTCCCCTCCTGTCAGGGAGTTGTGCAGGGGACACCTGGCTGTCCCCTCCTGTCAGGGAGTTGTGCAGACCCTGCAGGGAGCTGTTCCCCCGTGCCTCCTTATCCCCAGGCTGAGCTCCTGTCGCTCCCTCAGCTGCTGCTCACCATTCCTGTGCTCCAGACCCTGCCCAGCTCCGCTGCCCTTCTCGGGACCCGCTCCAGCCGCTCAGCGCCCTGTGAGCCCGGACCAGGCACTTGGGAACGGGCTGTCAGGGGGAAAGGGGGACACAAATGGGGGAAGAGCCATTGCTGACAGAGAGCAGACCGGAGGGTTAAACCTCCGAGCAGGGGAGTCAGGAGCTCCGGGAAGGTGAGGGCGGAGGTGGAGCCCGGCCGGGGCCGTGCCCAGCGGGCAGGGGCGGTGCCAAGAGGGCGGTCAGGCTCCGCTTCACGGGGCCAGCCACGAGAACACGAGGTAACGGCAGGAACAGATGCACGGGAAATATCACCGGAACGTGAGGAAGAACTTCTTTACAGTGTAGTGACGAGTCCTGGGACAGACTGGGTGTGGAGTCTCCCTCAGCGGGGCTCCCCCGATGTTGTGCTGTGTGCTGTGGCGGGCAGGTTGGGCCAGCAGCCCGCTGAGGGTCCTGACGCGCTCTGAGGGCGGCCCCGCGCCCCTCACGGGGGGGCGCGCGCGGGGGGCGCCCAACGGTCCCCGCATTTCAAACGCTCCCGCGCGCCGCGCCCCCCGCGCGCAGCCCCGCCCCTCGCTGGGCGGGGTCAACGGCGAGGGAGCGCGCGCCGGGCCGGCGGCGGCGTCCCATTGGCTGCCGGCCGCGGGCCCGTCGCATTGGCGCAGCACGCACCGCCCCTCCGCCCGGCGCGCGCGGAACGCGTCCGCTGCCTCTATTGGCTGCCTGCCGCGTCCGTCGTCGGCGAACCCCGGGCCTTTTGCGGAGGTCGCGCCCTTTAATTGGTTGCTGCACACGTCCATCGCGGCTGAAGCCACACCTCTCAAAGGTGAGTGGCGGGCGGCGCCAGCTTTCCGCTCTCATTGGCTGCGGCGGCCTCGGGGGCGGGCCCTGGGGGCGGGGCTCCCGGCGGCCCCTTTGTGTGGGCACCAGTCGCCGGCCGCGCTCACGAGAAGCTGCTGCCGCCATTTTGTGCGTGCCTGTGTTCGCCCCCACCCCCGCCCGCCTTTCCGGGGGAGCGGCGGCACCGGGGAGGCCCCGACTGTGCTGCCGGTCAGGTGAGGCGGAGCGGAGGCGCCGGGCCGCGCCGAGGGAGTTACCGCCGGCCGCCGCCGGAGCCGTGAGGTCGCGTTGCTCGCCGGGGAAAGAAGCGGCAAGACGGATCAGGGGGGGAAAAAACCTCCGGAGCTGCCCCCGAACAGGAGGAGGAGTCTCGGCGCCAGGCCCAGGCGCGGCACCGGCGGCAGCATGGAAAACTCGCAGCTGTGCAAGCTGTTCATCGGCGGGCTGAACGTGCAGACCACGGAGGCCGGGCTGCGGGAGCACTTCGCGGCCTACGGCACCCTCACCGACTGCGTGGTCGTGCTCAACCCGCAGACCAAGCGCTCCCGATGCTTCGGCTTCGTCACCTACTCGGCGGTGGAGGAGGCGGACGCCGCCATGGCCGCGTCCCCGCACGCGGTGGACGGGAACGCGGTGGAGCTGAAGCGGGCCGTGTCCCGGGAGGACTCGGCCAAGCCCGGCGCTCACGCGAAGGTGAAGAAGCTCTTCGTGGGCGGCCTCAAAGGGGACGTGGGCGAAGGGGACCTGGTGCAGCATTTCAGCCAGTTCGGCCCCGTGGAGAAGGCCGAGATCATCGCTGACAAACAGAGCGGGAAAAAGCGCGGCTTCGGGTTCGTCTACTTCCAGAACCACGACGCGGCCGATAAGGCGGCTGTGGTCAAGTTCCACCCGATCCAGGGCCACCGAGTGGAGGTGAAGAAGGCCGTGCCCAAGGAGGACATCCAGGCGGGCGGGGGAGGCGGCGGCTCTTCCAGGCCCTCCCGGGGAGGCAGAGGAGGAGGAAGGGGTCGGGGCGGCGGCGGCTCCGGCAACCGGGATCACAACGGGCTTTCCAAAGGAGGCGGCGGCTACAACAGCTACGGCGGCTACGGCGGGGGAGGAGGCGGCGGGTACGGCTCCTATGGCAGCGGTTCCTACGGAGGCGGCGGCGGAGGGGGAGGCGGCGACTACGGCAACGGGTACGGCGGGTTCGGCAGCTACAGCCAGCACCAGTCCTCCTACGGCCCCATGAAGAGCGGCGGAGGAGGTGGAGGAGGGGGCGGCAACTGGGGGGGCCGCAGTAACAGTGGACCGTACAGAGGAGGCTATGGTGGGGGAGGCTACGGGGGCGGCTCTTTCTGAGCTGGAGCGCCCATAACCATTGAGGGGGGGGCGTGGAGAGCCCTCCCTTCGATACGGAGCAGCTTCTAAATGGTTTCTCCCCTCATTCGCCGAAGGGCAGCTCCTTTTAAATGCCTCCCTGCTGTGGGAGCGGCTCCTAAATGCCCCCTGAGGGTCGCCTCTGCTGCCTGTGCCACTTCTTTCTCTCTGAAGATGGACTGGGCCCCACATACACATATTTTGTGTTACAGTCATTGATGGACTCTATTTTTTTATTATTACTTGGACCTTGGTCGTTTTTATACTAGCAACGAAAAATGTCTTGTTTTAATTTGTTTTTTGAGGGGTGCGGGGTGGGAAGTGTCTTGCTGATCTGGAGTAAAAACTGGGGAGGGTTGGGGGGAAGTTCCTTTGTTGTAAGGACTCGATGCCTGGATACTACGTTTTTTTCTACAAAAGCTACTTGGATCCCATGACTGACTTTTAACATTTCTGTAAAGGAGGAAAAAATGGTTTTTACGTTTTTTATTTTTTAAATAAATCATTGTGTTCATTGACCTTTACACGTCTAATTTTTTTTCCTAGGATCGATTCCGTACGGTTTTAAGGCTTTTCTAGGTTTGAAGCAAGTGTTCCTCTGCTTTAAAATCTCTGTGTACTTAGAGTAGTAATATTTTGTTGCCAGTAAAGGTCCTAACTGATTTTTTTGCTAGTGGCTTTCAAACACTTGACAGAGAAATTTTTGAAGTACTAATCCGTGGATGTGGTCTGTTTTTTAAATATTCGTTCTCACTTTGGCAGTTTGTGTGCATCCACCATCTTGTACTAGGCAGTTTGACGTGCTGACATGGTTGGTCAATTTTTTCTATAGGACTTTTCCATCGACCTATGTACTGTGTAGTTTTGAAGAAATAGTTTGTGTTAAGCATGTGCTTCATTCATATAAAATGTTCAGAATTTCTTATTGCTTAGTTTTCAAAGTCCTTGGTTTGTCTGTGTGTGATTCCTTCCAGGAAAGGGTCGACATTTATCCCTTCTATTAAAGGCATACTTGTTTTCCTAGCCCCGGGTTAACAGATTTCACTCGGAACTATTGTCCTTAAAGTTCCCTGAGGAGTCTCGCAGCTCCATCTGCTGTCAGGATGGCAGCCCCGTGCTGTGGGCTTCCGTAAAGCAGGAGTAAAACTGGCTTGCTAACAATTGTACCAGACTTTGGAAAGTTATTTTATGCCACTAGATAACTGGTGTTGAATGCAGTGACATCTGCATGTGAATAAAGATGGGGTCCCTGGCTACTGATTGGAGGGGGGGGGGGGGGAAAGGAATGGATTTGCAATACCTGCCTCAGCACGTAATTTAAAAAATAATAATTGCAGTTGCCCGTATTTCAGAAAGTGGTGATCTAAACTGTGGGCAAAGAGCTCTGAGAAGTGAGCCAGCAAGTGTACCAGTAACTTAGGTGCCAGTTGTAAAGCAAAGATATCTGTGTAGTCTGCTTGATTAAAAAATGTATATTTGTAGCCCTTTCACGCAGTAGAATTAAAGTTTGTTGTTTATTAAAAGCATAATGTTTTAGGGGAAAACTGCCTTCCTGCATAGAAATATAGAATAGCAACGTTTATGGGTTTATGGATATCAAATAAAAGATTTGAATTCCTTATTTGCTTGAGTGAGAGTATATATGATGTGGGGCATGCATTTGAAAAGTACAAAGTTATTTTGACTTCAGGTTTCTAAGCTCTTAGAATGCTGATGTTTCATGGGACTGCATCATAAAAGCTGCTTTTTGCTTTCCTCCAGATATGCAAAATATTAGGCATATAATTCCCACTGATTCCAGTGAAAAGTTAAATGAATAGGGCTTGGTGCTTCTGGGCTGAAGGATTTCACATGGAGTTTCAAGGTATTGTTACTACTTGTTACCAATCTAACTTGATGATTTAAATTGAAATGAGCTTTGTTGCCATTAGAAGTGAAACTGCATCACCTTAATTGCCTTTGTGAGCTTAAACAAACAGGAGAACCTCTTGGTATCATCAGGATTTAAACTAAGAGCCGAGTTTCCTCCTGGTTGTGGTCATTTATGGCTCTTATGGAGAGACTGGTTCTCTTTGGCTTAGCTGAGTTTTTATAAATAAGTTCCAAATAACTTGCTGTTTGCAATTATATTGTAATTTGTCTGTCTCAAAACCTGTTAGTCGCTGTTGTGCACCAGCATCTCTTTTACGTTGCTGTAAGTCAAGTTTCAGAGTTTGAGTTTGTAAAACGCTGCAAGTGCCAGCTTTTTTCCATGCACAGCTTCAGGTGGTTTTATTTCAGCTCACTGGACTTGAAGTCTTTTTCTGTACCTTTGCACTTTACAACCATGTTGGACAGTCATCCTTGAACTTCATTTGAAGCACAGTGTTCCTGTTTTTAGCTGAAATCAGCAGAGTTCTAGGTTGTGTGTTAGTTTGGGGGTATGATTTAGCCCCTCCCAATGGTGAGTTGCCTTAACCATATTAAGGAACAGCCTGGCTTGCAGAGAAATGGTTAAATTCACTTTTGTGATGTGTTTTGCCACTTGATTTAGGAAGCTAAAGGTTTGTGCACCAACTATAGCTTTATGGTATTTTCATGTTATGTGCTGTGATAGAATATGTTGATACTAGAAACAAGTAGGTTTTTAAAAAAGTGACTTTGTATGTGAAATCTGACAGTTTCAGCTGTGCTGAAAAGTGCTGTTAACCTGTGTGCAGTAACACTGTAGGACTAACGTCTGCTAGAACAAAGAGTTGATCCCAAAAATTGCACGTGGGTTAGGGAGTAGGCTGCCTAGTGTCGCCCTCAAAAGATTGTCACCTGTTGAACCGTGTTCTCTGGTGGCTTGAGTATGTGGCACCTGCCCTCCTCTACCCCTGGTCTCTTGGGAGTGAGAACTTGTGACCCTCCGGGTGACATTGGAGAGGGTCCTGTAAGCACAGGTCAGAGAAGGGGCAGCAATGTCAGGGTGTACCACAGAATATTGAAAAGTGCAGATCTGTACTGGGTGGCATTAAAGACACAGCGACTTCACTTGGAATATAAACCTGTTTACTTTTAGTACAGTTCCTACTAATAAGAGATTTGTTGATGAAGCTTTGCTTATGTGTTGACAGGTATTTAATGATTTTCTGAGCCCTGAGTGGATTTGTCTGCGTAGAGGTACATAGGAAGAACTAAGCTGAAATAAGGTGTACAACTGGCATGCAAATAAGTTTTTTGTGACTTCACAGTTGCTTTAGGGAAGTCATGAAGATAGAAATAAAGTAACTTTACTGTTTCTTAGTTTGTAGTTGAGTGTCTGAAATTATCTCGATAAGTTAATGGCCTTCTGTTCAGGACCAAATGCTCGATTGTGTTGATGTCACCTGTGAGAAATAGAACATAAGAGCAATTAGTTTGCTTTTAGCATTTAATAAAGTAAAAATGTGGTAGTTTTCTTAAAACACAGATGTTCTTTTATTTTTGTAATCTGCATGACCAAAACGGAATTCCCAAAACCAAACTTTTCAGACTACAGTGTCACTGAACTCAGTGTGTTGTGATGTACATAGTTTTTTAATAGTAATGGGTGTTCATGTCTAGTCTAATTTGTTCTTGACTTGTAAATTTTATTTTGCTAATAAAACTAGCCGAACTTACTCTTTTATAATACTGACTACTACTGCATTAAAAAGAAACATGCTGAACACTTGTAAATGTAGTGCAATGATACTTACACAAGTCTGTGGAAGTACCTCCCACGAGCTTAACATCAGGTGCTGAAAAGGTGGTTTAGAACAGTGGTAACAGCTCAAACAGCTTCGATGGCAGTAAAGACAGTTCTCTGTGGGTCACTGATGGTGTGAGACACTTCCAAAATAAAAGCTGTGTCTTGTCCTGCAGGCTTCTGTAGTGTGACTTGGGTGGACAATCCTTACCCTCCAGAACTGGGCAAGCTTTTGTGTTTGTGTTGAATGTTTCAATAGCCGCAGTCCTTGGTCTGGCAGTGCCAGAGGTGGGGGTGTGCACAGCTGGGCACTGACTGGAGGTGTGCCTGAACTCTACCAGATACTTTGCACATATGGACTTAACGACCTGTGAAGCAGAAGTACTTAAAATGGCTAAAAATGTAAAGTTCTCAAATGCTTTATGATGTCCTCCTCCCCACCCTGTTCCCTGTAAAGCAAATTTTGCTTTCATTTAGTATTGGAAGGTCTAATTGGATGGTATAGGTCAGAAAATCAGTTTATTACCCTGCCCTGTCAGCTGACACTGCTGTCCCAACGTGGCATTGCCACTGCTGCTGAAAAGGGTCTGAGCCAGAGTGATGCTGAGGAACTCAACCTCCCATTCAAGAGTGAAAAGAGAGCAGCTTCCTTTCTCTGCATACCTCAGAATGTTTATGCTAAAATGAAAAAGCTTGGTTTGAATCATATTGTTAACTAATCCCTAAAAAATACCCTGAAGGACACCCCTCTGATGTGCACACAGTGAACAAAACATGCTCTATTTTGTGAGAGCGGGGTTTTGCTCCTACAGTGTGTGAGAGGGTTGTGTTTCTGATCGTAGGCAGCTTATCCAAACCTTTAAATTAGGATTGTCACCTGTTGTAGCTATTGTGGATTTGTGTTTATCACATAATCAACGGTTTATACCACATTTACGTGGTTTACATTGTTACAGACCTTTTACTTTCTGAGCTATTTGGAAGGAAGAATTTTCAGTGGTTTTTCAAACTCTCTATGGGTAATACCTTAGATTAATATTAGGTGATTAAAAGTGTAACTCCCAATTTTCAGTCTTTCATTCTAGCCAGAGACATAGTTTACAAAACAATGGGTTATTTGACATGTTTTGCATAACTGGTTCTGTGATCTGGTGTATGTGTCCATTAAAGATGAGTTTTCTGCTTGTTATTTTTGTATTTCTTAATGAATAAAACAGTTGCATCCCTGCTTCACTTGAAAATGTATCTCACAATGCAAGCACACCACAAGGAGTTCTGAGCTAGCCTGAACAAGCACTATTTGCTTTAGTTGATGAGCATTTTTTAGGTCTCCTGTTGAAGCATTACTGCTCTGTTATTTCTGGTATGTGCATTTATACATGCACACAGACGTTAAATCTACTTCCACTTACCTTTAATGAGTACTTATTTGTGCTGTAATGTAAGCATTGCTATTGATGAGTGTCATGTGTGTATTTCTCATTACAAGATGAAAGTCTTCCTGCTATGTATGCTTTCCTGGGAATTTTGTATTATTTACCTGTCTACCAGAATTTTTAAAAGGGCTGATGGAGTTGGGTGCTTTTCTCATTGCTGTTCACTTTGACAAATCCTAGCCTTTCTACCTTCTCTGCTCCCAGAACTCTCACCAATTTCTCTTATATATAAATGGGTGGATATAGTCACTTTTGAACTGATACCTCTTGTTCATATGGCTCTCAGAGTTTTTTAATCCTATAAACACTGTATATTCCTATACCTATTCCTTAACTCTTGTATTCCCATTAAAAACATCTCTCTGAGAAAATGGGCAGTGGGAACCCTGAATGAACAACAGCTGTAAAGCTGTAATTCACTGCAGAAGAGAGGCATTCTTCAGATTTTTCTATTTCCTGTAGTTCTACCTGCTGAATAGACTGAACAGTTAAAAAGATGGTACAGTTCAGGACTAGGCTGTAGCAAAAGAAAAAATCCCAGCCGACTTAAAAACCAAAATTCAAGTACTGTTCTCTGTCTGTGGTTCATCCTTTGCTAGTAGGAGTCCTAACCTAAAGCTTCAACAGCATTTTTTAAAATACATTGTGAGTGTGGGTAATCTTGGTGTAACTTTGTTTTGCTAAAAGTCTTTCAGGCAAAGCTGCAATGTTGCCTGTTGCTGTTACAGTAAACGCCAGGCTTAGAGCACCAGCTATTCTCAGATTGTCAGCCAGCCAAGGAACCAAAGCTCCTTAACTTGGAAAACTAGATGTCAAGCCCAGGCAGACTAATAATGCCATCTGTCTGAGACATCTGGATATTAACCCTCTTAGCATGATGCTTACAGTTTCATTCCCACATGCTTTTGCAGATGGAAAATACACAGATTTGAAAGAATAGCTCTTTAAAAAAAAAAAAAAATGGGCTATGTTGAGCTGTGTACAATTTTGGTGCATATTATATTCATCAAAGTACTATAAATACCTCTTTTCATGAGTAATACAGTGAGGAATCTATGCCAATTTAGAAGGGAATTACATTTCTGGCTGGAAATGTGTCAAGATGCACATTTGCTCACCACCATCAAAGTACCAATCACTGATTAACATTGCAGAAAATTTCCTGAGAAGCAAAATGAGCTGACGAATCTGAAAGTACATAATTTGTTCAAATGCTACTTTGTACCATGGAATTGCCAACTGGTTTGTCTCACAGAAGCTCTGTACTCCTGGGAATGCTCTTTGAATTTAAAGACATGCAAAGCCACACATTGAAAACGTGCTGTTAGTCTGTAATTTAGTCAATATAAAAGATGAGTACCATCTCAGTCTCTTCTGTCATTTCTGTAATTTTTTGTTGCTTTCTGTAGCTATACAATGGAATTTCCCTCTTTTGTAAGAAAATTTGCTTTCCACAGAACCCTGGGGGGAAGGAAGCATGAATGTAGTCACTGCAGGCACTGACTGGGAAGAAGAAAGTTCAGGAATACTGAACCTGTTTGCAGCACAGACTTGGATTAAAGCAATGCTAGGTAAAATGCACAAGTAGTTTGGGACTGGAAGTTCATGTGCTTTTTATTTTTGCTCTGCGGATCAATAATCTTGTTTTCTTTAGTGCACACTAAGCCAGCTCCAGTGGGAAGCCTCCCTCTCCCTACCACACACCCCGATGAACAAATTGCAGCCTGGGCAGGGCATGGCCCTGGGGGGAGGCTGTGCTTACCTTGTTATTGTATAAGAGCACAGCATTATCAGCTGTGTTTTGAAACAGTTTACTCCAATTTCATCCTCCAGATCCCCTGCCTCCTCAGAAGGGATGTCCTTTGGTTTCAGGCTCACTGGCTCTTCCTGGGCTGGGTCGCAGCATTGTGAAAGATTCCTGATGCTAAATTCCCAATTCTCTCCTTGTGTTTATTTAGTACCCCTTCAGGTTTTAGTAATCTTTTAAATTTACTGGGCAAGAAATTTGGCCAAAGTCCTTCTGTGAGATTTCATTTGGACTTGTTTGCTTTCTTTCCACCACTGCTGTAATAATGATGCTCTGTTTATTGGAAAGGGCTCATTTAAGTCCTGATTGCAAGTTCAGGACTTCTCCCCCAGGGTCACTACTGGACTGCAGGATGTTTGGAGTTGTCATTGCTAATGCCTCTTCCATAGTTGTAGTTAGCAACTGCATTCTGCAAGAGTAGTGCCAGCTTTCTACTGTTCCTTTCATGGAGGTGTGTCCTCCTGAAAAGAAATCCCAGGAGCACCAGGAGCTCCAGCCCATGACAGTTAGTGCACTTTTTCCCTCTAGGCCCATCTGTCCATTATTTTCAGGAGTCTTAAATGCAGGCAAATTATTTTTTCTCAAATGACATCATTTAGATGTTGTGGGAAATTTCTTCTACTCACCCAGCACCAGTTAAAATCTCAACTTCCTCTGTGTGGTATCAATTTTACTTTTAAATCTTTGAGGCGTGAGCTTGGTGATGAATCAGCCCCACGTGTGTTTTGGAAATGTTACGATGGCTTTGTGTGTAGGTGGTGGCAACAGTGAGCTCTTTTTTTTGATAAACTGGGGAGTCAGATGAGAGGGAGTTGAGAAACATCACCTTCGAAAGGGAGAGCTGGGCTTATTTTATTGCTGGAGCTGCTCTGTGCCAAAAGTGTTGCAACGAGCTGATGCCACACACTCTCTAATGCCTTTTTAAAGTGTGGTTTTTTTCTTTCACAGGGTGCACTTCTGTGTGAATGAGAGGATGGGAAAGCTGAGCCCTGAAAAGCACACCACAAAAGTTGAGTAAGTGAACAGAAACCTGAGCTGAGCCCCTGCTATACAGTCCCCACTCTGAATAAGCTGTGGAATATTGAACAGGAAAAGAGGTTTGCCCAGAAAATACCAGGCAAGATAATGAAGGACAATCTGTTACCTGTGAAGAGGATATGCTGCCTGAGACAGGTTTTTCTGTTGTGGTAAAATAATGTGCCTGCAGAAACAATCCTGTCTAAATTTTTGTGTATGGCATCTGTGGGATTCACTCATTTGTGTTGATGTTTCAGCATATTATGTTACAATATGAGGGTGGTAGACTGTTTCTTGGCTTTTGCAAAGAGCAAGAAATGAAACGTTTAAAAAAAATTCCAAGACAAGAGCAAGACAGTGAGTATACAGGGAATAAGAGTAACAAAATGACTTGGGTTATAGTGTTGGGCTCCTGAATGGGAATAGCTTTGTTTTTGTTGTTCTAAGTTATAGTATACAAATATTAAGCCATAGATGTTTATGAAGCATATGGATAATTTCCCCTTATTACAGAAGGTAATAGGGAAACATTAAGGGTTGTATTTTAAAGATGAAGAATCACATTAAAATTATATCTTATTGGAAAAATTTTGGTCAAAAGAATCCTACTTTTTGATCCATAGCCCAAACTTTTTCTCAAGTTCAGTCTTTTTCTGAGCCTGTAGCAAGAACTGTACATTCAGTAGGTGCAGCCTCTAAGGGGGAAGAGAGACTTGGTAGCATTTAGGCAACTGAATACTGGCCTTTGCCTTTGTTCCAGTGCCCACAGAGTTGTTTTTACAGCTTTCTTCCTGATATTTTTTTTTCTTTTCATTTTGAGCACTAAATTCTGAGCAATAACATCTATCTGAAAATCTTCTTGCAAATTTCTGAGAAGTATGTAATATGACTGCAAGGCAGGAAGTGTGTGCCTCTGACATAGGTGACTGCGGGTGACATCCGTGGCTTATGCTCCAGGAAGAGTCAGGAGAGCAGCAGGAAGAGCATTTTCAGCTGGTGAGTAACTGCTGTGTAGGGTGAGCAGTGGAATGGCCCCAGAAGTCATAGCTGGGGGTGAAGACGGTCAGGGGTCGTTGCCCTAAAGGTGGTAATGTTTTATGAAATTGGTGGAATAATCCCACTATTTATAGGGATTGTGATTTATACGAAAGACTAAAGGAAAACGATGTTCTGAAGGCGGATTGTGCTGGCCTGCACAAGCGGGAGCACGGAGTGGGATGTGTGCCAGCAGAGGGCAACAGCCCCGAGCGCCTCTGGTGATGCTGCCGGCTCCAGCCGGCATTCCCGGGGGGAATGCTGGGGTGGGTGCTGCAGCCCCTGCTCTGCGAGTCACATGCTTTAGAAAACAGTGCTGCGGTGGGAGTCTCTTACTGCTCCAGCCGCCAGAAACATCCCTGGTTCCAGCTCTAGGAAGGTCCTTTCCCTAGGAGGTCTCCCAGAGCATCCCTTTGAGCCTTGTGAGAACTTGGACTCCTGTGAGCTGCTGTAGCAGGTAAATTTTAGCTGCTGATTTGGTCTTGTTACTGAATTCTAGCAGAGGCTGGGCAGCAGATAACTCTCAGGCTTCTCTGCAGAGGCACCTCGATCTCCAGGTCCCTTGGGAGCCAATACCTGAGTACCATCTCCAAGTGACTCCAATTAGCCCTGGAGCTACCAAGGCAGCTATTCCAGTAGATACCTTATATATTGCTTGTCTTATATTAATATCCTTAGTGAACTTTTTCCGAGAGAACATATGGTGTAAATACAGATCTATGTACATGAATACCTGCTTAATTATGATGACAAAATAAGTTTATTTCAAAGGGACTCCTGGAGATGATGAGGGTTCAAAGAACCCTCAAAGCAGGACCAGCTTCAGGGTGAGATCAGTTTGGTCAGTCAAAGATAAATATATATACTAATAAAAAAATATGTTTATATCTATCAACATATATATTTATCTAAATATCTATATCTCTAACAAAAACAGGATGAAAAATAATTTAGGCTGTGAAGATGCAGTTTTAGAAGCTTCTGTGCATGCAGTGTTTTATTTACACTTTCCCCAGCTCTTCAATGCTGAAGCCATAGATTTTAAAAGAAAGTTGATTAATAATTTCGTGGAAGGGATTATGCAACTAAGCAGGAGAGCTGCTAAAGATAGGAAATTGCTTATGATATGGATCTCTGGAGCCTGAACATTGGTATGTACCTGGAAGCAGGTATGTACAGGGGAGTGAAGTGTTCCTGAACTGTTGTTTGCACTGTATTCGGGCTGGATGATCCAGTGGTTTAGGACTCTTGCAGTTTGCCTTGCAGAGCTAGCAAGGATTTTTCCCAATTTGATGCCATTTGCCTTCTGCTGTTTTTTTAGGAGGTGAAGTGACCTTTCAGGCTTCTGCAGAGCTGTGGAGGTTGACAAGGTGGTGTCTGATTGTATTGGAGCTCTTCACAGAATTAAATTCTTGTAATCACTCAGTGTCCTTTCCTTATGACCTCAGCATTAAACCAGCTGCTGGATTTTGGGCCAGGAGAGGGTTTTGGATCAGACTGGTAGGGATTGTTTTCACTCACTCCCTTCATACCACTTTTATTGAAGAAATTCCTTGCTGCTGTGGAGACACTGGCAATACTTTTCTCTCCCGTCTCTCTGTGGCTCCTTGGAATTGGGGAGTTTGGTCTTTCACTGTAGATCCAAAGATTGTCACATGAATCTGGAAAGGTTTTGGTGGGCTGAGGAATGGTGGGACTGGCTGGAACAGGTGCCTTGGGGGCCTTTCTACTCTGAAAATTATGGTTATATGGTTGTCAGTGATGAAAGGTAGATTAGATGTTGGAGTAATTTTTGACTACTTGAAACTAGGAATTTTTGAAAGAGGCTGAAAAAATTCCACCCATCAGGTGTCACTAATTACTTTTAGCTGAATGCTTTTTCAAGATACTAGTCTTTGCACTGAAAAACAAACAAGAAGTTTTGTCTTGGGGTTGTTACCAAGTTATGATTATTTTGCAAGGCTGCTGTAAAGATAATCTCTGATTACTGGAGCATGTTTTTGTCCCACTCCAGCAAGGACTATTTACTGGTTTGCTCTTGTCTGTCACTGTACCGTTCAGGATTTGTAGAATCCAGTGGTACATAAGCCTGTGGGACAAAGCATATAAGAAGGTATTGCTGGTTTGGTTCAATTCGGGTGCTAAGGTCCCAGGTTGACTGGAGTGAGATGTAAATTTTTAAGGTGAAAGCCTAATATTTTGTTATTGAAAAAATTAGTGTTAATAAAAATACACAGGCACTTTGCAGTGGTTTCAGGACTTGCTCTTGTATCTGGACTTTTTATGATTATTGAGAGATTTACTCAGTGGAAACAAGCTCTAGCCTTCATTTCTGAGGTAAATTCTACTATTTTTATGTACCTTTTTCTCTGGGTTGAACTTGTGTCTTGCAGTTTTGCATGTTGCGCATCAGCAGGGTAAGACTGGACATGGAGAAAGTACTCAAGGATCTGGATGTTTTAAACTGAGAGTTTAACAGGATTCTCTGGGGAAAATGAAGGAATTTTGCCTGAATTCTGTGTGAGGTTTGACTTCATGGCTATATCTGTATTTCTTATGTTTGTGGGTAGGCTGCCAAATGGTGTTTAAATAGCAAGACTCTCAATCCCCATGTGTCTTTGATAAAGTCCTTTAAGTTTCAGGTGTGTTAAGTTTTCTTATCTGAAGAATTAGGGTGATGAGTAGCTAAAATTCTCAACAAGCTTTCGAGGGCTCCTGTGGAAGGTACAATAGCATCTGTTCAATCATCATTGCTGATAGTTTGTATGAAACTTGGGCTGAGGACATGGCTTGAGGAGAAGCATACAAGAATGAGGTAATTTTATTTACAAAAGAAATTAAATGGCATCTTCCAAGACAAATCCCCTGATACTTCTAGTTATCTCTTGCTTTTGTACAAGAACATTTTGTGAATGGATGAGTAATGAAGAAGGCAAATGTTCCTCGTTTTTAATATAATTAACCTCTGAGGCCTTACTGGTGCAGAATACAGCTGAAAAATTCCTTTAATAAAATGAGGGGGGAAAAAAAGATTTATGTAGAACTCTGTGCATTTGTATCAATTGGAATAAAAACGACAAATGTAATTTAGCTCAGTGCTTTAGGCTAAGTAGCACCTGCGGTGAGAAGGACTCATATTGCCTATGCAGGGTGTATTTGGCCTGACAGACTGCATAAAGGTCAGGAAGGTTTTGATAAATTGGGGAACGGGAGGCAAGGTCTTGCTTTCTGCGGTGGGAGTGGGGAGACTTAGGAGGGCTGGGACCCTCTCCTTCCTCACCATCACCGCTCCTTTCCTGCGCACCTCGGCACTGGGGATGTTCGGCCACTGAAACTTCTGTCCGCTCCGTGGATCGCGGGGATTGAAGCAGTTTGGGGCCGGGCGGAGGAACTGCCGGGCAGCGGCGGTGCCGTTCTGCGGGCGGGCGGAGGGATGGATGCCGGGGGTGGGGGGAGCTGCCGGTCCCGCTGCCCGTGAGTGCCGCTGTGACCGTGCCGGTGCGGGGCTGCCCCGGGGGCTGCCCCTGACCCATTTGGCTGCCGCAGCGGGGCCGTGCCGGGGTGCGGAGGGCGCTCTCGGGGCGCTGCGGGGCGGTGCTGCCGTTGCCCGGAGACGCTCGCAAGCCCCGCCGGGGAGGGGAAGGGAGGGAAGGGGAGGGAAAGGAGAGAAGGGAGGGAGGGAAAGGAGGGGAGGGAGAGAAAGGAGGGGAGGGAGGGGGCAGCGCGGCGGCGGCAGTCGGTGCGGCGGGGCGCGCCCGGCACGCAGCGCTCCGCTCCCGCAGGAAGCGGCCCGGGGCGGGGGCGGCCGCTCGCAGCCATGCCGGGCCCGGGGCGCTGAGCCGGCCCCGCCGCCGCCCCGCACAATGGAGGAGGAGAGGTGGGTACCGCCGGCCAGCCTTTGTGTCCGGCCGGAGCGCTGCGGGATGGGGATGCCCTTCCCCGGGGTGCGAGCCATGCGGGGGCTGTGCGCAGGAATGCAGCGGCGACCCCCGCTGCTCGCCGCCCGCAGGGATGCCTCCTGCGACGGGCGCCTGCCCGTGCTGGTCGTGGATGTTGCAATGTCATGATGACAGGAGGCTTCGCCACGCGTGCCCGCACCGAGGCAGCGCAGGGGTTTCCGTGGGATGCGTTTCGGATGTAATTAAGGACGTGAGGGAGGCGGTCGGGGGGTGTTCGCTAAAATGGAGGTGCGGGAAGGGGGCTGGGATGCCGGACAGAGGGGTGGGATGCCGGACAGGGGGGTGGGATGCCGGACAGGGGGTGGATAGCTGCCCCGCCGGCACGATGTGCTGGGCTTGTGTGTGCCCTGCCTGCGCCTGGAACCTCAAGCAGCCGACTTCGACATTCCGCTCCAGACAGACTCGCTGCTCTTAGCTGCTTTTTTGAGTCACGAGTGAAAATCCCTAGCATCCGTGGGTCCTTTGGGGTCGGTTTTCCTGCCGGCGTTTGTAGCAGCCGGGTGCTGTTGGGGCAGTGCAGGGGATTCCGCGTCTCCCTCGCACGGCAGCCGGGCCGTATAGACTTTATTTCCTACCAGGCAGATATTTTGCTCCAAAACCTGCGTGAATAAGTGTTTACGGAGTCGACCTAATGTCCACTGAACCCATAAAAGATATTATTGCTGCGCAGGGACCGCGTGGATGCCAGAGAGATGTTCAGTGTTTTGGCTCTGCCCTCATTACTCCCCTCTGTCAGGTGCCTTTTGCACACCAAAAACTACTTGTGCGTCTTCAAACTAAACATTACACTGGTCTGGGTTTTTTATAATATTTTTTTAAGAACAGGATATGCTGAGTGCTGCCTTTTGTGCTGGTGACCTTGCAGGAGGTGGGGGAACAGAGAGGGGGCTTGACCTGCTGGTAGAACTGGATGTCAGGGCTTGACAGGAGTTTTGTTTAAATATGATACATTAGAAAATGAAGCTGGAGTCAACCCCCAGATTCTGGAAATTTTCCTTCTGTTGAGGGAAAACATTCACAGCAGCCTGTAGGAGTTGTTTTCCAAGCTCCAAAGGGCAGTTTTCTACCCTTCTGTGACTCAAGGGTTGCAATTGTTTGTGTATTTAATGTGCAAAACCTTTCATCCTGCCACATTTCTCATGGTAGGGCTTTTGCTTCCCATGATGGTGTGAACAGGCACCTCAGAATATTAATCCAAATATTAATTAATTTCAATTGAAATTAATTGAAATCTTAGTTTGTCATGCTAGATACCAGCTCATGAATTGGGATTTCCTTTCTTGTTTTTTTTCTTTTTTTTTTCTTTATTTGTATAAATGAGCCTGTGTTTGAGGAAGTGGAACAGAGCTGTTTTGATACCCTCGGCTGGGATCATCCTTGGCACAGTTGCTCGTTACATTTTTTTTAATGGCTACCAGCAATGGTCTCATTTTGACTGGAGGCCTTTTTCTGAGGATACAGCAGTAAAAAAGCTACTGGGAAAATACCTAGACTGTTTTACCTTATCCTGTTTTTTCCAGTCCATCTGTTTTTAGGGCATGAAAGACTATCCCCATCAGCATGTTCTCTGCCTCTGGAAGTGAGGAATGATTACCCAAATTGCTGCTTTCATTTCTAGTTTTTGAGAAGAGGAAGGCAGTCCTGAGCTGGTTGTGGGCAGTAATGATGTGGGGTTTGACTCTTGGCTAGAAAGGCTGGAAATATTCACCTGCTTTCTGGTTCAAAAGGGCACGGTGTGTGGGGCTGAGCTGGGGCAGCTTTGGCTGCTTGGAGGAAGTCCTGGAGGAGGTGTTCAAAAATGACCTTGGTGGGCAAGCGCTGTGGGCTCGGTCTGTGCTTGTTGCTGTGCTTGTTGCCCCACGTTTCAACTCAGATCTGCGTTGGGCAGATTGGACCTCAAATTTTGCACTCGGTGACTCTCATTATGGCTGATATTCCCCCTGGTTTTTAATGTTACTGCATTTTCCATTCCCATAGTCAGCGAGGATCTGTGTTGTTGGTGCTCACTTCACCTCTGACTCTGGTCCCCAGCCTGGCCAGACTCAAATATCCTGTTAACTTGCACACCCAGGATATTCAGTGGTATCATGTGCACATGTCATTGCACATGAGCAGAAGAAGCTGGGGGCAAGGGAGATTTAACCTGAAGCATTCACATGTGGCAATAAAATATTTCAGAATTCTGCTTTTCTTTTACTGTGCCGATAGTAAAATCATGGAGAAAGGGTGTAAGGCTTACAGTTAGACATGATACTCTGGTTCTGAATTTGCAAGATATTTTTGAGTTTGAATAGAAAAAGCCCTCTGGAATGTTAATTTTTTCTTTTTTTTTTTGGTTAAAATATTAAAACACCTGTGTTCTTATATTTAAGTGAAGGTACTCTGTGATATCTGTTTGGGAAATACAGTATTTGCTTTTGAAAGCAAATGGTATTGTCATATTTGAGTTATTTTGTTTTGTTTCCATTACTGCCAGCAAAGACTTTTCTTCCCACTAGTTCCCAAAGTCTTCTTTCCCCCTGAGGTCTCCTCTGATATGAATACCCTTTTAGGGATCTGCTCTATGCCAATTGTGTATTTTCCTAAGCTAATGTCTCCATGTTGATGTAGGCACTGAAAAAAATCAACAAAACAGGAAAATAATATTGCTATTAAAAGAAAAATAATCCTTTCTGTTATGCTGCCTCCCATATGTTTTAATGCATTACTCTGAAATCCTCTCAAAACCCAGTTCAGTATGTGGACCCCTTCAGTCATGATTTTTTTAATGTCTTTGTATGTACCTAAAGACAAATTCAGAAACTGAGGTTTTTATAGCTATGCTGTTACATGTTTTCTTTACTGTGTTTTCCTGACTTGAGGAGTAAAACTATTGGGCATAATGTATTTGTCCTGTGATTTGGGGTGTTGATTCTAAACAGAGAATTAGGCCAGTTAAAAAAAAAAAAGGGTTTTTTTTGTTGTGCCTAGACTAATATTTTGGTCTCCATCGATCTTTGTAGAGGTATTAAAGTTTTGAAAACTGCTAACTGCTATTTGGCTTCTGTCAGGTTTTTAGATCAGAGTGATGTCAAACCTCTCAGAAACTGTAGATTTACATTTTTTTGGGATGATTCTTACATATCCCACAAAGAAGCTCTGGAAATTTATGGCTATCAGGCACTTTTAAGTTAATACAGGGATATGAAGGTGTTACAGAGGTGCTGGATTGCCCATGCAGGACACAGCCCAGCTGAGTCTTTGGCCAGGCTTGTGGTGCTGAAGCTCTGAGGTGCTAGGGGCTAAGCAGGAGAGCAGAGCAGAGGCAGGAGAGGAGAGCAGCTCCCAGAGACCCCCCAGTGATGCACAGAGGGATGAGGCTGGGCTGGACACGTTTGGTGTCCCATCACCTCCCCAGTGTGAGAGCCTGGTGGAGGGGAACCTCTGTGGTGTTTGTGTTGGGTTAGGAGCTGAGCCTGGAGGCTGTTCTTCCTGAAACACGAGCAGAAACTCTTGCTTCTGTGCTCTGGAGGAGACTGCATTTGAGATCTGCCCTTCCTTCAGGGTGAACTGGCTCCCATAAAGCCAGTGTTAGAACTGGATTTGGCAGAGCTGGGATTTTTGTTCCTGGGGTTTACCAGCTCTCTGCATGGCAATAATCTTGCCAGGGGGACAGTTTATCTCTAAGGAAGGCTTTTATTCTTTCACATAATCTGCAAAGACATCTGTAATTACTGCTGGTAACTAAGGCAACCCAACTTTATAGTTGATACACGTGGGCAGCAGGACGCCGTGGGTTATGGGTTTTTAAAATACCTTTCCGTCAGCTTGGTTGTGGCCATGCTTAGGCAGGAGCTGGGCTGTAAACCCTGGCAACCTGAGCTCAGCTCTGCTACGGGGTCCTAGAGAGGAGGAATATCATGTCAATGGGATGGTAATTAGCTTCACTGGCTTAATTTGGGACCCTCAAATCGGGGTTCATTTGTTCTACTTGGGGACACCATTGAAAGGCCACGCAGGAGGGGGCAGTGGAGTTGGCACTGTCTGAAACTAAGAGCCTCTCTGCTCATTTTAGGGGCATCCTGCTGTGTCTGTTCATCTGGCCCAGGGAAATTAAATCATTTGTCCATTCACTCAGTGCACGGCCTCGGATGGCCCAGGAATAGAACAAATTGCTCCTGGCAGCTGGCTCACGAGTCCTGCTGCTGCAGCAGGACATCAGCTTGGCAAACGTGGGAGGAATATCCCTCTGTGGTCGTAGGGTGCAGGGGCTCTAGCATGTCCAGTTGGTCTTGGCTGGTATCTTTGATCAGAAACCCCTATTCCTCCTTTACTTTAATCCATTAAAATGATAACAGTGTAATAAATGTAATAATTCTTAGCCTTGTGCGGGGACAAATCTCAGAAAAGGCTGTAATGAAATGTAATGGTTTGGTCTTCTCAGGGGCAGCTTTTGCTTTCTGGCAGGGTGTATTTGCTCAGAGCATCCAGGTTCTTGCATTTTCATGTTGGAAATGTGTCAGTGATCTCTGAGAGTATGTGCATGGAGGTGTAAAATATCTCTCCCAGATAAAATCATCCTCTGTCCATTACTGGAACACAATTCTATAGCTGAATCATTCTTAGAGATGAGTTAAAGGCTCTTAGCCATTAATTCTTCAAATCTGCTTTTTTGATATGAGTCACTTGGAAAAAACTTTAAATAGCATATCTTGATCTCTCTTGAAACAAGTTTTTAACTAGACAATCTGCAGAATTTTCTCATGGTAAGCCTTTGGCAAATTCTGAAATCTGCCCCTTTAATTAAGCTGAGGATCTCTTAGGATGTTTTTAAAAAAATTATCTTTCCTGCTTTTTAGGAAGAGCTGATTGATCTTTTTCCAAAATCCTGGAGCAAGTTTTTTTTGCTTTTAAAATACACAGACAAACGTTGGTGGAGCTGAGGCTTTATGAAGGCTTCTTGACCTGACATTTACTTTGGTGTTCAGTGAAACTTGCTGTGTTCTTTGAACTGTATCTTTTGCCAGCAGAAAAGTTTGAACATCTTTGGTCTCTGGCACTGGAGAGCTATTAAATAAATCTCAGCAGTATGCTTGTTCTTATTAAAGAGCCCCTCTGATTTCTGTGTGCATGGCTTGATTTGGGGTCTGTAAGGTGTCTGTGAGGCTGCCCAGGGCAGTGTCCTGTGGTGATCCAGCTGTCCTGCTCTGGGAGCAGTGGGAGTGGCTCTCCCTGACACTCCCTTTCGGTTTTACTTTCTTTTTAATTTTTTTTTTTTCTTTTTTGTTTACTTTGCTTGCTTCCTGTATGTGTTCCAGCTTTGGAGCCTGAAAGCTCCATGAAGTCACTCACCCTTCCAGAGCTTTTTCTTCCTTTCTCAGCTCAATTGTGCTACATGGGCAGGTTTAGCTGTTTAAAAATCAAGGGTTTATGCTGCGGTGTTGAAAGCTGTGGCCAAACTTCACCTGGCCTGAAGTTTCAATGAGGGCTTTTGATAGACACAGCACTGAGGCTTGGCTGTGTCCCTGGAGCAAGGAGGCTTCCTCACTGGAGTGTGCAGAGCTGGGGAAGAGCCAAGTGCCAGCACAGCTCCATGCCCATGAACACCTCTGGCAGTATGTGTGGCACAGAATGTGTTCATGTTTCTTCAGTGATAGAAAAGCTGTTTGTGTTGTTGCCTGGTACCAGTCCCTTGAATACTGAACATTTAACATGTATTCTCCTTTCTGATTTTCTTCTTTTAATCTAGCCATACTAAGCTAATTGGATGGATATCTGTAACAGAGTCTGGGAAGTTGTCTCCCTCACTGGGACATGTGCGGAGTGATGTTGTGCCCAGCCTTGTGGCTTCACTTACGACTGAAAATATTCACTCACTCAGCAATGTGAAAGAATTGGACTTGGCTGTTTTTTGGCATTAACCTTTGTCTCAGGCACAAAGCTGGAGGCTGCTCAGTATGCAGGTGTGGATTTGAGCTGTGTGCAGCTTGGCTGCTGCTCAGCCTCTTGCTTCTTGAGGAAGGAGAGTGCAGCACACCAAACACTGCTGGGAGGCAGAGAGTGTGGTGTCAAGGGACACGGTGATTGTGACAGCCACTGGTCAGGAGCAGGTAATGGGGAGGACGTAAAGTTAGCCAGGGCTTCACACACTCAAGGGGTTGTAAATAGAGACTGATGTGTTTCTCCAAGGGAAAGTCAATGTGTGTAAGTGTGTGTGTATAGATAGATATGTGCATACATACACACCTTGACAGAAGCTGACTGGGTGTTCTGGGAAGGATCCTTCCACGCTTCCCTGCTCTGTGCCCTTCTTCAGACATCACCTTTTGGTCACCAGAGGGCCAGGGGGCTGTGTTGTCCAGACTGCTGGTTTGACCTGATTCAGCCTTTTTTATCGTACCAGCCCAACTAAGAAAGGTGGTAGGAGTAGGGGACAAAGGTGAAAGAGAAGGAGACTGTCCTTTGGAAGGAAAAGCTATGAAAAGGTCTCCTGTCAAGCACATGGGGTGATGATGTTGCCTCCTGAGATCTGCCATTCTCTTGGAGCTGGCTTTCAACATGGACAGCCCTCCTTGACTTGCCTTGTTTGCCTTTGTCTGCCAGGGGTTTGAGGGGTGAGCCATGGACGTGATCAGGGACCTGCCTCAAAGTGCTGCTCCTTTCACAGGTGGGAGCCTTTAGCTCCCAGTGATTCCACAGGCTTTCAGATCAGGGAGGTAGAGATATTGACACTCTGTCAATTGTGTGTGAAGAGCCAATGCTCCCAACAAAGTCACGAGGACATGTTATGTGCCTTAGGCACCTGTTGGCCTGGTTAAACACAGCACATAGCTGGGTGCCTCTGGTTTGACATTACCTATGTAGCTGGTGGTTCTGGTAGGAAGGTTTAATAATGCATTCCATATGTTTCAGTGGCAATAAATAGACCAATTTCTGAAATGGAACGTGGCTTCAGTAAAGCTTTGAAAGCTGTGCAGGGAGTTTTAATAGCCCTTTTCTACTTGCCTCTAAAGAAGATACAAGTCATGTATTGTGTGCTTGGCGTTTTCAGATGGGACATTGAAGGCTAAACTTCTTTTTCTCTGTATGAGTGTTAAAAAAAATCCATGATACTCTTGTAGTTCCCAGTGCTGAAGTCTATTTCTATTCAGTGAGGTAATTATGTTCTGGCTTGAATTTCAACTTATACTTCTTTCCTGGCTTGAAGCCTGTAAGACTGGGCTTTGTCCTCAGGTGTTTGGCACTTTTTTCTTTTCTTCCCTGCTGGCTGAAATGTGGGCTGAGTTGGCTTTCAACATCCATGCAGAAGTAGCTGCATTTTTTGATGTGCTTCATGTGGAGAACCTAAACTGACTAATCAACTTGTGAGTAACTCCATGCTTAATAAACTGTGCTGCAGTTTTAGGATGCTTATTTTTAAAGTGCCATTGAATCAAACTTTCTACTCCTTTTTTTTGTCCCTGTTTTTAGCATTAAGCAGAGTTCCCGTTCCTCTGAGGCAGCTGAAGATGAAAAGGACCAGCGTACAGTGACAGTCAATCCCTCTCACATGAGAAAGGCTTTCAAGGTCATGAATGAATTACGGAGGTACACTTTTGACTTACTGGCCACCCTCTCTGGTTTAGCAGAATTGTGCTGATTGAGAGAAAGTAGTCTGTGCCATTTTTATTACAGCTAATTGTTGCATGTAGAGGATTAATCAACAAATAGGAAGCTAAAATATAGTCCTTTTGTGGTGGGCTGCTCTCCTCAGTCTCAGACCTCTGTTTTCCCAAAGGCATTATCTGAGCCATAGCCTTCATTTATAGATGTTAATTCATTTAGCCTTTTCCATTACTTACAGCTAATTCAGCTGTAAAATGTTCTTAACTGAGATAAGGGTCTGAAACCCAGTAATAAAACATTACAGACATTAAGACACCTACACATAATTACAGACCAAAGATTATTAATGTACTGTTCTTAGTCTCTTTAACTAGCAGCATCACTCAGTCTGGGCTTAGTACTCCAAAGTAAGGGGTGAAGAAAAAAAAAAAAAAAAGCAAGTACTCAGGAAGAATGTCAGCTCTCTTCTTGCAAATTGAAATATCCTGATATTAGTTAAAAGAGAACACCTTGGTCTTTACACTGCTGTGTGGGTACAGGGAGAGCAGAGGCTGAAAGAACATCTGTGAACACAGCCTTGAAAACTGCTGTCATCACATCAGCAATGTGGTGGCAGTGGTTCAGCCTGGATTGTTTCTTGGTGGCTGTTATTCCACAAACCAGACAGAAGTTCAGTGAGCAGCATTTCTCTGACTAGTTCATTAGACCTTCCAGTTTTAAAAAGAATTCTTATGGAAAGTATGTGTGTCCCGAGCTGCTGAGGTGATGTGATGAAAGCAGGTAATGCTCTTTGCTCTTTTGCACACTTCAAGTAATCAAAAGATGCTGTAATAGCTATTTACTCTCCATGGACTAAATAGTTTCCTTCCACAGATATCTGACAGTGATTCTCTGTTGCATAGGAACAACAGAAATATTGTAACTATAATATGAAGCAGGGTATGTTGTAGGTTTTTTTTTTTTTTCTTTTTACTTTTAACTGGCTTCCTTCTGGTCCTTTCTTTGTACTGAAAGCAAAGGATCTGAAACTAAAGGTTTGTGCAGCTATATTCAGAAATCTATTGTGGCTACTATTATTCCTTTGTTAATTGAAGCATAGTGGGAAAAACTGGAGACACAAAGTTTCATAGTGCCTGTGGTTTGGTATCTTGAGCAATACTGAACAAATAAAATATAGAAAAATGAAAGCTGCCATTAAGAACCTGTATGATGTTTTCATCTTCCGGGTACTCTTTTTATTTTTGTTGGCTCTTGTTGATATTGTGGAATATATGGTTTTCACATCTCTTGAATGTGCACTGAGCTTGGGATCTGTTAAGCTGTCAGCAACCAGTGTTAACAGATGCCTTGAATTATCGTTTCTCCCCTCACATGCATCCAGAAATCTCATCCACAGGGTCCAGAAAAATCATGCTAAGCCTTTAACCTATATACTATATAGAATCATGGAATTGTTTAGGTTGGAAAAGACCTCTAAGATCATTGAGTCCAACTCTTAGCCCAGCACCGCCAAGGCCACCACTAAACCATGTCCCTGAGTGCCACTTAGGCTTTTAGTTTGCAAACGTAGATGAAATTAATTTTATGAGTGGTACTTTAGATTACTATAGCCCAAAGAGGAATTGAACAGAGAACCTTTTACATAAGCTAAAAGAAATAAGGAAACTTCCATTAAGAGGCTCTTAAAGAGTTCCCCTCGTTGTCCTTCCCCCTTCCAAACTGGAATGAATATAGAGTACAGATTGCCAGTTCCTACTTTCTTCCTGATTTCCAACTATAACCTTTCATTTCACAGCTGTTTATTACATAGTTCAATATATGGAAAAGAAGAGACATAGCTGGTCCATTAGAAGCTCTGTGTATGTTTATTTGATAATGCAGTTTCCTAAAGACAAAGTTCAGTGTGTAGATAAGTATTTTCAAAGAGAAGGCAACATCTAGATTTACAGACACTGATCCTTTTTTGGGCTTGACATTTGAAAAGAACACCCTTAGTTTGCATTTGTATGCTTAAGCATCTTAAACCAACTTATTGGGAGGCTGAGCACTTCTTGCTGTCGGCATCTGCGAAGCTCTGTGCAAACATTAACTAATGAATCCTCAAAGGACATACTTAGGGCCAGTAGAAAAAGGTCACTCATTAATGAAGTGACTTTTCCAAAGCTCTACTATGAGTCAGTGAGGGAGCTTAGAAGGTGTTTTTTTTTGATTCTGCCTGGAACCCCGTTCTTTATCCCAGTGACTCTTAATCCCAGACTAATTCATGAGGTAAATGAAGTCCTCAGGCCCATGGATAAACTCCAGTGATTGATACCTCCTCTCTGGCAGATGGCTGAGGCAACCTCTGCACTTATCAGTGACAGGACATGTTTTGGTGGCCACTTTCTTTAGTGACAAGCATGGAAGGAAGTAGAGAAATCACTTCATTTTCCACTCCACCTTTTCCCCGTGGAAAGATGAAAGTGATGCTGGTATTCCCTTGCATGGCTATTTCTTGTCTTATAGATCTACTAGAGCCTGGCCCCAGGTAGTGCCCAAATCTTTCAGATCTTCTGTGCCTTTTCCAAGCCTTGTTTGTTTGAGAGGTGAAGGAGCTGCTTACTGTTTGTTCTTTGGGCAGCAGGTATGCCTCGTTTGGCTTACAGGCTTTTTTCCCCTGGGAAAAGCCACAGGCAGGGCTGCAGCCTCAGGAGGTTTCAGGCTTTGCTTTGGAGGCAAACAGCGATAGAAGCTGGTACTGAAGGATTAGAGGACCTTCCCCTGGGATTTGGCAGAAGCTCAGGTGCTGTGTCTGTCTAGTGGAGGGTCTTCCCTTTTTTGGGCTGTAGTGTTGTAGCTTTTTGCCTGACTGGGGGCTCTGAAATGATTTTTTGTTTTTTCTGGTGTTTTCGCAGCAAGCGGCTCCTGTGTGATGTGGTGATTGTGGCTGAAACCGTGGAGATGGAAGCTCACCGGGTGGTGCTGGCAGCCTGCAGCCCTTATTTTTGTGCCATGTTTACAGGTACTGATTTTGACACCAGAGAGTGCTTGGGCTGAAGGGGCCATTGCAGTGCCCAGCCCTCAGGCTGTGTCTCTGTCAGGAGCTGCAGCACAGGCAGGAGAGGGTTTCCTTGAGAGAGAAGGGATACAGATGGGTCTGCAGTTTGCTGAACTTGATGGATGATGCTGGTCATTCCTGTGGGGTGGTTGTATGGCTGTGGGGTGAGCAGATAGCGTGTGGGGCACTGTGAGGTTACTGTGGGTTTTGGCTCACTGGTTTATGGGTTAGTTTTTTTCCCCTAACAACACCTTGGATCATGAAAACATTATCATCAAGCACGTGTTCAGTGCCCTAAATGTTCATGGTGCACATCAAAGAAGTTGCTGGCACAGGAGATGTAGTTTCAAGGCTCAGTCCTGCCGATACTGATTTGGCAGTCACAGATGTTTAATCTCCCATGGCACTTTTTTCTGCTGCCTGAAATAACACCTTTGTTCTCTTGATCCCAGTGTGTTTTAGCAGCCCAGCTTTTTAGCAGGGTGAGTTGCTGCAGCCCAGTGTGTTTTGGTAATGACAGAAAGGAAGAAAAGGCAAAAATTCTGCTCTGATCACCTGATCCCTGGAGCAGGTGCCCTTCAAAGGCTGTGCCCAGATGGGTCAGCAAAAAAACCCCAAAGAAAGCTATGGCAATCCTGAAGGAGGGGAGTGAGCAGCTTATTTAAGTCATTCTAGTAAAATTGGTGTCGTTAGAAACTCCTTAGCTTCCTTCTCTTTCTTTGCCCTCATTTTCAGGATAGAAACTAACAAATACAAAGAAAATGATTGTACACCCCAGGGAATGGTTGTTACTGTCCCTCCAACATAAATGAAGTTCAGGGTTTTTTTCCCTGTTTCATGTTCATTTGCTTGTGGTCTGGGCCTTGTTTCTTCCTTTTAAAAGCCTTGAGATTAGACCTAGTTTAATTCATTTTGCTGGAAGCAGAATGCAGCATTTCTCAGGAAAGAGCTTTCCTTAGTGAAGCTTTTTCCCCTTCTGTAATGGAGGTGGGGAGAAAACCTCAGGTATAAAATGTGAGGCAAGATGTGACACACTCCTCTTGGTGGCTTTACCAGTGTGGTGAGCTAAGATGGAGAGCATTTGTGTTTTCTGGGGTGCTGGTGCTGCATCCTGAAGCTGTGGTGGCGGGGCAGAGGAGCAAACGCTGCTCAGAAGCAGATGTGTGTGAGGGCACCTCGAGCACAACTTGTGATGCTTGTTCCTGGTGCAGAATTTAATAAAGAAAAACTCTTGGAAAAACCCTCTGATCCTTAGAGGTCATCTGAGTGGGAAGGTGGTGGTGCAGGGCTGCTCATGTTTCCATGCAGGAATTCTCTGGGCCGTGTAATCCCTCACTCTGTGAGTTAAACAATAATCAGCTAACCCGTCATGTGGCTGGCTCCGGAGCTCCCGTGGGCTGGGTGACAGCCTCGGCAGCCGCCTGTCCCCTCCCCCTGACAAGTCCCCGGGGGCAGAGGGTCAGGCAAAGATCAGCTCTCCCTTTGCTTTCAGTCTAGCTATCCCCAAATTCCTAAGGTCTGGATCTCTCTTGAGAAGACAGACCGTGTGGTCTCTGCCCAGCTGCACAGGGGCTCGCTCCCTGCCAGGGGACAGTTTAAAATCCCAGCTTCAGCACGAGCTGGGTGTTTAACTTGGTGTTTTTGCACTGCACAGCAGTGATGGAGCCAAGGGCTCAGGTTCAGCTGCACTGTTTGGGTATTTGCAGGAGCTGCCTGTGCACACTGAAGTCCCACTGGAGGGGTCCCCCAGCAGTGCTGGCAGCCAGGAGTGAGTAGTGAGTGATTAGTGTGGAGCTGTGAACAGTGGGAACCCCACTGAGACCCAAAGCTCACCCACCCCTTGCTCTGCAGGCTCTGTCACTGCCTGACTTTGGAGCTGCGAATGACCTTGTAATGACCTTGGGGTCTTTCCTAAGCCATCCTGTGTCCTCTGGTTAGCCATTCCTCTTTGAAGTACTCCTGGAAAGTCTGAAAATGGGTAGGCACATTTTCCATTTGCATCTTCCACTGCTGAAGGAGAGATGAGACCCAGCACTTCCTGAGTGTCCCTTTCCATGCTGGCTTTCTAGAGCATTTCAGGTGCTGGTCCTTGTTGGCACTATTCTGTGGGGCTGATTTGGGACAGTAATTTCTGTCCATTTAGAAGAAAACACAGTCATTTCAGAAAGGGTAACAAATATTTCAGTGACACTGCTTCTGTCAGATACTTTAGGAATTTTGGAAGTGCCGAAGGAGGAAGCAGAGGCTTCCCTTGCAGGTCTTATGTGCTGCTTCAAAGCACTCACCCCATGTGTGAGAGGCTGTGGTTTTGTTATCCAATGCACTCGTATTCTCCTTCAGCACATCTGTGACTTAGGAAGCAGCCAAAGCTGTGGCTGTGCACTGGGAATGCAAAGTGTAGGAGGCAGGGCAGGCTGCTGTGCTGGGTAAACACAGCACTGTGGGCTGCTGCAGTTTTAAGTGTAGTTTATCTTGTGATAAAACAGAGCCCTGCTCTCTTCTTGCCCTGATGAGCAGAGGGGAGTGGAAGAGGCACTGCTGGGTGTTGAGTGTGGTGCAGGAAAGGAATGCCTCCATGAGGGGCTGGTGTCTGCAAAGTCTGTCCACTGCAGAGAGTCTGCTCAGAGCCACCCTGCCTGTTTTGCCTGTGTTTACTCCCTTGGGGCTGTGCAGTGCCTCGTGTGAGGCAGCCCTTTCTCACACAGCCCTTACATGTGAGAGATGCTAGTGGTTTGAATTATTCTGTGATTAAGGTACCAGGTGTGGCTGGAGTCTGACTGACGAAAGACACCTTAGGAGCTGTGTTTTGTGGGGTTTAATGTGTAGGGATTTTTTCTGAAGAGATGTGAGATGAGGTGCCCTCCCTGATCCAGCTGCCCACAGTGCTGCTCCAGAGGCTTGCCCTGGGTCTGTGCTTGGAGGAAGGGGCAGCCTGTTACCTGCTCTGGTTCTGCACCAACCCCTGCCTCGGTTCACTTGTGGTGTCTCCAGGTTCGTCCCCATTCCAAGACTTGTCCACCCTTATGACAGGTGGGAGTGGCTCGATCCTGCCGAGTCAGATCCTGTTGGACCCTGGACACAGCACAGACTCCTCTCGCAGGGCTGTGCCTGTGCTGGTCCTGGAGCAGAGCCACTGGAGGCTGCTGGTACGAAGGGCTGGCAGCTTGCTGGTGGGTGGGGAAGCCCACACAGCTTTTATTTTTGTTGCTTGTGTCACATGGATGCCACGACGACAGATGATGTTATCAATTGGTCCCTCCCGGCTATTTCTGCATCGATCTCTGGGTGTGTGTGGCTGAGCCCCTCCTGGCACTGAGGGTCCTCCAGGGCTCTCCACTTGCCCTCTCCGTGCAGGGGGTTTGGTGGGTGCTTCTTACAGGCACCTCCAGCACCTCAGGGCTGATGGGGAATGGACTGTCCTCAGCAGCACCCTTTCATCTCTGGAGATGTTTGGGATGTTTTGGGGGGAGGAAGTGTGTGACGATGACATTTTGTCAATTAAAAAGTCCTACCTGCTTTGAAGGCCTCTCAAATGTAGGTCATTTATCTCTTTGTACTGGTGCATTTGTGTTCATAGGCTTCTCTGAATAACATTTTGTTATTCAATTTTAAAAATTGAATTTGGGGCAAATATTATTTCAGTTCTTGCGACGCTGTTGACTTTTCTAACGCTCATGGTCTCACCACACTCCTATTATTTGTCTCCTTATTCATGTAAGCAAAGTCAGCAAAGTTCAATTAGCAGGATCCAGGTTTTGCTGAAGCTTGGGCCCTCTTTAGCATCTGACTCTGTGCTGACTGTGCCCGGCCACGTCGTGTGGAATGCTGCACGGAGATGTAGGCTGTAATTACTTCTATAGGCTGCAGGAAATATTTTTCCACTTAATCCCACAGCAGTACTGAGTCACCAGATTTCTGAGAGTAGTGATTATTCATGCCCAGGTTTAAGAATTGACATTTCTTCATGCTCTCCTTTGTTTAGCTTTGTTTTCCCACCTATCATTTTCTTTCTGCTTGGGAGTTTGTTCTTTCTTTTCTGTGGGGATCTTGATGATTAGATCCTGGGTAAGGTCACCATGCATGGGGATGCTGGAAGGGCCTTGGGGAGTCCTTTCTCCTCCCCACTGCATGTTTTTGTTCCGCTGGTGTGCTCCTGTTGCACAGGGCCTGTAGAGGTGTGCATAAAGCTCTGGGTCATAAATAGGCTCTTACACAGCTATGGGGCTTTACTTGTAGACATAGGGAGGAAATTATTGCTCTAGTTCCACGTGCCTTTGAGGTATGGATCTGGAGAAGTGATACAGTTTGAATCCAAAGGTGTGAGGATGGGAAGGTGAGAGATGAGAACTGCATCTTTCTGTGTGGATGCTTTGCACTAGGTGTAAGTGATGGATGGATTACAGCAGGGTAATTTAGGAGAGAAGCTTGCTGCATGCTGGGTGTAACTGCTGGCCTGTGTGCTTGTTTTTCTGAGCAGGTTTCAGCTTCTTTCTAAAGAAAGAGAATAACACTGTGTTGCTTTTAATATAGGGTACACCACAAAATACCCTAAGGTTGCTGTTGCAACATATTCGTTTTATCCATATGTATATATATTTTTAAAAAAATAAATCTATTTTAATACATATATATTTCTCAAAGGCCTTTGTAAGACATATCCACAGTCTCTTTGAGTCTGTCCCTGTACTGAGACATGATTGAGGGACATACTGGGGGTTTATTTTTAGCTCTTATATTTGTTTGAATGCAGGTGAACCATGCCAGGGTCTTTTCTGTCAAGAAATGGAGTTTGTTGCATTTATTGATTTATGTTGTTTTACACCAGTGTCCTCAATCTTGAGTTGTTTTTTTAGGTGGCATTAGGAGGTTTTTTGGGAATCTCACTGGTGGTTCTTCAATAGTGAGGGATGGTGCCAGGCAGTCTTATAGACAGACACCAGGAGAATGTGCTGGGTGTGTGGGGAGCAAAGTCCTGCAGAGCAAACTCTAACTGTCCTTTTGAAATGAATTTCAGGAGACATGTCTGAAAGTAAGGCCAAGAAGATTGAGATAAAGGATGTGGATGGGCAGACCCTGAGGAAGCTGATTGATTACATCTACACCGCTGAGATCGAGGTCACAGAAGAGAATGTGCAGGTAGGTCTGGTTCAGCAGCTCCTGTGGAGAGCTATGTGAAAAGCTTGGAACTCAGAGGCACAGGTTCCTTGGGGGTGAGGGATCTCCTCAGGCTGCAGAAACTAAAAGGTTCAGCTTGAAAAGAGCTGCTTCCAGCCTCTGTTTAGTCTTGAGGCACTTTGGTGCTTTCCCTATGCTTAAGTCATGTTGCATTTAGCTTTTGTGTGGAGCTCTTGTAACAAGAGCAGGCATTTGCCTTCCAAGAAGCTGTGCTGACTTGTGGGTCAGTCTGTCGAAGGTCAGAATAGACTCGAACAAGCAGTGAGTCAAATGCTTTAAGGCCACGGCAGAGGAATGTGGCTGTTAGTTTTTAAATTCTTCTGGGTAGTCTGAGTTGTTTCACAGAGCTTTGAGTGGAATACATTTATCAAATGAGGAAATTCTTCCCTTTTTTTGTGTGTGTGCTCTGTCTTGAATTTCTGAGAGGTAAATATTTGTTCAGAAGTGGAAAGAATAATTGAAAGGCAGCCTTCAAATAAAGCAGGGTGCTCAGGAAGAGAGTGTTTTGCAGTGTCATGTGGCTGTGGCTTCTGGTAAAGCTCTTTCTTTGACTCTACTTGTATTTGTGGTAAGAAAAAGGCTCTGCACTTAGCCACTGATGTCTGGGAGGGATGCTAAGGGCTTGTGTGTGGACATGCTTTTCAGCTGGTCTCTGTTTTTGTTTGCAAGTGGCAGTTTGAGCCTGTTGTCTTCCTCACTTTGACTTTGACATTGCCATGATGCTGGAGAGAGTTTTGTTGACCTAATTAACACAGCAAAATTAGACTGGTTCTGCTTGAAACGAGGTTCTTGCTGTGTGCTCTTCTGCTCCCACCCCTCAGGCAGAGTGCAGGTTCTTGCTGACCTGTTGTTCCTCCCAAAGGAGCTTGGACAAACCCCTGAGCTAGGCCCACTTTGCAGTCCAACCTTTGCCATCCTTCATGACCTAAATCTGTGGGGGCCTTTTCTTGTCCCTTCTGCCCTCTGGTTTTACAAAAGTGACAGTTTGGTGTGCTCTCAGCCTGGCAGTTGTCACACTGGTAGCAGTGTGGAGCCTGGTTGCCTTGCAGTGAGCCTGAGAACCATCAGAGAGGAGACCTCCAAGGTGCCCTTGTGGCAAAGGAGCTGAGACTCAAACCCAGCTGTGGGTGGCTTGGCCTGGCTGTCTGCTGAGTGACCCCCATCAGGGTGATCAGGAGCTGACACAGCATCACTCAGTGGGGAGCTGGGGAGGAGCTCCTTGCACCCCTGGGATCTCCCATTGGGGAGGAGAAATGACATTCACAGGCCCTCAGGCTGGTCCCTGTTTCTGTGGGAAATATGGGGGCTGTACCCATGTGCTTTGTGAAAGGTGTGCTTTCCTTCCACGCTGCTGGGCCTTGGCTGCTCCAGGAGCTCCCACCTGGCTCGTGGGATGTGCAGAGCTTGGGATCCCATCTGCTGAGCCTGCTGTGGATGGGCAGTGACCCTGGCTGCATTCCCAGGGGAGAGTTTTGGTGTCCCAGCTTCACCTGGGTGTAAGCAATGCTGGGGGAGCTGAAGCAGGCTGGAGAGGTAGCTCTGTCCTGCCCAGAAGGTCTGTGAAAAATCCAGGTGTTGCCTTTCCTGAGCAACTAGACAGCCATCTTATTTAGTAAAACATAATCAAAGCCTGCCTTCTGTGGCCCTGGGATTACAGGGAGTTAAAGCAGATCCCAGGGTACATTTTGGCTTTCATCTCTCTGACAGTAAGATGAAAAAATGTAAGTTTTGAATACTAAGTGTTTTTTCCCAATCCAGTAAAGCAGGTCCTTTTACTGCAGGACATGCATTTACTGCATTTATTTCAATATTCACTCTGTGATTAACTCTTTAGGCTAGAGGTAAATTAATTCATAGGAGCTAAGAAATGAAGCTGATCTACTGCAAAATTAACTGGCTAGTTTAAATTTTATTATGTGTTTAAAGTGTTCATGCTGAAAATATTTTATGGAATTTAATAGAATTGTGTTATGAAACCAATAGAGAAATTTTCATCCTGTCTCTGGGTGTTTTACTCTGAACAAAATGCCATAAACAGATTAATATTCACCTCCAGCCACAAGAAGAAAACATTACAGAAGTAAATATTCTCTGATTTGTTGGAAAGTTTTGCATGAAGTGAAGGCTGAAACCAACAAAAATTAAGCTCCTTGTAGTCTCATCTGAATTAGCAGTGTCAGTGTTCGAAAGAAGTGAGCAGGTTTGGTCCCTAGCATCACCACATCTTCCTGCTGCACAGCTTTGGGTCATCCATCCATCCATCCATCCATCCATCCATCTGGAAGGTCCCCTCAGTAATGCCTGTCTGTTTTAGCAATGTTTCTTTGCAGCCCTGCTTGAGCACAGTGAGACTTTCTCTTTTTGCAGCAGGTATCTCCAGAGCTCTCTTATTTCCTTGTCACATGTTCTGTTTCTCTAGCTGGGCAGGTGTGCTCTTTAAAGAAGTTCTTCAGACTTTTCAGTAGCTGGAAGAAGCAATTTCTGAGTACAGGTGCTAGGTAATGCCATTGTAGAAATTATGAAAAGAAAAAAAGGAAAAGTTGCTCAATGGCATTAACTGAGCAGATGCAGCCAAGGTATCAAAACTTGTGAATAAATGAAAAGACACTATCTTGTCAGTGAGAAAAACAAGATGAGAGCAGGATAGAAATGAGAAAAAGATGACCAGCAAAGGTACCATGGAGTGCAGAATGAATGTTCCTAAGTGTGTTTGAATGCTGAGCAGTGCCCAGCCCTTCACAATAAGAAGTCTTTTAACAACTTCTTCTGTTGTTTCTTTTCTAATAGAACCTGTATTTTTTTTTTGTTCGTTTTTATAGGCCTGGTATGGGCTCAGGAAGTGAGACTCTTTTTCTAAGCACGTATTTCTGTAGCTGATTGTACAATGAAATGACACAGTGCCTTTTGTTTTGTTTTTTATGTGAGGAAGGATATGTGTACAAGGGGCCAAGCCTGTATGGGCAGTGTCAGTCATCATCTATGCAGTGAGTTCCTGGGGGTGTTCATCCAGTTCCTTCTCAGGATGATGTCCAAAATGTGCAGGCAAAGGGAATTTTCTGCTCATTCTGAGCCCATGTGGAGGGAATACTCTCTTCTAACCCTGCTAGGGTACATGGGTGAAAATCACCCCAACAAATGCAATCCTGCTTTATCTATTGGAACTTCATTCCTAGAGTGGAATTTCAAGGCAGTATAGGTGCAGCAGTAGGAGGGCTTAGGGATGATGGATGGATAGAAAAGTTTTATCTGTGAACATGTATTTGGGATTAAGCCTCCCACTTGTTTGGAAAGCATGGAGCAGAGGCAGAATTTCTGTCTTTATTGCAGTCATGTTGTAGTTTCAGGAAATCCATCCTGGGATTTCTACACCTTCTGCCTTCTGTTGTTCCTCCTCTATTGCATCCCACATCAAAGTTGGTTGTAAATTTTGATATGCATGATATAGATGCTTCATTCATTTTGAAGATGGAGCTTGATACATTTATTTAGAAGGAAGTTGTGTCATTGTCATGCAGTTTCTGTAAAAAGGAAGGAAATCTAAAGTGAGTGTCTTGGGGTACTTCACAGATGCTCACGTTCCTGAGTTGACCTCAATGGAAATCATAAACACACATCAGAGCACAGGGTCTGCTGCTCCCTACATTTGTGGGATTGCTGGTGCTTTTAACATATCAATTACCTGAATTTTTCAGTTAGGTCTTGGTTTTGCAGCTGAAGTGGTTACACTGCTGCCTGCTTTCCAGCTTTCCTATTAAACCTGCCAGCTCAGTGATGGAGAAGCCCTGCTGGTGTCCTTGAGCAGAGCTGAATGAAAAGATTTGGGAGCAGACTCCTCCCTGTCCTAGGAAGTCCTGGAAAAATACCTGGACCTCTGGCTCTAGACAGTGAATACAGTCCCTTCTTAGTGTGTCCCAACCAGCCTTACCTATGACACTTCATTACTGGCAGGCAGCCTGAGAATTGCCCTCCCAATTAAGAAAGTCATTATCATTCAGGTTGTAATGATTCCCTGGAAAAAGTCCGGATTAACCTGGTTTCACAATTAAGCTGTTAGGAATGATGTGCCACAGACCACATGTGTGAGGTGTCCTTGTGTACTGCCACAGTTTGAGATATGGCTCATACACAGAGAACAAAATCTGGAATCAGCTGTCTGGAGGAAGTAGATATTGAACCTGTCAGCTTTTCAGGCATAGTAATCATCATAAAAGATGTCTCAAGAAAAGAGGAAAAAAGCTTTGGTAGGAGCTGCAATATTTCTGTTTCAGAAGGGCTTCTGCACCTCAGCTTGTGCACTTAGGAGTTCGCAGCATGGAAAGAGAATTCTCTGGCAAGTGCAGTTTTGATGATAAAGGATTTATAAATGGGTCAGTCTGTCTCTGTTCTCCCTTTTCAGTCCAAAGTCGCAGTATAGTAGGTGCAAGCCCAGGGTGAAGCAGAGCACCTTTCAGCAATAAATTAGGGCTGTGTTCCTCCCTGGAGCCAAAGCTGTGCATCTCCCTGGGGTGCAGGAGTCCCTTGGCCATTGCAGGGCTGACTCCTCTGGATTGGGCCCCTTCCTTAAACCTATAGGAAGTCTTTAAATTGGCTTGGCCTAATAGAAAGCTGAGGAGAAGCTTGTGGATGTGGCACCAGAGCACAAGCTCAAGGATGTGTTGCGCCTGATGCATGTCTTCATTTTTTTTATTTCACTGTTTAACCAAGGGATGGTGTGTCTGAAGTTGGAGAATGTAGTTCAGGATGAAAACTTACCAGTTGTTCCCCCGTTTTTCTCTCATCTTTGCATCCTTTGTCTGTCTCCTGCTCCTCACAAGGCTTTTTTTTGACTCCCTGATGCTGTCACACCTTCCTCTGTCTGGGCTATTTCACCTCAGGTGGAGCATTTAAGTGGAAGTACTGTTGTGCTGCCTGGGAGCAGCTGGGGTGTAATAAAGCCTAATTGCCACCCTTGCACTCAAAAGCCACTTTACACTAATGTAGTTTTATATCCTCTATTTGTGCTGTTTAGAGCAGCTTTTTAAAACTGAGTACTTTACCTGCCTTGCAAACACAAAATCCGTTTGTTTCTCTGGTCACAGGTTCTCCTGGGTGGGTGCCAGGGAGCTGTCTCCCTGTTTGGGCAGATGTGCAGTCCCAGCTGTGGCCCTGGATGTGCAGCTGAGGCTTACAGCCAGTACTTTTATTTGGCTTTCAATTTGATCAAATTGTCAAAGCTGCTTATAAGCTTTAATACATCCCCTGCCTAGGGGAAATGCTCCCTTCCCAGTTTTACAGAGCAGGAGTGATGCAAGTTAATTTTTGGCCAAGGCTACCTGTAAGACTCTGTCGCAGTAGGGAATTAACCCCAGCCTCTGCAGTCCAGCATTAATGAATGAACCTTATATATACAGAGCACTTTTGGCTGAAAGATGTTTCTAGTTTAGAGACATCAAAGGTCTACAGAAGTAATTGCACAGGCAGTGTTGTGTAGAACTTGAAATTTTTGTGGAGTCTGCAGAGCACAGCTGGTGAACTAGATGTTACGTGTATATTTATCTCTAGACACACACCCCATAGATGAGGATCTGGACATAAATCAAGCAAAGCAGTCAGTCTCAGTAGTAAGAGTAGATAATTTTGACATAGTTTTAAAAAATGAGTGGGTTTTGATCTGGAGGCAGATCTGGTAGAGAAGCCAGCTCTCGCTAAATCATTCACGGCTGTTGGAGTTCAAATATTAAGAGCCAAATCCATGTGAGTAACTTGCCTGGATATTAATGGGGTTGTAGTTTGGTCCTGCTGCATGTTTAGGCAGGGCATTTCCTCTTGTTATTTCTAAAGGAAACAGACTTTGTTCTCACGGAAATCCTTTGCTTGCTTTTTGCCTTCCCTGGTAAAAACAAGATGAGTGTTGAGATGTTCAGCTGGGAAATAAGAAAGAGAAAATCCCCTCCTCTCCTGATAGGCTTTTAATAACCTATTTCTGAGAAGTGTTGTGTAATAATGCCTCTTTCCTGAAGGCTGAAGCGGTGTAAGGCTCCTTCTGCACTGCCTCTCAAGGCAGCACAGGCCAGAACAGCAGCACTGGTTTGTCCAGGGGCTGGTGCATGTGGTGATGGTGAATTCCTTTTGGTCTGGTGGCAACATCCCAGATGCTGGAGCTGAGCAGCCCACCTGGACTGGCAGGCATGCATCCTGGATGGATGGGGGTGCACAGAGGAAGCTCTGGCTGGTCCATAGCCAGAGATGGTTTGCATGGAATCTGACTTGGCTACCGAAAGCCCTTATGTAGCTCAGGTGTTCAGAAAGGGCTCAGCTAGAAAGAAGGTGGTTCACAGCTAGGTTTTAAAATCCTAGCGCATTGGTATCTTGACTTAATCAAAGCTACAAACTAATCTGCTCCTGGTATCAATAGGCTTGGACCAAAATGGTCTCCTGGGTTAATTGACTTCTCTTTTTACTGTTGCCTGTTGAGGTGGCTGCTTGGCAGCAGTCAGCCACAGTACAGCTGGGCTGGAGTGGAGCACATCAGTTGCTTAGAAGGACCTGGAGCAGGTTGTGAGTGTTTTGCCCTGGTGTGGGGTGAGACTGTGGTGGCAGGGGTGGGAAGGGAACATATTTATCCCTTTGCTACCATTGGGATTCAGGGAGGTGAATGCTGTTAACCTATTTGTTTTGTTTAACAGCTGCTTATTTTTTTTTGAGTTGGCAATAATTTTCCGGAAATATGTGCTCAGATGGTGAGCACAGATGCCCAGTTGGAAGGACATGTGTGAGGGAGCCAGAGCTAGAAAAGAGCTGGAATAAGACATGTCTGCAGTTACTGTGGGACATAAGAAAGGAAGTAGCTGATGTCACGGGCTGTAGTGTCCTGATGGACTTTGTATTCTACTTCCTGTCCTTCTCACTGGCCTCGAAGGTGTTTTGTTCCAGCAGATGTCACATTCATCATACATTTCTGTCTCCTTTTTCCGTGCTTAGTTTTGGAGGTACAGGGCACTATCTCATTTTCAGATGCAGCCATGATCCACAAGTGTCCCCAGCATTTTGTGTAGGTGTAAATGAGAGCTACTGATTTGAATAGTTGGACCTGTCTTTCCCAAGAGCCTTGCTGTCACCAAGATCTGCTTGAGCTTCTGGGAGCCCCCTCTCTTACATGACTGTTTGGGCACCCTCCTCACAAGCCAATAAGGTTCTGTTGGAAGTAACAAAGTCCAGGGTTTTGAGGACTGCTCGGCTGCTATGGACTTTGAATCTGATGGCAACACTTATAAGTAATATAAAGCCCTCTGGGGAAAAAAAATAAAATCTGTGTGCAGGACCTATCTGCAGCAAAGCCAGAAATTCAGGAGCATCTGTGGTTGCTTCTACCTTGTCCTCACTTTACCTTGAGGTCTTGTGGGGAGAAGCTGTGAGAAGAATTCCACTTATAGCCCAGTGTAGGATAGATGTTTTCATGTCTCAGAGCATGAAGGGGGATCTTCTGCATATGGGTTGAGCTAAGACTTGAACCTTCCCTCTCATAACCCCACAGGGATGTGTCCCTGTCTGAAAGGGAATTGCCTCAGATTTGTGCAAGCTGTGAATCACTCCTTGTTGCTCACTTTCATTCCCCTCTCATGCCTTTGCAGGTTTTGTTGCCAGCTGCTAGTTTATTGCAACTGATGGATGTTAGAAAGAACTGCTGTGACTTCCTTCAGTCCCAGCTGCATCCCACGAACTGCCTTGGCATCCGTGCTTTTGCTGATGTGCACGCCTGCTCCGAGCTGCTGCAGCAGGCCAACGCCTACGCAGGTGAGGGGAGGGGGTCTGGGTGTGCAGCTGACCCTGCCTCCAGGTACAGCAGCTTGGAGGTGGAGCACGTCCTCCTTGGTCTCTTCAGGCTTCTGGTATTAGAACAGGAAGGGAATGCTTTATTTAGTTCTGGCCTTGCAGCTTTCTGTGATGCCGTGAGTTGTGAAATGTGGTTTGGTCGCAGTGGAGCACCTGAGGAGGTAAAAAAGCCTGATCCTCTGGATCTCAGCCCACAGAGAGTTCCTGAGTGTGATCCCAGTGAGCTCTCAGTGTATCTGTTGAACAGCTTGGTGTTGGTGTGCTGGTGTCCTCCCTGCCCTGGGAGAGCAGTAGGCACTGTTGGGCATTTCCGTTGAGGGAAAAAACACCACTGGGAAAAATTAAATGCTGTGGGTGGGAGTTGAAACCCTCAGCTAAAACTGCCATGCAGTCTGAGGCTCTGATCTGTGCAGCAATGGCCCCTTACCCCAAGGGAGAATAGGCTCATGTTTCCTTGGGAGTGGATGTGTTTGGTTGCAGTAAGTAGGTGCAGGCAATGGCTTTCAGCATTTCTCCTCTACATCGTAAATGTAAAGCTTTTTCAGCCAGCCCTACGTTCTGAATTTCCCAGCACTTTCCAGTCTCCTCCAGCAGAGTTGCCCTTGACCTCTGCTTGGGAGAAGCTGTTTTCTCCCAGTTTGTTTTTCTGTTTTCTGATAATTTGCATAGGGACACATACACCTGCTGCCTCCCAGAGCACCTGCTCTGTCCTGCAACATTTCCCTTTTTAACAGTTTTGTCCTTAATTGGACCATAAGTAGGCTCAGTGGAATAAAAACGTATCCAGAGTCCTCCCATATTCTCCTGCAAACAGAACTAAAACCTTTTCAGCTGCTCTGGCTGTATTATACCCTGGAGAAAAAGGTACCCTGGAAGGAATGGTTAATTGTATAAAAGCTTGCTTGTAATTTCTCATTATCCTTGTTTCCAGGCCCTATTTAATCTTTAACCCAACAAGCAGTGCATTCACTGTATATTTATTTGGTTGTTTGGCAATTAGAAGGTCTGCTTTGTTGTTTTATTGGCCTTCATAAGTCCCAGTTAGTACTGCAGCCCATGTAATGTTAATGGAACTCCATTAATAAAAATGCCATTAAAATTCTTTTCACTATGTTGTTTATGTAACAGCCTTAAATCAAGACAGAAGTCCCCAAGCTCAAGAGTCCATGCCTGCATGAGCTCAGTTACTTGAGAAATGCTTGAGTCCTGGCCTATGGATAACTTTAGTAGGTGAAGGAGCCTTATTGATGCAGGCACCAGTTCCTTTATTAAAATCAGTAAATATTTTTCCTTGCTTCCAGCTAATAATGAGAGATCAAATACTTTTCTGCTGTCAGATACAAGTCCAGAATGAATGAATATTTTCCTCAGAAGTCAGAGTACATCCAGCTTATTGTGTGTGGGGTGTTTCCTTCCTCATAGGGCTAAAAGAGTTCATCTGATCACATATGTATTTCCAACAAAGTATTAAACTTTATCCACATGCTGCTATTTTTAATCAGAGCCTTTGGCTTAGCTGTGGGGTTTTGGTCCTCAGTAGAGCAAGGAGGGCCTGTGACTGGGGAGTCCAAGTCCAGAGTCCAACTCTGCAGCAACAGCTTTGGTGAGGGGTTGCTCAGGGGCTCCAAAAAGCTCCTTACTGGAAGTTACGCCAGCTCATGTCCCTGTGGTGCTGCTTTTTGTCAGGCAAAGCACTGCAGATGTGAAAACCCAAGGCAGATCTTGCTGCGGAGAGAGCTCTTTGGATACAGGAGGATACAGGAGTCTGAGCTTCTCAAAGCTACAGAATTAGAACTTGAAAGAAGCTGCTTCAGATAAAGTGTCTGAGATTCATGTTTCTGTAATTCAGCCAAAGATAAATGGGACTTAGCAAATGACAGGTGAGATTAAATTGGCAGTATATGTAAGAAATTCTTGCAAGACTAAAATTGCTGCAACTGGCTAATGACATATTTGACCTAGAAATTATTTTTTTAGGAAGCGATTATTTCGTGTGCCTTCTGGCTAGATATAAAGCTTGACAGATTTGATGATGTTCAGTCATAATTCTTCCAGTTTGGGGTTATATTCAGTGACATGCTTTTTGTTTTCAAGAGGCTCCCAGAGTTACAGTACAGAGGGATCTGTAGGCAAAAAGGGGAGAAATAGAAATTTGTACAATTGCAGGCTGAAGTGGAAAGGGGAAAACTACTGGGAAAGGTGGGTGCTGAGGTGTCTAGGTTATTTACTGCTTTGGGAATTGGCCCTTGTCTCAATTGCCACTTCTAACTGTGTTTGCCACTGGAATATTCTCAGTGGCTTTTCAGAAAGTTTCGTAACATTTATGAAAGTATTTCATGGGGCTGGTGGTGCTTGAAATAACATCAGGTTTCTTTACCCTGCCTGTGTTCCACTCACAGCTGCTGTGGGTCTGTCCTGGGTGCTCAGAGCTCTGACAAGAGCTGTTCTCTGAATCCTTCCACTGACTGAAAACATGGATTTCATTATAATTTTCTGTTCCCCCTTTTCATTTGTTGAACAGAGCAGCACTTCCCTGAGGTGATGCTAGGAGAAGAATTTCTTAGCCTTAGTCTGGACCAGGTTTGCAGTTTAATATCAAGTGACAAGCTCACAGTCTCCTCTGAAGAAAAGGTACAGTAAATGAGTGAATGTAAGAATGCTGGAATGTTTCTAGATCTTACACCAGGAACTGTTATCATGATAAGCTCTTTGGGGCCATTCTCCAAAAGAGATCATGTGGAAAGGAAAATTAAAATAATGTGAATCCTAAAAACACATAAAAATGACCTTCACTTGGTGTTCTTTGCAGGAAGTTATGACTCTCAGATCCATATCATGTTAAAAGCCCTGGGGCTTAGAACCAACTACTTTTACTCTCTGGAAAACTAGGAAACTCCCCTCTGCTGTTGTGTAAAGCATTTAATACCTGCTGTAAAATCTCAAAAAAAAAAAGTGAATTTCATTAGGCCAGGGAGAAATATTGGTTTCTGTTGTATGTTGGGTAGAACAACAAAAGGAAGCTCAGAACCAAAAGGAAGGAAGGAAATGTTTTCCTAGTATCTTCAGTGTTTTTTAAAAAAGGGGAAAAAGCAGTGGTTGGTACTGTTTTTGTGGTTGAAACGTTCAGTGTAATATGTGTAATCTGGAGTCCTGGGGAGGAGAGTGACTGGTGTTTATGGTGTTTGGTGAACTCCAGCCCCATTCTCTGGTCTGAGTTTCTTGTATGACCTGCAGAAAGTTTCTGGGGACAGGCATGTGCCTCCAGTCCTTCAACTCATCTCCAAATTGTCACTGTGGGGAGATTGTAAAGTCACAGAATCATTAAGGTTGGCAAAGACATTTAAGATCATTGAGTCCAACTACTAACCTAGCACTGCCAGGTCCACCACTAAACCATGTTCCTAAATGTAAATGGTCACTTGTGAGAGGCTACAGGAGAGCTTGAGGACTGTGTGGTTTGTAACTTCAGGACTCTTACTGGATGCCTGCATTTGGGTGGGCTGAGGCTGGACCTGGGTGTGGTGGTGCTGCTGGCTGGGCTGCACATCCTCATGTGTGCTCTCCTCCTGCTCAGCTCCTCTGGGCAGCAGACACACTGGGCTGGTGCTTGGGCCCAGAGGGACTGTAAAACTCACCAGAAATCCTGCTTCACGTGAAGTGTGGACACAAGGATGCTCCCTGCTGATCCTGAGCCAGCAAACTCAGAGCGCTGGGTTTGTTTCTGCAGGCATGGGGCTGGCAGGGGCTGCGAGGTGCCACTGGGGCAGGGCCTGGAAGGGAAATAGAAAATGGCACAAACTCACAGCAGAGTTGCTCTGCCTGAGCCAAGCAGCCTGCAAAGGGAAGTGCAAGTTTAGTAACCAATTTTTTCCAGTCCTGTGCAGCATTGTTCAAAAGCTTTTATTGGCCTTGCGCCCAGGGGAATCAAAATGCTCCTTCCCTCATCTGAGCTTTACACAATCAAACCCAGTATTTCTTTAGCTGACTGTAAAAGAACTTATAAAAGAAAAGATTGTTGAGAATGCAAGGCAGTGGAAGGAAATATAGGCATAAGCTGCATGTTCAAAACAACAGATCTGAATTACGAGAGAGGCGGAAAATGGGAATAGAACATAAACATGAAATGTACTGGAGTTCAAAGAAATGCTGAAAATTGAGGACAGACTTGTAGGCTGCTGTTTCATGTTAACTTCCTGACAGACAAGCAATTTTCTTCACTTTTATTCTTCCTGTCTGCTAATATTTCAGGTATAGATTATAAAACAAATTATGTGAAAGTGTATATATGTGTATACCAATCTATACATGCACACATATATCTGTGTGTATGCATGTGCAAAATACTTCAGGAATCTGGCAGCTTAATCACAGCCAGATTTCACAAGGATTTTCTCATTCCTCTTCTTGTTGTGTCTCATACTGTACCCTGTGAGCATTGCCATCCCTGGGAAGTGTTAGAGCCAAGTGCTGCCAGGATCAGGGAGGGAGAATTGTCTTTGGGATGCCTCAGGAATTTGTGTTCTCTCCTTCCCCTGCCACCCCCCAACTAATACCAATTGGCCTAATAAAATATATCCTTCTCCAGTTTTGGCTAATTTATACCCCTAGGCCATGAACACGACAAAAATTCTCTGCTAGCACAGGAATCTGTTTTAATTGTAAAGTGGTGACAGCATTTCCTCATCACTCAGAGATTCTTCTTTCTCTTCTGTCCCCCTTGTTGTACCAGCTTCTGCAGTTACACAGGCCCTTTCAGAATAGGGCAGAGGTTTATTGTCCCTGTTTGCTCTTTTTGCTATAGCTGAGTACAGTACCTGGAAGAAAGTTTTATTAATGTTTTCTGTACTTGACCTAATTGGCTCTTTTTACTGCTTGCAAGCTAAAAAAATATATAAAAAACCCAATTATTTGTTATTTATTAAAGATATATGAAGTGGGGGAGCTTGAGAATGGCCTCCTGCCAACTCAGAATAGTGGCTAAAGAAATTTTTCAAAGGATTGAGATTTTTGGATTGGGGATTCTACACAGAGCCCACTAATTGATTCGTTATCTCATGCTGCTGACACGTAGCAGATGCTGATGCAAGGTTTGGTCCTCACTCTTGGGAGTCTCTAACAAATGGATTTTTGGCTGAAGAGACTGGGAAAACATCTGGGCTTGCTCTTTCCTTAGAGAGTAAGAAGAGAGGGGATATTCCAGGCTTTTACCCTTCTGCTCCGTAGAGTGGGAAATTTACTTCTCCCAAGCTCAGGACTGCTCCTGCAGCCAGGCAGGTGCCAGCTACTACCTCAGCCTGCGCCTCAGCTCTAAACCAAGCTCTGTGGGCAACTGCTTTGTCCATCCCACCCTGGCAGCAGGTCCTGCATGGCTGGAGAGTCCCAGGGGAGCGGCAGCAGCTGCACGGGGTCTGCAGTGGGCACGGCGTGTGGAGGGAGGGCACGGCAGCACTGGAAACAGATGTGGCCTTTAAACAGAGATATTGCTGTCTTGGATTAAAGCCTTTTCCCCCCTTCTCTGAAATTAGGAATCAGAGCCAATGGAAAGTGCCAGAATCTGATTTTTTAGAAATAAAATAGTTATTTTTAGAGTAGGCACAGCAGGGAAACATCAGTGCTTGCCTAAGTCAGGAGTGGACTCCAGCACTGAGGAAGCAGCTTATTCCTAGTTCAAATCTTCCTTTAGACTCGTTCACTGTCCTCCTGACCTGTAGCTGGGTATGTCCCAGCCCTGTGACGTGTTCTGCAGCTCAGCCTTTGTGCAGAAGAGGTTAATGAAAAGCCTGTTTGTCGGCTAAACATTTACTTTATCCTCCTTCCACACTCCTTTGCAATTAAAAAAATCTCACAACAACCCAGTTTCTACTCTAAAGGCCTCATAGCCAAAGTTAAAATGTTTGTCTGTTTATTTTTTTTTAATTCTAAAATACTTAAAGGCTCTGCAGTAGTTATTCTCCTCAGCATTTGCTGTGGTTTGATTACACTGCTCCCTGTTGTGTTGCTTAAATCTTCATTGAAGTGTCCTGAATTCCAAACAGTTCAGCAGGAACTTTGTTGGCACAGGAAATAAGGCTGGTGCTTTACTGCATTTTAAAAGTATATAGTTTAGTCCAATTGGAAGAAACCCATTTCTGCTCTGCATCTCCTTCATGGCAGGATGCATCTGCCAAGGCCTCCTGCAAATACATTTACCAGCAACAATTGGGGACTGAAAGATGGTGCCCTCATTTTTGGTTGATTTTGTCAAATTAGTGACCTTGGACCAAACAAAATGGTTTCTTGGGGAGTGATGGGAGGGATGGAAAGAAAGAAATAATTATCTGTGCAAATTGGCCTGCCCATTTGGTGACCCCGAAAGGAAGCTGAAACCAAAAGCATGCCTGGCATGCTGGAGGGATGGGCCAGGGATGCTTTTGGGGGAAGCACGGGACAGACAGGGTCTCTGCTCAGCCCCCCTGAGGAACTGGGCAGTGAGAGAGCTTGGGGAGTGTTGCCTGTAGATGTGAGTTTTGCGTCAGAATTTAATTCTGTCTCTGTGGGGAAACTCTACTGCAGTGATCCAGATCCTGCTGTGCGGCATCTGAGACTGCATCAGCCCCTCTTCCTGCCTTGCTGGGTTTTTCAGGAAGCCTTTCCCACTCCCAGTGACATTTTTAGGCCTTTCTTTTGTGAGTGAGGCTCACAGTTATATAAGCACATGCATATTCATACAAGAGCCCACGTAGGACGCTTCTCCCGCGCCCGTGCGTCGCCAGGGCTCTGCCCATGGGGTGTTTGTGAGCACTTTGTCACGGACTCCAGCTCTGGATGCTTATCTCAACCAGCTGGATCTGGAAGTAAAACTAGATTTTGGTTCAGACCAAAAGCCCAGCATGCCCTTGCTCCCCAGCTGGAGTATCTGAGTATTTTTAGCAGTGAAATGCGCGCAGTGCAGAGGCTCCATGTCTGCAGGCAGGGCTTGCCCTGCGTGTGTGTGGGGAACTTGTCCTCAGGACTTGGTTTCTGGGGGCTGGTGGAACTGGTGCAGTGATTAAATATGAGCATAGTGACTTTACTGTGTGGCCAGGCTCCTGGAGGAGGGACATCTCTGTTATCAGGAGAAATTGTTGTGGCTGATATCATGAATAATGTCCAGTGCAAATGTCAGCAGGCTCATTAAGTTTCCTGGCTGCCTTCCAGTGCTAGCGTCCAAGAAGTATATGATTGTTCTGGACATGCACTTAGTTCTGGGAGTGATACAGCACATCTAGATGTGAAGCTGCTTGTTAACATGCGTGGTCAGCTCAGCTCTTTGCTACAGTGCTGCTTGTGCTCTGTGCAGTCACAGCTTTTTCATCTGTTTGATAGAGATCTTGCACCCCCTTCCTTCGATGCTCTGAAATCACCATGCTTCTGATTTTGGGTGGGTGACTCTGCAAGGCAGTTCTCTCTTCCCCATTTAATTGTACTTTATTTGTGTAGGTCTTTGAAGCAGTTATCTCTTGGATAAATTATGAGAAGGAATCTCGCTTAGAGCACATGGCTAAGCTGATGGAGCACGTTCGCCTGCCCCTTTTGCCCAGAGATTACCTGGTACAGGTTAGTCTGCAAAGTCATTAATGCTTGCACTTAAGCTGCTGGTTGCTCCTTAATCAGTGGCTTGGCTGTTTGTGTCTGAGATGGGTAATTTGGTCTGTTGCTGAGTCTGTAAACAGAAGAATAAAAGCAAAAACTGAGGGGACTCTGAAGTCAATGTGTACTTCAGAAACCTTCTTGTAAATGGGATCTGTGCCCTGCCAGGCACAGGGCTGAGAGCAGGGCTGCTGTCCCTCTAAGGGAAACATTGATAAGTTAATATCTTGTGATTTTTCACCCTGCAAATACCGAGGTGGTGGTGTTTGAAGCTCATGCAGCTTTTTTCTCTCATGCACAGGCAAAACATCATAATGGAAACACATAATGTGTGATAATTTTGGTTTAAGACGTTGTACTGTGCATACATATGGGTCTGTGTGGCTGGCAGGGGAGGCACTCTCTGACTCAGTCTGACTTGGAGATGGTTCTTCATAAATTAATTCCTGGGATCTGGGCCTAGATAATGAGCTGAGAATTCCCAAAGAAGAGGTTGGCATATGGGCTCTATGACTGCTATGCTTTTATCATAGGCCTAAAAAAATCAATACAATTGGTATAAAATTAGTATTCACAAGATGAACCCATCATGGCTTTGGTTTTCTTTCATCTGTATCTTCTGATGGAATAAAAGATACTGCCTCTCCTTAAAAATTCTGACTCATATAAAAGAAATCACTTACTTTGTATCCAGACTCGTGGTGAATTCTCCTCTGCTGCATCAAGTGTTTGGCAAAGGATGATAAAATACTCACATCTTGTGAGTGATCTTGGAAAAAAGAGAAAAAAGTGCTTTTTTGGGAAGAGCTGGAAGTCTGTGTTTGTCTCCTGCTTTTTTTTTTTTTTTTTCTTTAATGTTGGTACATTGGAATGGAAATTCCAGGTTACATGTTCTTTCCACAAAGCTCATTGTGACCTGTGCCAGTGTAAATGGTCTTTGGTTTGTGTGCTTGTTCTCAGACAGTCGAAGAAGAAGCTTTAATCAAGAATAACAACACCTGTAAAGATTTCCTTATTGAAGCCATGAAATATCATTTGCTTCCTCTGGATCAAAGGCAACTAATAAAGAATCCCAGGACAAAGCCAAGGACTCCTGTTAGCTTGCCAAAGGTAAGCTGAGCTTGTTGCTTTGTGTCAGCTCACCCCTGTTCCTGCTGGCATTTTCAGGATGCTTGAGAAATTGCTGTGTTACTTTTTACTAACTCAGTGGTTGTGCTTGGAAGTGTTTTACTCCCTCTTCTGGCATTGCCTGTACCCAGCAAGGAAACACAATTAGGCTGGATAAACTTAGATAAACCCTTAGGGGAAGGAATAGCTCTGCTCTTGAAACATTTTGTCAGCCACAAGTGGTTTGGTGTCTTGCTGATCTGTGGAGTGGCTGCTGGAGTGCTGGGAGGGCTGGCTGAGGTTGCTGCTGGCTGGTAGGAGTGCCCTGGAGCCCTGCTGAGGAGGGTCACAGTAGGTGTCTCTTCGTTTCCTGTATCCATAATCAGAAGCCAGGAAAGCAGGAAACAACAGCACCCAGCCCTGTGGGCAGGAAGTCTGAAGCAAATTTCAATAGATTCAAAGCAGCAACTGAATAAATAATCCTTGTTACTCCCCACGTTTATCCTGCAGGCATGTGATGCTCCAACCACCACTTTATTACTGAAGCAAAAACGACCACAGGAGCTTTTCCCTGTGCTCCAGAGACAAACACAGTTTGGCACAATATCTGTCAGCAGACTGCTGCTGAAGTTGCTAATGAGCATTTGGAGATTCCAGGACATCAAAGCAACAGTGTATTATTTTTCCAAGCACAAACAAAAATGAGGTTGCTTTCTGGGATGGTGTATGAGATCTGTGCTGTTTCTTATATTTGGATACTGGACTGTCCATTGAGAAGTCGTGGTTTTGCAGCATGCGGCAGCATGTGTCAGTGTCCTTTGTGCCTGCTGTTGCTGAGAGGAAGTTGGTAAAACACAGCTTTGGGGGTATCATAAAGGGCTGACATGGTCCTTGTTCAAGGACTAAAGTAGTTAAGGATAAAAGGAACAGCAAATCAGTGAGTTCAGAGGTTCTCATCTTTTATAGCGTGACCTGTGAGTACAAACCCAAATCTTCTGCAGGTCTCTCCTCCCTTCTTTTGAACTGTGAAGAAAGGGAAGGAGGTGATGATCTTTCAGCAATCCTGTTACTGAGAAACTTTCATCTGTCCTGTTGGTCCTGCTGACGAGGGATTATTGTCTGCTGTGAAATCCCTTAATTCTGTAATCGTGTGAAGCCCTGCAGCTTGCCATGGGAGACTGTTACACAACTAGTAGTCAGGCTGTTAATTTAGATTCAATTTGGTTTCTAAGATCATGTTCTCATCTTTGTAGATCAAACAGGCCACTATATCCATGCTCTTCAAATTCTTTAAATTGCAGTCTACCTCTCTACTTTTAAAGCAGCCCTGCCTGGAGTTGTTTGTTATCCAAGTGACCTCAAGTGACGATCTATCCCCTCAGCTACTCCCAGCTGCCTTGCAGAGGCTACAGCCAGTTTTCCAAATACTCTCTATCTATATTTGAAGCCCCATTATCTTGTTTCTAGCTCCTTGGCCTTGTAAAAATCAGATTGTCATGGGTGATACTTGTCCTGTTGATTTGCTGTGATAAGGGGAGCAAATCCTCCCTTTTGATGGCTGGGAAGGGTTGGATGAAATGTGTGCTGAACAAAGTGCAGGTCCAGTTGCTTGGCAGTGCAGGTGTTTTGGGTGCTGGCTGCCTGTTCAGGTGTTGGTTTGGCAGCTGGGGCTCAGAGCCATGGGCACCTTTGAGTGCAGAGCTGCACCCAGATCTGAGGGGAGTTTGGAGTTTGTCTTCTGGCAGCAGATGGGGCAGATGGGAAGGACCACACTGCGTGCTGCCCAGCTCTTCTGGTCTTCTCACTTTCCCACCAGTGTCCACCCCTTGCTGTTGCTGGTAGTGGAGCCTGGGGCTGGATGAACCCTTAGCCTGGCCCATCAGAATGGTTCTTGTGCTCCTGAGGTTGCCCTTGATCACCTTGACATAGCTCTTCCCTACCTGTAAGGAATTCACAATTTAATTCCTGCATTTCCTTCAATACCTGTGGCAGCCAAAAGCCTTAATGAAGCTGGCAGATCACATCCTTCAGCAGCCCAGACCCCCTGGGTCGTCACAGTTCTGGTGATTTCCCTGAGTGTCGCCTTCCCTGCAGGTGGCACCGCAGCTGTCACGTTTTATTTGCTAAGTGCCATCGCTTATTTTTAGCACCACCATGGAGATAATGACTAAACAGTGGGCCGCCAGTGGAAATTATGCTGGAGTCTTCTTCACTTAAAAATACTTTTGCAGTGAGCCTTGGGTATGCCGTAGTGCCAAAAGGTTTTGTATTTCAAGGAGAAATTGGGCAAGTTGCCCACCTTGGACACAGTGAGGAAGGGTAAATGAAGTGGCCATATTTAGCATGCATGAAATTGGATGAGAAATTTTTCCCCCTTGAAATATAATTGCCTGAAATAAGTGTCCCTGAAGAGGCTTCTAACGGTCCTTCAGCATGTATTTTGGCAGCTGCTCTTGAGCAGATTGTGGTGATGGTTCCTCTGCAGAGAGCAGCTGTCCTGGGTCATGTCTGAGGTTTTCTAGTTCTTCTCTTCCCTCTGCAGGTGATGATTGTGGTGGGTGGGCAAGCACCCAAAGCCATTCGCAGTGTGGAGTGCTATGATTTTGAGGAGGAGCGGTGGGATCAGGTTGCTGAGCTTCCCTCACGGAGATGCAGAGCAGGTAAAGAGAACTTTTGTTGCGACCATCTTTGTTTCCCTAATGCAGCTCTTCAGCACTGGATGGATGTCTTTAGCCCTCCCTTGAGCTTCCTCTGTGCCTCTGGCCTCAAGCAGCTCTTTCTTTTTGCCATGCCTCCTTCTTCTTTCCCTACAGATGCCTTTCCCATCTTGTTCAGATGGATGTCCTGCTCTCTAGTGGAGTTGCTCCTGCCTGTCAGCTCTCCATAGCCACTGTCTCCCCCTCATCATCTCACTCCTGGCTGTTCCTCCATCAGTGTTTCCCCTCCTCCTCCCCTGTTGCTGTCTTGGCAGCCCACGGGGGTCCAGTTTTTCTTGGTTTCCTAGTGAAAATCCAAGGTGCTGAGTCAGTCCCTCTTGGTGCGGAGGAGTGGGTGATGGAGAGCAGATCTTTAAGTTGGAAGAGTTCCTCTGAAAACATCTGACAGGGCTGTGAATGTGGATCACCATTTGGTGTTCCCTCTGGCTCACAGAATTACTCATTCAGGTGTGAACTCCATCTGTGCCTTATGCTGCCATGTTTTCATGTGCATTTCACCTCCCATATGACACGCATGTTTTATCCTGCTCGACTCCAGCACTGCTAACCTGCAGAAAACCCAAAGTCTTGCCCGTGTTCTGCCCTTCCCAGCTGCCTTTCACACCCTGCCAGGCGAGCAGGAGCTGGGCAGATCCCACTGGCTTCCCGAAGCGTTTGCTGTAAAACCCTCTCTCCTCTTCGTTCCATCAGGTGTGGTGTTCATGGCTGGCAATGTGTACGCTGTGGGGGGCTTTAATGGCTCTCTGCGGGTGCGCACGGTGGATGTGTACGATGGAGTGAAGGACCAGTGGACATCCATTGCCAGCATGCAGGAGAGGCGCAGCACCCTGGGCGCCGCCGTGCTCAACGACCTCCTCTACGCCGTGGGTGGCTTCGATGGCAGCACTGGTAGGTGACCAGGCCACACCCAGGCAGTGCCTGACCTTAAAAAAGTGCTTTCAGAGATTGCAGAGCTTTAGAGCAGTTCCTATGCCCTTCCTCTGTGGCTCTGTAGAGAAAGAGAAATGGGGTTTGGTATGTGTTGTAACTATCCCCGTGCGTGTTATGACCTGTCAGTAATTGCAGAGAATCTCACCCTGATTTTTTTTTAGTGATACAGTTCTTTCGGCCTCATTCTCTGCATGATTATGCTTTTTCTGGGCTGAAAAGGGATTTTTCCTTGTTTCAGTTAAATTTTTCATAGCAACATGAATAAAATACTCGCAAGGAATCTTACAGGGTGTGTGTGCCTGGGATTTATCTTGGCATAGCTGTGTGTTTAGATTCACACCTCTGCCTCTGCTGTAAAACTCTGCCACTTGGTTAAACCCTGAATTAACTATTGCAGCAAGGTCTGGGGGAATTTTTAAACCTTTGCATGGACGTTTTGTAATGCTTGAAAGGACGTGAGGCTTTTGGGCTTAGAATTTGGACTCTGCTCACCTTGGTGTCCTCAGCACATTGGAGAGGCAGCAGTCCCAGGGCAGGGGTGATGGGATAACAGTTTTCCCATCCACTGAAGAAGTGACATTGACATGCTGGTCCCAGCCTGAAAGGCAAGGGATTAGGAAGTGGGATTGCAGGAGTGTGGTGGGAATTACGGGCTTGGGAGGAGGTGGAAGGCAGATGAAAGTGCAACACCAATCTTTTTTTCTTCTCTTTTTTTTTAATTAGAAAACCTGTGTATCCCCTTTTTAACTAGGTCTGGCATCAGTTGAGGCCTATAGCTATAAAACCAATGAGTGGTTTTTTGTGGCTCCCATGAACACAAGAAGAAGCAGTGTTGGAGTTGGAGTTGTGGAGGGTAAGAAAATCAGCAGCCATTTCCATCAAGCAAATGTTACTGTGTAAAACAGAAGCCTGAATGGTTAAGTGCAGTAGGAGGGAATGGCATGAACTGTTCCCTAGACCAGTTGGGGAAGATTGATTGTATATGACGTAATTGCTGCAACTTTTTCCATTCTCCTCTTTATCTTGGTGAAAAATCACATGTAGCTTTCTAAGAGCCTCAAACCTGTATTAAACCAGCCCCTGCCTCCTGTGAATGCAATTAGCTGTGTGCAGGTTTCTTTGAATCCAAGTTCTTCCTGGGCTGCTTCTGGCTGGTGAAAGCCAGTGCTGCTGTGCAGTGGATGCTGCTGCTGCCGGCAGATGCTGTGTGGATGGAATACCCATCATGGAAAATCTGCTCAGCCAAAGAAACAGGAACAGAGTTTGTCCCACAGCCCCAAGCTGGTGGTTTGGCAGGAATTCTAAAACCTGTGTTTATTGACATCAGGCACAGCTCTTCTGAGTTTCCTAAATGAGCAGGGGCTGATGATAGCAAAAACCAGTGCATCTCGGAGCGAGGTGGGAGGCCTGGGAGGATGGTGGCAGCTGCTGGCACCTCTGTGTCAGCACCAGACTTGGGGGAGCTGGAACTGGGCAGCTTGGTTTGGACTCAGGAGAATGAAAAGTTTAAGTAGGAACTATTTCTTCCTTTACAAAATCTATTCTGAAGCAAGTGGAAGGCTTTATTTGAACTTTAGAGTGGCATAGCACTTTCCAGTTAGTGCAGTGTGGGGCAGCTTTGGCACAAGCCTTATTATAAACCATATAAATCATGCTTTACAGTGCTTTGGTTTGACCTGAGTGGAAAGTACACGGAATACATTATTATACGTGAAATGTGTTTGTCTGAGAAGAAGAAGGGAGATAAGTCAGAATAAATAGTGGTCATTAACTTAAATCTGCATATTTAAGAAGCACCTCCTCCTAAACTGGCCCATGCTGGGCTCCTGTCAGTCACTGGAATTTATTCAAGTGGCTTGAATGCAGAAAAAGTATTAACTATGGACCTGAGAGATGCATTTCTATGGACAGATTTTCTACTGAGACTCATGAAATCTTTTTCCTTTGCTTTATTTGAAAGCACAAATAAGTGTTATATATGTTGGAGTCCATGGTAAAAATAATGAGGGCATGTGATGGACACAAGAGCTGATCATGTAGGGAACAAGCTGCAGCCTGCAGTTAATCCACAGGGTTCATCTGAATGTGACAAAAATTGATCTGATGATCTGGAATATACTGAAAATACCTAATAATCTATGCCAGCTGGAGAAATTGATCTTTTCTTGCTTGGACTGGCACTCTTGCCTGATTCATTGACAAATACCAAGCAGGACCAACAGCACAAGTAAGAGTTTGAAATGCTCCTAGAGAGAGGAAGATGTAGAAGGAGGCCATGAGTGGGCCTGAGGGAGAAAGAAAAGAGCCAGCCAGTTCTTGGAGCCTTGCAAACATCTAGAAACAGGAGGATGCAAAAGCCTAAGGCTGGAGATAACTGCTGGTGGGAGTCTTGTGCATGCAAAGAATTGCACAGGTCATTCATGGCCAGGCTCATGGATTGAGAATTGATATTATTTCTAGGTTTTGTACAAAAATTTAGGTTAGAATTTTTCTACATATTTATTGAGCTTTTCTAATTGTTTTTTATTGTAGCATCTAGGAGACCAGACTTGAACCTTGTGCTGGCTGCTTTAGTAAAAAGAATCTTTCCCTGCAAAGAAAATTAATTGCCTAAATGCAAAACAAGCTGATAGATGATACAGGGAGACAAGGGGAGAGCATCAGTCAGGCCTGGGAACAGAGACACAGTAGAGCATCAGCCTTGCTTCATGTATGATGCAGTCCCATGGTATCTGATTGTGCTTCTCTGGTCTCAGTAAATGTGTTTTTATCAGCTTTCAGTGAGTTGAGGTAGGGAGGGCTGGATACCCCAGGAGACCCTCGCAACATGGTGTATCACTGGGGACAAGTGACCAGCCGGCCTCAGCTGTGCTCACAGCATCCCTAGGATTTGATTTGGCCCAACTTCTACAAAATCAGGTCTGGGTTTCTTTGCAGGTATTATAAAAAGCTACTTCATATTTATTGCTCCTGTGATTCTGTAATTAATGTGCAGTGTGCCTTAGACAGCGCACCTGAACGGGGGGAACCCTCCATCAACAGAACACACTTTGATAATCCCTCTTCTGGGCCAGCAAGTAATTTGGAAAACCCTCTGGGCTCTTGACTTCTGGTTAAGCTGTTGTGTTGTATCCTCGTGTTGCTGACAGTTTACAAAGTGCTTTACAGACAGTCACTCCTGCCTGAGAGTCCACCCCAGATCCCTTCGCTAGGCTTTTCCCCAGACATCCCAGCAGGTTTAGGTGTGTCCCCTCAGGCAGGATGTGTCCCCCTGTGGGCTGTGGCTGTGCCTGAGCCCTGGCTGTGTCTGTTCCAGGGAAGCTCTATGCCGTGGGGGGCTACGACGGCGCGTCACGGCAGTGCCTGAGCACGGTGGAGCAGTACAACCCTGCCACCAACGAGTGGACCTACGTGGCTGACATGAGCACACGGCGCAGCGGGGCAGGTACTGCTCTCAGGATGGGCACTTCCCTTCAGGAAAGTGGGATTTGGCATTGCTGGGCTTGCAAGTGCAACCTCTTTTATGCTCCCGCCCCTTCCCTGTGAGGGGTAAAAATGTAATGGCTTGGAAGCTCTCAGCAGCTCTCCTGACTTTGACAAAAATCTGCCAAATTGAGATTGATTTCTGGATTAATGAAATAATGTTCTGTGTCTCTAAGTAGCCCTGCTAACAGATGCATCTCACTTGTAAGCAGAGTTCTCTTTCCAAATTGCCAGCTGCAGTCACAGCTGGGCATGGGAAGGCCAAGCTGCACCTCCCTCTCCCCTATCATTGTAGGGTTTCAATGTATTTTCATTTTGGATCTTTCTGGAAGCATCCAGTGGGTGCTTTGCAGCATGAACTGCATCTGCACATTGGGTGATGTGTAGGATAACAAAATTCATCTCAGATTGTCCCTGCTTAGCTAGTTTTTAGTTTATTTTTTTTGTTGGCAAGTGTTTGTGATCTGGAGGATTAGAGGAAAGGTCCTGTTGTAAAAGGATTGGATTCTAGTCTTGATGGTTTCTAATTTCCTACATGATCTTGGGCCAGGTAGCAATTTGTCTTCTCTGTGATTGCTCTTCTCTGAAAGGGATAAGAGCTCTTACCCACTGCATTTAAAATCATCTTCAGGTCAATGGGAATTTGTCACTGTTGGTCCTAATGCTCAGTGTGTGCAGTGAGTCCTCGCTGATGTTAAATTGTGCAGTTACCCACAGCCAAGCCTGGGGGCTGCTCTTTGGGGCTGAAATCACCCTGCAGGTTAAGCTGTGGTGGGAGTTCCTTTTTGAGCTGGGCAGTTGGAGGCTGCTCTCTACACCCTGCCTCTCTTTCCTCACTCCAGTATCTTTTCTGTAGCTCCAGGTGAGGTAAATATGGACACACTGTTGGTTTGAGTTCTGTTGAAGAGGTTCGTAGTATCTGCTTGATGCTTAAACCTAGTCCAGTGCAGCCTTTCAGGAGAACAGAATTATTATCTCCTATTGTTGGTAGTGTATTGAACAGCAAGAATTTTGTGCCTGTAGTGAAATGGATTTTAGTGAGTTGTCTTTGTTGGAAACACTCTGCTCTGAGTGCTGCTTTACAAGTCCTTTGTTAGGAATGCTTATTCTCCCGTGCCAAATTTCTTTGCAGTTTTCTGTTCCCCACCTGAAAGCTGAGCTCCTCAGACTCTGGTTGTTCCCAGAAACCCCTCCAGGAGGGACGGGAGGGGACTGCCCAGTGCCACCAGCAGTGCTGCAGCACGATCTGCTGTACAGCTCCAGCAATGACACTGTGCTCTGTGCTGTCGTCCCCGTGCTGACATCTAGTGGGGGTGAGGACAGGTGTCCCCAAGTCCCTGGAGCCACCCCAAGTCCCCAGAGGCACTGGAGCTGTGGGGATGTGCAGGTGCTTCCCAGGTTTTGTATAATCATACATTTTTTTAGATTGAAAAAGACCTTTAAGATCACCAGGTCCCACTGTTAACCCAGCACTCCCATGTTCACTGCTAAATCACGTCCCCAAGTGCCACATCTGCACGTTTTTTGAACATTCCCAGGGTTTGCTGGACCAGCTGGGGGTTTCCCTTCCCCTGCTGGCAGGGATGTCCTGTCCCTGCATGCCCTGTTTGTCTCACTGCATGAGGAGGCAGTTTCATGTGAAAAAGCTTGAGTGTTTCTGACTCTTTTACTCTCTGACTTGCTAAATTAATTTACTCATTAAATTATTTCTTGCAAGTATAACATTTCCATTAACATCTGAATATAGTTAAATGCCAAGGTGCTGCACACCCAGGCTGATGGGCTCAGGTGCAGTTAAGTGACTTTCTGTCAGTGAACTGGGAGACACCTGCTACAGCTCAGGAGCCAGGACACACATTTGGATGTGTTCTGCTCTTCCCAAGTCGTGCATGTTGGAGTGCTTCAACCACACCAAGGATGTGGCCCAGTAAGCTGGATATTTATGGCAATTAGAGATTAATTATATGTTTGCCAGAGGTAAACCTTGAATCCCAATGTCATATTAGGATTTCAGCACCTCTTGGTACAGTGAGACATGGCTGGCCAAAACCAAACACAACAAGCTAAGATAATTTGGAGAAGGGAGAGGTGACAATGGTAGACCTATGTACATGCTCCCAGATGGGGCCACTCCTGATGGAGCTGCTGAGCCTGGGTGGTGCCTGTTCTCTGGCTCAGCAGCTGTTCCTGTCCTTTCCTGACCAGGAAAGATCCCACCTCCCCTTACACAGGGACCAAGTCAAAAACCTGTTGGTATCAGGCTGGCAGGGCCCCTCTCCTCCCTGCACACTGGTTAATGCCCATGGTTGAAATGATGTGATTCAGATCTGTTTCTGTTTTACTAACATCCCACCTTGTTAATTTTAATAGAGGCCTTTGAACCTATTAACGAAGATATGTTGCTGGAAGTTTTAACTCTCATGGATTGGTGAACATTTTAATTAACTAATTTACTTAATATTAGGTAGAAGTAGCTTTAGGATCCCTGTCATTCCCAGAGATTCATCCAGGAGCTTTCAAAAATGGCTGAGAAGGTGGCACTGGAGGCACCTTGTCTGTGCCAAGTGCTGCCAAGTTTTGGGGTGGGAGTGGGAGGAGAGGAACCAAATGGCAGCTTCAAGAGCTGTAAGTTGTTGAGGTGAGGAAAATCATCCAAGGGATGAAGTCATGTGGCAAAATGGCAGCAGGAAAAACCAAAGCAGAAGTCCTGAAAGGAGGAATCAGGCTAAAAGCAGAGGGTCCCATGGCAGAAAATATCAGACAGATGGAAACAAGGTGGGGTGGGAGGCAGAGAGCCAATCAGTGCAAAGATATGGAATAAAGGCAGAGGAATAGCATGGGACTAGACTACTGATCTTGGACAGCCTGACAGCTTCCTAGGAGGGGATTATCTGCCAGGCATTACTGTGCAGGTTGCTGTAGTGCCACGGGGTGGATGGGTGGGTGCAGAGCTGACCACATGCCTGGTGATCTTGATGCACATGTGGCCCATGTTTTTGGAAGTGCCTTGGAGAGGCCAAGGCCATGCCCAGGAGGAGAACCAGGGATGTGCAGCCCTGTCCCTGTGCTGTGGCTGACCTGGCTGTGCTTGGCAGGTGTTGGTGTGCTCAGTGGGCTGCTCTACGCCACTGGGGGCCACGACGGGCCCTTGGTGAGGAAGAGTGTGGAAGTCTACGACCCAGGGACAAACACCTGGAAGCAAGTAGCAGACATGAATATGTGTAGAAGAAATGCAGGTAACCACGATAAGCCTTTCTGTGGTGGTTGGCTCAGTTGTCTGTGTGTGGTTTTTAATGCAAGTCATGTGCTCATGGTGTATGTGATCAGTGTTGTAAAAGATAAAAATGGGAGTTGAGGGATCTCCTTGGGAGTGAATCGGAATGTGATGTGGGGGATGAGTTAGCCCATGTCTCACCATCTGTGCTCTGCTTTGAGGTGTGTGTGCGGTGAATGGTCTCCTCTACGTGGTGGGAGGTGATGATGGTTCCTGCAATTTGGCCTCGGTGGAGTACTACAACCCCAGCACAGACAAGTGGACATTGTTGCCAACCAGCATGAGCACAGGGAGGAGTTACGCAGGTAAACAGGCAGTGGGAGAGTGGGCAGCAGTGGGGTCATCTGTAAACTTGAGGGCTGTGCCCCCTGAAGCTTTAATTTTACTTTCTTGGCATGTTTTATGTTGATTACAGTAGAAGAAACTTTTACAGAAGTGGTAGACACCTCCCTCATTGCTGGCCTTTGGCTTTGCAGGATGATTGTAGCCACATGGCAAGCCAGGAGCTGCTCCAGCCATAACTGTGTCTGTCTGTTCTTACAACAGGTGTGGCTGTGATTCACAAACCCTTGTGACACACGATTAAGCCAATGTGAGGAGCAGAAGTGAAGTGGATCCAGCTAGGTGGTGTTGGGAAGATGACTGATCTCTGACTTGACCCATCTCATTGCTGTTAATGTCTTAGCATGACAAGTGATACGTTGCAAGCATCATCCACTCTGCAGTGGATTGCATAGCCAAGTGAAAATCCCTCTGGGGACATGTACCATGCTAGACACGAGGTGTTGCTTGTTATCTGTGGTGCAATCAACTGTTCTTCTCGATGGCGTGTATCCTGAGATAAACACTGTGCTTGGACTGCAGGCACGGAATTTCTTGTGTGAAACAAAATTGCTACGTTTGGGCATGTGAGTAAAAATGAACGTTTCTGGATTTCTTCCCTACTGATGCTCCGTGCACATTGTTGGTTGAACTACTTACTCACTGTGCCTGGAGGGTGGACTTTAATACTGGCAGTGGAAACTTCTGAGTTCCAAGAGAGAAAAACAGCAGAAATGGACTGGAACAGGGTGGTCTGGCTCGAGTGTGACGCTGTCTCAGTCATACGTGTGTACATGCCACTGGACTGCTGTCTGTATCCCTGAAATGCTTGTGGAAATAAACACTGTGTGGTTTTTCTACTTGCCATGAATGCTGTGTGCTGTGTGTGACGGGACCTGCTGGGCAGTGCCTTCCCCGGGGCTGAGCTCTCAGCACCTGAGCCACACAGAACTTCACAGCCCCACACAACACATTGCTGCTCCCACGGGGTTTATTGCTCCTGTGAAACAAACGTTGCTTGAATAGAAAATGTTCCCAACCTACACGTTTCAGCTGTGCTGAAAGCTTTAGTTCTAACTCTGTCCAGCATCTCAATGCCATTTCATTATAGAGCATTTAGATGTTAAAAAATACCTTATGGTGCCATTAATGTAGAGACATTCCATACACCCAGAACCCTCTGTCACCCAAGCAGGGATTAATGAGCCAAGTAAAATACCTGCAGTGTTTTAATGCTTCCAGGGCATGGAGATTAACTAATCACTGTCACTGTATTTGCTATTTTAGTCTTGCCCTTACTGAAAGCATTCCTCTATTAGTATGAAGAACTCATAAGATTATTCAAAACAGACAAATCTAGACCCAGATGTAAGAGGCCTGTCTTGCTTATATACCAAATTCTTAAAGTTTTCTGTTTAAGAAGACGTTTGACTTTAAAATACCTTTTTGTCTCCCTATGAGCTCTGACATGCTTCTGCATACAGAGGTGAGCTCCCAGAAGCTTCTCAGCTAAAGGGAACTAGTGAAGAAAAATATTTTCTCTACTCTTTTTCTTGTTGTTTGGGGCTTTTTTTTTTTTTGTTTTCCCTTGTAGATCTTTTTGCTGTGGGCAGCTGTCCACTGTTGTTATGCTGGTTCTGTCTTCATAGATCTGCTCTGTGTGACCTTTGACAGTAGAAAAGAAAAATACTTAAAAATTTATTTCAGAGGGATCTAAGCTGCATCATCTTGTGCTGCTTTCATAGAGGAGTGGGTTACTTCTATAAATAAGTAGTCTTTGGTGTTTGAGTTGACACAGTCCTTGTAAGATGGGTTCCTGTTCACTGTGGGGGAAACAGTCCCTGCCTGTGTCGTGTCACTGCCCTGCAGAGGGGCTCTCATTCCCTTCATGGGGAATGTGAGGTAGCTTCCACTCCTCTTTGGATGTTCTTGCTTTTACAAACAAGGGCAAACTGTTTAAAGAAAAGGCATTACTAATCTTTCATGTCTACCCTTCCACTGTATGTGAGCTCAGAGGTCTTGAAAATAATAATTAAGAAAAAAATCAGATTTTTTCCATAATACCCTTTAAAACTTTTGCTTTGAGTTTTACAATCTGCAGCGAAATGTGCCAAAATAATAGTGTGACATGCTGCTCTCCTGTGAGGTGTTGCTTACTGTAAAAGCCATCGAGGCTGGTAGGAATGTATCCCAGTAGGAATGTACCCTGATAGGAATGTGTCCCAGTAGGAATGTGTCCCAGTAGGAATGTTTCCCTGACTGCAGCTGCCCTCGGATCAGAGTCCTCAGATGCACCTTTATGGTGGCACAGGGAAGGTGACGAGGCCTCAGCTGGGACAGACTCAAATTCACTGGCCCAAAAGGTGGTTCCCTTCCATGCAGCCTGGGAATAAAGGATAAAATGGCACAGACAAAGCATTTCAGTTTGAGGTAGCATCTCTTCTTAGGCTGAGGTGGCTGGACAAGCATTTGGGCACATGTTAAGTCTGGTATAGACATGAAGCTAAATAAACTTCTCTATAAACTACTGTACAGCCCAACTGCAGCTCAACAGTTGGGAGCAGTTCCCAGCCAACATTCTCACACCTCTGGCTTCACTGCAGTAAAGGCACATATTATCCAGAGACTATGAGTTAATGTGGGCTGGAGATAAAATTTGGTAGGTACTGCTAGAGAGGTGCAAGGTTGCAATTTGCTCTGTTTGTCAGATGTGAAAAGTGGGTATACCTGGAGGTGGGATAATTTTATCCCCTGCTGTCCATCTGTTCATAAACCTTTCTTGTTCGTAAGGAAAACAGGTTTTGGTGGTTCTCTGCTCTTGTAAAATGGCACTTCTGCCCAGTGCTGGCCCAGAGCTGTGGCTTGCTGGACAGGGCTAGGACTCACAGCCCTTGCCAGGGATGAGTGATGCTGTTCCCAGCTGCAGCCAGTTCTCCTCAATGGCAAATAACACGTTTCCTCTCTTCCTTCCCAAACATTGCAGTGTTATGCAAGTCAAGTGACCTCGTTTTCCAGCTATGCAATACAAACAACCATAATGTGTGATGAACCAGCTGTACCCACCCCCCCCCCCAATACTTTTGGAATTCGTCTTTGGTGTGTGGTTTCATGTTTGTATTGTTCATTCTGAGCACCTGAGCCAGATTCTTTACAGATTGCCTTTTTCTAGGACTGAAAACGTAGCATTAGCATTAACAAATTTTACTGTAAATATTTTTATAAGACAATTTAAAATAATTTTTTGATTGCTTTTTATGGTCTTCAATGACATTTCTGTTAAATTTTGGATCTAATTCGTGTATTCCAGTGTGGTTTTTGCTGGCTGTGGTGTAGGTGCGACTCTGTATGTTCTTTGCACAAGAAATGCCGCGTTGTAAGAAAGATCTGGGATAGCTCTTGTGCTGGTTTTAATGTTAGAAGGACAGCCTTGGGCTCGACATTGAGATAAATTCAGACCCATTACCTCAGTCTCCAGCAGACTCTTAGATTATTGGTTATTTTACAGCAATTTCAATAACCTGATTTAATTTTCATGTGCCATGAATTTGGTCCCTGGGTAGTTTGGGAAACAAGCTGTCACTTGGTGATTCTGTTTCTTGTCTCCTGCTTGAAGACAGAGATACTCTGCCCACAACAGTCTGGGCACAACACCCCGGTTGCCAAAATCAGACAAATTATTGCAGGAGTTTTAGTAAAAGCTTTATAGACCGAACATGGACCTCATGTTGGTTCTTGGTGAATATGAACATTTTCCTCAACTCCTTCTGTTGTAATCTCTTTTTTGGGATCACCCTGAGCTTGACCCCCTGTGGGACTCTGGCTTTGGGTTTCCTAAAGGGGGCTTTGCTCTTGCAGACAAGCCCCCCAGGATGAGCCCCAACAGCATCATGTGTGGAGCACACCCTGCTGGGCTTGCAATGCAGGCTAGGTTTGCCTCAAGCAATCTGTTGTTTTATACAAGTTTGAATAAAGTCCATCTTTTCCATTGGTGCCTAATAGATAAATTGGGGGTGATTAAAATCAATTTTCACTTCACTCAGTTTATCCAAACAGTGTCTTTTTATGGATGTGTACAACAAGTAATTACCATAAATACACTTGGCAGCGTTTGCGTGTCACCACCATGAAAGTTTAATACAGTTCTCTGGTTTACATTGTTTGGAGACCAAAATCCTGAATATGCAGTGAGGTGTGGTGCCTGTTCATCAAGCCAATGTGATGGCTCAACAGATAAATGCTGCTCATCAAGCTACTGTGATGATTCAACAGATGAATGCAGCTCGGTCTTAACCTTTGGGATTCATTATTCATATATTATCAAAGCAGTTGCCCTCTTTGCCCACATCATGCCCAAAAATCACTTTCATGTGAGCATAATTTGTTGCTCAAAGCTTCAGTGTTTGGGAGTGTGCTAGACATTATGATCTGAATATGGGCTCATTCACTCTTTTTCATCTGCCCTTATCTTTGTTTATGGGTTTATAAATTATTTTCCTCTACAGTGAAAATAAATAAATAAATATTGATAATTTTAATTTGTATATTTTATGTATAAAGACCCTCAAGGGTAATGAATGATTGTGAAATAATTTACATGGGTGTGAGATTTTTTGGTTTTGTAAACCAGACTTTGTTGGTTCAGTAGCTGACAGTATACTGTAACAAGTTGGTTGACTGTTTAAGCTTATTTTTTAAATTAAAGATTTTTTTTTGCATGAGTGTGGAGGACAAAGGACTTTGCCGAGTAATTCTCTTGACAGCTGTCTTGTCCGGCACGACGAACGACTCAAGAAACATTCTTCACTGACATATTTATGTTATAGAAGAAAATCACACTGTAGTTCCCCATCATTTAATTTGAATAAAAACTGGACTAATGGAACTTTTCTGGGTCTGTTTTGACTTCATTGGCTTCTGACAATGAGGAACAATCTCATCACTACACATGGCTTTATTTGTCCTCCCTTTAATTACAGCAGGTACCAGCCCTGGGGTTACTCTGTCCCTTGGTGTGGGGTGGTGGCACCCACGTGCTGATGCTGTGATGCTGCCCTGATGCCAAGATGATGCTGTCCCAGACTCTGCTCTGCTCCCTTTCCAAGGGAAGTTGAAAGCATTTCTCTTGGGGGTGGGGAGGCCCCTTGGTTCAGGGCATTGTTGACAGAAGACAGAACCTTTTAGGGAATGCAGCTGGGAAGAGACAAAACACGAAAAAGAAGAGCTTAGCACCTAGGGCTCGATATTTCTTAATAGCACCATAAAATAACACATTAACCAAGCCACTCATCTAATTTTGCCTTATGCTCACAAAACATCTCACTGAGCTCTCTGGTTTTCCAGAAATGCTCCTTGTGCCTCCCTTATCTGTTAATACCAACATATGACATCAAATTTACCATGTGGGATCCTGAAATTTAATTACCTGATACACAGATAATGAATGACATGTTGTAGGTTGCTCTATGCAGCTGGGGGACTTTGCAATTATTCCTTATTTCATTTCAAAATGAATTTTCTCTTGTGCAGCCAGCTCCTATTTATTCATGTTTAAACTGATAAATGTATGGATCTATGAACCTCCAGCTAAAGGAAAGCCTTGTGAATCCAGGGAGAAATCTCACTACCTTGATTTTGCTGCATGATTTTTTTTCCTGCTATTATTGTTTCTTTTTGCATCTTATGTTTTCACCTTTGGGCGTGTTTTCCACCCTACATTTCACCCTTGACAGGGCAGGAACTGTATAGCAGTAGCTGACACCTTGCCTCATTCACCTCAGAAGGGAAAGGGTTAGGATTAGGGTTTTGTAGTGAGGAAAGGGAAAACAGAGAGGAAAGGAAAGAAACTAAGGGAAGAACATCCAGCAGGGCTACAAGGTCAGAAAAGCAGCTCTCCTCTTTGTTGTTGGGCATCTCACATGCTGGAATAACCCAGGTGAGTTATACTCTTCTGCACCAGAGACCTTGTATGATTTGTACCTGAGTCATCCGGAACAGCAATCAAAGGTAGGGCAGGAAACCACCTCAGCTGTGGAAACTTCAACCCCTGATCAAACATGACCCTGCTCATTTGTAGGCCCAAATGAATAAATAAGGCTAAAGAGGAATTCCCTGTGTCCCTGTGTCCTGAGCTGCAGTGATGAAGTTCAAGATGGGATGTGGCTGTGGAGGATTCAGATGGCAAAATTGCCTCTGCTCTGGCTGGAATCTTGTTCTTGGACTGTACTAAGGGTGCTGTGTGGTGGCAGAGAATAACTGCAGTTAAAAAATAACAAAATCTGTGGGATGCTTTTGAAAAAGCCTCTAGGAGGCAAAGGACCACTACAGAAACATTGCTAAGAACTACCCAGGGTTCCTAAAGCATCCCACAGTTGCTCAGTGACTGATGATATTGCTTCACAGAATGTTATTCTGCACTGTAAACAAGCACAAAATCACTTAACTACCCAGTTACACAAAATATTCTAAGAAATTTGCCAAAGTGATTAATGTTAACATTCTTGTTCAGCAAATTGAATGAGATTTAATTGGCACAGCTGCTGAAACTCAATGCATTTGATTTGGCCTTGATTTACAAAATATGTTATCATGAGCCTCCTCCTTTCCCTGCTAAGCCTCTGCTAAGTATATTGCTTGGTGAATTACTGGTCTTAAATGTTGGAGGGCTTTTTTCCTCCACTCAGTTAAACTTCTAGAAGGACCATTTAAAGTATGAATTTCTGTCCCAAAGGATCTGCTCTTCTTTCCTAACCACAAGAGGTTTAAATGTTATTTGTCAATGTTTTTCTTATACTTTGTTACATTATACTCTTTCCACAATATTTTGTCACTTACTATTCTTAAAATCCCCCTTACCCTTGACTTTGGATAGAGAAAATGCTGCAGGATACGTGATGCACCATGGTTCAGTCTCAACCCATGGACTACCTAAGAAAAAGGTGGTTTTAAAAACCTGCGAGAGCAGGGATTTATGTCTCAAAAATCAGTTGAGTTACTTGTTACATAAGTTATTTTTAAAAGCTGTATCTTGAACAAAAAAATTGCTTCTGTTTTCGAAAGCATATGTGACATTGGGAGTAGCTTGGTTTGTCTGACAGAAAATGAAACTGATATCTTTACAATCTTAGTTAAAGAAAAAAAAGGTGGGAAGCCAGGTGGAAGCAAGTTTCTTAAATCAGGAGCGTTTGCTTGAAGGCTTAACCTTAATTGTGGTCAATTGGTTGAAGCCCAGGAGTTGCCTGCCTCCCTTGTATCCATGCCTCCACCCTTTCCCCAGCCACCCTGTGCAGGGGAGCTTTGATCCCTGTTGTGGACTGTCTCCCACTTGTTCTTTGCAAGAAATAGCTTGTACACCCAGCTGGTCCCAAAAACCTTGTGCCACCAGGTGCAAACAGGGTCTGGGTTCTGTGAGAGCTGCTGTGGTGGAAGTCATGGAAAGTGGTGTTGATCACAAGGGGGATTTGGCGGAGCATGTTCCAGAGGACATCATACCCCTGTGGCCAGAGGTGAGCGGAGTGAGTGAGGATGGAGCTTTAGGAGAAATGGGAGGCACAAAGCAGGGGGAGTTCTCAGCCTGGGTGTCACCTGGGGGGTTCACACAGACAGACTGAGCAGCCACTGGGGCGTTTGGCAGGGGGTGGTGGTGGCATCTGTGCCAGGTCACAGGGAATTCTTGTGTTCTCTCCTTTGTGCTTCCTCTCTGCATTTCCAATGTTCATGCTGATGAAGAAAAAATTCTGGGATCCCTCCCTAAGAACAGGGAATGTTTTCCTAGAAGGAGAAAATGCATTAAGGATAGAGCCCTACATATTTCCCTTGCCTTCACCAGTGCTTGGAGATGGACATTTTCTTGAAAAGTTATTCCAGGTTTAACATGTTCCAACATTTAATATGTTTGTTTATGGCAAAATATTGCAGACTCAGGTGCTGACTGAAGGAATGTAATGTTCCCCACTGCAATCCTGCTGGCAGTATGATGCACTGGGGGGCTGGATGCAGCCAAGGTGCTGGGCTGAGGGATCCAGGTTCAGGTGGGAGTCCTGGTTTGGCTCCCCCTGGGCTGTCCCAGCAGGGGTGATCTATCAGTGCCATCAGCCTGTTTGCTGATACAGGGCTTCTGAGATGTCCATGGTGATACATCAAGTGATAGCTCTCTTAGATTCTTTTCTAAGATGTTATTTATTATGACTTTTTTTCTCTCTCTGTTTCACGGTTCAGCACTTTCCCTTTGTCCCCCTGTGTGTGTACAGTGTCAATGACAACCAGTCCTGCAGCTGGTGTCCCCCATGCTGGTGACAAAGGGAGCTCAGGGGTGATGTCCCTGCTCATAAATATCTCCTCAGGTACTGCTGTAGCTCAGGGGACAAGTGTCAGCCTAAAGGGTGGTGCAGGGCCAGGCAGAGGCTGGGGAGCACAGGCAAGAAGAAAGATCCTGTCTTCACAGAAGGGTATACTGAGACAAAAGAGATTTATCAGCTTGTCATTTGTGAAGGGGGGAGAGGGAAGATAATTCCCATCTGGGTTGTGAAAAATGCCTCTTACCTGAGGATAAACTTATTTTTTTTATAGACTGAAGGTGGCATTGAGCTTTAAAAGTTAAAAAAGTATTGTATGTATTTTAAACTTGCTCAGAAAACAGCTGCAAACCCTCACCTCCAAGGAGACCTGAATTTGGGTAAAGGAAACTATGATTTTTCAGTGCTATCTGCAAGAGAGAGATGCTTTATTTGTTGAAGTGGAGTTCCTCTCAAAAAAAAGTGAGGAATCACTCAGCTTCCAGTGTCCTCTTGTCCTGGGGAAGTTTTGGTGTCTGTCACAGTGATTTTAACGTTGTGACTGTGGTCTAAACAATTTCTCTTACCTAAGAATAACTAAACCAAATTAATCCCTCTCTGTTTTCTGTATGTTTTATAATGTCTGATTGTTTTGTGTGATAGTTAAAATGGCAAACAGTTTTTTCAGAAAAATAGAATTAGAAAGTCTTAAAAATGTTTGTTAGAAAATAGTATCAGCTTTCCCCAGACTCAGGTAGCAGATACAAAGGATTCTTTCTGCCCCAGCAGGTGCTTATCTAGTGATAATTCAGGTTTTGCCAGGTGTGTGGCTGGAGATATTAGATGTACTCAGACAACTTCTCCATGAGATTCTCTATGTGCTTTATTATAATGTCTAATTTTTCCCCCCTTTACCTAGTTAATTCTGCAGTTTCAAACTCATGCAGCAATTTGAGTCAGCGCGGGGTAAATGTCTGTTTTCTCTGGTGCTGGCAGGGTGCAATCATCCCCAGGCTGTAGGAGAAATCACTCCAGAAAAATCTCTTTGAATTAGTGCCAGTGGGAGGAAAGAGGATGAGGAGCCTGATGGGATTTGGCTCGGGATGTGCTGTACAGAGCACTGGACTCTGGGGGTCAGCACAGCCAAATAAATGAGTGTGAGCCTGGCTAGCAAGAGCCTTTTGTGATTCAGGGTGACTTCCTGAAAACAGTGTTTGGGGAAAAAACGTGAATATTTTCTTCTCAAGCTGTGCAACTCCACAATTCCAGCACCTGTGCTGTATTTTGCATATAGATTGGGATGAAAAGTACTGTGACACAAATCCTTCCTGCTCTGTTCTTCAGAGTCATCATATCTGAGCCTCACGTTTGATGACACACATTAAAAATAAGCTGTAGACAAGAAACTGGAGGTTTTTAAGGGGTGTTTCAGTAAAGCTATGTACTTTGTCATCTCTTTTCTAGTAGGAGGTGCCTGAAGCTGCAGTGAGCTGAGCAACAGCTGATGTGTGGGGGAACCTTTAAATTGATCTTGGGAGCAAAACCTGTGCACTTGGAGTTGCAGTCTTAATTAAGAATTAATACTGACTGCCTGTGAGCTCTTAGGGGTGTCATGAACTATTTTGTGAAGGGAACTGTCTGGAAGACACTGAGGGGCTGGAGCATGTCCAGAAAAGGGCAGGAGAAGGGTTTGGAGCACAAGTCTGATGAGGAGCAGCTGGGGGGACTCAGATTGGGGATAAGGAGGCTCAGGGGGCCCTTCTGGCTCTGCACAACTCCCTGACAGGAGGGGACAGCCAGGTGTCCCCTGCACAACTCCCTGACAGGAGGGGACAGCCAGGTGGGGGTCGGGCTGTGCTCTCAGGGCACAAGGGACAGGATGACAGCAACAGCCTCAAGCTGTGCCAGAGAAGATTCAGATTGGATATCAAGGGAAAGATATTCTTCACGGAAAACACTCTCTAGCCCTGGCACAAGCTGCCAGGGCAATGGTGGAGTCACATCCCTGGAGGGATTTGAAAGACAGTGCAGATGTAACACTTGGGGACATGATGTAGTGGTGGGCTGGAGAGCACTGGGGTAACAGTTGGACTTGGTGATCTTGGAGGGCTTTTCCAACCTAAACAATGTTATGATCTACTCCACTTCACAGTTTGATTCTCTGCTAATTCTAGTCCCCTCAAGAAACCCAATGCAGGAGTCATCCCTTACTGATGGAGAAAAAAAGTGGGAGGTTTAGGGTCTCTCTCCAGTGGGTACATACCAAAGATGCCTGGGAGAAATTTGGCTTTTTGTCTCCTATATGATGATTGAATCCTGCCAAAGCTGCTGATTCTTGAGTGCAGGTGACAGGGAAGGATGAATGGATGCTGCTCTCCAACAGCTGAATTCTGGGATTCAAGTCTAATGGAAACAACATTTAAATTTCAAGTCTCAATGATATTACCTACAAGCTACTCAGCTCTGTAAGTAGCATTTAGTAATTTCTGGATGTCAGAGAGTATGATTTTGTTGAGCAGGTACAGGTGGTTGCAGGGCAAACAATTACTCTTGGTAGAAATCAGAGTCCCTTATTTGTTTCACTCTGCCTCCTACCTCAAGGGCTTTTTTATTTGAAACTCATGAAATAAGGCCCCAGAGGTTATTAGCATCTCCCTTTTCTATCACAACCCAGAAGTGGGCACTGCCTAGGAAGGCACTGATTGCCTGTGCTGTCACTGGCTTGTTGATGAACCAGAAAAGCTTCTATTAGTTTATGGAAATGAGACTTAGACTTACACAAAAGCTTGACACCATGCCATGTTTTTAATTAGTTTTTTTGAAAAGATACGTGAGTTGAGACACGCATACGCCACCGGTTCTTAATGTGGCTGTTAAGGAGCTGGTCCTTGGTTCTGAAATCTGTGTCTTTTTGCAGAGGTCTCATTTTATAATTACCATTTAAACAAATCAGGCAGATTCCTCAAATTCTGCCCTTTCTAGAAAGTACTTTTTCAGTTGGCCTTATTCTTTCAATGAATTATTCTCTTTCAATGAGAAATTATCTGGATTTGTTCACAAGCAAATGTAAAAGCAAATGTAAAAGCAAGATCGGTTACTTGATTATTTGTGCAGCTAGTTTTAGTACTAACTGAGCCCTTTCAATTAAATTTTTTCCTTGACATTTTTAATGACATCAGATTCCCCAAGTCTTGTGATTTATGGATAGGACTGTTAGTGGAACCTGGTTTCATTTGTGGCTTCCTGAGGGAATCACCAATATTTTGAAGACCTTTTTTTCTTTTGTGTCAGGAAGTAGCTTTACATAGACAAGTAAATGTGGAAAAAATGTAACCTGCTCCATTGTCTGATCACCTTAAAATATCCCCTAAACTGTTCAGTTTCAGATTTTGACAGCTTAACAGATGACAGTTTGTTTCATCACCTTTGGTAAATCCACCTTTAATTAGCTGACGTTTTAATGGTTCCTAAGTGGTCATAGGATTCAGTATAACCAAATTTAATCTAATTTGTTGGGCATGATTCTGCACTGGGGAAGTCCACAGCCAAGCCTGTTTTCTTATCCCTGCTGCTGCAGTTCCAGCCCACAATCCATCACTCACAAGTGTCTTTAAGAGCTGGTCCAGAGCCCAGCTAAAGGCTGGGTAGGGATAGCAGGAGGTTTCACCAGCTCTCCATGTGACTGAAAACTTGTAAATAACTGGGAAGTCAGGCTGATTTATTTATTCATTTAAAAGAGAAGACACATTCCCTGTAGGAGTCATGCCTGGCAGAGGATGTCACCTGGAGGTGTCCTCTCTGGCACTGAGGATCCCACGCACACCAGCACAGCTCTCCCCTCCCTAACTCAGTTCAGCACCAACCCCAGCCAGCCACGAGAAACATCCCAAAGACACCAAGAAAGTGCTGGATTGTAACAGGGCAAATCTCTGAGGTTGGCTTTTTAATGGGATCTGGAGGAAAAGCACCACAGCCCAGTGGACACCTTTGAATTGCCAGATGTGTGCAATGTTGAGGAGATACTGATACTGAATTCTGCCTCTGGCAGAATTCAATATTTGAACAACCTTTGTTCTCTAAACCAGGTATTATAATCGTAGAATAATAACCATCTCTCTTTCACCAAATATATTTTCCATCCTGTATCTGGGCTCTAATGTCCAGAGAGACACTTCACCTGCTCTTCTAGTGCATCTCATATTTGTCCTGTTGAATGAAGCTGTCTGCAGCTTAAAAGTACACAGAGATGTGCAGAGCATAAGCTGTGCAAATGTTAGCACTTGAGTTTGAAGGCCTCTATTAAATTGGCCTACCTATATTTGCATGTGTAGTTACTCAATTCCTTTCTTTACCAAATATATTCAGCGTGCCAGGGGAATGTTTCTGTTTTACCTGCTGGCAGGACATCTGTATCACTTCCTACCTAAAAGTGGTGTTGCATCACTCTCTACCTGTTGCCTACCAAAGATACTGATTTGCTAACAAGCTAAAATACTATGTTTAGCACACAAAATTTAATTTAGTAATCTTAGAAAAATTAAAAATTGCTGTACTGCTCACCATGCCTCTAGCTGGAACATGCACAATTATTTTTATTTTTATAAGCCATTTGTTCTTCTCAGTGGTCACATAGCACAGAAGCATTCTTTGTGGCAGTGATCTGGCTTGATGTGTTATGTTTATACAGGACCTTTTAGTTCTAATGGTGCTGTATGGAAGGTTTTGTAAAACTGATGCAGATTGAGACTCCTCTATGTTCTAGTTCTTGAAGGGCATTTGGAAAGAGGTGGGAGGGTGGGGGAATCTCATCAACACCGTGCTCTGCAAGCAGGTACTGCTCAGAGTTTTAAACATAAATAGTGTGCCACCCCATTTTACTCAGTCATAGCTATAATGAAAGATAATTTGATGATCTTACCCTGGAAGGGTTGGCTAGGTTATGCCAGCCCTGATGTGATGTGCTGTGTCTGAACTCATCACCTCCATCACTTGGAGAGTTTCTCTGAGCTCATAACCTTGATGGCTGTTTCCATCCTTCACTTCCCTCTGTCTGGCTGATCTCCTGGCCACTTCCAAAGGGGTTTATTTAAAATAGAATTGGAATATAGAGGAATTATGGACAACCTGGCAATGCAAGACACTGCCAAGAACTATGGAATAAAGAAAGACAAGTTGCTTACAGGGCCCTGGCTAACAGGAGAATTAACAAACTCAGCTGCCACCAGAAGTGTTTCAGCCAGTGAAACTCTTACCCCATGGGCCAAGAAACCCCTAGGGCAGCAGATCCCAGTTTCCACAGCTGTGCAGGAAGGAAAATGCTCACCCAGCCACCCTCTGGCAAAGCTCTTTCATGGTCTATCTGAAGACCATTCACTATGCTCAGCATGTACTGAAATTACAACTAAATAAGTACTAATACTAATTTAACTATTACCTGAATATAATAAGGATTTAAAGGAAAAATTAATTTCTTGATCTTTTTGTGGTGTAATATTGCTTCTGCAAACTCTTCAGCAGAGGATGGGGAACTCTGGCAAGATTCTAAATATTGCTAAATGCTGCCTTTAACCATGCAATGTCAGCACACAGAGGATGAAATTAATGAATCTGATGATAATGAAGGTATAAGAGAACAAGACGAGTGCTGTGCCTAGAGGTTAATTATCAGGTAATTCAAGGGAGGCTGCCTTTATAGGATTAAGATTTGTGTGATAATGTTGTGTGTTGTTTTTGCATGGGCTGGTTTTTGGTAGCAGGGGTGTCACAGAGGTGGCTCCTGTGAGAAGCTGCTGGAAGCTTCCACCGTGTCCAGCAGAGCCAGTCCCTGGTGGCTCTGAGGATGGACACACTGCTGGCCAAGGCTGGGACAGTGAGAGAGGCTGGTAACACCTCTAGGATGGCACATTTGAGAAAATCAAAACAAAGTCGGGCAGTGCTAATTTCAGCTGGGGAAGAGAGAGGTGAGAACTTGTGAGGGAAACAACACAGAGACACCAAGGGCAGTGCAGGAGGGGAGGAGCTGCTCCAGGGGCTGGAGCAGAGATTCCTCTGCAGGCTCTGGGGAGAGCTTGGGGAAACAGCTGAGCCCCTGCAGCCCTGGGGATCCCTGGGGGATGCAGAGATCCCCCCACAGCCCCTGGGGCAGAGACCCCACAGCCCTGGGGGACTGCAGAGATCAACCCACAGCACCTGGAGGATGAACGAAATCCCCCCACAGCCCTGGGGAAGGTGCCATGCTGGAGCAGGGATGCCTGGAGGAGGTTGTGACCCAGGGAAGACCAGTGGAGAGAGAGGGGCTCTGCTGCCAGGCTGGAGCAGCCTGTCCTTGCAGGAATGCACCCCATGGAAGAGTGACCCACACCACAGCAGTTTGGGGAGGGACTCAGGTTTGCAGCAGGTGTGGCTTGGCTGCTGCTGGTGAGAGTGGAGCCAGGCTGGGGAAGTTCACAGAGAGCTGTCTCCTGTGGGAGGGACCCCACGGTGTAGCAGGGGAAGGACTCCTCTCCCAGAGCAGCAGAAGAAAATCTCAGTGATGAACTGACCAAAATCCCCTTCCCTGTCTCCCTGTGCTGTTGGTGGGAAGGAGGGAGGGGCTGGGGGGAGAAGGTATTTTAAAAGTTTATTTTACTTCTCATTATCCTCCTCTGATTCTGTCAGGAATAAATGCACTTTGCAACCTCAAGTTGAGCCTGTGTTTTCTCCCAATCTTTTTCTCAACTCAGGAACCCTTTTTATTTTTTCCCTCTCCTCTGCCCAGCTGTGCAGGGGAGGGTGAGCAAGTGGTTCTTGTGGGTGCCTGGTGTTGGGCCACGACTGTTGTTTGCCTTTATATAAACCAAAACCCAGTATTTAATAAAGGAACAACAAATTAAATCCTTCACCAAGCAGGTAGATTTGGTTAGCTGTTGTTCAGAAGAGCCTGGCATTTCTGCAACCTGAAACACAAGAGAACTTGCTTGACACCCTTGGGCAAGGCAGGGTCTTGCCAGAGCAGATGAATGAATGGTTTTTGGTGCTGGGGTACCCCAGCAGTGATGGGGAGCTGCAGATTCTTGATTAGTAACTATGTTTGAGTTTTGGTGAAGCCAGAAAGCGACTGATGAGCAATTGCATGCTGTGGAGGAAAGAGTTTAACAAGGGTCTGTGCCTGCTTTTCCTGGCCCTGCCATCCACCAGCTCACTTTCACAGCACATCATTCAAATTATGTTACCTTTCCCAGCACCAGTGACCCTGGGCAAGGGCAAGGAGGATGGAGTGAGAGATGGAGAGAATTGTTTTGCCCAGAGCTAGGGTTGGCTCACAGGTGGAGGGGAAGGAGGAAGACCAGACCTTCATGAAACAGATGAGCTCAGTATGCAGAAAACAGAGTTTGGAAAAAACTGTGAGAGTAGAAAAAATGGAAAAAAAATCGGAGTAAAATAGAAGTCAGTGAAACTCCTCCAGATGATGGAAAGAAGAGACACGGAGTGTTGTGAGCTGTAGTGGCTTTGAAAGAAGCCAAAACCAGAGCAGGAGTGCAGATGTCTAAAAATAATGACTTTGCAAGAGCAAGACTCAGCAAATGAAAGGAAATTGAGTTGTTTACCATAAAAGATGGTGGTTCTGGAGTAGCAGCCTTGGTTTGGGCTGTCCATGGAAAAACTGTGGCTGCAGGGCTGGAGGCTCAGTTCTGAATGAGGTAGAAATCTGCATGCAGTTTCAATTTCTAAAAGCTCACACTTCAACTGATTTCAGTGCTGGAATAAGCATTTAGAGTTTAATAGAAATACTGCTCTGAAGGCTGTAGGGAGTCCTGATGAGACATTCCTGGTTTGGAATGAAGTTGCTGTTCTTGTAACACTGAGTTAGTCAAGGATTATTTTGGCCATTAAAGGAGACTGAAACCCTCAGGAAAAGGAGTTTTTTTCCACCACAAGATGGCATCGGTTTTGCAGAGATAGGCTTGCAAAAGGACCTTAGGCTGGAGACAAGAGTGGATTTAAAATAAAAGCATTTTAAATTGATATCAGATAAAATTGATATTGATATCTGACTGGTAAAAAACAAGTATTGGTCTCACAATTGTCTCTTTGGAAACTGTGTTACCTAACTGTTATTTTGGGTGCATCAAATGAAGGTCCCACTGATCAGGTTAGCCAGTGCTAATTGTGATCCTACTGGCATGAACAAAATTTGGCCTGCAAATGCTTTGCTGCTGCTTGTGCACATCAGATTTGAGTTTATATTTCCCTCATAGGCCTCCTAAAGCCTATCAGTTGTTTGCTGTAAGCTAGTAACAATATTTACCCTCACTTAAAACTCATCTTTATTGCAGTTTGCTTTATAGAAATCCTCATTTGCATGTTCGATGCTTTGCATGTGTATTTTTCAATCCTTTTTCAGGGCTCTATTTTGACTCTGTGTAGCCTCATAAAGTGTTTTTGAGGTAAAATCCCTCTAAATACTTGTGTTGCCTCATAAATCTCTGAACATCATCAGCTAGACTGCAATTTATATTAATTTAGAGAATTTTATAGTTATTATTGTAAATCCAATAGTAATCTACTAGTAAATTCAGAATATATTGATACTTCTTGGACTTCTCCATTCAGAGTATTTTTTTAAAATTTTATTATACAAAAGATGTCCAAAATTTTGTTTTGTACAATAGATCTGTGGTATTTTCTAAATTGAGGCTCTTTAAAACATTCCAGGATGGCCATACTCTAAAAAGAACTTAAAAAATCTCATTGCTTTCCTTTTATTTTTCTTTCTTTTTTATTTTTTTTTCTGATTTTGTCTTAAAAGCTGCACTTCTCAAAGTGTCACACTGGAGACTAACTCATGGTGTCACAAAGTTGTGACAAGGCATTTTGAGATTTATCAAGTACCACCACAGGTTCTGCTTTGCTGTGTTTTACCACTTAGAGCTGCCAAAGGCTTATTTCTTTCAACTGTTGTGTGTGTGCGTGTTGCTTTGGCTTTCATAAAACTCTCAAGATTCATGCTTTGTTTTCTTGTTTTCAGAAAAAGTCACAGACTTTCCTGTGTGCTTGTGGTGGAGAGTGAATTGTCTTGGAGCCCTTGCACCACAAGCAATGTACAAAGCAAGGCTGAGTCTCCATTCAACTGCACAATAATGTTCTTTTGTTCTTCTTGCAGCTCTCAAGTTATTCCTGAGGCATGAAGTGCCTTTGTAAGGGCTGCTGGAACAGTGATGCTTGTGTTCCATCTTGCATGTACTTCACATGTGAAATTCAATGGGTGTTTGAGCCAGCAGGCTGCCAAACCTGGCCTGAGATTGCTATTTATTATAACATCTAGTCCCTTAAAAAGCAAACCCAAGAAATATTGCTTGACTTGATGTGTCTTTTTGGAGTGGCTGATCCTGGAGTGTTGAACAAGATTAGATGGACCGAGAGAGGAAGGAGGGCTTTTTCAAAACTCTGTAACAATTACACCCTGACTCCACAACAAATCTGGATGGTCTCTGACAAAATTGCCAGATTAGCACATCAAAATGACCAGGAGGTGGTTGTGTCCACAGAGCAGTGCCAGGGCTGCTAATGAAGGAGATAATTACCTTTGCATTGAGAAGCACTGAGAAGGGCTGAGGCACTGGGGGGATTGCATGCTGTTCTCAAGATGCTTCATCTCTTCATTTTGCACCAAAAATTGACAGAGCATCAAAGCAGTGACCATGTGTGTGCCTTGGAGAGTGCCTGCAGTAGCCCTGGTCTTTTTCCCATGAGGATTTGCTTAGGTGGCTCCTAACAGACACCACAGAGCAAAGGTGACATCTGCATTTTCCTGTGTACATCACTTACTCCTGGTCATCCTGGGTCATTCCCAAATAGTGATGGCTTTTCCTCTCAAGCAGGCAGGAAAAAGCCAGGTTTTCCTAACACAAGCTTGCCTGTGCAGCACAATGTGGTTGGGATGTTATTGTCTATTTCCCCCCTTTTCTAATGACCTTGAAGATGGGGTTAAAGGTGCACTGGCTTTCTGTTAACCTGCATTTGGGAATCCCCCATGGTCTCTCCTGGTCAGGAGAAGACTTGAGAGAAGAAAATGTTCACTTCTGGTGTTAGTTACCCTCCTTCCTGCAAGCAGAAATGTTCCTTTTAACTTTTTTTAACTCCCCAGGAGGGAGGATTTTGTCTTTTGATCTTAGAAATGTTTGGCAACTCACGTTACCTGCCTTTTGTTTGAAATATGCTGGAAATAGGTCTGTTATTTTGCCTTCAATACAACCTTTCTTTCATAGACCATTTTAACTTCTTAATCGTGTAGAGGTAGCAAATCATTATACCCTTTTCCTACTACATGTCCACTTAATGGCTTTTTACTTCTTTTAGTTCAAGGCACTTCTTAATTAATCCTTCATCAAGTTATTTTAAATATTTCTTTCCTCTACATTTTTAGAAAAGTAGATAAGAAATAAAAAGGCAAATGATATAATTGCAAACCTGGTATTTTCGGCATCAAAGCTCTTTGACAGAAAACCTGCAGGACTGAAGAGCCTGGGGTATGAGGGCAAAGTCTCCAGCAACTCTACACATGTTTAGGCATAGTTTGTGGTAGATTTTGCTGTATTTCTGCAGAAGCACTGCTCTTCTCCTTGGGCAGACTGTACACAACCTCGTGTTTCATGGCATGACAACTCATTTTGGTTTTACTGTAATTCTTTACTAGTGGCTGTAGCAAAGACTGAGTGCAAAGGCTCATGCTCCTGACCCTGTCCTTGGCTGTGCATGTCCCTCCTGGCTAGGAGGCACCTGATGGATAATGTCTTTGAAAATGTACCACTCATTTTCTGACATATACTGTATATATTGCCACCTGCCAATCCCCTGTGCTGTTAAATACGTGTTCATATTAACATCATAAATTTCCTGTGTTGGAACTGTGGTATGAGGCAGGGCAGGTAATTTGACTCTTCCCACTCAACATTCAGCTTTCAGTAATTTTTTTTTTTTTTTCTTTAACTCCATTTGGATAGCTATACTCTCATACATAATGTATTCCTAAAAATGTATTCAAGTTTTTGCTGGCTGAACATGGTCCCCAGAGTTAGAATCAGTGCTACTTACAACCAAATAATCGAATGGGTTACCCCTGTGTGGGAAATGCTGGGGATATGGGAATGAATTTCTTCCTGACTTGGAGAAGTGAAGCAGCACTTTAAAAATAATGGGAGGACTTCTGGAAGTGTTTCTGGGCTTCAGAGAAGGAAAAGAAATGTTTCATCAAGCTTGAGCAATGCATTTGCAGCATAGTAATGTACAGAGAAAGAAAAGAGGCACCATGCCAACAGAGAGGATCCAGGTACTGAGTCCAAACAGGTTGGGAGTCCAGATTTGAAACAAGAGGAACTGATGGAATTGCTTATCTAGAAATGAAAGTATTACTAAATTAGATGTAATTCAAGGGACTTAAACCCAAATGTACTTAGAAGTTCAGCAGGATTTGGGTAGAAGCTTCTGGGCTGGCACACGGTTCTGCAGGATGCTGTTTGCACTGCAATCCTGTGTGTAGTGCAGCTGCTGTTGTTATAGTATGAGCAGTCCTTAGTTAGGAATCAAAAAATAGCATAGACCTCATTTAAAACCTTCACAGCCTGAGGTTTTGCATTAAGCACTTTTTGGGGAGGCACCATCTGGGTGTGATGACCATGGATGGTGCTGGCACCTCTGTCTCCAAGAAGCTCCCCTAGAGTCTCCTCAAGGAAGTGGAGGACAAGGATTGACAGATCCCTCTCTGTTAACCTTCCCTTACACCCCGTGTTTCTGGAGATGGGGTTGCTCTGCTGGAATTGTTGTAATATTTTTTCTCTGTTGTGAATGAAGGAGGAAAACTTTTTCATCCAATGAAATGATCTTTCCTTGTTAATCAGCAAGGGGCTTGGCCAGTCTCTGAATTCTTGGAACTGACTTTAAAGAGAGAGATATGCATATGTTTGTGATTATTTTACACCAGCATTATTTTGTAATGGGATTGTTGGCAGAAGCTGTTATTGGGAGTTTTCCATGTCTTAATTTAAACTGAGACTCATCAAATTAAATCGAACCAGAGAATGAGGCATTCTGAGTTCAATATCCTTCCTCTCCTTCTTCCTCCTCTGCTCCCAGTCCCATACTAAATGTGAGTCTCAGAGTCCCTTGGCCAGCAGACCTGCTCCAGACTTGACAGAGTTTTCTCTATTTGTGAGAACAAAAGCTGTAGTGAGCCCGGAGCAGTCCCCTCAGACTGGCAGCATGCACAGAGCAGGCAACAGATGCTGGCATTTTTTGTAAACTCAAAACCTAATTATGCTTGGAGCAGTCCCACAAGTCTGGGGAAAAAAAACCAACCTCTGATTTATGGATTCCAGTCATTACTGCTGGGTTTTAAAGCAGCAGAATATGTTTTTCGGTGATGTTCCCTTTCCTCAACCTCAGGAAAACAGGCAGGAATATTACCTGGGCAGGAATGATCATGAGTTTGGTGCCTTCCAAATGCCTAGGTGCCTAGGACTGTGTGTTGGGGCACTCCACATTGCCAGAGGGAAGCTGAATTCTCACTGGGGCATGAAACAGGGAATCTGACATTTAGCAGACGTGCAGGTGTGGCCCCAACAGCTTCATTTAGTAAGTGTTTGGGGCTGATGGAGCTGCTTCCAGAGTGCTTTTAAGGATATCTGTCATATTACAAAGTCAAAATCCAGCGTGACTCTGCACAGCTTATTATTTTTGCTGTTTCAGAGTGGGTATTTCTTGTTTTCATCTATATTGAACAGACACTTTATTCTTATCACAGTACCTGCCCTGAAAGCATGAAAAGCAGGAGAACCTTGACCCTTTTATGATCTAGACTTCCAGAGACCCAGAGCCAAAAATACGAAAACTGCCTTTCACAAAAATATAAATTATAAAGCAAATAGCAATTTTTTTCCCCATCAGGATGGAATTTGTGTATGCCTGAAGCAGGAGAAAAACTACATAGAGGAGAGGCAAAGCATTTCCCAGAGCCTTGAAAGGGCTCACTGGCTCTGGTATGCCTCCAGATTAACTGGACTAACAGCCCATGGCAGCTTTTGGACATCTTTTGTGTCTCTGCAGATCTCATTTTAGGTGCAAAAGAAATGTTTTGCCTGTGAAGACTAAAAAAAACCCCTCATATTTCGTGTGCTCTGCTTGCAGATGATGGGGAGATGTAGTCTGTGAACATGTTCATTTGAATTGTACTGACAAAACAGATTAGCAATAAGCAGAAAGTGGAACAGCGGCTTTGGGGTGCAGAGGAGGTGAAGGGCTGTGGAAACTGGACTCCCAGGGATAGCAGAGAGGGTTCTCTGTGCTGGTGAGATCTGAAACCCACAATGGTGTGGACATCTCTTCCAGCATGGGCTGGATCTGGAGGCCTGACAGATAACAGCTTCTGACATGAGAACTTTTGGCACTAGCATCTCCTGTTCCTTTGGGAGTTTCAGGCCCTTGAGAGCTGATGTCACTCAGAAGATGTAACTGAGGACTTGGATTTCAGTGGGTGTTGGCAATTTGTAGAGGGCTGAGCTCTGACTGGAGTTAGCAGACACTCCACACTACTGTGAACCTGCTCCCTAGGCTCCTGCTGGCCCAGGAAAGCTGTGTGTGTGTATTTGTCTGTGGTGGTGCTGTGGTTTGGGTGACAGGGCTGTTTTGAAGCAAATTCCATGGTTGTCCCCAGTCCCTGTGCCCTGGTTTGCATGGCAGAGCCATCTCTGAGTGCTGAGAGCAGCATCCCTTCAAAAGAACCTGGCTGGGGGAATATGCTTCAGTCTTCCAGTGCATCCAGAGAAGGATTGAAGAATTTCTGCTCTGACAGAAATCCCTGGAGCATCTGCCCATTCCCCACTGGGGTTCCACACTGCCCATCCCATCCCAGAGCACCTCCTCAGGTGCAGCCTCAGCTCTGGCAAGCCTGATGTGAGACAACAGTTGGACAAAGCACCATCAGTCTATTTAGTATCCTGGCATGATTTGTTACACCTGAGTCCTTCCAGCAAATCCTGAAGATTTTCAGCAGCTATAAGGTTTTATAGCAAATCAGATTTTTCCATCTGGCTGACTGGTTATAAACACACATTTCTCAAGTTGGCTTGTTACGCTGTGTTGGTATTAAAAAGAAAACCCGTGATGAGCAGTGGAGTGTTCATCTGTGTCTGCTCTTGATGACTTGTGCCTCTTGCAAATGAACACAAATAACCAGGAAAATCAGTTTGCACGTGAAATCCCAAAGACAAAAACTCGAGCACAACAAAGAAACAGGTTGGTATGGGGAAATGCTGAAGGAGGCTGAGCATGATTGTTGCTCTGAGAAAAGCATTCTAGAGAAATAAAGAGCTTATGGAATATTGATAGGGAGCTGCCTGGATTTTAGAAGTGCCACCATCCACCTTGACGCCAGTCTTGTCAGGGTGATGGGACTGACTTTCAGCATCCACATTCAAAAGTATCGATCCGGACCTTCAGTGTAAGCCTTCACCCAGGGATAAGCAGCACTAATTAATTTTCCTCGTTTCTTCTGAATCTAGGTAATTTCAGAAATGTCTTATTGATTGTGATTTTGATAAGTTAAATTTGTGTTCTGTGTGCTGTGAACATAATGAGAAGGGTTTGCCATTAAGGGCTGCTGTGGGTGGTAGTGTGGTGCTTTCGGGTGTGGGAAAAGAGAAACACACCACTTACTGCTCCCTCCCACTTGGTTGCTGACATTTTTATTGCTTTTGTGCATGTTGTGAGTATTTTGGATAGATTCAATGATCACAACTAGAAAGGATGTGAAATTAAAATTTAGCACTAAAATTTAGCAGCATATCTACGGTGCAGTCATAGCAGATTTAGGAGATCTCAACAGATTTAGAATTAAGTCCCACTGTGTTCCATCAAACTATGAATTTCTCAAGTTTAAGGTATGGAAAGGATGCAACAGTCTGACTGGTATTGGCAATGCAAATGGGGAAGAACCTGGATTTGGTTCCCCGATCTTTGGGTGATAGTTGATATTAAGCTCTCCCCTAGCACGTGTGTGATTTTGGACCATTTGAAGCAGAGAACCTTTGAGGTTCTAATGCAATTTATTAGAAAAACGTTATTTCCACAAGGGAATGAAATCAGCTGAATGAGCAGTTCACATTTAAACCTCTGTCCTCCCCACCCTCACTCCACCCACCCTGTGTAAGGGGGAAGTCTGGAGGAATTCAAGCAAAATGTGGTCTGGCAGTGTATGGCTTTGGCTAGCCTCCAGCAGCCATCACCTGTAGCATGTGAAATGCCAAAGAGAGTGACTGCCACATATAACGTGGAATCTTTGAGGAGAGAATTCACTGTGCAGGAGATGACTTTTTCCATGGGGCCTTTCAGGCTTGGCAGTTATGAGCTTTTTATAGCAAGTCAAATTTCTTTACCCATCTGCTTGTCTGCTTATGAAAATGCATCCCTCTAGTGCACTTGTTACATTTCATTACTGTTAAATAAAATCAAAAGTCAACACACCTTGGCCACTGGCTTAGTCATCTGTGTCGGCTTTTGGTGAGGTTCATCTCCTGTCAAAAGCACACAGATGTTCTGGACATAAACATCACCCCCTGTTACAGCTTCCAGGTCTCTAATAACAAAATCAACTTCATTAATGATGAGTGTAAAGGTAATGCACACCAAACAACAGCCACACTGGGAAGCTTTCCAAGGGGAAATGTGATGGATACATGATCAGATGTTGTCTTTCATGAACAATTACATTTCCCTTGATTACACCCTTTTGAGAAGGAAAACCAGAAAAGGACGCTGATAGCAAACTTTTTTTTGTGATTGCCTAAGTGCCTTTCACAGGATAAGATGTAGTAAAAACATCTGAAGGGAAATGTTAGCGAGAAATTTGCTCAGGCTTCAGATTCTGTATATCAAGTCAATCTCATGCCTTGCAATCATTTGCACTCCCTCTCCAATGCTGCTGGCTTGGTCCACTCCTCAGGGGGGAAAGAGGAGCACAACAGTTCTCATCTCTAGGGGCAGCCTAAATAGCTTGCTCCAATTTTGTCTCATTATCTTTAAAGTCTTAAAAATTAAGAATGCGTTTTATTGTGCTCTGTATAAACAGTCAGCTCCCAGTGGGAAAGTTAATTAAAATAGCCAATGCATCATATTACCAACCATCTGAGTAGTGCTCAGTGCTCTCTTTTTTATGGCCTCCTGAACATAATTCAGGTTGTACAGATGCAGGTGCACACAGCCAGAGAGACTTGTAAGATGCTCTTCGTTGTAGGTTCATCACCTCTTAAAACACAACTGTAATTTATTGCAAAGACAAAAAATGTCACGTGTAGTCCAATACTGTGCTAAAGAATAAGACACAATCAGTGCAATGGTGACTTAGATTAAATACTGAGCCCCCTTCTCTTTCCTTTTTTCTTTCTCTTTCCTTGTATTGAATTATTTTCAAGTTTCCAGGCCCACTTGCTTGAGGTTAAAAGGGCTCAATTCCATTTTGTTTTTCTTTCTGTACCTTTTCATCATCTTAATGGTTTTTCTTTTGATTTTCTTTCCTTTGCTGGCATTTCTTTAGCTGTTTGGTGTCTAAAGTGGATTGTTAAGAACTGATTTTTACAGCTTTTATATAGGCACCAATATCCACTTCCAATGGCTTCAAATTCCATTTTACATGAGTCCTGTTCTGCCTCCTCATGCTTCCTTGTCATCTTCTTTGGGAGCAGTGTCCTCTCCACCCCAGCTGGTTTGCCATTTCTGTGGCAGGTAAAGTAATTTCTGTGGGTATTTAATTTGGAAAGCATGGTGCTTTTCCTTCAGGAACACAGGAAAGTAGAAGGGATCCTTTGGGAATGCAAGATGGCACTGTATATTCATCATATGGAAAAGTCTCTGTGCATGATCCAGTCTTTTAGGTGCTGTTGATGGGACACCAAGCTTTATTTAGCTGGCTTTATTATAAAGTTGTCACCTAAGGCTGTGGGCAGCAGCTCACACCTTTAAATCAGACAGTACCAAAAGTCAGTACTGCAGTAGAGAAATTTCCCCACCCTGCCCACCTAAATCCCAATTTTTCCTGTAAATAACCTCCCATTATACAATAATAACCAAACCTGAGGCATCTTCATAGAAATGCCACAGTGCTGCTCTGCTGTATTCTGGTACAGTAACTCTCTTTCTGCAGGGGGTATCTTAGCAGGCTATGACTGTGCTCTATCTGTTTATTTATAGGCTCAGGATTAATGTAGTGTGGATGAAAAACATGTTTACTTATAGGATTGTGACTAATGTAGTGTGTGCATTCTACATCAGTAAACATTAATGAATATTCCTCTGTGAGAGGCTGAATAAGCAACTGGATTGTGTGATTCCCACACAGAAAGGCTGGTGCTGCAGCAGTGGCACAGGGTGATTCTGTCTCCATCACAGCATTGGACCCATTACAGAGGCCAGAAGCTGATGTTCCTTTAATGAATTATGACTTGGGGTGCTGAAATGCTTATTGAGGTTAGCCAGGGGTGACATTAACCTGTGGGATGGCATCAGTAGCACAGAATCCATTTTTTTTTTCATGTAACTGCTATTCAGATTCAATAACTGAATATTGAATATATTGACAAATAACTGAAATTGAGTGTTTGGGCACTATGGCAGCAGCAATACCAGTCATTATGAAATGAGATGGAAAGCAGTGAAAGATCTGACAGAAAGCTCATAAGCAGTGATAGCAGAACACCACCCCCAAGGTGTAACCCAGTCACTCCACCTCAGCCCAGTCCCTGCTGGATTTGCCCATTTGCAGCAAACAGGCAGAGCTGGTTCTCCTAAGATTTGCAGTATCTTCCTTTTACACAGAAGACTTTGCAAAGCTGGAAAAAGAAATTATAGAATCTGGAGACCTGAATGGGTATTTGAATAAATCACCATAAAGCACAGCTGCATTTATTTATCCCCTTGCATCAGAGCCAGCAGCCACGATAAGGCAGGAAGGTCTCATCTGAAATGATGTTCCTTGCAGCTCAGAACCTCTGTTATCTCTGTGCAATGCAGATGCCTGTCTGCAATTGGCACCCTGTGGCTTCCAGCCCCCAGCAAGAACTGCTGTCTGAGCTATTCTTCAGCTTTCTTTTCCCCTGACAGCTCCCCTTACAGCTTTCCAGCCATCCTACATGTTTGAATTCCTCAAGTAGTTTTTGAGTGCAGTTCCTGCAAATTCATCTCCATGCGGGAGCATGAGCTGATGCTGAAAACCCAGGGCAGGCACATGTGTCGTATTTGGCAGATTAAACTGACATGTTTGTGCATCAAATATTGACTGAGGGAGACCCATCAGGCCCTCCCCAGCTGAAAGGGAGAAGCATTCTTGGCTGTAGCTTGTATGTGATCTTGGGTATCATCTGCAGAGGGTCTGGCTGGTGGATGCAGCCTGGGATGGTGGGTGCACACTTTTTGTACTCTCTTGAGGAGGCTTTAGGCCATACCTTGTTCTGGCCTGTTCTTGCCTCTTCCTTCATCCCTCCCAACTTGTGCCCTCATTTCTAAACCCTCCCAGGTGTGAAATGAAGAAGCCTCCTCTGCAGCTTGTTCTCCTGGCACCACCTTTACTGGGTGTTGTAAAAGGAACAGAATGTGCTGGGTAAATACTTCCAGTCCCTGTTCACAATTTGGGAAAGAAGACAGAGAACTTCCTGCAGGCAGCTTTATTAGATAACTTGCAAGAACACAAGGTGCCAGCTAGCAAGGGACTGTGCTGCATTGGAGCCCCAAAAAGGGTTCTTGGGGTTCTGTGAAACATCACCATCCTTCGTTATCCCCATTAATACTTTATCAAGCAGAAGAAGAAATTTCCCTTTGAAGTTACACATTAGGAAATCAGCTTATTATAGCATTAAAATAGTGACAGTTTTGCTTGGGGGAAAGGGAAGCATGCAGCCCAGCTATAAATAGTGCACAGGAACGATTAATAACTTCAGGAATAAGCAAGTGTTACAAACTAGAAATTTACTTGCTGGGGCCCCTAAAGCTGAACCTGCTACAGCTCTGATCTTGTTAGTTCATTCTTTCATCCTTTCTGAGCCTAATGCAAACCCTTGGGGGAGCACTTCAGGCCTAGATCGTGCCAAGTACTAAGGCACCATAAAAAGAACATTTTCAGAATGATGTGATGGACTAGTTGGGAATGGAAGCAGAAACATACTGGGCTTAGACCTAACTTTTTCTATCAATTACTGTAATATGGCAAAAATTTTATATATCTTTATTGTATGGTTACAGATTGTCTGGGAAAAAAAGAATATCTTTGCTAGTGGATATGAAGGAAAGCACTTTGTCTGGTAAGTGTAATAAAAACTGACCAGCACACCGTGCTGTAAAGATGAAAAGTGCTGTAAATGTGTCAGTACCTGTTATGTGGTTTATATGAGAGATTTGTAGCCATTGAGACAAGCTGTCCATAGGGAGGACACTGGGAATTTGGGAAAGGGGATTGTACTTACAGGGGTATTAGACAGAGAGATCCTGCTGTAATCCTTCCCATGAAGCACATTTTTGAAATCTCTGTTATCAGTGGCAGGACAGCACAATCTAAATACAGACCCATTTGGTCTATGGGGTTATCTCTAGTTCCAGGATCAAAATAGGTCTCAGCATGACAGCTCAGCTCTAATCACAGAGAGGGAACCCCCTTTGCTCTCTGGGTCAGTGCAAATGCTGTCACTGAGGCTGGGCAAGAGTTTGACACATTTGCTGGAGTAAGGCGAAAAACATTTTAGAACCCTTTAATAAAAACTAGTTGTCCAAGAAGTGCTTTGCAATGAAATCTCTTTTGATGGGTTTTGCTGACTAGAGAACATCATGCTGATCAGCTGATGGCAAGTTTAATTTAGTCTGGTGTTCCCTCAGGAGGCCTTGGCTGCCCCATTTCATTAATCCTCTGTGATTTGTTCGTTTGGGAAGGACATTTTTGTCACTGCTTTTTTAACTACATGTTTGCATAGCTGCTGGCATAACCCTGAGTGCATCTGTCAATAATGACTCTTTCATAAACTGTTAACAAATTCATGTCCTGTGCAGACATGGGGAAGTGCTCGGGTATCTCAAACATGAAGCTTTTTCCTGCCAAAGCTTCCTGCCTCATTTCTCAGCCCAGGTCATCCCCCTGCTCTTTCCTCATGTCCCCAATACTGTTCTGGGAAGAAAAAGCAACATCTTTATAGGAATTTCATGCGTAACTACAACGGTCCTTAATGATTGAGCTAAAATCTTGGCCTGTCCTATCTCTTGTTATATCCAGCTAATGTGTTATCCCTAACAAAAATGAAGTGAACAAGGTAATCCTTTAAGTTAATAACTTCAGGAATCAATAATAATTCTAGATGCTGTGATTTGCTTTCTGCTTTCAAATTTAGATTGGTAAACTATGTCCCTTCAGCTCCTCTAATAGAAAATGGCCAGAAGAACCCCTTTGAAGTGATGGGCTTTTATGGCTTGTTATCTGTTAATAGTATTTATAATCTAATGGAGAACAACTTTCCAGATCTGTTTGAAATATTTTGAAGCTGCTTATCATGATGTAGCATTATAATCCAGCACTAATTCACATTAGCCAAGCTTTGGATTTCAATTTACAGTTGCAATACTTAAGTTTATTCAGCCAAACCATTGACATTGGTGTGGTGTTCATACAAACAAGGTGCAGTTACAGAGCTCTCTTCCATATTTCTCCTCACAACTTTGGACCACCTTCCCAAATTATGGACAAAGATGAGATTTTGGGGGTTTTAAAGTTTTTAAATCCAGAGGGTTCTGAAGAAAAACAGGGCACATATTTCCTTGGTATCAAATCTGCCTCTATTTCTGTCTCCAACCCTGACAGAAAGGAGTAGTTTAACATCCCAGGCCTGCCTGGTGTGTTTATGGCCAATCTTGCCTTGGTGGTAACAAACCCAAGCTGGGAAAAAGTGGCAATCTGCAGATTCAGAAGGTGCATTTCCCAGTGTGCCATTGGGCTGAGTTCAAAGCAGTTTCTTTTACCATTTCATCCTCTAAATTACTTGAACGGGATTCACTCATTCTCCTGGCATTTCTGTGCATATTGCACAAGTGCCCTGCAGTACAAAACACAAATAAACATCAAAGCAGGGGAAATAATTTGACTGCCTCATCTTTTTGGATGTGCCTTTTTAAATTTTTTAAAAAATTTTTTATATATATAATTCCTGAAGTAGCCTGTGGCTGATATTAAAGTGCAAGCATTTGAAATAAAGTGACAGGGGGTTAACTTCCTGGAAAAAAAGGAAACTTTTAAAGTGATGTGATCAGATCCTGAAGTCTGAAAAAAACTAGAATAGAAGAGAGGAGGCCTCCTTTCAACAGAAAAAGCCTGAGCTAAAAATGAAAGTATTCCTAGTTTTGCTATTTTTTGTCAGCTTTCTGCTGTGGGGCAGGACCTTGACAATACCCCTGGGGAGCAGATGGATGAGAAGGAGAGCAAAAGTGCCTGTAGCTGTTCTTCTGCTCTTGACCTAGCCATATCTTTGTTCTCTCCCTCTCTCACACACTCTAATTTTGTGTGGTATCTCTGTCCCACAAGTAGCTGCTGCAGCACCTGGGCAAGGTTCCTTATCTCAGGGTGTTCATGGTTTGCCAACTGGCAGCAATGGAATCCGAGGAAATATTTCTTCAAAGGGAGTGTTGGCAAGAAGCACTTTTGTGGAAACTGCTTTGCGTAGACTTGGATTTATACGGTGCTTTAAAAATAAATCATAAATGGAAAGTGGAAAATTATGAGCCCCTCTGTGCTGGGAGGGTGGGAGGGTTTGGAGCAGGGGGGAACATGGTGCAGCTATTCCAACCTCCCCTCTCCCTGGGCTCACTGCCCACTAGCCTGCCTGCTCTTGCTCCTGACATTATAATAAAGAAGGTTTGGGATGCACAGGGGTGGTTATTGTGTCAAATCAGCTAAGTGGGGAATTGCTGAGAAAAATGGTCTTTTTGGAAACTTTCTCCTGGGTGTTGATTGCTGCTGTTTCATACCTGTGAAGCTGGCAAACAGCTGCTGAGGCTGCTTCTCAGCTTTGGGCACATTTGGCCTTTGCTTGCATTTCCTTGTCCCCATTTAACTCCATGGATTTCATAGAATCATAGAATGGCTTGGGTTGGAAGGAACCTTGGAGATCAACTAGCTCCAACCCCCCACTCCCCTCCCATGGACAAGGAGACCACTCAGTACCCAGGGTTGCTCAGGGCCCATCAAACCTGGCTGACTCATTTTATGGCCAGCTTTTCCCTTTTGCTTTGTATTCAGGGCTGTGAGTGTGTGGGAACACCTGAGTGTCTGGGAAGGCCCTGTGCCCGTGTACCCAGCTCCTGCCACACAGCTCTGGCTCACACAGCCACTCTGACACTTCGTGTGACCCCACAGCCTGCTCTAATGAAACCTTTTAATGCAGAGGGATGAACCTGGGGGTGACCCTGAGGTCTGTTAGCACTCAAGCACGGATGGGATGTGGCAGCCTGTCATTCCCAGCTGGCCCTGGGATGCTCTGGACTGGCTGGAGCAGGGAGCACAGCTCCTGCCCTCACACAGCCCGTGGTGTGGCACAAGAGCTGCTGCCTCAGCATCCGCTCCATCCCTCACTCCAGCTGCTGCTTAGGGCTGTGTGTTTGCCCATCACTTCTGATCACCAGTGGAATGACACCTCGGAAGCGTGCGGCTTTCCCACAAGGGCATTTTGGGAAGCTGAGCACCTCCAGGCACTTGGTGGGAGCTGTCGAGCTCCTCACAATCCCATTTGCACTTGCTTGTCTTCTGCTGTGCTTTGGGCTCTGTCCCTCTGCTGCAGACCTGGCCTCAGGCTCTGTATCTCTGCTGGCTCGTGTTTCACTCCTTTCAATCCAGGAGCAGCTTCTGAGCAGCAACAGCTTTGATATTTCCAGGGAAGGGTAGCACAGACTCACCTAACTCTAGGTGTTTCATTACTCCAATTGCACTGGGGAAATATAATGTTTAATGGCTTTGTGTCACTTGATCTAACCGGCCCCTCTTGGGCTGTGCAATGTGACCTATAGAAATGGTGTTGAATTTGCAGCCTGTTAAAATTTTTTCTTGTCCTGACAGGACTTGCTCCCTCACCTTGCTCACCAGTTTGCAGCAGATTCCACAGTGCTGCCCTGGTGGGGAGGATGGAGCCATTCTGGAATATGAGCTACTGGCTCTCTCCTCCTCCTCTCCAACTGCCAGATGAGATAGAGTAGAAAATTACATGTCAGCTTTCCACAAGCAGCTACAAGTCATTGAACTTCCATAAAAACCAGCTTGTGATACTCTGCTTTTCAGCTTGTCTTATTTGCTTGTTTACTCACTAATATTTTTAGCTTCAGCAACTTGTAATGGAATATTGGTTATTAGCAGGAATTAGCAGGATTTGGCTGCTTAGCTTTCCAGAGTAGGCTCATTTGCTTCTGTGTATGTTATGTGCAAATATAAAATCGGAATTTAAATGACCAAAAGTTCATTAAAAATATTGGCAGCATATTCTAATCATGAGGACCATTTTCCTTGTTCCTTCCCTACACTGTCAGGTGCTTTGGAATCACTCTTTCTTCGAAACACCCTTGACTTAATTTACCATTCTTGCTCTAGGTGCCCTTTGCTCCCTGTAATTAGGAGTTGTCTTGAGCCCCTAACGTTTGTGTGGGACATTGTCAGAATGTAGTGTGTGCTGACTGACATTTCAAATGCCCAGTTTCTTCTCTCTCAGTTCACTATCATCATCATCCCTCAGTGTTCATTACTCCTGTGCAAGGCACTGATTATGACTTCAGCTCCTGTTGGTGCTGCAGAGCTGAGAAGGGAGATTCACCTGCAGTGGGTGAGGATGGAGCAGTTTAAAGGCTGCTGCTTCCTTTGTGTATAGTGCCTAGCTGGGAAAGCCACTCCTCACGAAGCTGGGAGGTTCTGCCTCTCTCCACCCATAGCCCTGCAGTATCCTCCTTTTCTCTCCATAAATGTGTCCTCTCATGTACCTTTTGGACAAGATGTGTGGCATTACAGGTGCTCTCCAGTACAGGATGTTGGGTTCTGCCCCCATCCATAGCCCACCATAGCCCAGGCACCTTTCCACACTCTTCTGTTTCCATTTTATGCTATTAAGAACATGTTTTTGATGTCAACTTCTTTGCCAAATGCACTGTAGAAACAATGATTTCAGGAACACAGAAAACACTATGGGTGTGTTAATCCTTGCGCAATGCAGAATGCTGATGGGTTCAGTTAGGAAAATTATAAAAACTGCAAAGAATGGTTCAGATGAAGGAATTCTCTTGGTAACATTACATATTCTTCACAGGTCTGTATGCTGTTTATAGCAATATATTTGCCAATCCAGATTGAATACATCCTCCTTGCAGCTTTCAGATTTGGAGTTGGTAAAACAAGGGTATCTGCATGTCTGTGTGCAGCTGCACTTTGATTGCTGAGACTGTGTTTATTTGTGGGTTCTTGATCTTTTTTTAAGGAAAAAACCTTTTGGGTTTAGCTTGGCTTTGTGCATGTCAAAGATCCCATTTCTCTCTGACTTTGCAGTCTATCAAACAGAGGTCAATTTTATTGCTTCTATAGTGGCTTTGGGACCACCACCTCTTGTTCTCTCCTCAGCTTTGCTCCTGGAGGTGTGTTCAGCTGAGCTGTGGGCAAGAAAAAGCACTTTGCCTCTGACTGAGACACGTATGGCTCTGAGTGTGAGGGAGTGTCTTTGCTTCCACTGTTGCTGCAATGTTTTCCACCGACTACAGACACGCTCCTCTGCCACCTCTAATTCTGGCAGATTAAAGATTTCATGCATTCTTAGGAGCACCTTTGCTATCAAAAGCAAGACGGATCATGATCCTAAGTCATTTAGAAGTGTAGAAAAATTCCATCCTGAATCAGATCTTGATTTTTTTAAAGGCTGTGGCAGTGGCAAAAGTAAATAACAGTGAAGACCTAGGAGAGATTAAAATGGAAAGAGGCTGCAGCAGCAGCTGCCAAACAGACCTATGTGAAGAAAAGACAATCTCTTCTCTATCATACATGTCTTACTGAAAATTCCTACACCTTTTCTTCTTTGATAATAGTAAACCTTTTCACCTAATACATTTCTCAATGCTGTGGCCTAGTTATAAGCTTCAGATTTTAATGAGGTTCAAATCTGGTGCTGAGCTCCTCATCCAGTCTGTCTGTTGTCAGCCATCACTCAAGCCTCTGATTTCTCCCTTGAATCAAAAATGTGCAGTCCCTCCTGCTTTCTTTTGGCACGCTCTGCACATTTCCTCTCATTTTCAGGCTCTCTTGAGCTTTAAGAGTATGCTGGGAAATAATAAGAGAAAAGATAAAGAGTTGATTTAATGCTTAGCAAATATTGGAAGGATGTTTGTACATGTGATTAGAATTTATTAGTTCTGTTCTTAGGTAGTGGAGGAGGGTTTGATGTAATAGCTAAGAACATACATGGCAGAAGTTGCTGAGGAAGGCTTTTCAATGGTGACAGCTATGAATTTAAAATTAGCAACTGCAAGTCACACCTAGAGACTCCTTTATGGAGTGGAGAGGGATTTCTCAGCAGTGTGGATACAGCTACAATCAATAGGCACAAATCTATGGCAGGCAGCTGCAAGGAATTTGAGGTGTGCTGGAATATTCCAGGGAAATGCGATGGTGAGAGAGGTTTGGGAAAGGCAGAAGAGCTTATGTAGCAAATTACAGAGTTTCCTTCTTCTCTTGATTGGCATCAGGCCCTCAATCAAACCCTGTTCTTCTTGGGCTGGGGAGCAGTGAGTGGTCACAGAGCCATTACACTGAGTTCTGGTTTGGACCAGTGGCTCCTGAAGCATCTCCTGGGCTCCTGAGTGAGTGTGACACAGGGAATCTGTAAATGCTGAGCTGCTCTGATGTCGGAGCTGTGGTGTGGGGGTGTCGCAAGAATGTTCTGAAGGAAAGACCTCATTAGTCCACATCCACAATGAACAGAAGGCAAAGGCAAAGAACAAATGAAGGAAGTCAAGGGTGATTGGAACTGGAAAAAGAATAAAAACGTGTATTTAGAAGTAGAAGAGATCCCTGTTTGAACAGACAGTAAGAAAGTGATATAAAAATAAACTTAATTTGCTTTCTAACATGACATTGCAGCAACATAAGGTTGGAATAAATCCTGAAATGGTTTATTGCAGAGAATATAGAGTAAAGCTTGATCAAATCGTTTGTGTATGAAGAATGAAAGAACATGTAGGAAAAAGGAGTTGTATTGCAGAAAAAAGTCTGTTGCAGAAGGAAAATAGACATGTGGTTCCAGTTCAGCAAAGGCTGTAAATGATGCTTTCATCTTTCTCTGCTGAACATGAGGTGAGTTTGTAATGAGCAGGCAGCAAAGAGGGTGCAGAGTCAGACCTCAGACCAGCTGGAAACTGAGGCATTGGATGGATAAAGGAATTGGGGATACCCAAGGGACACAGCCGCCCTTTGCTGGCTTCCCTAGGTACAAAGCAGCTGTGGCCCATGTGCCAGCTCCAGCATCTTCCAGGATGAGCACTTACTGTTTCCAAAGGGATATGAGAGCAAGTAACACTCCACAGTCCAACAAACTGAAATATTGAAAACATACCTAAGCTGGCTATCAAATAAGGACTTCAACAGCTTTTAAAAATGTTCTGTTTTTTCTGGTTTTGATGGCAGTGAGAGAAACAGAATCAGAGAAATTGATGGAACACATTTGAAGTGAGACATTGTTGGCAAAGTATAGTGGTTGTTTTTTGGGGTTTTTTTAGAATTTATGGATGGTAGGGAAAAAACAAACGAAAGAGAAAGCATAGAAAATCAAATGAACTGTCAGAGCTAAAAAGTGTCGTCATTCTGGAAGCAGCTGAAAAAAGTCAATAGAAGACAATTGACTTTAGATAAATTGTCAAAAAAATGTCAGCACTTGAGGCTCAGAGAAAGGCCTCTTGACAGTGGAAACTTATCATTTTCCTTGATAAAAGTCTGTTAAGATTATTAGAAATGCATTGATATGAAGTTTATAGAGCAGCTTTGAAAATAAATGATGAAAGGAAGATGACAAAGAGCAGCTCTGCCAGATGTAGGAGAGCAAGTGTTCTATAGCAGAATGACCTCTGCTAGAGAGGAAAAAATGGAAAGCAAGGATATGGATATATATTTTTCTTGATCTCTAATTTTTTATGAACTCAAAATACTTTGATATGGAATGCTAAAGAAATTTCTTATAAAATTGTAATTCCCTAAACCAGAGTGACCATTATGAAGGCTGAGATGTACAAGTGACTGCTCTGGTAGCAAGATTGCTTGTACCTCCAGAGGCTCATTCCATGATCTTTGCTTACACCAGTGCATGTTTATTTCTGGGAATTCTCCATTTGCTCTTTCCCATGAAAAATGTGGGGAGAAAAACAGATTTTTACAATACTTTCATTCAAGTAGCCTGGGGTGCCACAAGACTGAAACCCAGCAGCAGCAACAGCACAGAGAGATAAATCCTGGTTTGTGAGGAGTCTGAGTTGGGATACACAACAAAGCAGAGCCCTCTTCAACCCTTCAGAACTCAGTTCTGGGAGAATGTCCTTATGGAGTCACTGCTCTTGCCCAGCAGTGCTGAAGGCAAGATGCTGATGCTGAAATGGCCCAGACATTTCTGTGGATGCTGTGAACCCATTGGGCTGAGGGAGGAAGGGTTCAAACAACTGCTCTGCTTTAAAAAGAAAGTCCAGAATGATGGAAGGAGTATAATTACTCTTATTCCAGTGCCTGAGCTTGAGCAGCAGCAGGAAAGCTCCCTACAGACAGGTTCTTCTTGTGCCTTTTCTGACATAGTAACTCACAGACTGTTAACCTGAGGCACTGCCTGTGTCCATCACCTGCTGATTCCTGGGATCCACGTTTCCTCAGGTTTGACTTCCTTGTTGCCAAAAAAGGGGGATGTGGAGTTCCCTCTGCACTCCTGTGAAGGAGACTTGCCGGCAGAATGAAATACTGTGGCTGAAGGACTCTATCTTGATGTGATTTATTTAACTCATGAAAAATGTAAGAAGATTGAATTATATTGGCACCATATATCATATTGCTGGGTGAAAAATTAAGATATATTAGTGGAATTTAAGTGACTGGTTTATCACTGAATTTGCATTATGATTAGCCCAGCTGTCTCTGCAGTGTGCTCTGCCCTGGGTGTGGGCAAGAAAGCAGCAGGAAGGATGTCCAAGTGCTTTAGGTACTCCAGACCACAAAAAAGCACACAGAGGTGTGTGGCTATTATGGAGTCATGTCTTAATCTGCATTTTTGATGATATCAGACTTGATGGGGTGGCTGGAGAAAATTAAGGGGGAGGATTTGCACCAAGGAGAAGGCATTAGTGAAACTCATAGGATTTTGTTTGAGACTGAGGAACAAAAGTGGGGCAAATTGCAGGACAAAGGGAAATTTAAGGTGTGTTCTCTAAAATACTGTAATTTGTCTGTACAGCAGAAGGAAAGAGAAAATTCTAGTAATCAGTAAGAGAGGAAAAATTCTTAAGAAACCTCAAAGAATCCTGTTCATGCAAAGGTTTTTTGCTTATTAATAGAAATCAAGGTAGAAAAGCAAAGAAGTTAATGAAAACTGTAGTTATTTTCTTATCTTAATTTTCAGTTATATATTTTATTCTTTTACTAAACACTCTCAGGTCCATCTCCTAAAGGGTAATAATATAAAATTATAATATTCTGAATTGAATTGCATTCTAGGACTATTCAATACTTTCTTTACTAGAATTTTTGAGAAACACAGATCTTAATTCTCAATTTGAACCTTCAAAACCAAATGAAATTTGCAATTTAATAGCACAGTTTATTATCTTTATTATTTCTACTTTTGACCTCATCCCTTCTGCCATGTTTGAGTTGGTGGTTTTAATTTCAGGTTAAAATGCAGAGTAAAATGATGTCTAAAAGGTGCAGTGCCCATCAAAGCATGACTGGATGGTGCTGGGCTTCCTCTCCTTGGGCTCCTCACAGGTGCTCACACTGAACAGCATCGAGAGTTCTTGAAAATGTCATGTAGGATGCAACTGCACAAATTACCAATTCAAAGGTTATGGATAGAAAAGCGCTGTCCAAGGAAAAACGACATCATGTTTAAAATCTAGACTGACTAAGTGGCTTAAGAGGGCAAAATTTAATTAAACGCCCGGAGCCAGCCTGAACTGTCGGGAATAAATCTAAATTAAATATGATTACAAAGTGATCTAATAGAATGAGATAAGTTATAAATAAATTAGACATAGCTTGTGAGACAGAAACAAATCAACAGAAAGTCCTTGGGTGTATATCAGTCCTGGTACATTTTTATGACACAAATCAAAATAGGATGAGAATTCCTGACTGTACAGCAGAAAGGAGCCTATAAATATGATTGACAAATCTGCCAACAAAAGTTGAGTCCATGGGGGGTGGAGATGGATCATGCAGCAGTTTCTGTGTAACATGCTCTTGGTTGCTGAGAGGTTATGAATTATTACAAAAAGCCTGGGTTGCTGCTCTGCTCCTTTTAATAGCAGAAATGGGGGCAGGTTTAAATGGAGAACTCTTGATACAGAAATTAAATGCCATTCCCAGAGCACACTTAATGGTTTTACCTTACTTTCTGCCAGCGAAACGTGGCTTGTGACTGCAAAAACAAGCCAGGGAAATTGTCTACTAAATTGGAATACTTTCTGTGGTTAATCCAGGTTACAATTAACAGAGTAATCCAAGGATTTGATCATTGATAAAAAAACATTTGCTGCCTGATTTTGTGCTGCAAAAAGCAAACTGTAATTAACTTGTAGCCGTTGCTTGAGATGAGCCAATAAATAAATTGAGGTTGGCTGCTTAGCAAATTGTATCAGCAAAAAGACAAACCAAACCAAAAGGCACTGCAACAGTGGCAAATATCAGTTTTAGCAGCTGGCAAGAGCCAGCTCTTCCCAATTAAAACAGCTTCAAAGAGAATGCCTAGACTTTTATTATGAGAGAAATAACCTTAGGAAAAGGAAATGTGTACAAACATAGCAAATCTTGTTGTTCAGCCTGTTGCCCTCTGAATCTTTGTGTGTTAATTATGATTTCTCTTGGCACAGTGACACACAGCAGGTTCAGGGGAGAGAAGCATGTAAAGAGCAGACCCAAGAGAAAAAGAGCCAGTGTAAACAAATGTTTGAAATCTGACTAAATCAATGGGTTTTTTTAAAGGAACCAGGAGTGTTAGGAGGCAGGTGATGCTTCCTGTGGGACCAGGGAGTGGCACTGTCCCATTCTAGATGGTAAAATGACAGAGTTTGGTGGTATCAAATCACTTACTCCTGAACAGATGCCAGAATCAAAAAAACACCCAGCATTTTTGCTGAACTCCTCTTGGGAGGCTTTGAGGGAAGCCCAGGGCAGGGTAGCCTGGAGTGCTGTGTGCTTTGAAGTAATCCTTCTGTGGCAGGGCTGGGGTGCTCTGGGGCTCCAGGCTCTGTCTTTGCTGGTACCACATGTGTTGTGCAATGGCAGAGAGGATCTTGTTCTCTACCTACAAAGGGAAATAAAAATCTCTCTGATATAAAGTCTGCCTCTGTTTCAAAGCTAGAAGGCAAAGAATAACCCCCTTTTTCTGGTCTGCAAGTGTCACATTGCTCGTGGGAATGTGCACCATGGTCCTTGGGGCAGTGTAGGGTTGTGTTCTTTCCACCCCAACGCCCAGATTTGTGTGGCTGCTCAGCCTGGGCAGTAGAGATACAGCTACACCCCACGTTTATCTCTACATTTCAGTGTAAGAGAGTTCAGATTTCTTATGAAATTGTGGCTCTTCCAGCCTGCATTGCATTACTTGGTCACAGAACTTATTGCAGAGACTGATGATCGGCAAATAAGTCTGTCAACTCCCCCTAAGCTGCCTCTTTCTTTTGGGTAAAAGCACAATATTGCCTTTTATTTTCTATTCCTTATCTTGCTTTTTTTAGTACAGTGTGAACTGATGCTGGCATGGAAAAACATGACAGTTCCCTGAATCAGCAGTCATAGGTTTTAGAATGAATAGGGCTTCTGTGGGAAATTTATTAGGTTTAGAAACAGAATTACAATGGTGGTGGATAAAGTAGAGAGGAATATAACCTTGAGGAAAGAAAATGAAGCAGTCTATTTCCCACTCCTCTGCCTATTTTTCAAGGGGGCTCTGTACAAACAAACAACTATTTTCCAACCCTCCTTTTAATTACTACTATTATTATCATCATCATCATTATTGTTATTATTATTGAGATATTTCAGCATTTTGCTGTGTCTCCCCCATGCCCTCAGCAATAGAGTGTGCTCATTTCAGTGTTGCAGGGACAATGTCTGTAGCTGCCTTTAGTGGCAGAGGGAACTCAGATGAGCATTTTTAAATGGGAGTTATAACTTGGTGTCCTCTGCAGGAGGGGATGCAGGGGAGCAGACAATCAGCAATTGCTGTACTGCTTCCCTTCCCTGCTCAGCATGGGGCTTTGATCTCAGCAGGAAAAATGTCTTATGAGAAAAGGCTTCACAAATCACACCCCTATTAAGTAGGTTGTACTCTCTGGACCTGGATCTGCCCAGTGAGTGTGACTTGATCTGTACTTTCCTTGCACAGCTGCTCTTGTTTTAAACACCAGAGTAGGTCAGAGCTGCTTTGCTGGGGGTTGAGCTCAGGCCATGTGTCTGAGCATGGCAGTGGGACACGCAGGAGCTGTAGCACCTCTGCACTGGTGGGACAGGCAGGGCTGGCCCCTGGCACTGCTTGTAGGTGCAGCCTTCCTGTAGATGTAACCCTGTTCTCCCTGCCCTGCAGAGCTGAGCAGAGCAAATACTTTGTAGTAGCTCCTTTCCCTGAGAAATGCAGCCTTTTCTCCATCCCAGTGTCCCTAGCTCTCTGCAGTTCATGTTTGTGCTGTGGTGGCTGTTTAGAGGGTTCAGCTGGAAATGGGAGCTGAGGTCTGGTGGGTGCTGGCAGAGGCACAGCCCCTGCTGGGGGTGGCTGCTGATTCTGGGCTGGCCTTGGGAGCTGAGGGAGCACATTTGCAGAGCTATTGGATTAAACCACATTTACATGAACAACACCCGAGGAGAGAAAATATGGAGCTGGCACAAATTGCAAACAAACCATTGCAAACAAACATTTGCCAAGCCACCACAGGGACCTTTTTATTGCTTTGGTATTGGAATCCCTTTGCTAGCCTTATTTGTTAAAGGTATCTATACAGGAAAAATGCAGTGTAGATACTCTGGGTCAGAGTTGACTTTGCCTCCCTGCTTCATCTGAGAATTTGTCCTTGTGCACTAAGGTAGAGGGGACTCGTTCCTGGTCAAAAACTAGCAAAACACATTCATAATTAGATGCAAAATGAATTTACTTACAAGACATTAGTCATCCTCACCATTTCAAGTAACTAATGTCATTGGTGAAGTTTACTCTCAATTCACACACGAGAAGAGCCAGGATAAGTAATTGTCTGTTGTTGGCATCTTAATTTTGGAGCTCAGTGCAATATATTTGGTTGCTTGTTTCATGGATCTAATCATTGCTTTATTTGATATCCCTACCCTAGCTGGTATTCATTCTGTAGTTTCATTAAAGAGCACAGGATATCAAGATAAATCAATCAGCCTTTTCTCCTCCTCATGGGACAAGTTTTCTCCTGCAGGGGAGGGAGCTCTTTGTCACTTACTAAGCTTTGGCATCCCTTAGCTGCTGTTTAATTGCACCTTGGGTTGCTGCTGAGCTGCCCTTGCATGGACTGGCTGGTCCTGGATTTCGAAGCTGCTGGACTTTGCAGAGCTGGTTTTATGACCTTGGCAATCTTGGAGATCTTAAAGTCTTAAAAGACTTTTCTAACTGAAACAATTTCATGATTCTAAAGAGCTGCTGCAAATGTTGTCAGAAAAAGCTGTAGCTACTGCCCTGCTTCCCTAAAAATAGTGTGCTCTGGCTGTGCCCCTGGCTGGGCAAGGCTCTGTGTGGAGGTGCTGGAGGGAGGATGCTCAGTGCCTGCCAATGCCCAGTTCCTCAGTGCTGGGCTCAGGCAGGGGTGGGCACGGTGCCCTCGTGGGCTGTGGCCACTGGCACTGCTCAGAGCTGGCCAGGGCCTGGCCAAACTCTAGCAACTCCGGCTTTGAACTTGATTTCCATTTTTATGACTGCTGCACTTGGCAAAAATGAGCAAGTTAGTTCTATCTGTGTTCACGTTCACGTCTCCATTGTTAGCCATGACCCGACAGGCCACGTTTTGCTGGTGCAGCACCCAAGTGAAATTGCATTTCTTAATAGGGAAACTCAGCTACACAGAGCTGCAAGGGGCTCTGCAGAGAGGTAATAACTGCTTGTTCACCTGTCAAAGTGGGAAAGAAGTTTGGTTGTTGCTTTGAGCATAATTTTTGCTGCTTCTGTGCCATGTTAGACTTGGATTCAATATTAAATAAATCAGAATTCATGAAAAAGGCTGCTTCTTTTCATGGCATTAAATGGATTTTGAATACTGCAATGAACTGAAAATGGCACTGAAGGCAATGGTTGCACAGCCTGCAGACCTTTAAACTGCATTTGAAAAGGACTTAAATATATTCTAAAGTTGGCTTTCAAATATTTGTATATTTTCTTACCTCTTCCTGCCCCACTCTCCCTTTCTGCCAAAAACTAATAAATATGATTTCAAATATCCTGGGACAGTTTATGCATAAATATATGTAAATTTTAAACCTGTTTAAAGGGATATTGTCAAATGTGTTTCTTTAAATAGCTTCCAACATTTTTGTTCACTTCTCTTGTACAATTTTTAAAGTGCAGAAATAATCTTCCTTGACCCACTGAAGCCTCTTCCCACTTATCAAACATTGATTTTTGTGTGTTTCTGCTTGAGCTTGAAATTAGCAGAACTGTGCTGGTAATTAAAACACAAACGATCATAGCAGTAGCCTTTGCATATGTAGATCACTTCACATAAACATCAAGATAGTGATCTGTAGCTGTTACATATCATTTGTATTTACACATAAAAGCAGAGGGAAAATTGTTTAACACAATAAAATGTTTGCTTAGTGAAAACCCACCTCCCCTCTGCCTGGAGAGAGACGAGGCTCCTCCTGGGATGGCCAGACCGTGGCTGGCAGCAGTTTGGAGCTGCACCTCCTGGTCCTGGAAAGGGGCTGGTGGATGCTGTGCTCCCGGTGCTGTCACTCCATGGTGAAGCTCCTGCTGTGTGCAGAGCAGAAAAGCCTTTCACTTTCCAGCAGGAACATTTGTACCTGCCTTGCTTCCTCTCTGCTCTCGGCAGCACGAGAGACTCTGCCCTGGCCAGGCACAATAAATTCTGATGGTTTCTAAGGCAACCATCACCAGCACATCCATCTGGACACATTCAGGAGGCAGAAGGAAATCAAACCCACATCCAAACCCCTCCTGCTTGTCCAGGTGTGAGTAACAGAAAATCATGGGGCAGTGTGCAGACACACCTCTGTCACCTGAGCATCTCCAGCAGACTGCTGCACACGTGGGCAACAGTGCCCTGAAGATGCTCAGGGTCGAGGTGTAAGTAAATATGTTGCAAATAGGTATTTTCAGATAAAAAAACCCCAACAAAATGAAGTTTTCAGGCATGTGAGCACACAGATTGTTGCCATGCACTGGATCACTTCTATAATCTCTCTGTGAACAGAGAGCAGCACCCTCGCCATAACTGGGAAAAATCCATGATGGGATGGGGGTCCAGAGATGAGTTTTGTTGTTTGACTCCGCTTTTTCCAGGAGGCTGCAGATCTGGGGGCTCACAGGCTGTGCGGGTGTGCATGTTGTGTGTGAGTTACACCATCAAGGGTCGTAGTGCATCATGAACTGTGTGAGATTATGAAGTTTGAAATCAGTGGGTTGAAATTCGAAGAGAAATGTTTAAACAACGACTCTCACACTTGGACAGTAGAGGGTTTTAACTGAATTTAAGCTGAGGCCGTGTGTTCCCTGGATTTGCTTCTGGAATCCTCATGTTAGAGGAGCAAATAATCTCTTGTTTTATCCAAGGTGCAGCAGAGGTGTGAACCACAAAGAGGTGCAGATGGCATTGCTTTGCAGGATTCCTGCTGAACGATTTAGGTGTGAGTCAGGCTGGGAATGATGCTCACTGCTTTGGCAGTTGACTGCAGCAAGAAACATTTATGTTTTGTGAATAAAAGCTTCAATGACCCAATGGCCCCATTAAAAATAAAAAGAATTTGGTTTAACCTTATTCAAAATAAGATTTTGAAAAAAAAATCTTTATTCAAAAATAGGTGAGCTAAGGTGACCTTCTGTCCTGATATTTTTCTTCATTCCTTTAGGAAGAAAATACTTGACTGCCTTTCACAGTCAAGTGAGGTGAACATATCTAAAATTTTCCTTGAAGTTTTCTTAGAATTGCGTGGTTTGGGGGAGGGAGGGGTGAAGGAAAGAAAAAAAATCTGTTTGGTGTGAGTGGTCTGTTGATTTCTTGGGCAGGCAGTGAGTTTCTTGGGGGACTGTAAGCAAGAAGTTTTTAGCCTTTTTCTCGGTCTCTGCTGTGGGATGTGATGTACCCTGAGGACACTCACGGGGGCAGCTTTGCACCGGGGCTGGGTCTGTGTCACTGGGGAAGGTCACTGGCACCTCACCCAGGATCGATTGTACTGTTGTACCTTGAATAAAGGTTAAAGGAAAAGTTTTCTACCATATGAAGTGGGTATTGATTTCCTGGTGGCTACTGGGAATTGCACCATGGCTACACTTTCTTTTGCTGAGATAGTGTCACTTTTTTTCCCTTTCATTTTTATTAAGGGCCACAATGTCTCTTTACTCAAGCTCTCTGCAGTCTTTAGCAGTTAAGTGGTTGGCTTTGTGAGGGATTGAAATGAGAGTATGATTTTAATGTTCCCTGTTATACCACCCACCAGTTCTGCGTCTATAAAATTTCATTAAATTTAATGATACAATAAAGAAACTCTTAAGTGAAATAATGCAGTGATGATAGAAAGGGAGTAACTCAAAGCAACTCAGAGCACTCCTGTTGTTCGTGCACTCCATATGAGATCACGTCTTCAGTAATTCAGAAAGCAAATTTGCAAGATTTGATTCATGTTGGTACTTCACAGACCAGTGTCACAGGGTGTGTGTGCAAACCTCCCTGTGCAGGGGTAAATTTGGCTTTCACTTGCTGGGGTGTCATGGGCTTACCCTCTTCACTCCCAGCAGGATGCTTGTCATTCAAAACTTCTGCTTAACAGGGTACAACTGCTGACTTCTTTTCCATAACACAGTTTGTTCAGCAGTCCAAGGCAACTACAAAATTATTGCATGCTCTCAAATTCTTCTTGCAGGGAAGGTTGAGTTGTTACGAAAATTTAACACTTAATACAGCCTTGCCTTGAAATTGTCTGGCCCTACCACAAAGCCACCCCAGTCCTTTTACTGTGACCATTCCGTAAAAAAGATGATGATTCATGATTTATTTTTGCAATAGAATTACTCACTCACTGTGAGTGGGGAGTACAATTTCTCAAGGCTGATTTAATTTGTTTTTTAGTTTCAAGGACAGATATAATCCTACATTTACAAAGTAATTACGTAGTCCTTCATGTATAATACTTAGTCTGTGGTAGTTATTCATCATATAATTAAACGAATGGTTATCCTTTAAAATTTATTATAACAGGTAAAAAGTCTTCCAAATTTGTGCAGTACTAAATACAGCTTTAGCTAAATTACAGGTGCTGGTTAAAGTGACCAGTAGTTGTGTTAGATTATAATTATATGTTCTTTCCATTGCTTTTCTTTGAAATTAATTCAGGAGCATGAGTATTTAACCAGACTTGGGTTTTTTTTCCCATTCACTGGTATGCTGAGGAGGGTTATATCTGAAATTGAGGATTAGAAAATAATAATTTTGCAACCACCTGAAGTGCCCATGTCACTCATGTCTGTCCTGTGCCCAAGCATTTAGAGCATTCAAAATAATGATAACGATTTTTCATTCATTTAGTGAAAGAGAGGGAGCAAATAGAGAAGAGAAACTGAAGTGACCTTTTGTGGTAAGCAGAAATGTGCCAATATTGAAACACAATTATCTGAAGTGCCTGTGGGTACCAGCTTCCTGTTGATAACCCGTGGTGCTAATTACCTGCAAGAATTCAGGGCAGATATTTCTGACTTGAATTAATTGGATCTCAGGAAAGACAGTGCCTGCAGAGGCTATAGAGAGAAAAAAATACAGAATTTCAAGATGGAAAAGTTGTTGTGATGACAGGGGGCCTTTTGGTTCTGGTTTCCAGCATTCTCCTCTACACGTGTGGTTGTGCCTCAGCCAGTCTGTGAGATGCGGTGTTTGATCACACCCCTTTAACCTTCCCAGTGATTAGAAATGTGATTTGGTAGCTTTTCCACCTCTTTGTCCCCCTATAGCCTTGGAAACCTGTGGGGCAGAAGCAAGCTGGCCAGTTAATCAAAATACAATGTACTGAAAAGGTCAAAATAGTAGAGCAGACTCAATATATTTTTCCTAGAACGGGAGGCATTAATATTCTGTGTCTTTATAGACCACAGTGTAATGTCAAGGACTGCAACATCAGAGTAGAAATAGAAAAAAGGCAATAGATTCCCCTGACAAAGATTTTAATTAGAGTGAGTAATGATACAAAATTAACTAGTGGGTTTTTAGCACGTCTCATTTTGGAAGATACATGGAGTTCTGTGAAGTGGCTCGGAGGATATTTCGTTTTGCAAAAACCTGAGTGATTTACACGGTGAATAAACCAGCAACTTTGCTTTTGGATAAAAATGTGCTGAAATGCCCACTGATGGTTGTGAAGGCAGGATAGCATCACTTCTGGGGTACGAGGTGCCCGTGGCAATTCTCTGCCTAAGCCTTCCTGCTCATCTTCCATAGCTGAGTTAATTTGCACATATCCTGGTGGAGAAGTAAATTGGTGTTACATTTTAAAAGGGATTAGGTGGGATCAGGTTTTTCAAAGAGCTTGGTGCCCACCAGGGTGTTAAAAAGCCAGCAAACTTTTGTGAGGGCTTGAGTCCTGCTGCCTTGAGCATCTGGCCATGGAGAGCCCCAGAAGATGATGCATAATCCAGGGAATTTTTGCAAAGTTAATCTCTACGGCCACGCTGAAAAAACAGCTTTGTTTCTTTCACATAGCTGCTGAGACACTGAAGGTGTGCTTTAAGCTTCAGAAATGTTCTGCTACCCCCAGCTCAGCCCCTGTGAGGGCAGTTGGTGTCCATACACAGTGACAGCAGAATGAGGGCACCTAATTAGGGACCTCCATCTGCTTAGTTAATGCAACCTGAGCATCTCCTGATAGTCCCACAGTCACACACCACCCCAAGCCAGGGCTGGGCTGAGAGTGTGCTGACACAGTTGTTCTGATCTGTGATGCTTCTAAAAAGGGGTATTTTGGCCCCTGCTGCCCCCTGAAACCCCTGTCCCCTCTCTGGGTGCAGCTGGACAAGCAGCACTTGGGCAGGCATTGACCTTTTCTTCTGCCCTGGTGAAAGATGTTCCTCACAGACATGTCAAAATATGTTCTTTCTACTCTCTCTCTCCTTTTCAGGGTGTCTTTTTATTGATTAGTCCAGGCAGGTAAATCTGAGCCTAAAGTAATTACCTTCTCTTTGTTTTATAAGGTCCCTGGGCCCAATATGTTTTAATGACTTTCCTCCCCTTTAATGGATATCAAACGACTCTTCATGACATCCATCATTTCTCCTCAGTGACCCTGTTGGCTGGTTACAGCTGGTTCAGACAATTCTGGGCAAACAGGCCTTTTAAAGGTAATTAACATTCAAAAAGGTCAGATACCCTTGCAGGCCTGCATGCTGATGTTCAGCTGTGAGTAAGAGTTTAGCTACCCTTTATTATAAACACCCAATTGAAAACCCTAAGCACAGCCAAATCCATTTGTAATAATCCCACACAGGTCTGGCTTTCGCCTCACAGCATATGAATATTGAGCTTTTAATTTTTCCAATTCCTTCTACCAGCAAAGGGCTCAGCTATATCAATTCCTATCAATTTTTTTACAAATATCAGCTTCTCCCACTGCCTCCTGCCTGCCTACTCCAACACTCACATCCTCAGAGAAATATTTGCACTTCTTCATTCCCCAGCAGCATTGATGAATGAGCTTAGAGCTGTAGGAGCTCTAACCTAAGAATCTGTTCCCTTGTTTATCTCAGCCTACCTCCATGCTCCTTTCTCCAAGAAAACCACTTTGGACCTGAACATTTATGTCTATTTATATACCTACATGTGCATATGAAGACATGGGCATGAGAAGAAGTGTTTTATCTGCGAGATGATGGGTGCTCTCCTGAACTGGAACCTTGCAAGGGGAATTCTGTGGGATCTTGTGATACAGAATGTCCAGCAGAATGTATTTAAGGAATTGCAAGGCTTGGAGATGGTGATTAGCTGGCAGGGTAGTTTTGCAGGCGCTGTCTATTCTGGATGACAGGAAATGGCTTGGTCTTTTTGTTTCTAAATGGGATTGAGACAGATAAGGATTTAACCCAAATGGCTGAGGTGAGAGTCCCAAGGCTGACTGCATTTTCCCAGAGAATAACTGCTTAAACAAATATACATCTGACCCAAATAAAACTGCCCATTAGGACTTGCAAATGGAAGCACTTTCTGAATGCACATCCTCCTACAAACTGAAACTAAACTGGGACTTCTCTTTCCTGAGAAAGCTGTGTCTGAAAACAAATGGGTTTTTTTGCTCTTGCTGCAAGAGCAGTTCATTAACACTGAGCTTCTGTGTTTTATTATTCCAGCATTACACGTTTATCTGCCAGGTTCTTGTCAAATCAGGCTGCTCTGTGGTCAAGACAATTGAGGGGAAAATGTAATTGTTAGCAAGGCAGATGGGTTCTGGCCAGCACTTCAGTGTCAGCAGGTCTGCTGTATCTTGGATTTTCTTACTTTTTAGCCTGTGCTTCTGTTTGCACAAAACTTTTAGCTCTCATGATTCTCCACCCAGGGCTTGCAGGCCTCAGCAGAGGCATTTTAGGAACAAGCAAATGTGGTGGAGGTGGCACAAGGCCCAACCAAGTTGGTGATAGCCAAATGGCCATTGTCATGGTGGTTAATATCCAGGTTTCTGTTGGATGATTAATGTACAAGCTTACAGATGTATAAATGATAAAATGAAGGATTTAAAGGTTTTTGACCAAAACATGACTTTTATCTCCTCTACTCTTATCACTTCTGAGATGACCCTGCCCTGGCCCCACCATGGGTACTGACACCCCCAACCCAGCTGGATGCCCTGCATGGCTTTGGGAGCTCTTCCAGGGGTTTGTAAAAAAGCTTTGTCTCTGCAGGAGCTGCTTGTCTGCTCAGGTCACAGGAGGGCTCAGGGGGTTTGATTTTGGGACATTCAGAGGATCCCAGCCATTCTGAGCACCACAGTGAGGGCCGGTTTGAGAAAGAGATATGGAATTTGCTTTATTTCTCAGACTGAACAAACCCATGAGAACATAAAATCAGCCTGTTTATGCAGACTGTATTAATTTAAACTACAGCTACAGGTAATCAGTCAAAGCTGCTGCATTTGCACTGGTGACTTCAGGAAAGTCACTGCCAGCACCAGCCTGGACACTGTCGGACAATATGTTACAGCAGGAGTAGGTGTCAGCTCTCCTCTCCCATCACTGCTGATGGTTATTACTGTGTTCTGGAAGTCTCCCTCCCACTGGTGGCTGATCAATGAGCTCGGCACCGCTCCAGAAGGAGTAATTAGGTCAGTAGTAAAACTGCAACAATTAGTAAGTTTGCATTTTTTGCCAAGTATCGCGGCATATTTCCCCACCTCCTCCCCAAATAGTCTGGTTATTGAATTGTTACTTTTTTTTTGACACTAACAGATGGTTCCTAGTGGCTGGCATCTGCAATATTTGGGAACAGATTGATGAAATTGATAATGACCAGTTTCTGCAACAGATGGCTTATAGACAGATTTGGGTGTAAACTGACAATGTTACATCTAAAGAGAAGTTTCCAATGAACCCACACATTACAGCTATGATTACAACATTATTTAGACCCTGAAAAATGAATCTAAGCTTAGCATGAGCACTGTGTAGTGTCTAAGACAAAGGTTAAGAAAGATTGATTAGATAATTAGCATCACTTTATTAGCCTTTCACCACATCTGCACGTTGTTTTTACATAAACATTCCCAGCCTAAAATTACAATGATGATGCTTTAATATTTATTATGCAGATAGGCGAGAACTCAATTTATTTTATAAAACAGAGTTGTCTCAGAGTTGCAAACCCCATCTGACAGAAATGAAAAGTAGTAAACAATAAACTGGCAAGAGTGAGCCCCAGGCCTGGTGGGGTGGAAGCATGTTGACTGCAGTTGTGGCTTTTCAAGCCTGTTTCCATTTGTGAGCTCTGCAGCCTAGACAGGACTGGAGGATGGCTGTGGCTGCAGAATTGCATTTTTGTGTTGGTCCTCTGCAGGAACCTGCAGGAATCTGCAGGGTTCACAACAGCTTGTGTCCTCTCCCCATCTGGATAACAAATGCAAGAATATCCTTGTGGTGTGTGGTGACACCACTTTGACAAGGGATTTTGTGGCTTCCATAGCATGAGAGGAGTCCAGGTTTGCAGTACCTTGGCAGCTGAAAGCATCTGAGGTGTCTCCTGGTGCCTGCTGAGCCCTCTGACATCTCTGTGCAGTGCAGGGCCAGGCTGGGTGTGATGGTGTCACTGCATGTGCAGTGTCAGAGCAAAAGCTCTCAGGCTGTTGGCTCAGGGAGCTGCCAAAGCAGGGTTCAGGGACCCCAAAGCAGGGCTGGAGGTAGAGGAGCATTGCTGTGCTGCCAAGCAGTGCTCCATGGCTCCCTGTGCCCGGGCTCTGCTCTTACTGGTGTCTCCAATGCTTCACAGGAGACATGCAGGAGACATGCAGGGGGATGCCCAGCACACCTTTACTTCTGTTGGGTATTTTTTTTCCACTTGTGATGCATTGCTTTATTCTCCCCAAAACTGCTGAGGCCTTTGAAATCCTCCCTGTGTGATTTTGCCAGTCATTCCAACAACTCACTGGCACATCTCTGCCAGCCTGTGCCACCTCCTGGAGATGCTCTACAGCGAGAGGCCACCCCTGTGTCTCTTCTTCAGTGCATCCAAGCACTGAAGGGTTATGGTCCCTCTCTGGTGATGCCCAGGCATGGGACCAGTGTGTTGGTGATCTCTGAGGTGGCACAGTGTCTCTGGAGTAAGGGCTGCAGCAGCTGCAGGTTCATCCATCACAGACTCTCAGCCCATCAGGGACCCCATGGCATGAGGGACATGAAGTAAGGGTTGTGTGAGGACTTGACCTTGCTTGGCACTGGGTTTTCCTACCTCGATCAAGGACTCTTGACATTGTGAAACAAATTATTCAAAGCTTGCCTGGACACCTTAATTGTGTCAAAGCTCTCAGAGGTGAGCAGTGCTGGAGCTGTGAGATGGGCAGTGGAGATGTAAGGGGTGAGCACTACTGATAAATTCACCTGCCTAAAAATGTCCTGCTGGGGTTAGTTGCCTTGGGTACACTGTGCAGGGATGACTTTCCAGAAGGAGTGTGTTTCCATCTTTACTGGTAAAGCTGCAGATTGCATGGTTGTTTTTCTAGCAGTGAGAGAAGAGAGATACCATCATGTGAGGAATCCAGCTTTTTGTTGGTAGAATTGGCATCATGGGACAGTTCTGTTTATTACCAGAAAAAGTATTTTAAATTCCAGGCACTCTTCCTGTAGGCAAAGCTGAAACAGTTTAACTAAAATGAGTGTAAAACCAAAGAAAACTGGAGCAAAAACCCCTTAGGAAATAGCAGTACAACTGAAAGTAGTTATCTGGTTGACAAACAAACAAACTTTAAAACTGGGCTGCATTAATTAATCTGGAACTGCATGATTTGTTGGTGTCTTACAATGCAGAAATGCAGTTAGGTGAGCTCTGAGCTCTCTGCCCTGCAGAACTGCATGTCTGTACTATTTCTCCTGGTAGCTTTTTTTTTTTTTAAAAAAATTGTTCCTTGTTATTTTACTTCCTTTTAAAACAAAAAAACCTGTTTTGTTTTGAACAGCTGCAGGAGTACAGATGGCTATGGACAGTGCCAAGGTCTCTCAGGAGTAACAGCTTCTATTACCTTCACCTTTTTTTCTGAATGGCAATTTCTCAGAGCTTTTTGTAAAATATTCCAGCTCTTGTTCTGGTGCAGACATTGTGATTGACATGCAGCTTTCATTTGGTTTGAGTAAATGTGGCTTTCGGATATCAACCTGGAATTGCATTGGTAAACACAGAACTGAATTTGGCTTCAGCTATTTGCATCTAGTATCAGATTGTGGAAAATAGTGTCCACAAAATGGAAGTGAAATATTAAAATTCTTGAAGCTCTTTAATCCTTTTTGTTCTTGTTTTCTTTCTCTGATATGAGGTGCCTCAGATGTGGAAAAACAACACCCATGTGCAATACAAATGTATCCAAACAGTGAGGTTAGTTTATCTACATAAATGCTGTTTTCCCTGCCTTCCTGAGATTATTTTCAGTGCAAATCACTGCTGCTTGAATGTGCAGTGCTTATAATGACTCAAAAGCTATTATGGCTTCTGCTCTGAGGGATGATCAGCTTCTGTAGCAATGCCCAGAGAAATGTTCTGCTTCCTAATTGTTGCTCAAGTCAGCTAATTTGCCTCTTTTCCCAGTGTCAGGTGAAATGAGGCATTCCTGCTTTGATTTTTATTTATCTGGGCTGCCTCGAGTAGGCAGGGAGAGCCATGGGAGTGGTTGGTGTGAGCAAAGGGACCTGCAGCCCTCCTCAGCTCAGGAATCTCCGTGGCACCTCTGCCCCAGCACTGGGGACATCGGGGTGTCCCGTCATAGGGAGAAAGGCTGGAGGCATTTGTGCCTTTGCTGTTTGGGACACTGCTCAGGTGTCAGCTGGGTTTGGGCCCTGAGACCCCTTCAGGTTTGGCTCCATCCTGAGAATGAGAAGGTTCCACCCTGGGACTGAGTTAATTCTTGTTATTTTGCTTTCTCAGGGGTTCTGACTTCCCACACCCTCAGGAAAGTGTTTTCAGCATCAACTCTTGGTGGAGTTGGCTGGGACCTTCCTGGCACTAAAGATAAATCACTTCTCAGTCTATAATTTTTTGATCAGGATTTAAGGACGCCTTGATTTATCTCAGCTACCCCACATCTCTGTGTCTCTGTTATTGACCAATATAGCCATTCTGGTGAGATATCCCACATGATTACATTATGAGGCAGCTTATTCTCTAGTTTAATGAAAGAAAAAAAAATTCAACACAAAAAGCCAGCTAAGACAGTGAGTGCATTTTTTTTTTTTTTTTTTTTCACATGTGAAAACTGGAGGAGATATGTGAGATTTTCCATCAATGATCTAATGTGGTCTTTGCAGTACAGGATTAAACACTGACTCAGGTGTTCTCCCCATATTCTATGTACCAGATTCTTCTTTCTGTCCTTATCAGATGACAGACTCTCAAGCTGGGAAGCTCATGCCCAGAGGCCATGGGGAACTTGGGTTGTTTTTCAGGAAGTATGAGAGAACGTCTGTCAGTAGTCACCTCCTGCTGTAGAAATAAAGCCAAAAAAAAACCCCAAAACAAAAACAACAAACAAACAAACAAAAAAACCCAAACAAGGTTTGCCTGTGGCATCGGTGATGGTTGTAATGGTTTTGCACAGCTGGGCTTTTGAAAGAAAATATATAGAGGAAAAAAGGGCTTGTTTCAGGAAAATGTCACAAATAAGATGTTGGCTGAAAACTGTGGTTTATGCCCAGTGTTTCTGGGCACGTTTTCGGTCGTTGGGTGGCCCCTGATCAACAGAAAATGGCACAAAGGTGCAACACTGAGAGATTCAAGTGAGGTTTTGTGGGCGCTCCCTGTCTCACATGCTCACACTCATCCATGTTCACACAGCATTAAAGGAGGCTTGAAACACAGTAAAATATTAGCAAGAAAGAACATAAAATCTGCCTGACACACAAGAAATTTGGGTTTAAATAAAAAAACATTGAGGCATGCTGCTGGAATATTGAGCTGTGTTCTGGATTCCTAATAGACACTGTAAAAAAGGATATATTAAAAGGGCAGCCACTTCCTATTACTTTTAGCAGATTTCATGGTCTGCTTTCAGGCTATTGCAATGAATAACAAAAATAAAATATTCATTCTATTTTCCTATTTGCTTTTTCTAACCTACTGGGTCCCCAGAGCACTGTGGAATTGAAGTGCATCTCTGATTGATAGCAGTGAGAAAGCAACTGTAAGTCAGTTTTAAATTGTTCTAAGTGCAAGATTAATAATTTTAAAAATATATAGGCAATGAGCATTGTTTCTTGTTAGTGAAGGAATTTATGGGTTTAATATGTAAATGGCAAGGAGAACCCAGAGAAACAGAGCAGGTCTCAACAGAAAGTTCACTTAGGTTTGACTGCAGGCTGAGGCCCCAGGCAGACCTTGGTCAGGCTTGGTAAAGACACACTGGAATAACTTGCAAAACCAAGGGTTTTAGGGACAAATCTCTTCTGGGAAAAGCCAGTGTTGTATGATATATTTCACTGGGGCAACTGCTCCAGCAGAAGTTCAAGAGCCATTGAAAGGGAGCCAGCTTTTCTGTATTTAGGAGCACTGATTTCTTTCCCCCTCTCTCTTGGTCAGGGTGGGTACCAGATATTTCCTGGTACTTTCATTCCTTTGGAAAATGTGTTCACACCCAGAGTCAAAAGGACTTAGGTAGTAACAAATTATTCTGGTAATTCTGATTTCTGTTTTCCCGACCCTGCTGGCATACAGCTTCTGAAGGGGCAAGGAAAAAAAGTCTCCTTTCCCTCTCCAGTGCCTGTGACAAGCATAATCAATAAATGCTATTGGCTGCACTTCTAGTGTCTCAGAAAGGGATTTGCTTCAGATCTAGTAGGGCAGTGGAACTTAATTAGCAATTGATTATTAAAGGAGTTCACTGATGAATAACAGCAATTTTATATGTGTAACTTTATCTAGATATAAAACATGATTCACAGCACTGATGGATTTTTAAAGTCCTTGCTGGAACACAGCATAATTTTCAGGGCTCTCCCTGCTGAACATCCTGGTCACTGTTTGCCACTGGCTGATGTGTGACCTCCTGTGAGGGTGAGAGGGACCCTGCAGGGACAAGTCCTGGATGGAAGGGTCCCAGCAGGGCTCTGGGATGGGTTTTCTGGCAAGGGCTTCTCACATGCCCTCCCCACCAGTGCACTGTGCACAGGGGCTCGGGGGGAGTGACCAAACCAGCACACAACAACTGCCTTTCAGATGTGCAACAATGCAAATGCTGCATGTGGGACAGAAAAATAAGGATTCTCTGGCTGCAGCTGAGAAATGGCTGTGTTCTAATTTTGCTCCACAAAACTCAGTCCTCTCCATCCTCCCCCATGCAGGATGAAAACACAGGTGAGCACCCCAGAACCAGCACCCTCATGTTCAGTGCCCACCCTTGTGAAGTTATGTGGGGTCATCCATACCTTTTGTGCCCTTCATCCTCCTTTGCTCCTCACATTCTGGCTCTTCCTCTGCCCAAGGGTTGCTCTGTTCTGCCCCCCTTTCCTCCCTTCACTTGTGTTATGGTTTTATTTAGTTTATGTATACATATTTTTTACTGGTTTGTCTCCATCATTTTGTCTCTTGGGGACTGCATTTAGTACCATCTTACTCCTTTCTTTTTATGCTTCCTACATCCAAATTGCTCAGTATATCACCAAATATCACCCTGTCACTCTTTCCCATACCCATTTATGGCTGCTGCTGTTTGAGGCTGCAGCTCTGTGTAAACAAGGAGCTGGATAAATTACCCAGAGGGTTCATGTTCAGCTCCCATCACCCACTGGCCATGAGGTACATCACACTTTCCCTGGACATGAAATGGTCTTTTCCCATCATGAGCTGTGGGATAATAAGAGTTGCTTACAATAGAGTAGGTCTGAGGTGACAGAAAACCAGCAGTGATTTACCCACTCTATCTACTTTGATTTATAACTTGTGGCTTCTCTTCTGAGAGGAAAAAAAAAAGGGTGTTTTGACTTTCCACTTTTGGATTATGGAGCAAAGGGTCAAACCCGAGTTTCTGACTTGATGGTCCCATGACCTGAAATAATGTGATAAGTGGAGCAAAATGACAAATTACCCTTTAAAATATGTGCAGGTGTCACTGGGAGTAAATTGGGCACAGAAATTGATTTCATGGTATTTGCCTCCTATGTCAAAGTAAGAGCCTTAGCAACTTATTCAGATTTTCAGTAATTTGGGGCACCTATGTTTCTTCCCAGACTTGCAAAGTGCATTTTGCATGCAACAGCCTCAGTTGTTGGGAACTAACATGCAGCTGCTGCCCACAGCCAGCAGCATTAGTAAAACATGACAAAAACTGTGTATTTACCATCCAGGCTTACAACTTGTATCACTGTGCACATTAAAAAAAAAAAAAAAATCAAAGATTCAAGGTCAGGTTGGATGGGGCCCTGGACAACCTGAGAGATGCCCTTGCAAGGGCTTTGGATTAGATGATCCTAAAAGGTTCCTTCATACCTGAACTATCCTGTGATTCCATTCCTCATCTTACCATTCTAAAAAACACACCAATCAACAGCAAAAGGAGACTCTGTATCCTTTTGTAAGCTCTCACTACAGGCTGATGGTGTTGCACCTTCCTGAAGGAAATCACTCATGGTGCAGGGCAGTGGGACTATCTCCTGCTCAGTAAAGCCCCTTGTGTTGGTTTGGATGTGCCTGCAGCAGGATCTTCTGGGCTGTTCCTTGTTTTACTGAAGAGAATTCTTCATTTCCATGTCCTGTATGGGAAGAACCAAGAAGTTTTCCCAGTGCTGATGACAATCCTGCCAGTTAACTGCACTCCCACATCCAAAATACTCTGCCTGGAGCACAAGACAGAGCCTGGAGCTGTCCCAGCATGGACATGTTAGGTGGGGAGCAGGTTTAGGAGGAAATGGAGTTAAGGAAAGCAGCTGCATTACCATGGGGGCTGCTAATCCTGTGAGCCTTAGATAAGCAAAGCTGATATCTTAATTTCCCAAACTTTGTATTTTCCCTCTTTTTACCTCAAAACTATAAATATTTCAATTGATTCTGACATCCTGGAACACTGAAGTCATCATCAAACCCAGACTTCCTCTGCTTGCTTACCCACCAGGTGATATTGAAGGAAAGGACATTCGCACTTTTCTCTTTGGTTGCCTCCGACTGGAGATGTTTGTGCTGGGGTGGGATGGCAATCACAGCAGAGCAGCAACTTTAATTGCCAGGCTCTCTGTGAAAAGCAGCAGAACTCCCTTTGCAGAAGTTGATACTGTGGCAAATGTATCTAGGAAAGAGATTTTCTTAAGTGGATAAAATATGTCATATGTCTTAAATGGCAGAGGGGGCTTTCCCTTGTTAAATTGTGTTTCCTGTTTTCAGTCACTTAAGTGGATTTTCATCACACAAAGTGGATCCTGGAAAAAACCCAACACTGACATTATGAGTTTATCTCTGCAACCATAAGAAAATCTTCATTTCTGCTCAGTTAAACACAGCAGGTTCAAACAGCTATTTAGCATGACAAGGATAAATCTGTGTTTGCTGTTCACGAAATGGGTCAAATGTATGAAACAACACCTGTTCCAGTGTGACTTAATCAGTAGTTTGTTACCCAGATTTCTCTGGGAGAGCAGGTGGGGTGTGTTAAGGGAGAAGGTTAGCTAGAAGGAAAACCCCTTTCTGCCTATGGCAGCCTCATTCTGTGTGGAAGGAGGGACAATGAAAAATCTCCACTCTGTGACATGAGAGCAATTTGCCAGACAACTCAGAGCAAAGCCCAGCCCAGCTCACGAGAACAGGAAATGGCATTTATTTTGGAGCAAAAGCCCCCAGCAGAGTGCTCAGAGCAGCCATGATTTTGCTCCATCCCACCCCTCTGCACCCAGCTGTGCTTGAACCTGCTAATGACCTTCCCCTGTCCCTCCAGTAGAACCCAAATTCTGCACTGGAATGGCACAGACTGGTTTGGCTCTTGCAGTCTGCAGCTAGAGCTCAGGACAAGGTTCTGGACAGTCACAGGGACCTGATGACAAAAATATGTGTGAATTTGGCAATTCAGTTCCATCTGCCTTCACAGTCATAGGCATGCACAAATGGAACTGATGGAGTCTCCTTTGCCTGCTAAAGGAAGTATGAAACAAATTATTTTGTGTCCAAAGTTTGTCGTAGATCCATGAGGGACTTCTAATTAGAGAGCTAATGTGCACTTTCCCAGTGATTAGGTAAACACATTTTTTTGTTATTTATAATACCTTCCATCACACAGATTCAACTAATTACAAAAGCTTCCCTTGTAGAAACCATTTACAATTTTAATTCCAATTATTTTTTGATAATTCAGAAACATTTTTCCTATTACTCATCAGAAAGCAGAAAGTTAATCCATTCATTACCATGCTGACAGGCTGATTTGAAACCAACCATGGATTACAAAGTCAGACTGAAGGTGAAAAGCAGGAGTTTGCTGTGCAGAAAGTTGAGGGGGTGGGAATATCTGTAAAACCCCCAAACTCACAAGGCTGACAAAAAGGAATTTTTTCAGAGCTGAAGAAGAAATGCAGTGGTGAATTTACAGCCTGAGCAGTCCCATGTCCAGGGAGCTCCTTTGTCCTGCTCCGTGCCAGCCTGGGACCGGAGCTGGTCCTGCCTGTTTGCCTGCCAGAACTGAAATGCTCTCAGCTGGATTTGCACCAATTTCAAGGAAGGCAGACAGGGTGGAAGAGAGTCCTAAGGCTGCTGGAAGGTGGGGCTTGTGTTTGCATCCCAGAGACATGCCCCAAATCCCACACATCCCCCAAATCCCACACAGACATGACCCACACCACTGTTGGCAACTGTAGGCATCTCTCATGTGGTAGCTTTGCCTTTAAAAAGACTTGTTTTACTCAAACCCTAAAAAGGCCAAAGGTTCAGAGTGTCTTTTATAAGCACTGTGGAATGACAGTGAACCTCCTGTGATTCCTTTTGATTCAAAAAAATAGAGGTCAGGTCCTGCCCATATCCCTCTCCTTAAATTAGATGCTTTCTGTGGAGCAGCACCGATTTACAGCCCTGGACAGAGAATGAATGCATTTCTTTTAACTGAAATGACCTTTTTGTAATGTATCCAATCTGGAAATTAAACATCCCATCTGATGTCCCATTTGAAATTTTATTATATGAAGCTATAAGACATTTACAACTTTTTCTCTGGAAAGTGATTATGCTCTCTGTTAAAACTCCTATAAAATCCTACAAAATTTGCTTCCGCCTCCCAATTTTGTATGACAAACTCCAAATTCAGAAGCCTATAAAACTAGTTTATTGAATACAGAAAACTTTGATTTCTGTACATAAATACTTTCAGAGTTGTATTCTTACTACTTCTTATCTTCTCCAAATATTTACTTAAATACAATTTTTGAAAGACAGTTTCAACCTTCAGAAATGAATTGCTCGGTAAAACAGGTTTGAGAAGCCATGAATGCAGCATTCAGGTTAGAAAAAACAAAATGTTTAAGTTTTGAAATGCATCTTGCAAGGCAGGTCTGTGTCTTTTGGAGGTGCAAGCTCAGGAGCTCCAGCTCAGCCCATGTTTCTTGGCTGACAAAAGATTTTTGGGAGCCATCTGTCCTGGGTCCAGGGATGAGACACTTGGGAAGGGCTTTGCAGACAGCAAGGCAGAGGCAGGGAGGAAAGGGAAAGACATGAAGAATGTCACATGTGGAGACAGCAGGGGCAGATTTTCCTTTCAGACCTTTAAAGACAATGTTCTTAGTCACTTCTGCGAGGGCACCACACCCACTCAGCAACCTTCACCTCTCCCAGACAGAACACCAATTGTCTCACCATTCCACATCTCCTGTGTTCCTCCCCAGCCTTTCCTGGGCTCTTCTAGATGGCTTTTTCAAAAATCAGCCCGGAGGTGAGTGCAACACCTCTGGGTACTGGTAGAGCAGTGCCCAGGTGTCTGGGCTTTGCTGTGAAGGAGCCTGATTTGCTTTCTGCAATGAGCTGTCAGACACGGCTGCTTTAGACCTTGTTACCATAAATCCTTCCCTGCAACCTGGCAGGGAGCAAACAAATCAAGGGAGCATTCTGAAGCAGTATGGGTTCAGTGGCAGAAACCATGTAGGAAAAAGGGTCTGGGACTGTGGCACTGAAACTACAGAGGAATTTCTGCAGAATATTTGGCCTCAGAACACCAGGGTGAAGAGATTTTCTCTGGGCCTCAGTCACCGCTGAGCTGGCACTGCTGTGCACACTGTGCCACATCCAGCAGACTCCTCACTCCCTTCCTGATGTACCATGGCTCTGAAAATGAGCTTCTCACCCAAAGCAGTCCTTTCTTCTTCACTCATCCTCCTCTGGTCATGGGATGAGACCAAAACTTGGGAGCATGGTTAGTGTTGTCACTGCTTGGAGCTGCAGAATGGTAAATTTAAGCTTACTATTGCTGGGTATTTCCTGGGGGATGCTGGAACCATGAGAGTCCTTGTGCTAGAGAGCCAGAGCTCAGCCTGGCTCATCTCTGGCAGCTAATGAGCACGGAGAGAAGGCAAAAGTGATGGATCAACACTGCCAAAGTGTTTTCCAGCACATCCCTCACATTCAGCTGTCCTAAGGAGCTGCACAGTGCCATGGCTGTGTTAAAGTGCTGTGGTGGCTTACACAGGCATGGGCAGCTGACCTGCACTTGTCAAGCTCTGGCCCTGGGACAGAGACCACTTAGAGAACAAACACCAGCAAATATGTTTGTCATTGCTTCAGCTTTTTGGAGGGGTAGCATTGTAGCAGGGGCCAGGCTGCCTAAGTAAATGGATAAAGGCAGGTAGGAGTCCTAGACAGCAAGGCACGCTGGTGACTTCCCTGCAGGATGCTGAGAGGGTCTGTGCTTTTTGGTTTTCACCCTTGAGGAGCCAATTCTCCTGCCTTGCTGGTCTGTAAAGCTCTAAAAGCAAAAGCCAGACAGCAGGAAAAAACCCTCCCTGCTGTTAATAAGCAAAGGGACTAACAAGGCTGAAGCTGAGTGCATTAGGAACCTACCTGAGCACAGAGTCTCTTCATGACAGCACTTTGCCAGAAAGGATCCATTTACTTCCCAGCCACCAGTGATGGGCAGGCAGAGCTTGTCATCTTTGTCTTTAAAGATTGCTCCAAAGGGAGCAAACACCATGTCTGAGATCTGCCAGGGCCAGCAAGGCTCAGCAACCTGCCAGCCCACTGCAGGTGCTTTAGCAGCCTCCAAAGTGACCCAGAAATGCTGCTTGGTGGGGCAGCAGCACTAAGGGAGCACTGACAATTTCTAAGACTTTCTAACACTGCCCTGGGAGGAGGGAAACTGAACCAAGAGCTGAACCAATGTGGAGCTGATGAGCAGGTCAGCAAATGCTGCCAAAGCAACATACATGTTGCATATGTGAGCACAGCTCCTTAGAGGAAAAAGCTTCACAACTTTGTATTCTCTGCCCTAGAGTCACTGTCATCTTAAGATTCAATGCAAAGATGAAAACAAATCATGCTGTCAAAAAATCATGCATTAGAAACAAATTATTCTCTCTAAATGCATCTTGGCAATATAATTGATAAACTGTGAGTATGTGAAATAATTGAAAAAGCAGGGTGGGAACACATACAGGATAAACGACTAAAATAAGAAAGTAATGAACAAGTGTAAATAAAAGCCACAATCAATAAATATAAATTATGGTGTGACAAACTGTAAATAATCAGAGCATTTCAGGCCTGGAATGTGATCCTTCTTCAGGGAAAACTTGTGCATATCTGCAAAAGCCTTAAGAAGAAAACAAAAAGACATGAGGTTATCAGGGTTCTTTGAAATCGCAGACACGATGGATTTGCCCCTGGACTCATTACTCAAAACCTTTAGCAGCAGTGTGGAAGTAAGACAAGATATCAACCCACTTCCTTCCTCCACCCCAACATACAAATAATCCTGGCAGGAGTGATGCCCTCAGCCTTTCTCACACTGATACAGAAAGATTAAAAAAAGGGAATGACATTTTTCCTTCCTGATGTAGCCATTTAGAAGGGGCTTTTGAAGGCTAACTCCTTTCTCTTGATTGACTGCACACCTTTCCTTTCCTCCCCATCTCAGGAATCCTTGTGCTATTCAGAAACAAACACTCACTGTTCCCAGCTGCTTCTGCAAATGCATGTATTGAGGCAGTTTTTGTCCACCATGGAGGATTTTATCCCATCTCTGTCTCCAGGACCTAAATCCTTTCCAGATCCTGGGGATTAAATTATCATCAAGACCAGACCATGCCAAGACCCTTCAGCATGAGCGGGAATGCAGCCTGCATCAGGGATGAGCTCAGCCACTGCTGCTGAGCGTATAAAGCAGCCAGAGATCAGCACTGAGGATGGACTGGAGAGATTTGGGATGGATGAGGGCTGGTGGATTTACACCCTGGCCTCCTGGCTGACTCTTGAAAATGAAGGTGAGGGATGACAGACCTTCATTTGCTGTTTGAGAACATGGTTGCTTTGTCTCAGGACACTTTTCCTCTCATTGCCTGGAGCACAGCAGGATGGTTCCTGCTCACCTGCCCACCGTGGCTGCCCTAAATCCCCGAATGTTTGATGAATCACAGAAGCACAGAATGGTTTGGGTGGGAAGTGACCTTAAAAACCATCCAGTTCTACCCCCTGCCATGGGCAGGGACACCTTCCACTATCCCAGGTTGCTCCAAGCCCTGTCCAACCTGACCTTTAACATTTCCAGGGATGGAGCAGCCACAGCCTCACTGGTCACCCTCACAGGGAGGAATTTCCTCCCAATATCCAATCCCAATCCTGCCTTCTCTCAGTCTGAAGACATTCCCCCTTGTCTTGTCACTCCAGGCCCTTGTCCAAGTCCCTCTCCAGCTCTCCTGGAGCCCCTTTAAGCCCTGGAAGAGGCTCTAAGCTCTCCCCAGAGCCTTCTTTTTTCCAGGCTGAACAGCCTCAGTTGCTGTGGGTTTATGGCACATTAAGTGAAAGTGGGTTAGGACTGGAATAAAAATTTTGTTAATAGACAGATTTGAGGGAAAGTATTTGCTGCTTCCTAAGACTGAAGCTTGTTTGGGAAGCACCTTCAGGAGCAGTGTTTAGACAAAGACTGCAACCTCCACCTTGCTGCTGGCTTGCAGACAATATCATGTGGTAAAAATACATCATGCTCTTTGTCTAGGGATAATAAGAAAAGAAATGACATTAAAATGCAAAATATTGTCAGTGGTTATTTCCATGGAAAGTCCGTTTCCATTTAATAGCAGAGAATCCATCACGTTCTGCCTTATTTCAGCTGTGATGGCTCCCAAGAAAAGATGTAGGTCACAGCATGTTGAAGGCAGTGCCTTTGAGAAGAGCTCAAGGTGCAGCTTTCAGGTAGTGGAGGGGAAGGTTGCTTTGACACTTTCCATTACAGTCGTGCTGGCACACACCCCACCCAAAAAATGGTAGAAAATGTCACTAAATTTGTCTGTGGGGATACATCATGTGGTGCAACATGAGTGGGGGCTGAGGGAGCAAAGCAAGAGTGGCAGCCCACACAGAGCTGGGGGGTGGAAGGGAAAAATGGGCAGAAAGTTTGAAATTTTGGGTACAGGTGAAAGCAAGGCTCATCCAGTAATTCTGCACCTCTACAAGTGCCCTGGAGCCTGGCTGGGTTAATGCTGTGCTGTAACTTGCACCAGAATCTTGGGGAGATTGAGCAGCCCAAATGCCCTGATTTTAATACAGCCCTACAAGCAATGGTTTGGGACATACCCTTGCTCCACTATTACAGGATTTCATGAGACTCAATTAGCAAGGTAATTAATTAATCAATTATGTAAAACAGATGAGCAGTCTGATATCCTGTTCTACAATGATACAGCTCTTTGTTGAGACTTAATTAATACACAGGCTTGGGGAAAAAATAAAAAAAAAGGGAAAAAAGAATCCAAATCCTACAGAAGAATCTGTTGGAGAGAATGATTCCAACAGAGGATGGAAACTGGGCTGGAGACCAGATGGGATGACAGCCCTGCTCTGAGAGGACAGTGGAGTTATTTCATGTAGTTTAACAACAGGCTGGTGTTTGTCTCCACCACTACAGCCAGCTGAGCCAAACTGGGCTCTCCTGCCTGCCAAAACAAATCTGTGGTAATTCCTTCTGTGTAACTGCTCAGTGCCCACCTTTCCAAGCTGGCTGGTGCTGTACATGATGAGGGAGGTGTTCAGCAGATGTGTTTGTTGTTTATGTGCCTCCCAGCTCCTTTTGCTGTACAAGGAGGGCTGCAGGGCTGAGCTGCAGCTTTAGGGTCTCTAACAACCACCAAAGCTCACTGCAGGTGTTGGGTTCCTACGTGACCTGTACCAAAAGCAATGGGGATATTGATCTTCTGTAACAGCCCCTTGTAACCCTAGGTATTTTAACAGCCTACATTAATCTGTGAAAACCTACATCTTGTTAGAGTCTCTGTTTTATTTAATTTTACTTTAGGCTAGTAGTTATTTGTGTCAATTCTTTGCAGGTGTGATAGATTGATGCATCATCTGTGATAGAGCAAAATTGTGTCGGGGCTTCTACTTACATAGACTCTTACTCAAATGTATTTACATTAACCAATTTGTGATATGCCATACAGAAAAATCAGTGTCAACCCTGCAAGTCTCTCAAACCCTCCAAATGATTTTAGAGGTAATGTGTTTCCAAAGCTTAAACCAATGTGCTTATGGACCTTTCCTTCAGCAGTGTGCTCCAGGGTCGATATTCCCATGTTCAAGGGTCAGATTGCAAATGTATTGGCTGGGAATGGAAGCAGAGTCATGCTCCAGCAATGATTCTTATTGAGTAACTATAGATGAGAAAAGGCAGTTACTACCTGGCAAAGACTCTGCATTTTAAATTTTCTTTACAAACTCTCTCTCTGCCCAAGCCTTTAGCATGGAATTGCAGGAATTTATAGCAATATGTGGAAGAAGCTGATACTCAAGAGCAGTGGCTGCCAGAGACTGTATTTCTTTCTAAGGCTGCTGTCAGAGGGGCTTCTTGCACAGCTACAGCTGGGAGGGTGACTGCAGAGCCACTGGATGCTCACATCAGAGTCTCCACATGCCTCTCCCTCACTGCTGGGCTGACAGACTGCTGCAATATCAGAATTTGCTTCTGGCCTTGCTCTTCCCTTCCTCCCAGAGTGCCACTGTGTGGTTTAAGTGTTTTAAGCCTTGTTTTTAGGGATTCAGTTCAAGCAGTTACTGGGTATTGCCCAGCCTGTAGTAGGAACCTGTCTCTGCAGTTTCTGGGTTTTCATGGGCTGATCCTGAGCTGCTCTAGCCACTGGGAATTCTCCACTGGAAGAAACTAAGTTCAGCCCTGGATAGGACTTCTCTGTCAATGCTCAGGGGATCCATCCTCCTCATTCACAGCTTACCTAAATCTGTTGGTTTCACTGTTTTCCTATTCTTTCCAAGATTACATGAAACCATCTCTTCACTCTGCCTTCTCACCTCCTCTAAAAGAGCTGGTCTCATTCCAAAAATGGGAGTGTTCAGAAAGTCACAAGCTTATTAATAGCTCTCTGCCTCTTTTTAATCTATTCAAAAAGCTGTACACTGTGCAAAGCTGTTGTGACATGATTTTTCTTTTTTAATATCTCGCCCTTTGACTGTCAGTATTTAAGGAAAAATGAAACTAATCATCACTGAAGGCTGTAATGCTACTGTTTTACAGCTGCTGGGGAGCTCAGAAGAAAAATCTGTAAGAGAATATATAAAAGGGAGCAAGAGAGAGAGATGAAGGGTGTGTGTGTATAAGTGTATGCATGCATGTCACATTAGAGGCTTCACAGAACAAACCAAAAAAAGTATATTAATTTGCAAATTAATGTTAGTAAGATAAGGAAAGTATATGTTGGAATACAGTGGAAAAAAAGGGCCATTTTTGTAATTTCATCCAGAGTACTCCTCTCCATGCAGAGGTATGACCCAACCTCCCTGGGTATTGCCCAGCCTGGCAGATTTCACTGAGGATGCAAAGTACAACATTTGGGTATGGATGAACTCCACTGTGCTCCAGGTAAGAGTTCTCCCTGCTAACATTTTACCTGGAATCCCAAATGACCTCTAACTATTGCTGGGGCAACATTTCAGCCACAGACACTCCTCAGTATCAGTGGGGAAGCAAAGGCTGTATCTCCTGGCAGAGAGTTCATGGAAATTAGTCCAAGATTCTCCTCTGAAAATGGAGGACAGAGTATGAAAAAGCTAAATATAAACCAGCTTATCAGGACATGAAAGGTGGGATATAATAATCTACTATGAGTATCTTAATGTATGAAACCAAAGTAGAACATTAAGCCCAGTAAAAGTTGTTACAGGAGGGAGTAGCAAAGTAAGGGTGATAAAACACAAGCTGAACCTTACATGAGACATAGAAGGCATTCCCAGAAGTGGATATCTGAAAATTCCAATGGATATCCCGCTCCTGGGGTGGGGGTCTAAAGACATATGCATATTGTATATCTATTTATACACACATTTGTAATTAGAAGGGAGTGGTGTGTGTGTGTATAGTTATGCATGTGTGATACAAAACAAAACTTGCAAGGCTCCTGCAATTTGAAAGCCAGAAGGAATATTAAAATAATAATAATAAAAAAGAGCTCAGATCATCAACCCTTTCTGACAACTAAAATCTCGTTTGCAACTCACACCCCTTTAAGCTCTGGATTTCTTTTGCTTTGCTCCCAGCACTCAGTGCCACACACAGCATCTGACATCTGGAACAGCTGAGACACTTCAGCACAGAAGATCAAACACTTCAAAGAGTCTCAGAGAGGTTTGGGAAAGGGAAAACCCAGTTGTTCTCAGAGTCAGGTAAGGTGATGTACTGCAAGTGATGTGTGGTACCCACAGTAAAAATAAAGTAATGAATGCAGGTAATTGAACTGAAATTTCAGGCAGGTTCTGACCCTTGATGGTCCAACTAAGCCAATGGTGTATGGACAAACACATTATCAGTGCATACCTGATGAGATGACAATTGTGCAAATGCCTGCAAATAGGTTTCTGTTTTCACCTGGTACTTTTAATATTCCACATAAAAAAAGTGATGAAATAACATTTTAAACTCTGTAATTAGCACTGCAATAACACTGCTGTTTAAATTGGTTAATATTAAAGAAGAGCTCTAATTTAATTATAGAGACACAAACCCAGGTATTTCTAAATGAGGATGGCTTCCCACCAATTGTATTTAATATAATTTTGCCTTCATTTATTGTGTAGATAATGGCCATTGCAGAGTGTGGCTGTGTTTGTGGAATTGCCCTGGATACCTTCAGAAGAGACAGAAAAACATGACAATTTGCAGTCTGGAGAGGAAATAGAAATGAAAGTTTCCCCCTCTGACTTTGCTAGTTCCTTAAAAATCAATTTTAATATAATTTGAAAAGTTCTGATTTTGATACAGTTATTCCATTCTGTTTGGTTTCATTTCTGCTTCTAAAATAGAAGTTTCTGGAGACCTTGCATTAACTCCACAGATTACAGCTGGCATTGAACAGAGGTATAAGTTATGAAGCAAATATAAAGGAGCATCCATTTCCATGTATGATTAAATGCTGACTCAAGGTAGTGCAGTATTTTTGATCCCCTAAGTTTAATAAAATTCAAGACAGGCAATAAGGAGTCGCAGACAAATTAAAATTTATTGAGACAGACAAAAATGCAACTATTTCAGACTACAGTTAAGCATTTACAGTTAACCAAAGGTAGCAAAATGCTCACATTCCACTTAACTCCTTATGGAAAAAGCATTCAGAATTTACTATGCAGTTCTACTTACTATGATAGTCTACATCCATCTACAGTAGGGACATCGAACTGAAACACGTAATATTTGGATCTCTCCTTACAGATCTACACATTGAACAGTAACAGACATCAACAGCATTGAGAAAAGTATAAAAAGACCAAAACCCACCTACTGTAGAAAGGGCTTTTTGATGTGTAGTAACTGTACAAAGCAGTCTGTGGATGAAAGGATGGGATACAGGAGGGACTGCGAGAGAAGCCAACAAACGGAGGGAGCGAAGCTTGAGCGACCTGGTGGTCTGGGTCAGGTGGTGACCTTAGAGCTATGCCAGTTGCTGCTTGAGGGAGAAAAGGCTACAAAACTCCTAATATCAAAATATTCCCATGCCAGAAATGTACACTGAGACTAACAGACTAGGCTGGAGAGGCAAAGAGAAGCATTCACTAACAAACAGTGTTGTTTTAAATATAAACTTTACATTTTCAATATAAACTGTAGAATAAATATTAAATAAACACTTCAAATGGTTTAAAATAATAGTACAGAATAGCTTTAAAAAAAAGGCAAAGAAAATAAAGAGGATTCTTTGTGTTCACAGCAAAGGCCAGTAATGACCCAAAAAACCCAGCTGTGCTGAAATCTGAACTCAACATTTTGATTAAACCACAGTAGTTAAAAGAAAGCAATGCCTAACAGTATCTCATAGACTGTAATATGAAAAGAAAATGAGATTAAAAATTGGTTTGTGTTTCTAAAAGAATGGGGCAGCTCTGATTCCATTTGGTTTGTGTCTCTAAAAGAATGGGACAACTCAGATTCCATTTTCTACAATGAGAAGATGTTTGGAAGGTCAATGACTTGATTCAGATGGGAAGTAAATCCTGCTTTGTAAAAAAAAAGAAGGAAAAAGAAAGAGAAAAAGGAAGGAGTTGAATTAAATTAAGTTGGAAGCAAATTAAATCCTTTACAAAGCATGAAGAATGGAAGGGGCTCGATCTGGAATAGCACTGGTTCTTGGTAGAATCTCTGCTTTCTTTATCACTATTTCATTAAATAGAAGATTTTCTTAATGCATCTCCCCAAACTGGACACACACATACATATGCACACACATATTTGTGCATAACTGTATATATACAGTCACACAGAGATATAAATATGTATATATATAGGCTGCCGATCCCCCACCACGGGAGGATGCCAGTGGATCACAAAAGGGCTTTGTAAAATAGCTTTTCAGGATTTGGGAACTTGGTCTCAAAGCAATCTAGAGTCTGAGCTGCCCTCCCAAGCACGACAGCCTGTGTGCCCTGCTCCTGCCTGGCTGGGACCCCTGGCACTGGGCATTGCTGCCCTGCAGTCCCCCCAGCTGCCCCAGCCCATAAAATGACAGGTTTCCCATGCTGGCTGGAGTCAGAAGAACACTTGCACGAGTCAAATAGGAGACTGGATGGTCACCTGGAGAGGGGGTTCTGCTGGATCCAGGCCAACAGGCATAGAGCAGCTTGTGTTTGTGTGTTTCTGGAGGCAGGGGATGTGCTACCAGAGGCCACCTGTGCCAGCCAAGGCACCTGCCCTTTCCAGGCTGTGCTGGGTATGGAGCTGTTTCACTGGGGCCCACCCCATGTTTGAGCTGGTGCATCTGGGAGACAAAAATTGGTTCACAGTTAGATATAAACCCCTCCAGCTCTGATTTGGAAGCATTGCACGTGAAAGATCACATCCAGGAGACCACCAGTGGGTGGTGCTGCCACGTCTGCACACGTAAAGCCAAAGATGTTCATGTTCACTTTTGAAGGCTTATTTAACAGGTTTAATTTAACCACCTTGCATGGGACACAGCCCCCTGCAGCCTCAGACCTGGTACTGCCTGCAAGGGCTCAGATTGCCAGGCTTTACTCTGGAGGGCTGCTGGGCAGGAGAAGGGATTTGCTCTGCGACCTTTGATGTAAGGCACAGCCCAGGATAAGCTGTTGTGGAGGGACACAGGTCTGGCAAAAAACCCCTTAGCACTGTGTGGAGAATGAGTCCAGTCAGGAGGATAAACATAATCTGCTGATTGTGGAGCTCGGATTTATGTTGGAATGAAATGGCAGCTCTGTGCCTCAGGCAGGTCTTGCACAGGACAGCAGAACCAGACCCAGAGAGTGTGGGGTTAATTAAGAAAACACCAGAGGAAAACTAGACAGGACGTTTGAGAAGGAGCCTACTGATGGTGTTCAATTGCTTCTCAAAAAATCATATTTAGGGAGACAGAAATGCTGGAAATTTCTCTGGAGCAGAAATATCTGCTCCTCCTGGAAGCTGGCAGGATTTCTGTGAAAGGCAAATACAAAAAGTGTGTGTGTGTGTGTCTGTGTGTGTCTGCGTGTGTGTCTGTGTGTGGTGCAGCCCATGGAAAATAATTATTAAATATATTTTTCTAAAGCTATGGGAAAACCAAAGGGATTTATTTGAGGTAGGGCAGATTGCAGATTTGCAAATGACTGTGATGGCAGATTTTTGGGAGGATGCAGGGGCGTGAAACAACAAATTCCTCATGGTTTTACGCATCCTTCTGCATTAATAATGATTATTCAGGCTTGCTCTTTGTTCTCAGGTCATTGATCTGGATAAATAGGAAATAAAAGGAGAAAATAGGAGAGCCCCTGCAGCACATGGTACCTGAAAGGAATTCCACTTCTGATCATGTCTGAAAGCAGAGGTCCTACCCAGAGGGCTGCCAGGTGGGTACTGGTTTTGGAGAGGGCTGAGAGCCAACATCCCCAGGCCAATGTACCTAAAAACCTGACTTCTGCCAACCTGTGTGGTAATTTCCAGCTTTCTACTATGTAGTCAACTATGCTGTGACTCGATGCTGTCTCCACCTCTATATCCACCATTAACTCAGAAAAAAAAAATTGAATTACTTTTTGTTATAAAAACCAAGTTTTTAATTTTGCAAAACAACTCACTGGCCAACCACAGGCACTGCTAAAATACTTACACCTGCATCCTAATGCAAGAGTGGGGACAAGGTTCCTCTTACTGCTTCACAAAACAGCAAAAATAGTAACACAGCACATTACTGCATCCAAGAACTGCCATGGGAAAGGACACTGCAAATAATGTAATGTCAATATGCTCTGATACAAGAGCTTTGAATATATGGGAGGCATCGAGGGAAACACAGATTGGATTTTAATACTATTCTTTTTTAGGAGTGTGTTTTACAAGTGTGCAGCATCACACTGAGCCAAGGGGTTATGCTCTTGAAATATCTCCACCTAAAGCTGCTTTATTAAACAGGTATCTTTACATTAAATAAGTGACAGTTACTTTTGAGGTTTTGTGTCTCTGACAGCATTCTGACTTCGGGAGGAGGGCTGCTAAAAGGAGAACAGACAGGTCTGTGGTGTGTGAGCTGGAAGCTGAGGTTGCCTGTGTGTTGTTAGAGACCCTCCCAGTGCAAACGAGCACAGACAGAAGCTGAGGAACAGCTCTGGGCGTGGCTGGGATGCTACAAATTCACAAAATACTCTCCCCTTAAACACTCTGAAAGGCAGATGGACTCAGTCCCCTGCCTCTAGGGCTTGGTTCATGACAGCTGCAGGTTCTCAGCATCTCTTAAGATAAAGGCCACATTCCTTTATCAAATAAAGAGTGTCAGTGAGCTGATCTGTGCCCTGGTGGGAGTTTTGCCTTCAGTGTGAGCTGGACTAAGCCTGTTGGACTCATTCTCAGAGAATGGAAGGGAGGGAAAATCCTGCCAGTGGGTTTTTGTCTGGATTAAACCCCTGGTACTGGGCAGCCACTGTCCAAAGAGACTAATTCTTCACTGGGACATTATAAATCTGGACTAGGAAATGAGGCACCTACTTTTCCTTCTTCATGAAAGAAAAAACTTTTTCTGATATGATCTGGGTAACAATTTATGACATGAATTCTCTGACATGAGAGGGGCTTCTAAGCCTTTGTACTGTTATTTTGAGCCCCTTCCAGGATTCTTTCACAGGATGGATTTCATAAGTGGTGCAAGTGAGGATTAAGACACGAAATGGTTTTGAAACAAAACTCATTGCTCCGTGGACAGAACAAAAATCCCCCAAACCAACTGAACAAAAGTTGCATTCCAAACAGTCCTTGCTGGAAAAAAGGTTGTCATCCAAATTAAATTGACTATACAAAATTAAACTCAGTAGAGAGGGAATATTTGTGCCAGGTACTCTCAGATACAATTGCAGAGATATGATGTGAGTTGCAGTATTGTGCAAAACGTGAGTCCTCATTTTGATGGGCACTACCATATATAACCAATTTCATCATCCTTATCATCATCTTCATCTTCATCATCTTCATTAGCTGCTCTTACATGAATCTTCAGTTTTCCTTCTTTGTCTTTTTTTGTTGCTTCAGGTTCCTCTTCCAAATCATCCAACAATACAACAGATCCACCACTGCCAAAATCCCCTGAGGTTTCTTGCTCTTCTTCTGAAACAGGTGAGCAGGAAAGGTCATTTCCTCACAGAACACCAAATTCCACATTAATCACTATCCTTGTCATGCAAGCCACTGTCATTTGCAATGTTATTTTTAAAATTAATTGGTTCAGCTATTCATGAAACAACCTTAATAGTTCAATTTTAATTCTGAACTGGGAAAAATATGTATCAATTGACTCTGAAAAATTTTATTGCATAAAACACTTCCTATGCACTGTCCTCCTCCTTGACTGGAAAGTTCCAGACCACGTGCATGCAGACCAGATCATTATCCTTTGTAAATACTTTCATTCCATCACAGCTCTGTAAACCAGGCTGAAAAAATCCAAAAAATGGTTTTATCTGAGTGCATAAACTTCACTCTGTAAATGTAGCTATTGAACCTAAGATTTGTGATGTGATTCTGGGCATCCTGGACTTTTTAGGTCTCTGTTCCTTCTCAAAAAAGAAAGGTGTACTTACAACCATCCCTGAAGCACTCAAGGATTGTAGGTGACATCTTCCTTGTCTAGGCTAATGGGTGATTTCACTTACCTACATAATATTGTCCTGTCAGCAATTTTATTTGGCTTGGTTACTAATTTATACAATTTTACACATTTAGATCTTCCCTTGTCTGGAAAGCTTTACACATGAATGTGCATTCCAGAGTACACAGAATAATATATCTAATAACCATGCAGAGCAACCCCAGACCCTTAATTTTAATATCACTAACTGCACTTTCCAGGCTGATAGTAAAAATACCTTAACAGTGGTTATTGCCTGTGAACTTGTGCTGCACCCCTGTGTCCAAAGGACCCATGAAGGCCCCATCTATAGTGTGAGTAAGAAACCAGAGGAGTGCTTTGAACTGTGATACTCGTGTTTCCCTGCTGTCCCCTTTGTTATCGTACTCAGTGGTACAGCAGTGGCAGGGCTTACAGCACTGTTAATGCCCCTGTTGTCTGAGGAAAGCAGATCATTACTCACCACAGCTGACTGTGCCTTGCTTCCTAGAGCCAGCTATCTCATTCCCATACTTATCAACACACCAGCACTGCCCTGTGCTGCCATGGCACTGCGTGGCTCTGTAATAACCTTCTTCATTGCACCGGGGGATGAAAGCACCTGAATAAAATAGAAGGTGTGCTCAGAAATGCAATCCTCTGCAGGAGCAAACACACAGACAGGCTATCATGAACTTAGCACTCATATGCATGAAGATCTTAACAAGGCTGGTAAGGAAATACATGTGATTATCTGCTGCCTGAAAGAGGGAAGAAATTATTTCTGGTTAACTCTCTTCAGACACCCTGGTCACAGTATGTAAATGTTGGTTTGTATCCAGCACACTGAGGAGGGTGTCACACAGTCCTAGAGAGAGGTTCAGTCTATCCCTGAATGATTGATATTCCCACAGAGCCTTTTCACATTAAACTCCTGGTTTTAAACTTTTCTTCCCAACTGGATTATTACCCCAACTTCATTAGTTCTGCATTTCCCTCCATTTGCACTCCTTCAGTGTTTATCACATGAGTCTTTCCACAACACTGTAATTATCCCTGGAAGGTATCTGCCATCTGCTTGCTATTCATACTAATCTCAGACACATCCCCTGACTTACTGAGAGTTCCCATGTATAAAAGAAGAAATAATGCACAGGCTTTACGGAGAGGGACAACAGGATCTGAATCAGTAATTCTTTGGATATGAAGCCCAAGTTCTGTCTCACAGTAAAACCAATATATTTCAGCCTTGTAGAGTGTGGTTTATTCTGGCTTCTGCAGAGAGGGAAACTCTCAGGAGAACCTATGTTATTGTTCCCACCATTTTCAGCAGATACAGCAAATGTACTTCAATATGAAAAGCCCTCTTGTCCTTTGAGATGAGTTAGCTTTATTCCCACTGGAGGTCAGTACATTCATTTTTCGCTTCTTTGTCAATTGCTTCAATTTGAAACGTGGCATAAACACACCCTTGCCCCCAAATTTCTTGTCTCAAACAATTTTTGAGAAAGTGTTTTTCTCCTTTGTGAAAGATACCAGTGATTTACTAGTGGTTCAGTAAAGTTTTTTAACTAGGTCCATGTGTAGCATCTGTTCACACAGAACATGTGTCAAAGGGGCCACTTCCACTACATTTCTCACAGGAAAAAAATGAATGAGAAGGTGCTGCCCAAATGTCACCAGATTTCCTATATAAAAGACATAAAAGTGGAAGTCAGTCAATCTCATGCACACAGACAGCTACACAAAGTGAATCTGAATATCCAAACTCATTGCTCTGCAGATCTTGTCTAATGTTGGAGTGCAGCTAATACAGGTCTTGGAGATGAGAAGAGAAACTTTTGAACATCTGCAGAAATCTTTGTATATCAGATCAGTTTTGGAGACCACATCCATGAGTGAGAATATTTTAAATAATGTCAAAGCATGATCTTATAGCAGGTTTGCTAATAGGTACCACTGTTATGTTCATGTACAAATATAAGCATGCTAGCAACTATCAAAGATTCATTTTCACTATTTCTAAGAAAATAGTGTTAATAACAAATGGATCTATTTGCCTTGGCAGGTTTTTCTAAGTTAATACTCAGGGTTCAAAACTTCATTTCAATATTGATTAAGAGATTTTTTTCCATATTTATGCTCATGTCCTGTCTCTGATAAGCACTCCAGGTGTTTATCATACCATAGACAACCTTAGGAAAAGTGCTCAGGTGCTGGCTTGGAGTTGGTGTAAATCAGCAGAGCTGTACCCACATCACTGGAGCTGCCCTTTTATATCTGATGAGCATCTGGCTCCTGGGAAGGATCAGAGGAGAGACCTCAGGGGCATTACAGGGTGAGCAGAGAACAGCTTCTGCATTTTAAACTGTCTCATGCTTTCTCTTTTCCTAGGGCAATGCAATCTTTTCCTTCTTTGAAACAGGCCTTTTTTGCATAGTTTCACTGTTTCTTGTAAGGCATGAAAATGTTCCACAACACCTATAAAAGCTTTAAAGGATTTAAAAATAAATTATGGCCCAGACTCACTGCCAACATAACTGTGTGTGGAATAGATTCACACTTTGGGTCACAGTGAAGAGTGGAAGGTACTTTTCCTTCTGCGTGGGAAATTCGTGCCAATTTGTATGTAACACTGGAGCTTTAAATATTTAGCTATGCATACTAATGTCAGGGTATTTGCCAACCATCAGAGGGAAGATACAGCATGTCCTCTCCAATGTGTCAGGTGCAGGTGATAATCTGGAGAGGATAGAGAGTCGCTGGGAACAAGTGTTGCACAATGTGATGATTCTCCCTGTAAATTGTACACAAATCAGCCTGTCTTCATTAGAAATAAGCTGGCTACAAGCTCTGCTATCCTGGAGCACGGCACCTCGATAGGCCATTTGCTGGGTTTGGTATCAGGGAACATCTGGAGCTTTCCTCTCCAGAGGTTCTTGCACAGGCAGTGCTTCCCCACAAGCCTGGACACCACAAAATGTGAGTCACTCCCCACAGACTGTCTCAAGCTACTGAATCCTGCCTCCCCATCTCCCTGTGTCCTGGGAAGGGTTTAATTATTTCATACAAACTTGAACACCACTGTTGCATCTGTATCCTCTTTATGGACCCAGACCTATGCCTCGTTTTTTTCTGCATCGTTTCCTTATCTATATAATATTCCCCTTCCTTGGAGAACAGGAGGAGAATAATTATATGCTAAAGATAGTGAAGCACACAGGTAAAAGCCTGTCAGAATTAAGTGCTAGCCAGCACACAGCTTCTGGTATTAGCTATTATATTAGCTGAATCCACAGGGTTGATACAGGAGAAAACAGTGATGGGAGCAGAAATTTATTACTTTAGTGGTGTGGGAGAAGCATTATCAGGCTGCACAGTTGTATGCTCTAAAAGTAAAGTCTCTGCAGTTAATTGTACTCCAGATAAATCTGGTAGGAAAAGATGAATAGTACTGTTTACTTTTTAATTCAGTCTCCTGGGATGCTAGGCTTCATTTGAAAGCCTCCAAATTCAACATCTCTAATGGCAATGGCTTTGAAGTACTTTGCTGCAACTGTCATGTGTTTTGAAAAATATATAGAGAAGGAAATATCAAAAGTCATCATTTTTATCAATGGATACAAGTTAACAAAAACATTCTTCGTGCTACTGCCCAAACTGGAAATGCTGTGCTCTCTATGTCAGGGTCAGAGGAGGAAAGAGAATAATTAAAGATTAGTTACTCTGAAAATATTCATCTCTCTTTTCCAACTTTGCCGTTGCTGCAAGTCACGCATATGTTTGAGCTTCCATTTGAATGATTTTTCAGTCAGTGAAGAGAAAAGACAATGTTTTCTGCTGTATAAATAGCTCTGATATCAAATTAAAATCTCCCAGACAGGTGTCATTATGCAGAAAGACTTTCAGGGTAGGTGAAGCAAAGAGTTCCTCTTTATATTATAATTTTCTAGCTTGTGGAACAACCTGTGCCTGACACCTTGATTTGTTGAGCTTCACTACTTTCATTTTTCTTCTGTGTTTTTTTTTTTTAATTTTTTTTTTTATTAATACAGTTGACTAGAAGTTATTTGTGCTAAGGGACCATTCTTACTGCTTTTACTTTGTCATTTTACTCCTGCTATTGTGATCAGATCCCAGTGACATGTGTTACATCCACCTGCATGTTGAACTACCTGCAACCCAGGCATCATTCTTCACACACACCAGAATAAACTACTTATGTTTCAACCCAGATGACATTTATTGCACGTAGAAAATAACAGCAAAGCATAAAATAAATATGGGATAGTCAAAGCTATCTATTAAGAACTGGGCTTCTTACTCTTTTAGGTGGCTGTGAAAATCATGACACCCATGAGGCAGAGAACACTGACTTCCTTTGCCACAACATTCCCTTGAACACAAATGTAGAATATTTACTGAATGGAGCACACATACCCCAAGTGATCAATCCTCCCTTTGCTCCCACAGCTATGAACAGCAGGAGCTGTAACTCTGAAACACCTCAATCTTCATCTGAACTTGTTATGAAAAGATGATGGATCTAAACCACAGTCCCTGCAGCCTTTAGGGATGTTTATTTTAATTTAAACCAATGAATTCAGGTTGGGATTGTTCACAGGGCACCTAAACCTTGAGTCCAAATGGCAGTGCTGTCTGGGGATGGCAGGATTTGGCAGAGCTGAGCTATTTGCAGGGTCTGCTGTTGAGTGTGGACAACACCAGGCTGGAATGTGGGAGCATGGTGCAGCACTGCAGCAGAGCTGATGTGCACACCCTGTGCTGCAGCTGGGGATGCTGTGGGAGCCTGACAGAACTCCAGAACGGGGCTGACAAATGGGGCTGAGGTCAGCCATTCTCCTCAAGGGTGAAGTGCAGGGCTTGCTGTTAGCTTGCTGTTTCATGTGTCCTGCTGTGCCTCAGGGCATGGGCTCTGTGTGCACAAATGTTCTGGGACACAAGTTTTGGTAAAACACCAGTACACAAATGCTAGGCTACACATCACTGGCTGATTTAAAGGTAGGGAATTAGTCACCTGAAATTTTTTCAGTTCAGCAGCCTGATTTTTCAGCAATTAATTGGGAAAATGCCAGATGGGGATTTATTTAACCTAATTTTAGGTATCCATCAAAGCGATGCAAGTCATGAATCAATTCAGGCTCCCAATAGGCACGAGAGAGAGGGACAGGCATGACCACATTTTACAGCATGAAGTGTCCTGCAGGCCGCCTAAAATGAGGTGATATGAATTCCTGTTTTCACATACACAGGATATACTGAAATATTTTTTTAAAGAGTGATTAGGCAAAATTGAACCCCAAGGAAAGCCTGCATTGCACCATAACTGGAAGGGAACATGAATGCATTGGCTATGCACCTTCAGTCACCCTTCAAAAATGGGAGCCTTGAGTAACAAGCAGCCTCTGAGTACATACTCTGACCTGTGAGGTGATGAAGGCAGTATTAAGCTGTGTGCAGACAAGGCTTTGCATTTCTGGAGAGCTGTAAATTAGTTCTGAACCTGTTGCCACGCTGACACCTGTTCTGTGTGTTGCTATCTCATTATTTGTTTAATTTCATAGTGTCAGGCCTACGCTTGGTGCTGCATATTCCCGACTCAAAACATTAGTCTCTAATTGCAAAACCATTACTGCATATAAAGTTACAATAATCACAGAAGCTTTAATTAGTTGAGCAAATGAATAGCAAGTAATCGAACTTACCCAACAGACTCTTCCCTCTACTTAGCTTTTGAATTCTATTCATTTCATTCTGGCAAGGAAGACCTAAAATATAATGTATAAGAATCAGTTTCCAGATGGTAGGGGACAGGCTCTGTAATGACTGGCTTCAGTGCTGACATGAAATGTAGGCTACTGTACACCTGGGACTGAGAGAAGCCCATATGCTGGTACTGTACCGCAAAACAAATTTATGTCATTAGCTCCACTAATTAAAAAAAAAAAAGGCAACACACTGTAGTTGAGAGTAGTGTTTGGGGGCCATTTTAATTGTTAAACCATTCTACCCATCTTTGCACCAAACTGACATGCCAGTTCTCTGATTTATGACTTGCTAATTGGCTGAGTTCTGTGTTAATAAAAGAGTAAATTCTTGAGCTTTCTGTCAGCAATAGAGCTTATTTCTAGACTGTGCGCACTGACACTTACTACTTTGTTTGCTTTAATGATCAAGGGATGTTAATATAGTTCATCTGTGACAATAAACATGGTTCCACAATGCCCTTCACACTGGTGCAGGGAAAAAGGGCTTTTTAACTCTACAGGCAGGCCCTGAAACTCAGGGAGAGGCAAACAGCTCCTGTTTGTATTGCAAATGGCACAGCTCACCGCCTGGCTTCTGGAAGCAATAGCACCACTCGTTGTTGGACAGCTTCCCATCTTTGAAGGAGTCGCAGGAGTTGAAGAGTGGCTTGACACATGGCTCATACTTATCCAGATAAATGGCACTGATCTCCGAGGGATCCAGCAGCAGGTCATAGTTCATGTCAAGTTTGTTGAACATCCAGCCTAAGGAATCCTTACAGATTGGTAGGATGCTGGTGTCAAATCCTGTAAGAAGACAGGCAAATATTCCCCAGCTGAACCCCAGCATGCCCCCGGCACAGGAACCGCTGCTAAGGTGAAGCATTGCCAACTTTTCTTTTTTTGGCTGGACTCTGAACACTGAGCTGGCTTGCCCAAAGCAGAACAAAATCTTAAGACTGGACTGATTGTGTAAAGCTTAAAGCCCAAGCACAGCTACAAACTAGAGCTCTACTCACACTCTGTGGGAGCTGTGGGGTGGAGAGGGCTGAGATTCAGAACTGGTTTCTGTAATTCAAAGTTATCTCTACTCAAAAAATTATTTTTTTTTTCCCTTAAGTCCTCGGTCCAAGAGTCTTGGTCTGGTTCCAGGAAACTAAAATGTGATGAGAAAAGGCTGCATCCACTGTATTTTCAAACTAGACTGAATCTGAATGTTATTTAAATCTTGTTTCCCAGACTCGTTTCTAGTTGCCTGATCACATTCTTTCCTGCTGTGCTCTCACCTTCTACCTCTCATCCTTGCTTTTCACTTTTCAAAGGCCTGTCTGTGGCTTGTGACAACAAACTGCTTTGATCTGGACTGTGAGCTGTCTGGGGGAGGCAGGGGGAGAGAAGAGGTGAAGTGTCTCTGTTTCTTACACCACTCTGAGGGAGGGTGCTGCTCCAGCAGGAGCTGCACAGAGCTGCCCATGCTCTTGTATGCTGTACCAGCACCACTCCTTCCTGCAGCCTCCAGGATTCTGCAGCAATACAGGATTCTGCTTTTCCAGTGCTCTGGAAACCATCACCATCATTCATTTTAATAGCCCAGATTCTTCAAAGACTGCTGCAGCAGCAGTGGTTATCACAGAAAGCCCAAGTCATGCATTTAGATACCCACTGTGTATATGAGATACACGTTCCAGTATCCTGCAGTCTCCAGAAAAACAGTGGCATGGGGCACTATAAATCCACACTGCCATGGTATTTTTTCAATGCTTAGACTAAATTCCAAGTTATCTACAGTGTAAGGAAGTTTCTTTGTAATACAGAGATAATAAACCTGATAAAAAGGGTATTGGATTCAACCAGTACTCAGAAATATGAATCCATTAGTTGGGGATTTGCAGGGACAGAAGGCTCCTGATACCCCAGGCCTCTGGTGCTCACACTGCTGCAGCTGTGAGCAATAACCTGCCCGTGCACTGCTCACTCTGCTTGGGGTAGAGAAGCCTGATGAGCTTTTCCTTCGGCTGCAACTTCCACTGAAAAAGGTTAAGCTTTGCTTTATATGTACGTGTCCCTTTCAGGATGCTGCTTTGTTGAGGTGGAAGCTGAGATGTTGTTGGAATCACGCTGACAGTTTGTCCAAGCTCTGCAGCCTACCTGCTATTTTAGGCATTAATCCAAAGGAGAGCAGGGATTTTGGCTGGAAGCTGTGTTTTTTGTATGCAGCTGTGGATGAAGGTTGTCAGTGACACAGAGGGACAATCAGAAGGGTTAACTAATGGGAAGGTTTGTGTCATTCATAATACCTAGTTCTCTAAGGAAGAAGGTAATGCCATTTCCTCAGGACTAGGGACAGCTCAGACAGGGAAGAGAGAAATCATGCTGAACATTTCATCACATTTTTATGCTGTTATCTCCCATAACATTATCTAATCATGTTTGAGCACAGTAAAAAAGAACAAGGCTGTGTGAATAGATGTAGGGGGAAGCTGCTTGCCTTGCTGAAGCAATTAGAAATATTGACTTCAATTATTTAAGTCATCTGAAGAAGGCAAGCAGGATTTGATCACCGTGCAATCTTTAGTCAAGTGAAAGGATTTAGGATTCCTCACCTTTGCCTTTACAGAGCAACAGGAGCAGGGCACACAGTCCTGCCCTGTGCAGGTGCATGGTGCCAGACTCCCCACCCCAGGGCAGGTTAAAAGCAGTCGAACAGGCAGGGGTGGATCATTCAACTGCATGGTGGAGCTGGGATCAGCTCCAGCTGTCCCAGTTTAACAGTTTTCAGGAGAAAAAGAGTTAGTTTCCAGTGTCTGCTCTGTTTCTGCACTGACACTCGCTCTGGCAATGGACTTTACATGCCGTGGTGGCACTTAATGCTGCAAAGGTGAGTAACTGCAAGGTGTGTTGTATGATCAGTTCAGTATGGTCTGGAAGCCCTGAAATATTGAAGTGGTAGGTGTGACAGGAAGTCCTTAGCTAGATGGTTATGATCAGTGAAAAGTTAATTCTTTAATTAACTGTTAATTAATTTATTAATTTATAATTAATTTATCTTTAATTAATCTGTCCCCCAATGTGTCGCTGAAGGTAAACAGTAGCTCCACTTCATATTGTGTCCTGGTAAAAGGTGCTGCCCATAAATCATGTTTTGCAACGTTGCATCTGCATCCCAAGTCCAACAATCCTGGATGCTCTCAGCACGCAGCACCAGGAGGAAAAGCCAAATGTCCCCTAAATGTTCAACACAGGCTCTGATTCATGGCATAACCAGGGCAGCTGAGGGGAAATGGCTTTTGGAGCTCACTTACCTTCACTGGGAGGTCACTGTGCTCCCACCAGCCTGGTGAGGCCAAGTGATACTGAATGAATTAACTTCCTTTTAGAGTCTTTTGATATACTTATTTATAAATATGATGCACTTTCCTGGATGAAATAAAACATATACTCTAATTCTGTAAAGAATTCCGTGCTTGGTTGACAGGCTGGATTTCCAGCACAACAGACCCAGAATAAAAAACCTGAGTGAGAACTTTTCTGCATCTTTCTGTTCATCAGTGCAGTGCTGCAGTGCCTTTGGTGAGAAGCAGGAGAACGGTGCAGGCTCCACATCCCTCTTGGCTCCTTGACAACACAGATGCCAATTAATGTCAGCTGAGGTGGTGGCTGCTCTCATTTGGACACCTGCTCACAAGGACCTGGACTGAGACCATCTTGTTCCTCTTTCCAACTGACAGCTGTTCAGTATCCTGACAACTTTCATTCACTACAGAGCTGGAAGGAAATCAAGCTGGTGACCTACATGTAAAAGTCTCTCATTCCATTAACACATAAAATGCTCCAACTCCTCTGAATTAAAATGGAATTAAATTTAAGAAAGTCTTTAGGTGAAAATCCTTATTAAAAATAAACATACCTTCTGGCATGAAAGAATTATTTTCCCCCCTTTGACATACATGAGCCATTTTTATTTTATTAAAGTATACTACAATTAAATTAAGAGGGGTATAATTACCCTCATTTCTCCTATTGCTTAAAATAAAAGAAGGAGGAGAAGAAATGCTCCCCAGAAAAAATCCTTTATATTGCACAGATCTCTAGTAAAAGAAAAACAACACCCACTCCAACCAAGGAGACTCTCTGGATACAATAGAGGGATGTTATGAATTATCAGTAGGCTCGGGAGAAATTTGAATCTGATCTTGCTACCTAATTATTTTTATTATTTCCCTATGTCAAAGCATGTCCCTGAGTTTCTTACATCATTTACTGAGGAGACTTTAATTGCACAAAGCCTTCAGAAGACAAAGTACCTGGCCCATGGTGCTTTGCTAGGATCAGGGAGCTCAGGGAAGGAAGGTTTGAAAATCCAAACACAATGCTCTCTCTCATCCTTTTCCTCTCAAGACTTACAAAGAATACAAAAAGGAGCATATTCTTTCCTTCACCTGGGGGTGAACATAAAACACTCAAGATGCTTATTTACACTCACACTAACGTCTTGAAAAATCAATGCAGCACAGAGAAGTCTCTGCTGGAAGATCTTCTCCAGACAGCTGATGTGTCCAAGGCATTGTAGCCATGGCATCCCACCATCTGTTCCTTTTACTGCCAAGGGGGCACATCCAAAATGGATTACTTTGAGGATGTTCATGCCTTTTCAAACTCTGCAGGCACAACCAAACCAGTTCAGTTTAATGAAGTGATGTGTGTGGTGAGGAAGGCAACCCAGGCAGAGCCACAGAGAAGGGCAATGTGTACATCAGAGCGTGTTTCCAGAGCTGTGTGTGCCCTGTTTGCCAGGATTCACATACATTCTGTTCTACAGCTTGGGTATGGGAACTTTGCTTTGAACTCTGAGCCCTGTTTAAGGTGTCTTTCATTTTTACAAAGGTTTGAAGTTGGAGAGAGACAAATACTGCTGTTCTCACTCTGTGAGTAATTTCAGTGCCACCAGAGAGGATGTGAGCTGCAGAATTTGGCACGTGCAGATTAATTCATGAATACTGTTGCAAAACCTCAAAAAGAAAATCAAGCCCAGGTTTTGTGGCATTCAAAAATGGTTTAGGCATTTAAACTCATAAAGTTTCTTTCTTTTTTTATAAACTGATATAGAAGAAAATAAGAAAATGTGACAAACTAAGTCAACAGTCTGAAAATGAACATTGTTGAGATCAAGTATTGAAGATCATCAGGCAGCCTTTCAAATAAAAGCTGCCAGGAATCAAGCTAAACTAAAAAGAGATAACAGCTCCTCTGGGAATCAGAGCAAACACTGCAGAATTACCAGGAATGTTTTTCTCACTGAAATTGCTTAAAAAAAAACCAAAAAAAAAAAAAAAAAAAAAAAAAAAAAAAAAAAAAAAAAAAAAAAACCCAAACAAAAAAAAACCCCAAAACCCAAACCAAAACAAACAAACAAAAAAACCCAAATCAACACCTTTGGATTCATATTTGGTCTTTGGCCTCTGGCAAGGTCATCATGAGGATGTCACATATCATCTGCATGGAAACATCTTTTTGACAATCTGATAAAATGAGATTTTCCGTGATTCTGGACCTAAAGGACTTCAAACAAAGTTTAAACCCTCTAAGGCTTTCTGTCATGGGGTTTGAAATGAATTCACATCTGTAAGCCATGATTAGCTGTACATCCAGTTGCTTTTTGCACTGTAGCTCGGATCCTCTGCGTGAGAATATCTTTTTTTGAAGCACTGTTTCAGAAATAAGTAGGACATATGGTTTTAAAGATACTGACTTTGTTGTACATACTGTGCAAAATAAGGGACACATGAGAAAAGATCATTTACACAGAACATGACTTGTTTCACCACAGAGTTTAAGATATGTGGTGAAATTACTGGGTTTGACTATAGTTTTGAGCAATACAGCCTGTGGTACTGTCTCTTTAGGAAGAGGCAATCTGTTGCTACCCCAGCTCAGATGCAGCAGCAAAGAGAGGGGATGTGGAGACCTGGACCAACAGCAAACGTGCACCCTGATGTGCTGGGTCTGCTCTAGTGTCCCTGTAGCCTCTGTGGTGTCACTCTACAGGGACACCAGGTGAAACGAGCCATAAAGGTAGAAGCTGGCTGCACCCTTCAAATTCTGTGTTTGGACCCCAGCTTTAGACAGCTCATCTTAGAGAACCAGTGAAGTAACAGTGAGGCAAACACCTAGATAAAACTTGTGCATCCTTCTTTGCAGCCCAAGGGCCCATGTGTTTTGGGACATAATGTTTAAAAGAATTAATGAGTCCTTACAGAAAGTGAATTCCCATCTGCTCTCTGATGAGCATGACCTCTTTTAATGCTGTTATCTGAATCTTTCCCTTCCCTGGTGGCTAAATGACATCAAAATCAGTCATGTTGGCTTAACCCACAGAGAGTAAATGTCCTCTAGACTGTTCATTTTCTTCCTTTCTTAAAAAAAAAAAAACCAAAAAAACCCAACAACAAAAAAACAAAAAAAACCAGCATCAAAGGCAAAGATGGTGTTATTAAATACCTAGGACACAATGGGCTCCAGCTTTCTTGACTATTTAACTCTTCTGGCTCCGTAAGGCAGATGTGGATGTTTCAATTATTCTTTCCCTTACGTAAACTGTTAACAGGAAATTTTAAAGTAAAATCTGTTTTTTTTCCAACATTGGCATAACCTTCCCTATGCTTGTATGCCATATTTTCATGTTATGCTACTGACACTGTATCAGAAAATGCTTGGCCATAAAGCTGGTGGTTAATCAGAGACCAGAGTCCAACCCCAAGAAATGCATTTCTTGCATCCAAGAAATGATTTGGATGCAGCCACGTTGAATTGCAGGGTGATGGAATTTAACTGTAGAGACACAAACTACACCATATTAATTAACTCCAGCGCTTGAGAAAGTCCCCAAGCAGTTTCAGTTACTCATACAGAGGTGATCTCCATGGCCTTCAGACATTTGCCTGATTAACTTTTGAAGGTCTCTCTGTCTCTGACTGCCAGTTTTCAGAGCAGTTTGAGCCAGAGAGAGGACGGAGAAACTGCAGCTCCTTCGGAAGACTGCTCTTTGCAGGATCAGGTCTCAAGTACCTGCTTATTCACTGGCACCTGCCTGACAGGATGCTGCAGCACCAAGAGCTGTGCTCAGTTCAATTCCCTCAGGTTGGGAGCTCCCACAAGACCCAGTGTTCAATGGGAAGGGGTTTCTTACTGCCTTGTGCCGTCTCCGAGCTGGTGGGTTTGATGACACGATTGGCATCCTCGTGAAGGGCACCGAACCAATCCTTTAGCCTTGAAGCCAGACTCCTCAGCTCTTTGTCTGTGCAGGCTAGGAAAGAACAAAGCACCACAGTCAGGAGCACCAGGGAAAAACTCTCCCCAGAGAGTCCATTAGGAAAATTGTGTTTATGGCTGTAAAGTTCTCCTCATTAAGAGCTCCGAAGGAAACAGAGAAGGTCAGGGAAAAGGATGCAAGATAAAAAGAAAATGTAAGTCATTATGAATTATAAGTTGTAGTCAAGCACTCCTTTGGAAGCTGACACGATTGGTGATGGAAGAAGTGCCATGCAGGGCTCCCTGCCGGCTGGCAATTAGAGCTATGTGACTATTTAACTTAAATGTTTTCACCTTTTAGGATTTCAGGGAAAAATATCAGTCAAGCAGATGGGGAGGAAGGACATCCTTGCCTAGACATGCAACTCAAAAAAGATGCTAGGGGTAATTTATAACACATTTGGCTTAGTATAAGGCTATTATCACCATAATAGAAAATATATATACTTATTTATATGCACAAAAAATAATTATGTTGCTCTAGTTTTACTGCATGTGAAACTCTACAACCTTTTTAGGTTGTCAATTCTGTTTTATCTAGGTAAAACATTTATTTACTTATAAATTTTTCTGAGAAATATTTAATTTTCCCAGAAATTTCTGCCAAAAGATTAATGTTCAGCTGAAGCAAATATTTTTAAGGAAGAAAGCTGCATAAGCCATGAGTTTCTGTGAAAAAAATAAATTCTTATTTTTGTATTATGTTTAGTGCTTAAAATTCACACACTCAAGCAATTTTATTATTCCTGCTGTGTACTCATTCTACATTTTAAATGACATTTCTTGAAATACAGAGTGAGATTTTGTGCCATAGAGGCAGACATCCTTCACAGTCACAATAAGTCTTCTCCATCTCACTGCACATTATAATATCCCTCCTTCCACCTTATTGAAGAACAAGTGAGTCCCACAGCTCTCCCAAGTTAAACTCACTGCTCCAATGACAAGGAACTTGCTGATATGTCATAGCTGTTCTAAGGATTTGTTTGTTCACACTTTAGTCTGGGACAGGAATAACTTTGAAGTTAAAAATAGAATATGGTGATAATAGCCTTTTCTAAATTTGAGGAGGGAGAAAAAAAAAGTTTTTCCCATTTTTTTTCTGTAACACTGAAAGAGTGTGATAAATTTTCCTATGAAACATAAAGATATGAAGATCACTATCCCTCTAAAGCTGAGTCTGGGTAAGGAAAAATCAGGTCTTAAAAAAAAAAATCCCATCAATGTAAAACAAATGGAAGACAATGCAATTCTAATTGTAAAGTGGCCTACCATGCTGAAAAAGTTTACCACTTTATTTTCTCATTTGAATTAACATTACATTTTGCTCATGGTAAACTATCTTATCTTTCCAAGTTGGGTGAAAAAGAGGATTCATTTATCCAAGAAATGAATAATATAGTTTTTATTGTGCAAACCTGATACTTATTAAATAATCATTGTGGCACATGTCACTTTTAGGAGGCCAAAGCTGGAATTCTGGACTACAAACATCCATTCCTGTGCCTTCTTGACCCCTCATTTGCCTTCTGGACAGGTACACTGAGCTCCACTGACATTCAAGGCCCAGGAGAAAGAAACAATAATAAAGAAAACACCTTCTAGAGCCATTTTTCTGATTCAGATTTGTGTACTGCTAAACACAAAGCCAACTCCAGACATCACAGCAGCCCAAAGTAAGCCAAAGGCTTTGAGGGACACTGGATTTGTTCCTACACTCATCCTGCACGGAGGGCAGGAACAAGGAGCACACTCACCTCCTCTCCCAGCCTCTGCACCCTGCAGGATGCACTCCCCAGGGCCAAATAAAGCCTCTAAAATAAATCTCACCAAGTGCTCATTTGGTGTAAACTGCATTGACTGGGGTAATTGGAATCCATGCTTTTAAACAGCAATATAAACCAGGATTGAATACACAGCATAGGTGGCACAGAAGTAATTAATTAATGGTAAACAGAAGTAATTAATGGTAAATCAGACTTGAAACAACTCTGCTCTAATTGAGCCAATCAAATACGTCAGGGTCTGTAAAATGCCATTTGTAATGAAGCCCTTACTGTTTTCCATGTCTGTAACTTTGGCCATGGTGAGAAACAGCTTTTTTTGAGGGCAGCGTTTGAGAGTGGACTCTGGGTACATTTATTGCTCTTATTTGTGCTGACCACAAACCCTGCAGATTTCCTTTGGAATTTGATCTGAGGCATGATTGACAGTAATCCCAGAACTGCAGTTTTCTGCATTCTGGATAGTTTTTTTATGAGTAACTGAAATATTCCTTAAGTATGCTGCTTAAGGATGATTCCACTGTGAATATGATGTTGAGGTTCTCTCTTAGGACTGCAGTATTTCTTCACTAGAATAAGTACTGTTTCATGAGTCAAACAGGAGCCAACTTTGTTATTAATATGGAGCGAATAATAAATTTCTGGACAAGACTTCAAAAATTTAATGCAAAGTTCAGTTAAATTTCTTTTCAAGTATTTAACACCCTCAATCTTACTTTCTCCTGCACATTAAAATAGAGGAAGTATCCTTTTACTTTACATTTCTTGTATTAAATTTTATTTTAATGCTACTATGCCTGGTTAAAAATATCCTGCCTTTCTACCCAATAGAACTGCATTCCATTTTTATTTATTTCATCTGAACATTATCAGAGGCATATAATCATTCTGCATTTGTTTGGTTTGGGGCACATTTGGGACACTTCAAAGTGGACTGGCATTCAGAGGGCAGGAGTTTCATACAAACAAAGTCACTGCTCTGGTATCCAGGAACAAGAGCACTCAATGTTTTATTTCTGGTAGTAGAGCCCATTAGTTATATATCAAACAATTAGAAAGCACAGCTCTGAGGAGCCCCTCATCCGAGATCCTTATATATAAATTTACATTAGTAGAAGTTATAAAGCATTTTTAAGAACCCTCTTCATGAAAAATGCAGTGCAAATGTACCTCTTCACTATTAATAGAAGTTTCAAGTCAAATTTCTCAGATGAGAAGAACAGGGATGTAGGAGGAATGGATGTGATAATGGGTCTCTTGCTATTTGGAGATTTATAAGGAGAGAACAAGGGTTGCAAACAATATGGATATTGCCATGACTGGAAGCACTGATTTAAAAATCTAGGCTGAAGAGAATCACCAAGGGAGGAACGTCTCCATAGCCTCCCTCTCACAACTGAAATCTGTCCAGTCAACAGTCAACAACCATTTAAAGCTCTGGTGCTGTGAAACAGACCCAAGTGTAAACATATGTAAATAGGCATTTTCACTGGTGTGTATCTTCTCTGGGATAAGAAATCCTGGCTTCAATTAATTTCCTACACCTCTTAAAGAGAAAACAACCCACAGTTCTTTACCCTTTGCTATTTTATTGATGTCAACATAGGTTCTGCTTTAGCAGCCATCTGGTAGCAGATCCTCCTGTAACATTAATTCCTGGATCCTCCCCTGCTGATGGCCTTGATGATCTGCTCACAGCTCAGGGCTTTCCTGGGAGCAGCAGGTTGGGATGGCTGCTGCTCCAGCCAGGGAAGGAGAGGCAGGATGGGGAGCACCCAGCTCACCCCTGGGTGAGTGGCTCAGTCCCTGCACCTGAGGTGGCAGTGGGACCTCAAGCAGGGGCAGAACCTGTCCCTTCTCTGAGAGCACAGGGGGAGGATGTGAGAACTGCTGGACCCAACAACAGCTTCAGATCTGCATCTGCTGATGTGACAAATTATTCTGCAGAAGTGATTTATTAACAAGCACCTAAAGTGCAGATTTATTCCCAAGGGTGAAGCACTTGGTCCAGCAGTTATTTATTCCTCACAAACTGAAAGCACGGTTGCTAAATACCTATTTTCACCAAGCAGAAAGCATTAATCTGACCTAATGGAAAGCCATTAGCATGCTGTAAGGCTCAGGCTTTTATGGGCCTGCTTTTGTTATGGACTTTTTCAGCTCTACAGATACTAATCTATATACATTGGTGGTGAAAATTAGCAGCATAATATTTAATTTCACTCTCAGATAGGGACTTCCAATAGTACTTAGTGATAGAAATCAACATTAAAACTGAACTTACCTGTAGATGTGTAAGATTAAATCAATACTGAATCACATCCCATTTTTACTCCAGCCTAGCAAAGCAATATTGCAAAATCTCCATCCACTAACAAAATAAAAAACCCCAAACCTCACAACTCCTACTGCAGTGATATCTAAACAAAACTTAATGCTTAGGAAGCACATTCGTGCATTCCTGTATTAGTGTCTCACTTGCTGCTGGGATATTCTGGCACTGTGTGGCAAACAAGAAGTCCATATTGTCCAGGAACAAGTTACAGTGATATGTTACATTATTTCCCAACTAGCAAAGTATGTAACCAGATTCACAGAATGTATACAAAATGTTTTGTGTCATTTGATTTCCCCGTCATCTCTCTGTTGCCTTCTCACTCCTACTGTTCTTATTCCAATAATAATTTTTACAAATAGTACTACGTTCCTACCAATCACATGTGGAGAGACTGGTTCTTTGGGTTCACATCAGTGTTTTATAATACCAGCTAGTCTCTCAGGTAGAGACTGAGGAGCCTTGGATGCCAAAGGGACGCACCCCTGAGAAGTGGAACAGCTTCAACTCTTTCTGTACTGTAGAAGGAAAGAAACTGCAAATGCAGAGAAATAACAAGAAGAAAAAAAAAGTTGGAGCTTTAAAAAATGCATATTTAGTTATTGAGGTTACTGTTCTTCCCATACAAATTAAACCTTCAGTTTAGGGACATACCACTACTTTTTAATAACCTCCTTAAGCATGCAAATGTGCTGCCATGGAGCAGAATAAACGGGTTGTGGTCAAGGTGTGCACCCACAAAATGTAAATAAGAAACAGAAACCTTTGCAAGAGAGCCCATGGATTGAGATGCTTTTTATTCCCTGAGCAACAAGAGCCAGTGGATGAATTTTTGGAATCCAGCCCTGCCTGGCTCACAAGCAGAATCCAGCTCTGTTGGTAGCACATGTGAGTGGTAACAAATGGTCCAGTCATTTGTCCTGTGAGCCTGGAGGACAAGTCTATTTAGTTTTGATTAAAATGTGATATAGCACAAACCTAAATAACATTGCCCAATAGTGATGCATTCTTACAGCTAGAAGTAGGACAGGCATTATTTCAGCAATTCAGAAGGGAAAAAACTCTCATTTTTGTATTTTTGAAGACTAACTCAAGAAAATTATATGGCAAAACATATTTAAAAACAATGTGGCAACACTTCTTAAAAAGGTTTGACATAAATGTACCTTAGCATGGAGATTGACAGGAGATCTTTTGTTCCAGTTTTTATATTATCTTTGTACTTTGCATGTTTTGTAAAAAGAAAATGCAGCAATTTTAACCATGCTTTTCTCTGATAACCATCATTACATTTTCTTGTAGGTAAGTCATCATCCTATTTCACCCTGCTATAAGTGTGTCCACATGTGTATGGATTATTAAAACATACAGTTAAAAAATTGTAGCATCTTTCGGGCTAAGGGGTTGGGTCTGCTCCCAGAAATGAAGAATAGTGCTCTAAACAATGCTGGTGCAGGAGCTGATTTGAAAGTAAGCATCAAGATAAATTCAGGACTGTGCTAAACTTCCACTTCCAATCCAGCTCCTCACAGCTGTATATAAACATACACACATCTGTGTGACTTGTAGATGACTCCCAAGTGTTTTATATTTGATATTTTGGTGATGCAACTCTGGTGATAATCACCTTCACAAATATTTCACTGTTCGTGGTTGGAAGAGGTAATGCTCTAATTTGCTCTTTTCATTGAGGCCTCAGGCAACTTCTTATAACAATAAAAAGTGAAGTATTATGCCAATAATTTTATGAAGTAGAAAGCAATGGATTGTTTGCTGTTACTACAAGGAAAGGTAGTGCATTCCAAACATGCCTTGCCTTCAATCAATGAACAGCTCACATGTAAAATCGCTCCTGTAGTCACCAACACCTCATGACAAAGCTCTACATGGATATATTTGTCTCACTGCATTTTTGGCACTCCCTGGCTATTCTTCCACAAGGTTGACACCTATGCTGATAACCACCTCTGATCCTTCTGTCACTTGTTTTGCCTTGTCTTATATATACAGCAGCAGACGCCAAGATCCTGGAGTTCAGACTTTGAGATGATTACAGGAGCAGCTGAGTTACTGGGTAGATGAAACAGGCTTTGATCTGAAGCTTCTTTAAAATGGCACATTTAAAACACCAAGCTCAGCTAGAACTGTGTGAACGAAGATTGAGAGCTACAAAGCTCCCTCGCTAGTGCTGGAGGCAAGAGTACATCTGCTTTCCTCGTACTTACTGCTACTTCCTTTTCTGCTCACATTAATTGTGGAAACCCTGGAAAGTTCATCTTTGCCAGGTGATTAAGAAGCCTGGAGTTTTATTTTAAATACATTCCAACTATAACGATGGTGGCAGACTGTCAGAGCCAAGCTGGAAGCTTGTGGGAGTATAGGTCCCTTGTGACATTCTGGCCATGTCAGATACTAATTAAAATGTTATCTCCTGCATAGTTCTTAGCCTCCCAAAATTCATTTGCCAGCTCACTTTAATGCCCTTATTCAATTCTGCCATAACACCTGAAAGGTGGAATAGAGTGACTTCAACTGAAAACTAAAGCAGAGCAAATAAAAATGTCTGACTGAGGGGATGTTTCTAAAAGTTCATGCAGCACTCTGGACAAAAAAAGGCTTTATATAGAGTGATCATCTCCCTTCTTGCCTTCCTTTTTCCCTCCCTCTCTGTTTTTAGCACTCTACTCTGAACAGATATCTCCAGCAGATCTCAGAGAAGAGACTCCAGTTGGCTTTAGCCATGGCCTGTGTGGAACTGGCCAATCTTTGCAAGAGGGCTGAATTCTTAGAAAAACTGACCACAGCTCTGAGTTTAAAGCAGTGTTTGAAATAAACACACTGCTCACAGCCCAGGGGAGATTTTCACAGATACTTGACTTAGCTGCTGACAGCTCAGCAGATATTGCACTCTAAGGCATTGGGAATAACAAAGAAGCAAAGCTGGAAGAATAATTAAGAGTAGAAACAAAACTCACTGTGGTTAAAAGGAAGGAATTGTGGGAGAATTGTTTTTAGACAAAAAGTATAGGCTACCATAGTGTGTATATTTGGGCTTTAAATGGAATTGCTTCCCACGGATCTTCCAAAGCCACAACTGAAAACATAAGAGACAACCTGCTGAACTTCACATCCAGGAGGTTGTTTTGCTCCACTTGCTCAACAAAGAGAAATTTTAGATTCTGACCCTCAGTAAAAATGTTCTGAGTTACAGTAGTTGGAAATAACTTGAGCTGGTGATGTTAAGGGCAGCTGCTACTTTCCATAAAGAAAATGGCCTTGAGCTGGAAAAATTCAGGAATTAAAATTAGTAATTTGACAGTATTTGAGAAGAAATGAGCAGATCTATTTATGTCCAATTGGAGCAGGAAAGCAACAGCCAAGAATAAAAATGAAAAGACTATATATAGGGGAAAAAAGTGAAAACACAGGGTGATTTCACAGAATGTCTGTGTTGAAGCATAAGCACATGCACCAGTTCTCAAAAAGAAATTGAAAATATTACTATACATGAAATGAGCTGTAAGTGACCTCTAATTTTTACAGTTCCTTGTGCAATCACAAATAGACCTAAACTGAATCAGGAAGAAACCCAATGGCAGTAGATAATTTTTGCAAAGTGTCATAGTAAAAGGAGATACTAATTATTATTTGATACCAACCTTTTAAAACACTTCTTTTAAATGAAGGTGGTTCATGGGATAAAACTACTTTTACACAATCCTGTTCTAACGCTGCTCCATCTCTTTAAGTTCATCCAAATCTAAAATTAAGGAGCTCCCAGTTGGTCACTGGGGCTTTCTTTGTTTGCTTTAATGTGAAAAGTTATTATTTTTATGGGCAGCAAGATCCAAATGCCAGTGTGTACTGTGCATGCTTGTTTGGGGGTTAATGTTTGGGCTCTCCACCCTCACATTAATGATCACTGCTCTACCTGAAGAAACAAACTGCAGAATATTGTACAGAAAGGCAAAAGCAGGATTCTCACTGTGCAGCCTGAGTGGGTCTAGCACAGGGCATTTCCAGAATGACAGTGAACACTAGGACTGATCTACTTTCTCACAGGAAAAAAACCCTCACCCTACATTCTTCCTGGAATCCCTGCCAGGATATTGGATACTCTCTAAAACCTGCAGAGGGACCCAGGTACTGATTGGAAAAACTCCTTCTTCCAGGAACTGGTGCTCTATCAAACAGAAAAAAAGGGGGAAACAATTGAGTAGATTCACTTAATTTTTACTGGAGCCCACTATCATTCTCTTCCTGAGGGACCCTTGAAAAGCGACAGATAAATCCAATTTGCCTGTGCTTGAGCAGGATGGAGAGAGATACTTGTGAGTCAGCATATGCCAGCAGAAGCTGGTTTTCCCCCTCATTAACTTTTTTGCACATCAGCTGATTTTTACTTTATACTGAGTATATCCCTGTGCTTATTTTCTCTGTTCCCTACAGAATGTCATCACATCTGATACCACCAGGGCTTCATTAATGTAAAATGTTGTCATGTGGTGAATTATTCTTAAATGAGACAACACAGACAACCCTAGAAGAGAAAATGAGGAGATGTTGGACAGCATGTGGCTAGGAGCATTTGAAGGTGTCCCACAGGAATTGCTCCAGCAAATTGTTGGGAAACATGATTGAAATTCAATAAGAAAGTGCAAATGAGACAATATAGCTCCCCTGTGGATTGCAAAGATCCCCTGACAGCAAATCAGGACTATCCATGCACTACTGCACCTTGCAAACACAGAAATGCACAAACACCATGAGGAAACACAGCACCCTGACCCAGCATCCAGGGCACCACGGGACAACTGAGCAGAGCAGAAATCACTGGAAGGAAATACAATAATCCTGGGTATTGAGAACCAAATTTGCACAGATTTATGATGTGATTAGGATCTTATTGGAGCCATTTGTACACCAGAGAAGTGCCACTAATAGCATCGAAGAGCAATTGGTATGTGAGCAAACACACTTGTCTGGGATGGTTCATCAGCTCTCAAGTGCATCCCATTAACAAAGGCATTAGAATGCATTTCTCATTAGATGCACAAGAAGGAGCATCAAAAGCAGGGGTATGGCTTCTGGGCAGGCAACTCTGTCAGGTGGTGTGAGCAGAGGGACTGTGGAAACTCCCCAGAGGACAGGACCCCAGCTGGGGGTGAAATGAATAAGCACCTCCTCCCTTACAGAACCTGTGCTGGGGAACCTGCTTGAATCTACCCTGGCGAAGTGGTGGAGTGGCTCAGTTTTTAACAACCTTTGGTGCTTTTGGCTGAGGTGGTCACTGACACCACTCTGGCCTCTGTTTCTGGACTGAAGAGCTGTAGTGCTGCTAAAGCACAAAACAAACTTCTCCATGATTAAAAAGATGATAGCTAAGATGTGCTGAGTGTCAGAGAAGGCCATAGATAAAAATGCTTCAAAACACTCACTGTCTATTATTTGCTTTCTGTAACATGTATTACCTCATGCAGCTACAAAACTTCATTTAACAGAGTAACGAAAAATATGAGGTTGGCTTACATTAGGAAGAGCACCTGGCACTTGGAAGCTGTGGGAACCAACAACTTCAAAAAAGTATGGAATATAGCTGCAAAGATCTCCTATTAATGCATGTTTTGATGGATCATTTAAAGAAATGTCAATTCTTTTCTCAGCTCTTGATGTGCATTTGTGTATTTTTAAAATCTTTTAGATGCAGGATTGAGTTTTGTGTATTCAAGGGTATGGTTTATTGAAAAATGTCCTGGTTTAAAAAAATATTTTCACTATAAAAATATTTAACATCCAACATAATAGAAAAGCAGCAAGTGAGATCAAAACCATCTTGTGGCATTATGAAAACCATAAGCTGTGAAATTCCAAAAATGATAAAAATGTCTTGTGTGAAAGGAATTTGTTTTTCAAAATAAATAAATAAATAAATAAATAAACTGATTTATTTGGAACTGTGGCTGAGAAAGCTTTGAAAGTTGACAGGGTGTATTGTAGGGCAGTTGTAAGCTTTTGTAGATGCAATTATTATCATTTCCCCAAAGCTCAGTCAAGTCTGTGAGCAAAAAAAAAGGAAAGAATAGGAGAAAAAGCTGCCTGGAAAGAAGACCCTCCCAGGCCTAGATACTGACTTGCTGATGTCTTAAGCCAAAGTCAAAATAATCTGAATCTAATTTAAAATTTGTTCATTCTGAAGAAAATTAAATTCCTGGATTGTACCTGCTGAAAGAATGGGTGAAGAAAGAGAAATGTTCTGGGAGGGGACAGCAGCAGGGGTCTGAATGGGGACTGGGGTCCTTCCAGCCCCATCCCCTGCCAGGCCACAGAAGTGCTCTTCAGAGTAATTATTTAATCAGAGTGGCTGTGGATCAATGTTCTCAAAGTGTTTGCAATTAGAAAATTTTGTAAAAGGTCCAGCCAGGCATCCTGGAGGACTGAGGATTTGGAATGCAGGATAAGGCTGTACACTGTGCAAACATCAGCAGCTTTCCAGTGGCAGCTCTGAAACTGGGAACTCCGAGGCTGTGCTGGTTTCTCTAATGCTGCGCAGAGCTGTCTACAGGAATTCACCCTGCAGTGAAAACAGTATTTTGCCTACATTTTTTATTTATCAGACTGTTCATTTCAAACCTCAGATTTCAGTACATGTAGCCCATACTATTCAAATTAGACTATGGGCCTGCATCTGATTTTCCAAGGTTCTGAATTTACATGGGTATCTGAGAGTTCTGGGTGTTTCACATGGAAAGAATTTTAGAATATATCATTTAGTCTTTCTCCAAAAGTTGCCTTTTTGGATTTCACTATTCCTTTGGTGCTCCTTAAAGATGCAAGGATATAATTTCACATTCCATACCTTTCAATTATTTTTATTTTTAATTCACTATCGAGCTGGAATATACTTTCCCCATTTTGCCACAACTTCCTGGACATTAAAGTATCTGCAGATGACAGGACTTCAGTGTACTGTTTACTATCCCTGTAACTATCAGAAAAAGCTGTTATCCCATAAAGTCAACAAAGTCTCATCATTTCATTGTGAGCTAATAACCACAGGCTGTTCTATGTGTGCCTCGGTTCCAAGGATCAAAAATAATTCCCTACGACACTTGCTATGACTGATCATAGAAATGTACTTCTAATGTTAAGAAAATCTTGGAGGAGTCACTGGAATTTTTGTTTTCTTCCTGAAGCCTTCCCTGCCAGCAGTAAGAGACTGGATTTAAGTACCTGTGTACCAACAGGTGGAGGGGATGCTCATCAGTCTTGCTCACAGAGAGATGCCTCCATGCAAGTAATAATGCAAGAGGATCTTCCTCCTTCAGTTGTAAAGGCAGGCAGTAAAGAGAAAAAAATCACTCTTGGATTCATACCCTCTGTCTGTAAAAAGCATTGCTGAAAGCCCAATTATTTTGACAGATAGAGAGGAAAGCCAAAAAAAAAAAAAAGGACTTAGGTAAATTACAATGGAAAAACTCAATGCATATCTAAAAGTATCTCAGGATTTTTCAGTAAACAATGCTTTCAAAGGAAATGGTAATCTTTCTGCATTGAAAGCTTCTGATCTTACCATCTTTACTTCAGATCATATTAGTACTGAGCATCATTACAAGAATGTGCTCTTTGAAGCATGTGTACTCTATTTTCCTTCTATTCATCATAAATACTCTCTCTGTGAAAGCACACTCCACCACTGTACACACATTTTTCTTTCTAAGATTTAATTCATTTCCTAAAGAAACATCATGCAAAAATCAATCTTGCCAGTACAAGTTCACAAGGCCCTGATTCATTTAAAAGATGATTTATTGACAACTGTGAGAGAGAAAATAATGGAATGTTGTTACTAAGAGCAACATTACACATTCCAAACAGTGTGTATAGAAATGGTACACACAGAGGACATGAATGCTCTTTCAGGGACAAGTGATGCACTGCAAGAAGAAAGAGCAGAGCTGGCCATGGCTTGTGGCTGGCTTCCAGCTTCTATTCCAGCCCCCCCTCTGCACTCCCACCTAATGTTATTGCATAAATCCTGACCTCTGCTGTTGTCAGTTTGATTGAAAAGCAATAGCTTGTGGAAAGAGAGATCAGAAAGCAAGTGTTCTGTTATATAACCAGATCTTCAGAGAAAAGGTGAAAGTTCCACCAAAACTGTGTGCAAAGGTGCAGACCACAACTGAGTATGGGAGCTGACTGTTTGATACCTAATCTGGAAAGTACTTGTCTAAGTAGTGTCATACACAGGGATTAAAGACTTCCCTTCCTTTTCTCTTTCCTTCTTGCCCCTTTTTCACACAGCGCCAAAGACAACAGAGTTTGCAGTTCTCCAGGCTGAGTACACCTCGGATTTCTTAATATGGTGTATGCATCCTTTTTATTTTCTACTAAAGAAGACATGGGGAAAAGAAACACCTTTTTGCACCACTCCTTTACCTATATATTCCACAAGTGTGGTGGGATCCTGGACTGTCTCATAAAAATAAAGATTTCCCTTGAGCTGTCTTATGCTCACATATTCATCATGACTCGAGTGATCGAACGTGACCTTCAGCAGGATAACTACTTTGCTGTTCCCAAGTCAGGTGTTAAATCATCCAAATTTTAGTTCAATGGTTCTTGTAAAAGAGTCCAAGCCCTAATGTCAGGTGCTCTTGCTCCTGATTCAAAGTACCTGTACACCACCTGGGCAGAGAGCATCTGGTCCCAGACACAGAAATGGTTTTGACACCTTGCTTGTTCCTGAGGACTGAGAAACTGGGGATGAGCTGGCAGAAAAATGACCTGTGTGCTCCAGATCTCATGGCCAGAATCCTCATGGGGAACTCAGCAAAAAGACCATTTAACTCCTAGAAAGCAGCAATAGAACATCACTGTGCTGCATTAGAAAGCAAGAACTTCTGAGCACAGCCTGTCCCACCAGATTGGTCCCTCAGAGATCTGACCCTGTGCCAGACTTCTAAATCCCAGCTTAGCATAGCTGAGAAATTGGTTTCTTTAAGTAACCCATCATGCTCAATGCTAGACAAGCATAGGAAACAACCTCTCATGCATGAAAATCTTTATGCTTTTTGGAAAAAGTAAAGAAAATCCCTAATCCTTTTTTTCTGAAAAATGGCAGGAAGAAAAAATTCCTCCTACAGATTTCTAAAAAGTGAGAAATGTTTGGCATGCTTCATTAAACAGACAAAAATAGAGAACATTTTGAAAACATAGAGTTGAATACATCCACAGGACTCCACAGAAAAAAAAAAAAAAGAAGGAAAAGATTAAAATCTGTTCCCAGAAAGATAATTTAAACGCAGAATGATACATTCCCTCCCTAGTAATCAGTCTGAAAATAGGATGATTTAACTGAGACCCTCAAAATCTCTGTTACAGAAACTCAGGAAAAACCCGATTAATTCAATTGTGCTATATTGCACTGTCAAAATTATAAAGTGAAAATGTTAACTCAGCCTACAAGGCCTTTTTACTGTGTAACAGAATTCAGCTGTAATTAAAAAAAACCTCAAGCACCCACATTTCATGAAAACAAGTCTATATATTTTCCTGTGTCAGAGGAATGGTGAGTAGGAAAGCCAGGAGACAGGAACTCGGGCACTGGTGTATTTACAGCCAACAGTCACAAGGTAGCAGCACAAAACATCAGTCTAAAGGATTTCTTGAAGATCCCACAGAGATGGAGGTGATGAGGACACAGCTGTAAGTGTGCAGGAACTCAACCTGTGGCAATTAAGTGCTTAGTGGGGAGGAAGTTCAGTGCTGGGGTAGCCGGTGCCAACCTCTGAGCCAGCCAGCAAAAGCCCAATAAAAGAACAGAGCTTTTTTTGGATTTCCTTTAGGTGAGAGATGTGGAATGTGACCTGGCGTCAGGGCACAGGGAGAGCAGGGAGCAGAGGAGGTTTGGCAGGGTCATGGAGGGAAACCTTACATCTGACAGTGTCTCACAGCTTACAAATTGGCTGCTCAGTTCATGAGCTGACCTGCTTTCGAGCAAGAACTGATTGTTTTCCCCTTTCAGTACTATGCACTTTTAAAAGGCAAAGGATTCATATCAATTCTCCATATGTTACACTGTATATACAGCATGATGGAATATGTATGCATGCACAGTAACTTGGGATTTTCAAATGTAAATCTGTATTCTGGGACATAAACGTAGAGGTCAATAGATCGACAAAGATTAATAAATTCATTCTTTAGCTCCTGTAAGGGGTAGAAGGACTCACAGAAATGAACTGTGATCTGCAATACAGTTGTAGCTGAATATTCACAGATTTCTCAAGAGCTGGATTTTTTGGCTATTGATCTGCCAATCACTATTCTGTCAGAGCAAATTCAGTTATCCACATCTCACTGAGCCTTTTTCACCTAGCTGCTATTGTAGCAGTTGTGCTGGCTGTATATCCGTATCTTTTATGGTATCTCAGAATGAAAAATTCAATAACTGCTGTGTTGAATTCTAAAGATCATTATTCTGCTTGTTTAGAAAATGAAAATGACATCCACTTTTCTCTCCTCTTGCTCTCACCATAAGTTTACTTTCAAACAGCTTGGTACATTTTACTAAATTAAAAAAAAAAAAAGGTATCTTTTATTATACTGGTGTTGTCTGGGCAAATGCTACAGTTATGGCACTGTCCCTGCCATCAAAATACATTTGTAAAACTGTTGAATAAAGGCTCTCTAGTACAGGAAAAGCTGTGACTTCTCACTTTAAGAATGTTGCAATTGTTCTTTGCTTACTACAGTTCTACCATTAATCCCAATGACCTCTCCATTGTCTGGGAACTCCCTCATCTCCCTCTCTGGTGCCTTGGGTCCTGTTCCACCACCAGAATTTCCTTCCCAGCTCAGCATCCACTTTCTGCACTCCAGTAAAGACAGACTCATCCATTCCAAATGGAGCGTATCCAGATAACATTGATGTCAACCCCTCTTTTCTATTTCTCCAACTCTCAGCTAACTTCAGTGCAGTTTTCTCAAGAATCTTCTCCCAGGTTTCTTCTGCCTCCCACATTTTTCTGCCTGTCTTCTTGCAGTCCCATTCCTGCTCTCTGCAGCAGCCTGGGAGACACCCTCTGTCCCCACCCTCCTTTTGTCCTCCACAGAGTTCAGTTCAGTTTCTAAGACACATACGTGGAAGATGGATGGATTGACTTCTTCCCATCAAATTGAAATTTTTGTCTAAATTTCATACACCTCACAAATGCCAACTTGTCAGCTTACGTTCCCCACAGGCTGACCTGAGCTCCTCATTGCTCCTCTTTAGTGTTCAAACCCCTTCACTGCAGACTTTCCCCCATCCTTTTTGTGCATGCTTTTAGTGGGGCTGCAGCCTTTCCCAGGACTGTCTCAAGCTGACCTCTGCCTAAATGTTTTGCAAAGTCAGTAAATGATACTTTAAAACATAATTTCCAATCCATTCTCATAGGTAAGCAGATTTTATCAGTTCTCCTGCCTATTCTCACGCTGTTTCCTCTGGCCTGGCTGAGTCTCACCATCTTCTCTTCATATCCTTTCAAAATGCTTCTGCAATTGCAATACAGCCCAGCTCCTCATGCTGACCATGCCACCTCTGCTCCCTGCATTTTCCCTCTGTTCTCCCAGTCCCCACACAGAGCACATGAGTTTTAAGTTTCAGTTTTGAGAACCTTTACAGTTTCTATTTTGCTTCTAATCACACCTCTACTGAGCCACCACTGCCTTCTCTCTGTTAACGATGACAGCCTTTATTACCCAGTCGTTAAATTTTGAAATAAGTATCTTCAGCTTTTCTTGTCATAACTGTCAGAAACTCTCTGTAAACATCTGCAAAGTCATGTTCAGAGGCTTCTGAAACTCAACTTTAACATGATGCCTACAAAAAACCCAGAGAAATGCATGACAATTCTTGTCTAAGGCACTGACTGCACATACTGCTGACCTGTGCTGGCACATTTTTAATTAGCAGTGCTGGTGTTGTTTCTTCCCTTTGCTTTATGTAGGTTGTAAACTTTTTGCTTAGAAACCATATTTTTATTCCTTTTACATGAAATGGGCATAGCAAATATCTGACAACTTTATTAGCTAAGCAGGGAAATTGTTAAAAGGAAGGTGCCTTAAAATAGAGAACTGTATAACCCCTTCCAGATGCATAAAATGTATCTTGCAAAGGATATGAAGATGAATATAACAATTTGGCATTGTGTCAGAAAGAAAACCCACTAATTGGGATGGATGATGATAAAAAGAAAATCAAAAATTCATGGCATGATTTAGTTCAATGTAAATCTGAAAAACACCCCAACAGTGTCAGGGAAATTATTCTATATTTGTTTAAGCGAGAGGCTGCACAGGATGCAATTCAGCCATCTGTGCTTGGCCCATCTGTACTTTGAAAAGTACTGTAGGACTGTGCTGCACCATTTCTGCTGTCAAACTTTGGAGACGTTACAAGAGATGCCAAGGAGCACGAATGGTGGGTGACAGCACATTGACTGAGATCTCTTTTTCAATTTGTCTTCTCCTTAGTCCCTTACAGATGCATTTCAAATCAAAATCCCTGACTAAATCTTCCTAAGAACTCCTTGAAATTACTTGTTTTTTTTTTTTTTTTCTAAATTGTTCAGCTATTTCTACTCTACAATGGAAAGACAAACTACCACCATCAGTTAAAGATTATATATAAAAATAAAATATGTAGCGCTCTAAATAACAGAACTAACAAAGTCTGCTTTGCTTCAGATTTGTTTCCTGTGTCCCCAATGGCTTTGAGCCCACTGAACTCTCTAAAGTCACATGTGCCAAAGCCATGCCCAAACTGTCTTCCCACAAAACTAAATCTCCAAGAAGCAGCTACAGGGACTTTTCTGCTGCCTGCAGGACTGGTGTCAGGCCAGGGAACTGCCAAGTCTTCCCCTCGGGCCTCTCTTTTCAGCCCATCTCTCAATTTTGCCCCAAACCAGGTGGGAATCACCACTTCCACTTCCCTGCCTGAGCTGATTTATAGATTCAACAGGTGTGAAAGGCAGTTCAGCAAACAGATTGCGCAGCTTTTATTAAAAAACACCTCAAATACATGTAAATGCAATAGAGGAAAAGAGTTCTTGATTCAGATAATTCCTCCCCATGGGTTTATTTTCAAAGCAGGGAAAACCATGTTGAAGGCATAAAAGTGCTGATGTTGAGGCCTTTTCCTCCACTCTGAGTGCTGTGAGGAAACAGCTCTGCTGCATTTGCCAGGGACACAGGGTCTCTGTGATCAGATGGATCTCCTTTCAGTACTTTCTTTCCTCTTAGATATAACAAAGGCAGCTGCAATGAACTCATATCTATATTTTCAGAAAACACTGCAGTTAAGTGTGAGTGGGCTGATACAAAGCCTTACTAGCAGAGAACTATATCTGTGCTGCAAAGAAAGTAGGAAAATCCACTCAGCTGTGAATTAATACTTAATGAAAAACTGACAATAATTATTTCAATCTAGTGATGCTGACCTGCTTCAACACTTCCTTCCTTTTTCTCTAATCATATATTTTGGATTGTTTTGCACTTGATTTCTTAACCACAAAGGCACTTAGTAGCTTGCGTTTTCCATTAATTCTCTGTATAATAGTAAGTATTGCTTCCCCCAAGACAGAAGTGTAAATGACTGTCTCTTTTTTTTTTTTTTTTTTTTCTGTATGATGAGAATGCAAACCTTGTGACTTAGGGCTCAGCAGAGCTCAACACATCTCATGGACCTTTACTCTGATAAAGCTTTGCTACAGAATGAGGGAATTCAGTGAAGTGTGGTCGGTGTAATTAAAATTGTGTTATGCTGTTGATCCACAGGCAGATAAATTCTATAAGAATTAAATTGCATTTGTTTGTTAAAAAAATTGGCTGTTCGTTTCCTTGTAAAAAAACAACATCAATTTAAAGATGGTGAATCTATAAATTTGAAATGAATTACAGTAGTTCACAAGCTTCTCAGAATAAACAGAGGTCTATTTACTCCCCTACCAAGAGACTCTACACTTTATGAAGGGTGCAGTGAACCAGTTTAATAACAATTACAAGCTGAAGGGATCTACATGCATAGATTGCTGACTGCTGGCACATTAATCCACTTTTTTTCCATCCAGAGAATAAACTTCTTAGCAGAAAATACTGAGATTTTCTGGGAATGAAAGTCACAGGTTTAAATCAAAATGTTCTGTTTGTAATTTTGTATTTGCTGTTATTGAAACAAATATGATTAGGTGCAAATAAGCCTGGCGTCAAATGTCATGATCTGGGCAGATCTCTTTGCTCTGAGTTTAAAAAAAATTCTGGTTATTTTCCTTGTGTATTGATGGCAATATTCCATCATCTTTAAGAGTCTAATCACAATAAGTTCTATGTGCAATGCTATAAATCCAGAGTCCTGCTTGCTTGTTACATTGACCTGAAGTTTAAAGAGACTGGCCTTTTGGAAAAGTTATTCTTTATCACATTTATCAGTCTGTGAAAATCAGAGTAAAAAGTCACCTGTTACAATCTTGTCTAACAAAATATTAATACATACTCTCTCACTGACAGCAGCAATTACTCACAGGGCTGTAGAGATAATGGGAAGAAACTAATGGAAATTACTTTGCACATGCAAGCAAATTCTTGAATTAAAATCAGATGAAAGTCAGATAAAATTGCACCAGGTTTGAAGCTGAAGCCATGTAAAAAAATTTTACTTAATGGGCATGCCTTCATTCTGAAAAGAACATTAGCTCATACTGGGAGGTAATCTGTTGCAGAGTTACTTGTGAACATTTATAATAAAGTGAATAATATGTATTATATGATCTTTTCCCTAAGTTATTTATGTAGTTAAGATGAAGATAATGTACAATAAAGATTATATAAATAGGATGAAAGATCAGGGCTGAAAAGCAGGAGCAGCTCATACACAGAAGAGAAGCAGACAGATATTTTCTGGAAAGAATCCCTTTCAAAAGCCTTGTGCTCATGAGAAGCGAGGATCAAACAAATGGATGTGGGGCAGGAAAGAGCCAATCTCTACATGCTCAGGCAGCTTGCTGGTGAAGTTTTGGTGGCACACAACACATTCAGAAAATTGTCATTTTTTTCCAGGAGATCAGGAGGCACCAGAGCTGGGATAGTGACATGGGAGCTGGGAAAAGGGGACAGAGCAGGATCCTGACACACAGAGCTCCTGTAAGAACAGGATCCTGACACACAGAGCTCCTGTAAGAGAACAGGATCCTGACACACAGGGCTCCTGTAAGAACAGGATCCTGACACACAGAGCTCCTGTAAGAACAGGATCCTGACACACAGAGCTCCTGTAAGCCAGCCAAGGAGTGACTGAGTGTGAAAAGAAAAAGACCGGGGTGCGTTGGAAGATGGGAGCACACCTTAGGAAAGAGACGGATGAGGAGATGCAGACTTTCCTTCTACTGCTTTCCTTCTACTGCTCCTTCTACTGTTGCATTGCCATGCCACACATTGTCTCAGATCTTCTCATTTTCTCATGATTTCACAACTAAAATAATCAGTTACATCTTTAAGGATAATGTCAGTAGTTCTTGAGAGAATCAACTGAAGTCTGCCATTTCCCCTTTAATTTAGACTCCCAAAGTTCCAGTAGCTAACAATGAGGGGAAAAAAAAAACCCCAAAAATGAGCCTTGTGATTTGATTATATCAAGAAACTACATTTTCCACTACCAAAGTTGCAACTCCAGTAGTTTTTTCTTTCTTTCACCCTAAAATAGGTGCTTCTGAAAGCTTACTTTGCTTACCTTGCCCTTTTCATACTGTTTTTCACACAGGTGGCAAATCTTGGAGGGAACTTCTATTCACTGATAGATGTTGCCATTTTTTTTCTTGTAGCAGATATATGTCAGTTCCTTAAGTACATCATTTATTACTAGGCTTTTAAAAATCTCTTCTGCAAATCTGTGGGTTTTTTTACTACATGTTCTCAGAATACTTGCAGGCTGTCAGTAAGGCTTATTTATGTATGAAGTTATTTATGGACAGGAAACAACACATCTGCTTCCTTCAAGAATGATTCCATGTGCAGATAAACCCCATACTCTATTCTCAAGGAATTCACAGAAAGTTAATAGAATAAGTGGTTAGAAAGTGCTTTAGGGAAAAGTATCTTGATATCTTGTTAGAATTACAGTGATATTAATCTTTTCCTTCTTATCTAGGTATGTATGCAACACCTGAAACACTAGTAAGCCTTTTCCAGAAAAGATGTTTCAATATCCATCTAGGAACAACAAAAAAGGGTAAAATCCAGATCACTAGCAGCTTTAGGACAGCAACCAGTTGCTTTGAACTACATTCTACCAACCTGTTTTTCAAAACAGCTGACAGCACTGATATAAGGCTATTTGTGAAAGTGGTTTTGTGCTTATTCTGCTGAAGTTAATCCCTTCTAGTGACAGATGAAAACAGCACTACCACTCCAGTATCTGCCTGACTTGTTCACTTGAAACTCCCCCAATTCTCCTGGGACAGTAGCAGATTATCCACATCACTGTGCACATTTTATTCTCATCCCCAGAATCACATAAGGAGGGTGCCAGAATTCAGTCCCTCCTTCTCTCAGAGATGAACAGGGTACTGAATAAGCAAAGTAGGTAATAAAAGTACGTAAATAATACAGGACTGAAATCAAACTGCATACAGCCACATTTTATTCTAAAGCATGGTATAAGCTAAATTCAAAATTGTGTTTTCTCCAACTGCAAGACTGTATGAACACCAAGTTGCCCAGGGAGCCCAACATCTAGAGAAACTTGGTTTTGATTTGTTTGTTTTTCACTTCCAAGCCCAGTTAGGAGCAGATGTGCTGGTGATAGATTAGGCTTACAGTGATGAAGCTGTTGGCTTGGCTTCCTTCAACTTATACATTCAGGCTCATTGTTCCCTCTGTACAGGTGTGCCAAGTGCAAGGTGAGAGGAGTGCAGCTCCTCCCTGGGGAGTGCCCAGTCCCCAGCCCAAGCCTGAACATTCTGTGAATACTAAAACCTGGAGCAGCACAACACTGCAAGGTTGCAGCAGAAGGTTTAGTGTGAAAAGTAGTATTTGAATAATTTCTCATTCTTGCTACAATCATTAACATAAAATCAATTTATGTTGTGGCATTTTCAGTTCTCATTATGATCTCTGTCACAAGAGGGAGGTTTTTAATCCCCCATAAAGTCTTTAAGAGACAGCAGAATAATATGCACTAAGTGCATTATACAGTTTCTAATGTGACCTTTTCACGGCTGTACAGTTTGACTGCCTGGTCACTCCTGTTCCTTGGCTGTCTTGGTAATCTGAGAGGAACAGGTGTAATGGTAAATAATCTAAATACTAAATCTTTAAAAGGTTAACTTCATACTGTAAGTGACTTACAGGTTATATATATATTCTGTACTCTTAACTGTGCAGCCCAGAAAAAAGCAGGAAGAAAAGGAAATGACAGACAGTGACTGTTCTTAAGACAGTGACAAAAAGAATTTGGGAAAAGAGTAAGATGGGTGTATAATAGTCACCAATTTTATTCTGCCAGTAGTTCACATGTATTTATGCTGTGTGAAATAATCTCCTCTTGATTGAGATATGGAGAGTTCTAGTCACTCTTCACCCTTAAAAGGTCTGAGAGCCACAAATAGTATATTATAACCCAATGCTAATCCTCTTCCTGCTACCATGGTTTTAGGCTTTTTAGTTTTGTATGAAACTTAAAAGCAATCAAGAGTGAACCTAGCACTGAGTAAAAGAAGTGGAAGGTAATCATCTTCCCTTGTTATTGTTTTAAACAGTGGCATTTACTGCAAAGGGACCCAGGGTCATGCAGGAAACGAGGGGATTGCAAGTGCTGAAAAAAAGAATAGGGAGAAGCTAATCTATCCAGCCAAGGAGGGCATGGACAAACAGGGATGATACAACTCATCATCTGAATGGATTGCACAAAAACCAGAGCATGTCCTTTTGACTCTTTGGTGCTGCCCTGAGTTACTATCCCATAGCCAGGCACAAGAATTCTCCCAGGAAAAGGGATGGGGAGACAGGCTAAGAAAGTAGGTCAGTTCCTAGAAGGAGTTCTGTGTCAGTAGCAGAAAAAGAAATAATTCTAAGAAGGGCTGGACAAAGGGTACAAAAATGTCACATGGAGTGATAATGTATCCCCACAATTCTCTCACAGATATACAGAAGGAAGGGAAGGGCAATAGAGGTGTCAAATGATTAATAAAAAATATGATGGGCACTATAGTACAAAGATATAAAATTTTATATAGTGTGCCCTTCTTACAGGAGAATGCTTAGAAATGAACAATAACAATAGTAACAACAACAAAAAACCTAAAAGGGAGAAAACCCCTCTTTAATGAGATTTTAGAAGGAATCTTATATACAGAGAGAAGTGCAGCTCTGGCTGGAAGGGGTCTTTGTGAGGACAGGGAAGAGGTCACCTCATGAGGCACTGCTGAGTTTGGCTTCAAAGCTACTATGAAGCTCTAACTCCATGTCCTATTTGTTCATCCTAAGAAAGGGGGAACAGAGTTTTTCAAGTATTTGAAACTCATAAGCAAGTTAACTTTCTGTTCTCATGTCTGGGAAGACTTTCAGAAATGGAACAACCAACACAGAGAGCAGCTCCTCTCTATTCCCTACTAAAGTGGCAATAATCCCTACTGCTTGGTAGCCTATAAAGCAATAAAGAGGTGCTAAGATTAATTAAACTCTGAAGAGAAACTGAAGTGCTTAATCAATCACCAGTGCTGTTTGCTGCTGCTATACAATTCATGGGGATTATTATATAGCAATTTGAATTACAAAGCAAACCAAGAGCAATATAAAAAGGGCGTTACTAGTCAATGTTTGGATCTCTAGTTGCAGGTATCAAAGACTTGCTTTTCCATGGTATATGAAAAAACAGGTTCACACTGACCATTCCTTTCAGCTGTGAGTGCTCAGCACTTCTGCAAATCAGGCCTCAGGGTTTCAAATCAGGAAACTGGAAAATTAGAAGATGCAGCTGATGACCCTTTGTGAAAAATCTGGCTTAGCAAGATGGGCACCATTGCAAAGGAAATCAGATCCAGGGACTGCACCAGAATTAAATTCTTCAGGAGAGCACACATCAACTGCTCTGGCTATGTCAAGTTTTTTTCACCCTTCACAATTTTGCTGCCTCTTGGGCTCTGCAGCTTTGGAGAACTAGGATGGAACTGTTGGCTCCTGTACTCTGCAACCTGACGTGGCCAAAACAACAATACTCTGTACTGAGTGAGAGAATTCTGCCGTGGACTAAATGGTAGAAAAATATGCAATGAAAACCATATCAGATTTTGTACAGAAAAGAGCTGAATGAATCCTATCTAATAGATGGATTTGGCAACTTTTCCCAGTTTCAAGTGTACTTTGAAAGCCAATTATTTGACAATGATTTCAAATATCAAAAGTATTTTAAACCACATTCAGGAAGCTTCAAAAGACACTTTTCTCAAAAGAAGTGAAAACATGATCTTGCATAATTCCCAGGACGGTGACATTCAGGTGTGAGATAAGAAGAGAAACATGGTAAATAAGCCTTTGAATTCATACACAAATCCTGTATTGCTAACAGTGTGTTTGCTCTTACATTCCATGTTAACATTGGTTAACATCTTTAGCATAGCTATGGGAACATACCAGCAAATTATACATAATTCTAATTTGCTAAGAAGACCATTTACAGAACCCTAAACATATGTAATAGTGATGTAGATCCTACAAATTGGTATGAACTGAACTGCTTTAAACTCTTGTTCTTTCAGAGCTGTTTTTATTTCTGTTGAAAGGAGGAGGACATCAAAGCTCCAGGATGGGTCCCTCTCATACAAATCAGCCCTGACTTTAGTGAAACTCTGCAGGTTTGCAGCAGGCAGAGATCTTGGCTGTCTGATTTTCCAACTGACAACTCTCCTGTATGGAGAACTCCACTGAAAATAGCTATTCCCTACAAACTACACCAGACCTATGTGTATGGCCCAAGTTGCAAATACTGGGAAATGTGAAGTCCAGTTGAAGTTAAAGAGCCATGAAAAGACAGAACAATTTTTCTGTAATGATACACTTATTGTGTATTATATAGGTTAAGTACTCAAACCACTTTAGTAAAAAAAAAATCCATTCATTTCCTTTCATAATATGGTCAAGAGTAATTTCTGGCATGGAGAAGTGAGAATCATCAGTGCAGCTTTGTGGAACTGATTACCATGTACTTCAACAGAGACCAGCCAATGCTATTTAAGGAGCAATCTGAATCACTGATGTGGTGATGCAGGAGCTGGTTATGTCTCCTTGATGTGGAAGGATAAACTGTCACAACACTGACAATGCACAGAGCAGCTATGAACTATCCTTAAATTACTTCAGTGCAGATGGAAGTTTGCTTTCATGTCCTTGTGCTGGCTCCTTTTCAGCCCAGTGACAAGGACATTTGAACCTGCATTTGAACACCATGGGAGCATGTTCCCCCTGAGAAGAACCAGGAGGGATTAATGGGCATCTCCTGAGACCCAGGGAAATGAACAAATTCCTGAGGGACAGGATGTTAAGGGATAAAAGAATATGGGATGGTCACACCAGGTTCACTTAGCCTAATGCACTGTGATGGTGGCCAATGCCCAGAGCCGTTTAGGAGAATGTGCTGTTGTTATTCTCCAGAAAGATCTTTCAATTTCCCATGTTTTTTTTCTCACTATTTAGAGCTGAGATAGATCAAAAATGTGAACAAAAAGCTAAAATTCTGATGCAATGACTAAGTGTCTTTGAAGTACACCAGGAACTCAAAAGCTTGCATGGCAAGCAGAGTTAGAAGCAAAATCATCGCTAAAAGGAAATAAAGAATATCATGAGATGCTACTGCTCTCCTTGGGAGAAAAGGACTACTACTATTATTATTATTATTATTATTATTATTATTATTATTATTATTATTATTATTATTAATACAGTTTCTGTGCTGCAGAAAATGGAGTTTGAGATGATCAAAATAATTTACAAATTGGGATTGACAAGCTGAATCACTGAAACACTGACATTTAGCTCGTTCATTTCAAAGTGATGTCTCTGCTTCAAAAACTGTCAGATTTCATTTTTTAAAGAGTTTTTTAAAAGGTCTTTTACTTTACCATGAAGAATTACCCCCTCAATTCCTGATTCTCCAGTCCAGTCAGTAAACTGAAAAATCAATTATTTGCACAGTACTGGTTTTGGGGAAGAACGCCAGAAGATAAGACAATCACATACAAAAGTCAGTGCAGAATCAAATGGAGAATGAAAGAGAACAAATATGAGATTTATCCATAGGGCAGACAGAGCCCTTACAAGAAACTATCTGCTATTCCTAAATTATATTTAGAAATGTATGGAGAAGAAACTTTGCTGTGAGTGGAAAAGTTGGCAAATGCCACAGCCACATAGAGAACCCAAGTACTCCAGCTTGGCAAGAGGGCAGATGGTCTCTGCAAACTATTTTAACACTTCTCAGCAGAAGACAGCCATTAAATAAAGTAAGGGAGAAGTTGGTCTTCAAAATCTGAAAAGAAATTAAAAGCATGTGCATGACACAATAGTCCCTGGAGCAAGGTAAGTGTCTACACAAAAAAAGTGGAAAAGATGGCAATCCAACTGAAATGTTTTTCTATGGAGGACAGTAAGTCTTGTTTTGGAAGGAAGATGAGTACAGCAGTTGAAGCTGGAGCTTTAAAGCTCTGCTGGAGGTTTCCTGATGTGTGCAGTGTGAGTCACAGAAATTGGGTCTGCATTTGTTTATCTGTGCATTAAAGTGAATCTCCAAGGCACTGTGAGGTTGAATCCATTAACATTGGCAAAGAGCATAAACAACTCAAATAGAGGGGTTTGATGGCACAAAGTGTTAAAGGGCCCACAACAAGAATGTTGGTTGTTATTTAACAACAGCAAGAGGAATTGAATTAAGAACATATCCAAACATCTAGTGATATGAAAATTATGCAATTTGTTAAGGACTTTCTGTAGCTAGGCCACGTGGCATCTTTCCAATTCAATTTCTTTATGCAAAACAAATAATTTTGCATAGATTTGCATATTACTAACAGGAGAAGAGACTTATTAACAACATAAATTAAATCTCACTTCTATTTAATTTATTATCTTGAATTAAATGGTAAGTGTCCTCAAGCCTTATCTCTCTGTTTAGACACTTACAGGGCACTTATCACTGTGGCATCAATGCCACACTTCAGCCTTGATACAGAGCCTGGGATATGGACTCAAAACAGTCATCTGTGGAATAAAGCAAGTTGAGTTTTGCTTTGTATCTGAGTATTCTGAAGGAGGAAGATAAGTCATTTGCAGAAGCCCAGGGCATTCTGTTCTATTAAAATAAATTTCCTAGAAGTATTGAATACTCTAACTGTTTTGCCCCAGAGCACTAGGAGGAGCATTTCCAGTAGAATGTGTTCACCCAGCTGCTTTGCAGGCACCAGTCTAAATTTGAAACCAGTCCTTTACAGCCAGTCTAACAGCCTACCCATAAAACCAGCCAGCTGGCTGGATCTCTTCTGGCTACTTTCTTCTCCTCTTATTCATTGTGACCCTAGAGCTAAGGATGTTTTTCACACTGCAGACCCATGGAAAAAGCTCCCATAATCTTGTTAAAGGCTGGCATACTTGACTTGCACTACAGAATCCTGCATTTGTCTCCTCAGGGAAATAAACACTTTTAAAGAGCCTTTGGATTTCAGAAATGCCTTAGACAAATACAATGGCCACCCTAGTAATAAGTGAATCAGTTTTCTGCTTCTCACAAAAATGTCTACAGCCAGGAATTTGGATTTTTTGTGCCCTCATACAAACTGATCCACTGTTTTGTTTTTTTTTTTTATTGCTCACATGTTCTCAAGGGAAACCAATTTCTCTTTCAAGCAGCAGTGACTTTAGTAAGTCAAAGCATCCAATTGCTAGAGGAGGGTTTACTTTACCTCTCATCACTGAAACCCTGCTGTGGAATACAATCTGTTTTCAGAAGAGCAGAGAGGTGAAGGACAAAAACAAATGGCAATTACTCAAAGCCTGTGAAGAGCTTGGAGACTGGTATTCTCTTGCATCTGAATTAGGGCAAGAAAATACACTGGTCAAAATGTTGTCAAGGATAATGCTCTAACACTGAGCAAACTGAAATTTGTCTTGCGGTCATCAAGACTCTTAAGCTGTAATATAATAGTATGTAACAATTGCATTTATGGCTGCTTTTTTAGAAAGATTGAACCAATTTCTTAACTCTCCTTTAGGACAGACGTTTAGCAAGGACATGACAGTTTGCACCGCTAACTCTAATTCCATTATTTCATAATTAAAACCTTTCTTGCTACTTTCAGAGCCTTGCCATACCAGTGAAACAAGCTTTTGAATTTCCCCCTTGACTATCTACTTGAAAAATAACTGCAATTCAGTCCAAATTCATGCAACACTTTTCTTAGAGATTCTACCAGTCCAAAATGTAACACATTTAATCCATATTCAGGTATTTGAAGCACCAGGAGAAATAAAACAGCATTTTTCACTATCATAGCTGCTAGAGAAGCATTGTCTTTAGCACTGGTAAACTTTTATATACTCAGTGACTCTACCACAGAGAACGTCAAACTCTTATACATCTGCAAAATTTCCAATTACAGAAAGTGGAATTCCAATAATAATTGCAATATTATTGGGAGTTATTTAAAAATTTAAGGTGTAGGCATTTTAAAATAGAAGCACTTCTTGTGACATCTGCTGATAAAAATTATGCCCAAGCAAACAGAAACATGTTTAGAACCTGGTAGCAGTTTGCCATAAAATAAGAAAATAATCTTTTTGTATAGTAAGTTAAATGCAGGCACAACTTAGTGGCCTTCACTAATTCTTAGAGTGTGACACACAAGTCCAGGCTTGCTTAAAACATAAACTACATTAATGTAATTTCGTTTCCCAAGGTCAGGAGGAGTTTATTTCCAAACCTTTGCTCTTAACAGTGCTGTCATACAACATGAAATAACACCACCACGTATCAGCAGGTCCTGAATTACTTTTGAAACACAAAGACCTGACAGTGAATCTGCTTCTCAGGAGCTTAATATATTGTTTGCACTTGCATCTTCTTTATTGTAGCTCTTTTATACCTGTACTTCAATTGCACGTGGCATCTTTCCTTTATTGAGGGCTGTAGTTAATCAGCTGGTTCCATAAAGCACCACATAAATTCTGTTTTATGAATTCTTTGTCACAAGAATGTAGCCAAATGCCTCGTGTCCCAAGACTCAGCAGTAACACATCACCTTTGTACAGCCTTGCAAAACCAGATGGAAATTACAGCAGCCCATGAACAGAAACTCCTCAATCACCTTTACTATGTTAAGGATGGTAAGGAAAAATTAGAAACCAGTGATGTTTAACAGACATGTCTTAAAAAAGAGTGAGGAGAAGAAAGAGAAAATCAGCCAATGAGTCAGTAGACATTTGCAAGGTTGCCTTTGCAAAACAAGAACCTCAGCAGTGTGAAGTGCTGCCATGAGCTCTCATTTTCCAAAATCCCTTACAAGCAGCAGATGTCTTTCCCCTTTCCTCAAATTCCTCATTGATTTCACACTCTAAACTATATGACAAGAAGACAAAAAAAAAAAAAAATTAAAGAATTTATGTGCAAAAATACTTTTTTTTTTTTTTCCACTTAATGCATACTGTAAGAATTGCCTTAAAGCTGTATTTATAGCATCATTTAAAAACCTATACCAGGCTTCTTTCTCCCTTTAGCTTTTCCAAAGTAGCTGTATCTCATCTTCTCAGTAGTGTTGTAGAAGTAACAGGAATTTTTACTTGTTTTTTTTACCAAGCACAAAGAAGTCTGTGACAGGAATGGCTCAGCTCTAGACTAAAACAGTGACAAACTCACTCAGATCTGAATAGACAAGAAAAAATACAGACAAAGTCTTACCAGTGCCCTGTAAAGTATTGGAGATGCCTCTCCTGACATCCCTGAGGTTTAAATAACTCTTTTTCACAGCTCATAGCTGCTCACAGTTATTCTGTGACCAGCCAGCACAGTGAGGCCTTTCCTCCTCTAGACATTTCTAACCAAAGAGCACTTACATAAAGCAGATGTTCTTATTACTAGACCCCAAGTGTTTAATTATGCACTTTGTGCTAATGAACTTCTTCCCATTTCCGTTGCTCCAGCTCTTAAGGACGTCCAATTGAAAATACAAAAAAGAAGGTTTTTTTCTAAAAAAAAGTGAAATACTATCCAGTGTTTTTTGCAAACAACTCAACTTCTTGACATAATGTAAAGTGAACAGATAACAATTCCTTCCACTTGCTTGTTTATTGAAAAATCTATTTTAATCATTTATTGCCTTCGGGGTAACAGCATTCTCAAATGCACTTACTCTATACACTATATAGCACATACTTCTCATACAATTAAAAAAATAAATCAAAACATTTAAAAGTTATATTTGCTGGTAAAAACAACTGTGCTTTAAAAATTCTGATCTGTATATATATATATATATATATATATATATATATATATTTCTTTTTTTTTTTTTTTTTGTCCAGAACTTCTTACTTGCCCATGGGATTTTACTAAATCAAGAAAAGTGATTAATATATAAACTTCATGTAACAATCTCAAATGTACAATATCAAGATTTCTATGAGTGGTTTTTTATTGATAATGTCCAGAATGCTAGTGTCAATATTTAAAATAAAAGGGAAGCATGATATATAGTTTATAACACTGGTTAGTTTTGTGCCTTTGGCAATTTTCCTCAAACTGAATCTCCACTGCCCACCAATAACCTAATTTAGAGATAAAGTACTTCATAATATGAGATGCTTCCAGTGCCTCTGCAGCCTGTCAGGCCCAGAGGAAAGGACTGCAAATGAAGAAAGGCTTTTTTTAACACAGGCCAATCTCACTGCACTTTGAAACTGCAGGATCTCCCTTTTTCAGGATGGGATCAGCTGGAAACACACCTTGGGTTTCAGGCATGGAAAACTCAAGGGCTGCAAAGTGTCCCTGTGACTTCAGGAATTCTCATAAGCTCTTTCCAGGAAATGTGCTATGGTGGTGCCTCAGCACTGGGACTGGTGGAGACAAAGTTGTTTCTGGTGTTTTCCTGGTTTTCATTTCAACCAAACATAGCTCAGGCAGGAGCTAATTAATCCCTTTGTGAGAACAACAGAACAGGATGAGGCACCTTTTTTAATATAACTGTGTTTTTAGCCACACCTGAATGTTATTGTATAACATTAACAGAGAATGTAAAACACTTGAGAAATACGTGGGCATTGCTTTTTCACAGTGAGATTTTATGGAGATAAACAACGACGTATAAGTGTTTGGAAAATCATGATAAAGACAGAGCTATGTATCTTTTGTTGTCACTTCACAGTCCCAAATGAAGCCTAATTCTGGTGGTCTCAACCAAGATGCCCAGGGCTTTTTCAAAAGATGGTATCCCTTTTGCTTTTTCTTTTGCATCTTAAACGCTCCATGAACATTTGCAACCTTTACAAGAACTGAGAGCTTAAACCTGAATTTCAGTTGTGAATGATCAATGAGGCATTTGTAACATGCAACTTGATATCTGGAATGACAGTGACATGATTTTATTTTACCCAGTTTTCATTTTTCCTGCTGACAGGGATTGCCTGATAAGCAAGTACTTGCTGCTACAGACCATACTTACAATTTGGACAATTTTTACCTGTTGTTTGTGCCTGACACCACCTGAACCCCAACTATCTTTGCAAACAAATAGGAAAATAGGTCACAATGATTGTAAAATCACCTTCAGACAAGCAAGATGGAGCTAAGACTATAAATTATTCAATCCAAACACACAGTGGTATCATTCTATAAAGAATATTCTCAAAGAGGAAAATGTTTCCCCATAAACACAGCCTTCTAAATTATTCATAAAATTGGAGTACAATATTATAGAAATGTAGTAAAGACTAAGTTTGAAAATCAGCACAGAATAAACAGATTGCTTAGACATAAGCTTAGGCACTCTGTATGATACTATTAGTTGGACATATTATAAAGGCTTGTCTGAATGCTTGCAGGGTATAAGGATTTATAATTCAGCTCCAAACTTGAGATTTGACTGTCCAAGCTAATTCCAAGAACTGCTCCAGAGAGGCTGCACCAGGACCCCTGAAGGGAAGGTTAAACTGCAATTCTGAGTGACCAACCCAGTTTTCAGAGTTTAACCCTGTATCTGAAAAACTTCCTAAATGTTAAAACATGGCTATTTTAATATTTGGGGCATAAAGATCTATAGTGCTTGCCAAGAAGCTTCTCCAATATTTATTTTATGTATTGCAGAATATTTTAGTGTTTTCATGTGGACGTTGGACTCCTGTCTGACAGAGATGGACCTGAACCAAATCATTGAGATTTTAGTAATTTAGTTAAGATACTCGTTCTAGTCCACATCTAAGACAGCTGCTTTAGAGAAAACAGATAACGCTATTTTTTTTTTTTATTTATTTACATGCAGTCCATTAAAATGAATTACAAAAAAATGCAATTTTCAGAGGAAAATTAATGTAGAAAGGTCACTGTTGGGTCAGTGGAAGCTATAAAATATGCAAGGATATATATCTGGAATGAGGTGGTGGTATCACAAATGCCATCTCCCTTCTTCTGCACTAATAAGGAATTAGAAATTGAAAAAACCAAGAACTAATTTGCTACAATGCTGCATAAAAAGTTACAACCTGTCTGGAATGATCAATTAATCTCTAGGCTATACTCATTTACACCACTATGGACTCAGAAAAACTTAACCAAAAACAATCAGCTCAACATCATTGATGGAATTATTCCAGATTTATACTGGAGTAACTAAATGGAATTTAGTCCTTAAGATACCAAAGGAAAAAAATCGAAACAAACAAGAAACTGGAAAAAGATGTATTTGAAACATCAAAAATCTTATTTTCCCCTGTATTTTACTGAAAATGTTTTGGGCTTTTTTTTCCCCTCACACTGGGATGTTTTAGCTTAACACCACAGTGATATGCCTATAATTTATTTCATAGTCAGGTTTCCAGAGATTTACAAACTTTTTCTTGGAATAAATGTTAGGGAAATATTCTCAAAAATGCACAAATCAATATCCTCAAGAAAAAGCTATATGTAACCAGTCTCATTTATTTGATTTTGTTTATGATGAGAGAAATTTTAATGCTCTAATTATCAGTATCAGCACACAAACACCTGCTGTTACTAGATGGTGTTTCTATTAACACAGTGTGCCACTTCAATAGTTTTCTGTTGGCAATCCAAAATCAAATTACTTCTTGTCTGAAAATTATTGTTACTTGCTGACACAAAGTGTTTACTATGTCTGTCATTTTCTAACCTTTTATTTATGCCAAAAAAAGGAAATCAATAGCCATTTAAACTTTTTTTTAAAATACTGTTTATGAAACCAACAACCATTGAGCTGTCTCAGTGTGCTCTTAGTGTTTTTGTGGGTTTATGCATCCCAGTATCCTTTGGGATCCTGTATCCTTTGTCTGTCCAGGTGGGAAGTTGTCTGCAGGGTCAGTGATCCAGGTGATGCCTACACTGCCCTTGGGACCTGTGTCCCATTTAGTTTTGGGTTCTGTATTGAATTTAATGTGGAACTGAGCAATCCACAGCTACTGGTTACACGGATGAGATCCACCAAATCAATTTTTTTCAATATTATTTCTATTTTAGCAGCTGACCACTCCTGGGGAGGGGTGAAACCTGTATTTACTGCTAAGCCTGGGCAAATGTACTGCTATAAATGATTGAGAAAACATAAGGACTTGACTCAGCCACAGAGAGCTGTCACGGAGTTAACACAGCCTTAAAAGTTCTCTTTCCAAAAATTTCAAAAGGATTGAAAAGAATATCCTACTGTTTTTAATATAATTACATCACAACACAGTTATTTTTATTCAGTTCCTGTCTCCTGCTGCTGTCTGGGATTAGTCCTTATTTAGTGATGATGAAGAATTATGCCTCATGTCCTGGTTCGACCTTGAAAATTATGTCAGGAATTTTGGCTCAACGTGATTCTCTTGCCATGATAGCTTGTTAAAGGGATGCATTTACCAAAAGGGCAAATCCTGCTGACAGGGATGCTGCTGCTACAGTCAGCACCCTCTCGGCAAGCACCTGAAAGCAGCAAAGGGAACAACATGCTTTGAGTGCTGCCTGCTCCTCCTTCCTGTCAATGCTGCCTCTAAAGCAGATGTTGTCTGCTGTATTTTGGAGCCTGCTGTAATTTGATCAAATCCATAGAAGATCATGCCAAAAAAGTGACAGCTAGTCAATGGATGGTATCGTCCCTAACTTGTTATCTGTCTGGGGCCTGCTGCAATCAATGCTTCTGTGCAGAGTTCCAAAACCTTAGAGCCAGATCAAAACACAATATTTCCACAGGGGACAATCCTGTCTCCTTTTCAAGTTCACGTCAAAGCAGGCTTCATGTAGGCACCTGAGTGCTTTCTGTGCCTAATTGCTGAAAGTACATAAAATATTTTAATTCATACTCTTTGGCAAAAAAAGCATTGAGGTACCACAGATCCAAACACGAATTTACTCTCAGGCCTAACCAAGTTTTTTTGGCTGATTTTCCTTTACAACACAATTATGTTGGAAAAGACAGCAACCTGAAAATTTCCATTTCATTTCCACTGTATAAATACTTTGTACATGTAATTCAGAACCTCAGTATGGGCATATTGGATGGTGGTGAAAAATCCAATAGTATTTGCTCAAGTTGAAAAGTGATTTTAGATGTGGTATCTCAAATCTCTCCATATACTGCCTTTGTAGAGCTTTGAGCTCTTAAATCATACCATTATGGCTGTTTGCACTTACATGCTAAAATATGGTGCTTATATGCTGGTGCAAGAGAAATTTAGACTTGTTTATTCAATTAAAAAGTTTACAATTCACATTATGTGTTGTCTAATTAAACAGTCACAGTCAGTTTGGGAGCAGGAAAAATACCACCTGAATTCAATAACTGGCCTTTCCCCATCAGCTCTTGCTTTTGTCCAGTGCACAAAAGGAAGATTCATGTTGAGGCCAAGCACCATTGCTTTGCTCTTTCTTCTGATGCTTGCAAGAGCTTGATTTTGCTGGCTCTGTCTTGGAGCTATTGACTTTTGCTTCCAAGAGGAGTGGGTGACACAAGCAGCCATCCACAGGGAGCAGAGTTGTCTGTCCTTGCCTGCTTCCTGACTTTCTTTAATCAAATATTAATTGGGTGCAGTCACTTACTTCACTACTGACAAATAGTATCTTGCAGAAGTGAAAAAAAAGGGAACCTTTCATGCTTTGGGGATGCTTTTCCGTGCTTTTGGAATAAAGACTGATCTGCTTGTGTGAAAGCTTGCAGGCAAAAAAAAATTGTATTGGCAATATTAATTATTATTTACAGAAACGACATAACTCAGATTCACTTGGGTAAGTTCATTTCATCATGTAACAAATTAAAAAACTGAATTGCAGTATTCACACAGAAAATTTTGGAGCAAAAAAATCAGTTCCTGCATAGTTTAGAGCTAACAAACCTACTATTTACTGATGAAGTTCAGAGGAAAAAAACCATCTAGTTTTTATGAGATATACTAAAGCATTGAAATCCTGGATAACCTTAATTTTGGAATGCTTTTGTTTTATCATTCCCAGAGTTTGAGACTCAAGTAAGTATCACAAAAATTTACCTGGAAATTCAGTGTCAGAAAGAGCCTTTTTTCAAAATTAAAGCCACAAAAGGAAACATTTCCTGACAAATCTGCACCAATTTCAAATCAACCACATTCATGACTCATACTTCATCTTCATAAACTTTAAAATTATGTACTCTGCAGTTATGGGAACCTGTGAACAGCAATTTGAAGCTGAAATATTTGTTGAAAGTAGATTTCAAGACTTTAAATTCTTTTAGTTGTCAGTCATTCAGACACAAGAAGTGATACAACTCATTTGGGAAACGAGACTGTGATTTCTTCAAATGAACTTCATGCACTGAGTGCTCTTTTTATATAGGAAAGGAACATTAGACTTTCTCATCCATCACACCCAATAGGGCTGGTAGGTAAATGCTACAATTTATACCCTAAACAATGTAGATTCTTGATCAAGCTTGCCAAGACCTATTCCTGCAACTTAAAAATGTTCCCTTGATTCTCCTTAGAAATTTAAACAACACTTGGCATATTTGAATATATTTCCTTTTGTCTACTGACCTTATATTCCCCTTATCAAGATAATACAATTTCCTTAGAAGTTGCCTTGGGCATTTTTGCAAGGTCAAAAGCACACGATGCACAGACAGGGATAAACCTACTTTGAATTACTGCATCCTTTCATGCTCCAGTGGTTCTGCAGCCCTGATGGCAACAAATGAAGTCTGGTGTGCTGGGAGTACAGCACTTCGAAAGCACAGAAAGGGTACGGTCAGAAAGAGCCCTGACAGGCTGTTAAACATTTACCACCCTGCCTGAGCACCTCCACCACCAACACAGACCAAACAGCAGTCACAGAGCAACGGGGGAAGTTGACAGAACTACATTATTGCAACCACGAATTCACACCTGCCAAGAGACACCCCAGACATTGCACTGTGTTGGCGTTTTGATAGAATGAACAGCACATTCAAGGGAAGAATCTCTCCCTTTGCCAGGAGGTTCTGAAGAACTGAAACCATTTGTTTTTTATCTGAAGTTATTTATGGTGGGTTTTTTGAAAGCTTCATTTGGTCTAAAAATAAGTTCTGCTTGATGAGGACTCTACTTACTATTGCAAAGAGGTACCTGAGAGCCGCCAGTAGATAAGGTTCTGTACCTTAAATAATTTCTGTCACTTAGAGACAGCTTCTAGTTCTTTTCTTTTGTTGAAATTATAGCCTTACTCATTTTATAGTATTAAATCAAAGGGCATACACACTCTGGAAGGGCAGCTAACCTCAGGGCAGTTTACAGCTCAACCTCTGTCTCTGTGTAGTCGAGTTGAAAATCAGCAGCTATCATGGAAACATATTGTAAAGCTGGGACACTGCTGTGAATTATGAAGCATATCAAGTGTTTGGATAAATCAAAGGAATCTAAATTGGCCTAAACCAGCAAAGAGTAAAAGAATTAAGGCTTGTCTTCTTTTCCAAAATCTTCCACATTAGTACCTTCACCTGTTTTCTACCTCTCAAACACTGATTCAAAATTCCATTCAAGAAAATGAAGAACATGATCCTGCTGTCTCCTCAAAGATTTAACTTTATGGTAGAGAGATTTTATTGTTGTTATTTGCCGTTAAAGACAATAATTCTGGTGTAGTTTTCTTTTGCTCGCATTCATGCTATTTTATTAATGTCTCCATAGTAGCAGTTAGCACTGTAAAAGGATTCCAATTTTAATATGATTATTAGTCTTCATTTTCATGCTCAAAGCTGGGATGTTTTCAAAGGAACTCAGGGAGGAGGAAGGAATAAGAACTCAGTCACTGCAGTCCATTGTTACCTCTGAGTACATACATTTAGATTGCTTTTCTTTGATGATGCTGCCAATTTTATTCACAAGTGTATAAAAAAAAGGTCATGACATTTAGAATTATACCACTTTGGAAATTAAATGTTCCTTTAAATTTTTAATTTCTGGAAGTAATTTATCATGGAATAATATTTGAATATGATTGAATGAATGTGTAAAAATTAATACAAACTTTCTTCAAACTGGAAGTTCACAACCACATATGTTTAACCTTGTTGTGTAATAGGCATAAAAATGTTGAAATATAAGCTTGAAGAGCTGCATTTCCATTTTGCTGGAAGCATTTGCACTGTTATTCTCCTTAGTATTTTTCTACTGGAATGTCTGTTAAAGGCATGAGGTTTCGCTCTCTATCATTTTCTACTTAACATTACACTTCACAAACCCGGTAACTAAATAAGGAGAAAAAATTAATCCCAATGCTCTGCACAGTTTTTTCACATGAATTGTTATGTGAGAAAACAAACTACTGATTTTTGGGCTAGTGCAGCAATATTAATGACATTACTGTAGCATATAAGGAAATAAAATAATTTTGCATGAACACTAGAGAAAGCACTAAGTTGGTTATGGTTACCATATAACATTCTAGTCAGAAGCTCCCGACTCAGGGATTTGGGGATCTGATGAAGAGGAGATCATTGAAATGCTGTCATGGCCAGGTTTTGGGAGTCTCTTGCCAAGGAATGGACTTGTCCTCCTCACACACAGGTTCATCAGATGGTTTAGGCTGGACCTTTCAGATGATTGAGTCCAGCTGTGAACCAAGCAGTGCTGTGTCACCTTAGCCACTGGTCAGGACTCATTTCTCCAAAGCCAGCTGACACCCCTTGTTCAGAAGAAAAAGGAATCTTAGAAAAGGCAGCAGTGCACTCTGGAGACTTTTTTTGTTGTCAGCAACTAGAGTTCATGATTTTCTCATACACTAAGGAAAGCTGGCTGGACCCCAGGCTGCAAAGGGCAGACACACACAATTCCAAATCCCTGCTCAGATGCTGCTAAAATTGCACCCACGTAAAATTTATGCTGTTGTGTAGAATTTACTCATGTTTTCTCATGGAAACTCCTGGGAGCATTTTGTTAGAAGACAGAAAAACTCTGAAATATTCAATTTGAGACTCCATTGTACTCATTTAGTGTACATTTTAGTGTACATTTGACATTTAGTGGGTCAACTAAAGAGACAATGTCTGAAGAAAGGAGACTGAGGAAGATAAAGGAAGTCTTTAACTGAAAGGTTACTGTCAAATTCAAAGACCCAGAAGAAAAGCAAGTTATAAAACACCTTTACTAATGTCTGATTACTGATTATTTGATTCTCAATTTCAAATCCTTTTGTAGACATTTCAGTGCATCATCATCATAATAATAGTAATAATAGTAATAAAGGTAATTATAGTAGTAGTAGTAGTAGTAATAATAATAATAATAATAATAATAATAATAATAATAATAATAATAATAATTATTATTATTATTATTATTAGTCCCTTGTCACCAGGGCAATGGCAGGAGCATTGCTAGTTCAAGTTCGGCCTCTTAAAAAAGCCTTCAGGAAAGTTGCTCTGCAGCTCACCCAATTTATTAAATTAATGCTTTGTTGGCTGGAGTTAAAGTTTGAGTCAGGCAAAACAAAAGCCTGGGTTTCAGAATACATATACCCTGTCAAATTCCATTTATCAAGATAAGGGTTATTAGAATCTTTTTTCTCTTGTGTGAATGAAATTGTAAGCTTGAAATGTCACTGAAGATTTATTAATCTGATACTCTTTCTGATAAGGGCAAAGAAATAGAAAGGGCAGAGAAAAAGAAATATTTCTTTTTCCTGATAAGGACTACAAGAAATAGAAAATATGAATAAGGCAATTTATCAGTGGGCATTCTGTAACCAAAAGATTCAAGCCACACAAAGCGACAGTACAGTTATGTATCGATTTCAGAACACTGCCATCTACAACACTTGGCTGAAGTTTGAGAGCTGCACAGAAAAATGTCTGCAATTCTCAAAAAATTTATATTAAACCTGAATTTTCAAACTGTAGGCTGGAGTAACATTTGTTCTAGAAAGTAGATGGAGGCCTAATGTGAAAACTGGTGCTGTGCTAGAGTGTATACAAAGTGTGGAGGGAGAACCACTGTGGTAGAAAGGTAAATAACTTATAAAAGAAAGGCTTCATAAAATCAGGCCTTGCTCTGCTAAATTCATAGCAAGCTTCTTATTTCCAAGTGCAGATAAAGTAGTTTGCAAGTTCTCATGTGAAAACTGACTTGGGAATGAGAGTTCGTTAACACAAAATATATTCCTGGGTGAAAAACAACTGCACCTGCAGGAAATAAGAAATCTGTCTCATGGGAATCAGGGAATAAAATATGCAAACTAAGAAAGAAGAGAGAGATTTGATGGACAAGCAAAATACCTTTTACTAACCAATGAGAGAAGTGCACATCTTTGGTGAAAGGAATGTTTAAAAGGGAAAATGCGTTTGAAATAAAAGTCTTTTTTCTGCCTTGGAAACTTTTGGTAATTATTGTGTTGTGACCGCCTCTACAGTGACAAACTACCAGCAGGATCATCAGTGTTTTCAGCTGAGGTGACAGGGCCTGAACTAACCATAAATATTGTTTAAACATTTTTTTCCTGTTTCTGCCTGCTACCTGTAGAACATGTCCTCAGTGGGGAGGACAAAGAATGAAGAGAGGTTCACAAATATTTTGGGTCCAACAGACCATTGTTAAAGCTTCCTATTTGTTATACTCCATGTGATGCATAACACAAATAAACACATTTCACTACTCAGCATGAGAAAGCAAACCCTGTCTAATCATCACTTTGGCTTTGTGAGCTCCCATTACAGGCAGGAGCCCAGCAGCAGTGAGTGAGTGAAACTTTCTGCAATCCTGAGAGAGGGGAGACAACAGGACTCAAAGCCAGGCTTAAACCCAGCCTCATGCTCACTGTTCCAGCTCACCAGAACATCTGCACTCGTACAGAGAAACAACAGCCACAGGAAACCATCTTTAAACCAACTTTTTCCTTCCAAAGGGCTTTCCTCATAGCAGGGAGGAAACTTAGACAGACCCTGGCTGTGACACTTCCCCTCCTGCTGCTGGACTTCTGCTTTCAGTCTCTTCTGACAGAACTAATTCCCTTTGGATGAGGTCACGCTGGGACAGGTTGTGCTTGCTTCCTTAGAAAAGACCTGGGGGAGTGAATGAGCTCCCCAGGCTTTCAGACCTGCAGAGGGAACTCACCAGAGAGCTAGCAGGGAAAAAGGCCATTTGTGCTGAGACTTCAGCCTCAGTTTGATACAGCATGGTTTGCAATGACTTTGTTATTGAAACAGGTTTATACAGGAACGTGGATACATCTGTCGATTCAATATATGACTTCTGATGCTGACATTAATAACAATAGAGATGAAAATGAGAATTCAGATCCCATGTATTACATATGTGACTTTAAATGACTTTTTAGTTAACACAGTCAACGATTTTTGTTTTAACTCACAAAATAATGAACCGTCAAGTAGCGTATTTTCTTTTCTACTTTCTTTTACTATTCTTCAATATTTACATTTGAAATATTTTAATTTAAAATTGAGATTCATTAACCAGAATTTAGTTTTCCTATGAATCTCTCTCAATAGGAGTTAGTTTTGCAGCACGTAAGGTGTTTGAAAGCAAATCCTGTTTAGAAAATGATTAGTTGTACCTTTCCTCTTTCTCAGAAAGCCTTACATAGAAAATATGCCAGTTAAAAAAAGTCTTTCTTACATTTTTTTAAGGAACTTAACAGAAGCCAAATTATCTGCCATGATTTCATTAACAGCTCCACTTACCAGTCTTCTCTGTCTTGTGTTTTAAACTTTCAGGTCCTGGCAGACATGGGCAGGGCCCTTCACATCGAGCTGTGATGGTTTTGCCAGAAGTACATGCATGGAACTCCATTTTGCACTAGAAAAAAAGCAAGAATACTAATCAGGACATGATATAAAATAACAGCTGTGGATTGAATGAGAAACTGTGTTATCAGTAATGGCATTGGATAGACTGCAAAACTTTAGTCTCTACTGCAAATACTTTTATAAGATAACACTGACAATTCCTAGCCTTTGTTGTCTGCATTACCTCCAAGAGCTTTGTGCCTGTGTAGTTGCCCTCTCTTCAGTGACTGCCCCATGAGTATTTCCCCATTCTGTCCCCAGCAGCACCAGTGGCTGGACACTGGACTAATGCAGTAATAAAATGAAGTGAAAGAAAAGAGCACAGGGCAGCAGAAACACAAATGTTCTCTTTGGCTTGATACCTAGTGAACCAAATTCAGCTCCATTCTTTGTCTTCAAGCACTGCTTTTACAAGACCAGAATCCAAGGGCTTTTGATACACAGGGGAGTGTTGCCTGTGTGGTGCCCAGGCTGTACCTCCTCCCTGCAGGGATTGCCCCCTGCCAATCCCTGGAATTGGGAAAATGGGAATGCTGGGCTGAAAAATCCTTTTGATCTGAGTTTTATTGAAGATTAATTCTATGATTCATTTAAAAGCAGGCCAACACGTTTACACAGAGGGACACAACCATGTTTTGACACAGCTGAAGGACACAGAGCCTGAGACCGTGGTGTTACCATGGAGGGTGCAGTATGGAACAGCCACAGCATCATCCTCTCTAATTCTGGTGCAGTGGAAGCCAAGAGAACAGAGCAGGATGTTGTTGCAAGATAAACACCTCCTGCTTTGAAAGTACTGCAAATGTCTTGGCTTTGCCTGCGTTTGTTTTTGTTAAAAGGCCTCATCGTTGCACAAGCTTTAATCTAGCAGCAGGAGACCATTATGCTGTCCCATTGTGTTGACATTATCCCCCAACCATCCTCAACTTCAATGTCTCAGGGTGATTGTATGCTCTCTGTGATGTCCTGCCCTTCTCATTTAGAAAATGCATGGCCACACACAAACGTGTGCAAGCTTAGCTTGCATTTTACACTGATTTCTCACAAGACTGAAGGGAACATATGTACTTATTTTTCAACTGTTTGCTCCACTTTGCACAGATCACAAAGATAAGAGAGAGCACATCAGAAGGAAAGAACAGGAGAAAGGACAACACTGAGTGCAGTTCTGAAGGCAATGACTTTCTGCAGCATATTCTGGTAGTCAATGTGTTATTGAGAACAGAGGCATAAATCTTCTTTCTGCAGCTGGAGTTGATAATTTAATCCCTTACAGAACATCAATTACTTACATATTTTATTGTGCATAATAAATGTAAATTATGTATCTTAGCATTAGCAATTATACTTCAAATACCAACCTTTAAGATGGCACCAGCCTATTTCAAGCCTATTATTATGTGCAGTTAAGAAAGGAAGAACTTTATACTTAGAAATATCAAGGCAAGTTTTTCCACAGCTTTCTATACGATTGATAAAAATATAACAATAATAATTACTTTTCAACACCTAATTACTGTATGTGACTATTCTTTCCCTAAAAGAAAACATGGAGATATCTGGAGATATTTTGCATGTGATGGTGTGCTTACTCACTGTAATAACTTACATGAGTAGCTCAACTTTGTATTTAATGACTTTGCCTAAGCCTCAGTAAGTGATATTCGGAGGCAGAGTGGCCACGGAGGATGTCTTGTGGAGCAAAAATGACTTTTTGGATTATTCTGCCACTGCATCTAGAGCCTATAAGGAGCCTGCTGGCTTTCTCCAGACCATGGACAATAAAATGATGCACAGTACTTGGAAAAACTCTCAATCTTTCACACCAAAGGGACATTATACGTTTTGCAGACATGAGTCACAAAGCTCCTTGCAGTGACTGTGCACAGGGCACAGTGGGAGCAGCCCCAGTTTGGGGCTGGTCCCTCTCATTTCAGGGGATTCATTTTGCCAGTGATATGATTGGATATGCCTCAGCTCGCTGCTGAGATGCTCTAGTAGAGCTCCCTGGGTCGTGCAAGCTTTGTGTTTTTCTGCAGCCTCCCTGGTGTGTGAACTGCATTTGTTTACTCTGAACCCCAAGGCCCATATAAACATCTCTAAACTATTTTACTGCAAATGGAAAAGCAGCTCTGTTATTTGTTGCTAAATGTATATGGAGATCAATAAAGTATATGAGGGGAGAAATGGTTGAACATATTCATGGAAAATTCATAAATTAATTTATTCAACTAAGATGTGGGAAATTACTGCAGAGTGTGTTTTGGTTAAAGTGTTCCCCTGAGAATCCACTACTTGTATAATGATTCCCTCTTTATTGTCAGTGAATCTACAGCAATGTGTTTTGCATAAGCATTCACATTTGAGGGAGAAAGAAAATAGCTACATAAAATTTATTCCTAGCTATTTTATTCTTGTCTTTTAGTCTCCAGCCTCCAGTCCCTGATAGAGGAGAATCTAGATTTCTTTTTTTAATGATATAATAAAACAGTGTATCTCTGCCTTTATTCTGGCTTTCAACTCCTGGCAGCCAGGTCTTGATCTAACCTGCAAGTAAGTAATCCTGTGAAATAAATTACTGTGATTTTTTTTTTTTTTTTTTTTTCCCATGGACATCTTGGTACAGCCCAGTGCATTAATGCTGTGAAGAGCTTTGCATCCTGACACAAGCAACTCATGGATTTGCTTAAAATGCAGCCAGGTACAGCAGCACATCCAAACCCTGGCAGCACCTTTCAGTGGCAAAGCAGTGTCACTGAGATGGAATTGCAGATGCCCTGGGGGGGATCTGGGCCATCCTGTGTGCCCAGCATTGCTCCTGTTCATCGGGCACAGAGAGGACAGACTCACAGCATCCCCAGCAATCTCCCAGCCTCCATAACAAACTCCAGGGAAGGGGGTGAGGAGAGAACACTTTACCCAGGGATGCCTTAGGGGAGGCTCTCTGAGACCCCCATTAGGTCTTAGCTCAACAAATCATAGAGTGTCCTGGACTGGAAGAAACTCAGAAGAATCATCAAAGACCAGTTTGTGATTGATTCATGAGGCAAAAATCTGAAACTGAAAATTGCTTGGAGTCATATTAATACAGAAGAAAGTGTTCGCTTCCAAACTTCTGTAGCTTCTATCATTAATTGAATGTAAATTAAATAGGAAGATATGTAGGAATTAGCAGACAAAGATAAACATGAAATATTGTTTGAGAAAGCGTGAACATTGAAACAGGAGGTTAAATTTTATAGTATACTAATTAAGTGTTAAACTCCTGAGATATTACATCATATTGATTGCAGTGACTCTAAACCTGTTGCTGAACAGTGCTCTTACCTGGAAGACACTGCATTTTTAGCACCCTACAGCTTTTTACCTTTTCACCAAGAATGATTTCAGTGCAGTGTTTGTTTTATGGTGCATCTTTTGTTCACTCACAATATGTCTCTTTGAAACTACACATACAAATAACAAAAGCTCATTATTTTCTACCTTATCTTTTACCCAGTGGCTGCCACAGGCAGAAGCTGAAATTTCTTAAAATTATAGCATGTATATATTTTTAGTCCAGAGTTTCTTGGTATCAGTAGTGTTTCCTACCTATCTGTCTTAGCAGATAATTAGAATCCATTGGAATTCAGACACTCCTTTGAGAGGGGTTGTTTGTTTACAAGCTTTAGAGCAGTGCTTGCCATTGCTTCCTTAGCTGGGACTCTTATCACTATTTTCTTTATAAGCTTCTGCTTCCAGTTTTCATCAAATGGTAAAAAAAAACCCCAGCATTTGGAACACACTCAGATCAAGTGTGGTTTTTAAAACTTGTCACAACAAAAAAAGGTTTGGTACCTTTTCTACAAATCCCAAAAGAAAGGTCAGATGGTGCACTGCCATTGCATCCTGTTAAATCCATACATTAAGTTTAATGGGAATTCTCCAAACTTTTCAGGTTCTGTAAAGCCTGAAATCCTGAAATATAAATAAATAAATAACCCCCCACCATTTTTTTCCTATTAAAATAGCTACCAGGCAAGCACATAGCACTTAATCTTTGCAATGAAAGCTGTACAGAGATATCTTAAAATCCTGGAGCTCTAATTAGGAGCTATGTTCTCCTTATGAGAATACATAGTTGGTGTTGATATTAATGGGAGTTATGCACGCATACCAGTGGTGGAATAAACTCTAATTAACACAACCAATCTATTGTGTAAATACACATTAAAGCCTTTTTAAATGTGCGCTAGCTCTAGCTTTGAAGCAGATGTTATAGCTGATGGGCTCAGAAATTCCACTCTCTGCAAGGAGTGACATGAAGGACCTTATTATATCTCAGGTAAACAACAAATATTTGAGAATGTCTCTCACTGCACACTTAGCTGACAGGCTGGTGGTTCATAAACTGCTAGAAAAAGAGAACAGCTTGCAGGTGGTGGGTCAAGGGGAAAGACTCAGGTTGCAAGTCACGGATATTAAATGGGCTGAATAGATTTATGCAGCCAAATGCAGTAACACCTAAAGGTCACACAGAGCAAAGCTCCAAGGACAAGAAATTGGTCCCCACTGCACAGCTCTGCCCTCTGCAATCCTGCAGTTCTAATGAGGGAGAGCTGCAGGACTTTTCCCTCTGAGTAGAATTACCAGGGAACAGAAGGAAAGAATGAGACCCCAGCAATCTTTAACGATCAGGATAAGTCAGGCAGTCACATCAGCAACTGAATGTGCTCCAAGCACATGGCTCAGGCCTTAAGATTAGAATTGCCAGGTTTAAGATTTTAAAATGCAACAATTTTTTTAAAATTATTAAAATTTTTAGCGGCTTTTTTTGTTAGATCCCATCCATATACAGCCAGAAAGTTATATATTTTTCACTATTACAGCATAAGTTTAAACCACAAAGTACCAACTTCAGAGCAACAGGGAAGTCAGAAGGTTCATCTTCCAAGAAGAAACAATTGATTCTTGGGCTTCAGTAAAGAACAAGCTGAGTTGCAATTGGCAGCAATCATGCAATCCAGGATGGCATTAACTGCGTATTTTGTGGTTCTGCAACATAATTAGAACTGTACACACCTCTCTAAAAATAGCTTTCAACTTCTCAGAAGGAGGAGAACAGAAGGAGCACCTTCTTTTCATCAGCTAAAGACAAAGAGTGATTTTAGAAAACACAGAGCTTGATTGCTCCATAGAGGGTCAACTCTGCTCCTAAGCAGAGACCACAACGTGATAAATAAATAAATAAATAAATATTTCATAAAGTTAATATTAAAGACTTCATTAAAAAAAGAAAAAAGAACCATTTTCCAAAGTGACTGATGGCTGAGGAGTTAGTAGGATGACTGCTTGTAGGCATGCTGAACCATCTCAGTGTTTGACTGGCAGGGCTGCAAACTAAGCAAATGATTGTGTACCCACGTTGCTGCAAACTGCCCTTACAGACAGGGCAGAATCAGCTAATTTGGGGACTTCTGGGCAGACCACCGAAGCACAAAATTCTGTTTTAATACAAAACATATTGCCCCAAGAAACAAGTGGCAATCAGCTCAATGTGAAGCAGGAGATTTAAAAAAATGCAATTGATTGCATGAGCTAGATAATATGGCATTCAAGGTCACAACACTGGATGTGGAAATGAAGGACATTCAAAGGAGCACTTAATGTGACAATGAAAACAAATGGTTCCACATTCTATGAACAAGCAAGAAAACAGTTCCAGGCACCAAAATCTACTGCATCATAAAGAATTTGAACTTGTTTTTACAAGAAATTTAGATGCAAGTTCTGGAAACACTTTGGTCAAGTGTTGTGTGTGGGCATACCTCAGTTGGTTTATCATCTTGTAAGAAATTTGGGTCCTTATTGGAGAAATACAGACTAAACAGACCTGAAACTTGACATAAAAGAATTAATTCATAGCTTGAAACATTTATGCAATGCTGATTTCAACTTTTCCTTCACTAGCTGATGAGTCCACGATGAGTTAAATGGGAAATGAAGATAAAGCACTTCTGTCCCTTGTATAAATAAAGACACCCATCCTCCCTTCTCACTGAGATTTAACACAAAGCACCAGCCAGGCAAAATCTGAAAACCACCCTGCTCTCCTCCCATCCTCCTCCTGTTACATATCATGCAAAGGCTACAGCAGATTTTGGTGACCAGTTTTCAGTGCCATGGTCATGCTCACACTCTGGGCTGCACCAGCTGGTTCTCGTGCACAAATGCAGGAGTTGAGGTGCTGAGGAGATGATGCACAGTCACCCAACCCCATATTCTATACTCTGTATTCAGGCACAAAAGCTTTTGCTGTTGCTAAATGTCTACTCTGCTGTGTCCCTGCAGGACTTGCATGACAGGTCACTGATGATGAGCATTTCCTAGTTGCACATGGGAGTTTTTGCTTTCCAGTACACTAGCCTGCCCTATCTCAAGACATGGACTTTAAAAATCACTTTCCTATTGCATTTTTTTGCTTTCATTTCTAGATTTATATTGTATTGCTTTTGTCTCTAAGAAATTATTCTCTATTCTAACTCCTCATAATCATGAGCTGAGAGTTCATAGCTAATAGCACTACTAAACAAAGCTACAGTTTTTTTTCCCTTTAATAGAACAAAACCATCTTAGATTAAAAGTAAAGAAAATCACAGAAGAACAAGAGAGATTTGGAGTGATCAATGCTGCTTGAAATGTATTTGCCATGTAATTGAGATGCATTCTCATTCTCACTCTGCAGCCATTTACCGATCACATGAGAACGATGATTTGTCATTTTTACTTGCTTCAAATTACTAAAGGCAGTTTAATTTCTCTCATGGAGACAACACATCAGATAACGTGAACATAATCAAGAGGTAATGATCTGTGGCTCTGTGCACACGCTGCTGCTCCTGTTCCCAGCTAAACAACCACCTGCATATGGCAGAGGAAAGGCAACACCAGACATTCGGATCCCCAAGCACAGGGTCTCCACCCAGTCAATCACGCTATAAACACAGCAATTTAGCTACGCCAGGTAACCACACCAATTTAGATTTCAGATGAATGCTCCATCCACAGTCATTCCCATACCCACCTGTCCATACCTGGACCAAGAACAGCAGCTGGTGACCACTATAAAGGGCAGGCATGCCCCCTGAAGGCTCTTATTCAGTTGGTATGATGGCAATATCTTAGCATCCCAAAAAACTATCAACTCTCCCTATCAATCAGTAACTGCAAAGTATTTATTAACTTTAAACTATATTTGTATTATTTAAACTATATTTGCAGTTACTTTTGGGATGTCTGATGCTCAACAGGATGTGACTGGGGGTGGGACTCTAACCACTTATGGCTGTATGGACTGAATATCAGGAAAAGTCTGGATAACTCCGATATAGTATCAGGATAAACTCAACCCTCTTTCTGATACATCTAAGTTTACAAATCAAAGTCAAGGAAAATTAGCTACTACACCTGCTTCCCCTCTTGAAATATAAGTGAATTAGTCTTGATTTTTTTCTATGCTGACCATTTCTTCTCTAGCAACCTTGCCACAAATATTGAGTAACAGCTGGAGTGTTTTGCCTATCACTGTTCAGGGCCAGGTTGGATACAGCTTTGGTCAAGTGACAGGTGTCCCCACCCATGGAAGGTTTGGAATAAGATGCTCCTTAAATTCCATTACAACCCAAATAATTCTATGATTTTGTGGTCACAAAGTTTTGTGCTTCCCAGGACCCGTGTTATAAAATTATTGGGGAGAAAGGAAAAGTACCTGGAAACATCTCATAATCCATGTGGACAAAGGTCTGGGGGGTTTTCTGGAGAGTCAGAGAACAAGGGGCAGGCCAAGTGCTGCACTCTGGGCTTTGGAACTCGTACGTCCTGCACTAGCAATGATTTCTTAGAACTCACTCCACTTTTGTTTCTAGAAAACGGTGGGGAAAAAGAAAGGAGACAGTAAAAGAGCAGCCTGGCTTGTTTGACAGCTAGGTGATGCAGTAAGCAGCAAACTCAGGAGTTCACTTGTGCTGCCAGTCATAAGCCAATCATACTGTCAAGCCCTAAAGTCCCTCTGCAAAACTGGAAACATCAGGTTTTCCAGAATGCATGCTTGGTTTTGAAATGTATCATTTTTTCAAATCAAACTTTGTCTTTGTATGTGAGAAGTGAAATCAAGTCTGAGTTTTTCTGTTCCCAAGTAGCTCCTTATTCCCTGATAACAGATTTCAGGAAGGCGATCCTCTTCTCTAGAATAGTTATCCCATCCCATCCTATCTCTTACATCTATTAGATGAACTAGCTCACCATAGGTTTGCACAGATTTCAGAGCATGATGTGGCCCAAGCAGTGTTCATTCCTTGTTATAGATGTATGAAATGTACAGTATACAGCAAGCTTTCAGGTCTCAGAGAGAGTTTTTTTGTCTGTTGATTACAGACAATGCAAATCTGAATTGAAATACAAATATAAAATACTCAGCATCCTGCAGTACCCTTGCTCTGGTTGCTTTCAGAGTAGCAACAAGACTGATGTCCTAAGAATGCCAGGCTGCTTTTTAATTGACTTCTCAGAATTTTTATTTTGAAATCAAAACAAAAGCCAGACTGAATCTCCAATGCTAAGAAGCATTGAAACAAAACATTTGACAGTTACTAGCAAAGAAGCTTTAGGAACGTCTTTTGGAACATAGCAACCAAGGGAGAGTAAGCTGGCTTAAGCTTTGAAGTTACAGCTTTCAGCAACGTTTTTGATTTCTAAAGAACACAATAGAAACAACAAGAAATTAAAAAAAAAAAAAATTGGAAAAACCAAACCCCAGGCCTAGTTCAATGCTCTCTGAATGGACTTGCTGTGAAAGACACCCATACAAAGAAAGCAGAATTAGTCTGTTTGCTCAGAAATCAAGTAACAACAGCTAATCCTTTTGCAGTATTATCCTGTTTTGGCCTTTAATAAATCTGCTTGAAATTAAAGATGTACCCAAGCCAAGAAACACCTCCTTTGATGTTTCAAATGGCTCAAATAAGCTGTTTGCTAGGAAAAGCTCAAAATATGAATTCTGAAACTGAAAAAAAATAAAAGTCCTTCTCCTCTGTTACAAGGCTGGCACCTCTAAGGAAGGTCAGAGACCATTTAAGATCACAACTTTGAAGCACCTCAGGCACTGGTCCCTCTCAAGCCCATGCATTAGGAGAAAAAAATCCTGAAATACATATCCCTTACAAGCCAGTTAGCCAAAATCACCAAACCCCCCCTTTTTTTTTCTACAACCATTACATCACATCACTGGAATACTGAAATAAGGAATGTTACAGGTTAACTGAATGCAGGCATAGAACTTGGAACGAGTTTGGAACAAGGTAACTAAATTACTGCAAATGATATTTCTATTTAAGCTTGTATAATGAGCTACAAGTTGGTGCAATAAACTCCAAGATGTTCTTGTTTCCTCTTCCTGTCAAGAATACAACTTTCAGTGCTTGAGCTGTATCAGATGACTCACCATGTAAATAACAGTTTTCTCCTGTTTTGACCTTGCCTGCAGAAAAAAGGACTTTAAAAATAATACTGGGTTTTACACACCAAATGTACAAGAGGCAAGTGGAAATAACACCAGCAGCAATCAGGTTGTCCTTAGTGCAGGAGAGAATGTAATTGATGGGTTTTTAAGTTCCGACCATCACATGCCAATTTGTTTGATTTGTCAGTCACAACTGTGATTCTAATCAAGTTAGAAAAGCAGACCTGTGATTACCATCATCAAGATTGGTAGCTTTCCCAAAAAGAACAAACTATATTTGCAATCCTCACTTACTGTTTACTTCCTCTTGAAGGGTGTGTTCTTGCCCAAAATCATTTGCGGCACAGGGCAGGTCGCCAGCCACAGGCAGCTCAAGGACACAGAGCTAATCAAACTTCGTTGATTTATGCTTTGATCATCCCCTTCAGTGAAAATTGTTGCAGATTCAGGGGCAGGTATAGGAACTTCTGGGAATTCTCTATAAGCCATATAAAAATGCAGGTTCTGGAGGTTCCAAAGGCTTCCCTGTCCCATTCCCCTTCTCAGTCCTCTGGGTAACTGGGCTGGCTAAACAAGGGTAGTGATGGGAGACACATCAGCCATAAACCAGCACCCACTCTCACCAGGATGTGACCAAGATACTGGCCTTCATTTCCACTTTTCCTTCTGCCATTCTCAGCCCTGAGACCTTGATCCTATGCAGTCTCATACAGGCAGATGCAGAACTCCCTTTCTCTTCCATGTATGCAGGCAGAAAGAGTCATCTCAAACATTTTTTGGCAAAAGAATTCAACCAGTGAGCACCCACCTTCTAGGTCTTCTGCACTATGACAGAGTACTGGGTGTTCCCAAAAGAAGGAATTGCTCAACATGTTTCTAATTTCATTCACTGCAAAATAAGTAAATAATGCTGTTTAAGATAAGCCAAATTACAACTTACTCTGATTCCATGTAGTTTCCATCTATGTATTATTTTCCTTCTTACTGCCTTCTGAATTCTCATTAACCTTTCTGTCAGGAATGCATTAAACATGTCCTGTTAATTCAACATGTTTTTCAAGAAATCTGACATGGAGATGACAAATGCTCATGTAAAAAAAAAAAAAAAACCCACCAAAATCTCCGGTTTAATGAAGCGCAAAATAAGAAACACAAAATTCTAGATTACAACATGTTTTATTTCAGCCTTGCTACTCCAATGAGTTCAAAAGTGTGACTATCTGAACAGATTTGGCATCAGTCCCTAAGGGAGCAGAAGAAAAGGGCATGGACTTTGGAGAAGTCTAAGGACTTGAAGAACTTCCTCCATAGCTTTAGCATTTTTGTTATTCTAATAGGATATTCTATGGCATACATATCTCCTAAATAAAACCCTTTACAATTAACATACTACTCTTACCACAGGCCAAGACATTCCTTAAAAAAGTTTTTAACTTTGTGGGCAGTTCTAATGAGAAGACACAACCTCAATGCAGTACAAGGTAAGGAATAAACATTTGTACTCAAGTTTTGTGAGAGAAATACTGCATGTTCTATAAACACCAGAAAATACTTGTTAATCCTTAAAAAAATCCCACAGAAGTTTAATTGACTAGAATGATTAATTGCCCGATGTACTACATCTATCCTCCTAAATATTCTTTTGAAAAATATTCAGTAACACAATTATGCAATAAAATTACCATTTATATGACTCCTTTCATCCACAAAGGCATCAAAGTCTTATGTATGTATAAAGGTATAAATACACAGTACTGCTCAAGTGCAGCCAATCCTGCAGCAGGAAATATCAAAATGCTCTGCACCAGCAGAAAATATAATGGGATGTTCGAAGGGAGCAATGCTATTTAAATCCAGAGAGATGACAACACCCAATTAACCAGATAAGAGTACTAAACCTGCACTCAAATATAGGGTTCTTTTACAGACTTTTTGTTTATTTCCCAGCTGCTGAAAATTAAGTCTCATAAAGCAGCTTTGCTTTTCTTACAGACCTCTCTTGACCAAGCAAAGTAGTGCTCAGACCCTGTGTCAGATGCCCAGAGATGCCCTGTCAGAATCCACTGCTTGCTTTAAACATAAATCAACAAGCAAGTCAACATTCTCCACAAACCCATGGTTTTCAGACTACTAAATGGCTTGTTGGCAAGTCTCATGCTTGTACCTGCATTAACTCAGCATGGCATTGAGTGACACCAGGACTGGTAATAAAACTGTTGTCTCCTAGCAAAAGGAATGGTTGGAACCAAATGATTTCAAGTTGGAAAAGCCCATGAGCCACAAATTCTGTGAAAGCAGCCCCTAAATCTCTGCAGCAGAATTTCTATAGGAGTTTTACAAAAGTAAAACTGTTTTCCCCTCCTTTCTGCTAATAGTTGCACATAATGAGACAAACAAATGGGTCAAAACTCTTCAGTTTTTCTCAATTTAATACACCAACTTAAAATCCAACAATTTTACTTTAAGAAAACCATAAAGTAGAACTGTAGTGTGGGTCATAGTCTGGACATTAGCAAAATTACTGAATATTAGGGCTAATATATTCTCAATCTCCAGATGGCCACTGGGCAGATGAAGTTTGTCTTATTTGCCAGTATAAATTCATCAAGCATGAGTGAAGCTTATTAGCAAAACTTAGATGTTATCTCCCAAAGAAGTCTACGGCTCCAGAAGATTAAAAATGTTTTCCTACCATGACAAGTACAATGACCCCATAAATACTAGTAGACCCTTTGGCACTGGAAAATGCCATCTATTCTTGCTTCTTTGTAATATTACAGGACAGAGCAAAAAAGAATACAAGGATGTTGCTCCTAAAGTTTGCCCTCATAGAAGGCTAAGTAAAACTACAGTTTGAAATCATATTTTTGTGCTTCAGAAGTTCATGAAAAACATTTGAAGAGTGCATTTACCCTTTTGAAGGGGATTCAGCCCATTAGACTAAGATTTATTTTTCTAAAATATAAATAGCTCAAGAACCAAAAGATCTAGCTAGATAATAAATGAATATTTTTCACATAGTATCAAATGGCCAGTTATACACCATTGATATTTGAACTGCTTTTTTCAGCAAGAGATTTATTTAAACTCCCTTTGAAAGAGCTATTTCCTAGAATAACCCAGCAAAGCTCTCATGTCTAGTACTGTACATTGTTGACCAGTTCGTTACTCATTTATTGGTATATGCACTTATCCCCCATTTATGTGAATATTCCACTTGTTCCAAATTGCTGAGCTCAAAGCTGGTTGCAGCTGTTTGTGATGTTCCAGGCAAACCCTTCCTTCTTTTCCCCCTGACAGGTCTGCAGCATTCCTGAATGTCATTAAATAGAACTCAGAAATTACATTTCTAAATGACAAATCAGACTGTAGACTATAACAGTATTTTAAATTCCTACTGAATCCTCACCAAATTCAAAGATGACTGCTTTATTTTGGGTTTTTTTTTTTTTTTTTAACCAGTTTCTTGAACTCTTCCATACTGAGCCTCGAAATTACTTCTTACAGTGGAAGAAAATCTGTGTGTGGATTCTGCCACAGTACCTGAATTGTCCAGAGGATGGAGAATGACAATGAAATGGAAGGACTTGAGGCATCTTTGCCCAAGTCCCACTTTTACAATTGAAACTCCAAGCTCAGTGTTAGTGCCTGCTCAGAGGACAGGCTGGAAAATTGGCAGCACTGGCCAAGCACTGAAAAGTGTCTTGGACAGACACTACAGACTTGCTTTTCTCATCTGGGTTTGGAAAGGGTCCAACTCCTCAAAGAACAAAGGAAAGTGAGGCCAGTCAAGCTGATAACTGATTGCAGCTCAGAATCAATGCCCACAGTGACTGATATTAAGTGCCCAAATGAGGTTTGATCTGCCCAACCTGCAGGAAGTTAATGATGAATTCTCAGGCTGGATTTCTACAGGATTCACAAACTTCAGACTCATTCTCTCATAGCACTCTGTGTCTCCCCTTTGCACTGATGCCAGAAGGGCCAATTTCAGCATTTGAAGCTTCACCTGCAATTTTTGCAGTGAAATTTTTCTCTTGAACATTATGGAGACTGAGTATTTTGATAGCTGAACATTGCTGAAGACAGAAGCATAAATTGACCTATATTTTCACAATAAATACTATGCATATATACACATATTGAAGAATTAATTGTATTAAAATGTTGAAAATGTAAATATTTCGATTCACAATATTTGGTACACTGGCTAAAGGTGCTATGACAAGAATATCTGAAATAAAGAGTTGCTGTGTTGCTTTAAATCAATCACTTAATGACTGCAGAGTTCATCTTTGCAGCACCCACTTGTTTTGAAGACCATGGAAGGGGCTCTGAGCCCTCACTTCCATGGAAGGCATTTAACAGGTCAGTGAGAACTGGCCTCTATCCTTCAGGAAAGGTGTCAGTCCCTTCTCATTCTGACCACAGTTTGGACAGACAGATGGGTGAAAGCCTCATCACCCTTACACGTCCTCCTGGTCTCTTGGATGTCTCATCTCAGCAGGGAGGGCTCCCCTCATCAAGGTGCTGAGAAGGAGACATGATCAGGATCATTTGGTTTAAAAATGAGAAGAGAATGGGTGAACTGTGCTGTCAGAGTGATGCTGAAGGACAACAGCAGCGTGCAGAAGACAAGTGCAGCCCTGTGTATGGGATCACCAAGGAACTCCATCCCTGAGCAATGCACAGGCTGATGGCTGGAAGCTGAGGGGAGGTGATGGATTTGCACAACTCCTTCAATAGAAAAAAAAATTTAATTTAAGAAAGATTAGATTGTCACAATTGCCCCTGACAAGAGTACCTGACTAGCAAGGCCTTGAACCTATATTTTGGGCTAGAACTATACTTTAGCCAAGACCTTAAAAATATTCACAATACAGCCTGTCACCAGTGCTACATTTCCTTGTCACTCTTTAAGTGTGACTGATTTGCCAAGATCAAGTCTAAATTCACCATCAGTGGCAAGGGCACCCAACATGAATTATAAAACTGCCTTTCCTTCCTGGCCTTCTGGATACACCAAGGAAAATGCTTTCCCTGCATTCATGGTTGCTTTTTATACCCACAGCATATCCTCTGTGTAACGATGCAGGACTGCTTGGTTCATCCTACATCTCTGCCCTGCTCCCACAGCAAAGATGATGCTCAGTAGGAAGGAAGCATTTGGCTTAAATATAAAACCTGTATTAAAAAATGTATTGATCTTATGGCCAAGTGTCTTGTGCCCTGAGATGATATGATAAATAGATAATAGAGGTAATATGATAATAAATATGATAATAGATAAATAGAGGTGGGGCTAGAAATGGAGACTTTTTTTTGAGAATTTTTAACACAGAGGGAAGTGGCTGGTTGTTTAATGCAGCTCTGGGGAGGCTGGGATAGTGCCTGGGCAGACTCCATTTACAGATGGAGAGCTCTGTTCAAAATAAGGAGAGAAAAGAAAACCCAAAATCAAGAGGACCAGCTGATTAGAGGGAGGGAGGAATAGAAAAGGACCTTTCCTTTCTCTTCACCTTCCCGAAATAATGCAAGCAAAGGTGACACTAAAATCACTAAACAGATAAACCATGCATCCAGAAGAGCCTGTGAAGTCGAAGGATTAGCTTTATAGATTTCTAAAAGTGGCATCCTGGAGCTGAGCAGAAGCAGGGAGATGACTGATACAGAGGAAACAGAAGGCTTGGAGCATATCAGACTTTGGGTGTCAACTGATTCTCTCCCAAACCCAAGATACAGCCCAAAGCTAAAGTTGTAAAATAAGGGAGCCACGGTAGAAAAATGAACAGAAAACCCCAGACAGTGCTCCCAGCTTCTATAGTGACAGATAATGTCTTGAGCATATTACCAAAGCAATAAATCCCACAGAATGATGTGCCACCCTTAAAGTACAGTGTACGCTTAGTCTTGAGGATTTTTGCCCAAGGGAAGAAAATACTGGAGTTCCAGTGTCAGCTTACATCTCAGATTCTCTTCCAAAGGCAGCTGTAAGTGGGTCACTCAATTTACTGGTAGACTGCAAGATATAATGCTGAAGTTGCAGTGTCTTCTCTGAAGAGGAATTAGATGGTGACAGTTCAGATACTGATGAGCTGGGTTTCACTAATCACATCACCGTGGAGATGATTGAGGGTAACGAAGAAAGCCTTCTTCTAAGTCACTTTACAGAAGTTTATAAGCTTCAGTGCTTTGAAAGTCACAAGACATACTCCAAGCTTTCACATTCTATGCTGTGGGCTCAGTCCCACAGATAACATGGAAAAGTTTATGATAGTACATCAAAAGAAAAACACTAATTAAAAAGGCTTCCCAATAAAGAAAATGGAAACAACGATAAAAACTAGATTTAGTGTCAATTTTTAGATTAGCTATAAGGAGAAGAAAAATCCCACAGCTTGACAGTTACTGTCTACTTATAGAAAAGAAATGCTCTAAGTTAAACTAATAGAAAACCAGAATGAATGAGATTAAAGGTTGAAATTCCAGGAAACTGTTGCTGACCATCATTCAAATACTGTGTGGCATCAGCCTGTGGGGCTGTTAGCACAGACATAAATGAAGAATTCTTCTCACATGACTTTTCCGACCAATACAATTACTATTCTTTAGTCACAAATCAGCCTGGATGTTGCTCAAAATGACCTCTTACTATTTTGATGTTATGATTTAAGTCTGAAAACTGTTCTAATGGAATCAACAAACAGAAAGACCTGAATTTTAGACAATAATGCCTAATTTATCACCACAGTAGAAATATGATTCACACTCACCTGTAAATCTTCAAGAGTTTTGCACCCTTCACTCCTGAATTACAGCTATTACCTCATTTAAACCCCTGTATTATTCATACTTTATCACTGCAGTGATCTGACAAAGCTGACTAAAAACCTAACAAACTTCTTATCAACCTATATTTCATCATCAATGAGCAAATCTATGGAAAATACCCTTGGGATCACAGCATTACCTTCATAATGGTGCACTAGACACTTTTGGAATCTCAGTTTATGGCTCCAACCAATGGCCTTTGTGCCCCAAATATCCTGACTGCCTTTCCTGCTAATTGCACAGAGCTAATCGAATAATGGCAAGAGAATATCTCCTGTTACTGAGCCAGATGGGAGCTGTTTACTGCAGATTATATTCAGGTATTCTTAATCCTAACCTCTTGCTGCAGCCATAAATTTATATATTACTCATTTTAGCAATCTAATATTTATAAAATATTTCTTTGTGTTTGACAGCAAAAACTACCTCTGTGTATGGCCACATGAGCTCACAACATTCTTGGTCCATAAACGTCCCCTGAATTAATCTTCACCTGCCTTATTTCCTATTTTCATTTCCCAAGGAACAGCTTCTTTTTATTTTTATAGACACTATATGGTCCAAAGAAACAGCTAAGTGAAAACATAACAGTTAACTGCCCTCAGCCTGCAGCCCATATCTTCTGGCATCACCAGGAACACTTAGAGCTGCAAGACTGGATTCAGTCGATCCTGTAAGTAAAATTACTGCTGCAAAGAAAGTACACAAACATCTCTGAAGAGTGACATGTCCCCACCTGACCCCTCTGTTAAGCACCAGCATCCACACAACAGCTTTAGCAAGAGCACTGATATCCCAGCAAAACCAAACAAAACGTGCATGTCAAAACCCAAGGCAGCTGCTTGTGCAGCTTCCTCTGGGGATGGGTGCAGAGTCCCACTCCAGCTCTGATGCACAGATGGTGGGAATTCCAGGGTCTGGCAATGGTAACTGGTTAAAGTCTGCTGGACTAGTCACTCTGACAACTTCCAGCAGGTCAAAACACTGAATATGCTGTGCCTGAAGGTGTAAGTGCTGACACACCTCTGGCCACTGCACATGGTGGTGCATCCTGAAGGAGCCCAAGTCTTCACTCTGTTTCCTGTTTACCCCATTTCATATCTGGCTGGTGACATTCCTTACCTCCCAGTGCCATCACTGGGGAGAATTGCCTCACAGAAGGCAAAATGTGTGTCAAAATGCAAGTTTGAGTGCCTGTAGGTGATGACACTCAGTCTGGAAATATGGGATCAGGCCTAACAGATAAATGTTCAAACTAAATACAACAGGATTTAGAACATGCTTTTAGATTTAAGGAAAAGTGCAGTCTTTAAATTACTGCTCTAGAATTTACTGGCTTAAAAGAAAGACCTTAAGGCATCCCATCAAAGAGTTACATAACTCAAAATAGTTTTCCTTGCTCAGTGTTTCTTGTGCAAGACAGATTTAAGTAATAAAACATGCTTCTGGCACTAACCCTTCTACATAGGCTTTATGATGACAGATTTCAGATTTGAAAATAGAGGTCTCTATCCAGGCTAGCATTCCTCTTTTATCTCCTCACAAAAGATTTGGTCATTTTCTACTGTTTTCTTTCTTTTTTTTTTTTTTTTTTTTTTTTTTTAACTTTAAAACTTTTGATACAAACTTCAGCAGGAGTTGTCCATGACCTGCACCAGATGGTCCCAGGTTTGGTGCCCAGCTCAAACCAGACCATACACCAGCCATGTGCAGCACAGCAGCTGAAAAAGCATCTCATTTCAGTCTCCCTGCAATTTAAATTGGCTACATCTGATCTGTAAATATATTCAAACTTCATGCAGTTTGTTGCAGCAATCACCCCCTGGGTGGCAGATGCCTCTGACAAATCTCTTTTGAGAATGTTAAACACAGAGACTTTAGAATTGGAATTTCTAGCAAAAGCAAAGTAGCTTTTTCAATGGCGTGAAAAGCAAGAGAGTCCTGAAAATACTTGAAATTCTGAAGTTAAGAGGAAAAAAGTCCATTAACAAGTTGAAGACTTTATCTATAGAAGGCTTTTAAAATTTTATCTAATCTAATTGGTATTTAATAAGACAGGTTTTTTCAAACAGTGCATCCACAGTCCACAGTAAGAATCCCTGTGAATGAAATTAATTATTTTGTACTTTCTGCAGATTTCAATTTTACATCTTTAGATATTCTGGTTGAAATGTGTAGATAGTCCTGGTGTTTCTTTTCCTGGTAATGATGTCATTTCCACAGATAATCCCACTGATTAATTGTATATGTTACTTTTAGAGAGGCAGCTAAAAGAAGTAGCAACAATTTGTGCCAGTTTTATATGTGAACTTCCATTTACAACTCTATTAGAGTTAGGTCAAAATCAAAAAGTGGCCCACAAAACCCAAGAAGTGGCTATTGATTATGACCTGTGTCAAGAAGTCTTGCAAATTATTTATGCACTGAAGCTTACCTAAAAAGGTGGAACTACAGTACACATATCAAAACATGACTACAGGTTTGAGGACACCATTAGTTTGAGAAGCTAAGTAAGTGATTATACACTTATTTGAAGTTTAAAATATGTTGGGACACAAACAGTTTTAACTTTTTCTTTTAATATGCTATTTATTTCACTGGTGAGTCCTCTCACTCCCATGTGCTACTGTTGGCTATAAAAATATATGGACCTCCTCCATCCTTGGATATTCTCTCACAGCAAAGTACTTGGCACCTGCACCTCCCCAAATTCAAGGTGCTGAGCACTGCCCCAGCCTCCAAAGGGAGCTGCAATGTGAGGCGAGAGCATCCTGCACTCCATGGGGACCTGCTTCATTTTGTTTGGATCTGCTACTGGAAATCCAGCTGTGGGCTTCAAGTCTTCAAATCTAATCTCTGCCTTAAGCTGGATGGAGAGAGAGAGCTACTCCAGCAAATTTACATCCAAAACAGGTTTTTACAGACATTATGCTGTGTCATTTTAAGCCAGGGAGGTGTGAGAAAGATGTGCTCTGCCACATGTGGGAGGACAGCAACTGACCTACTAAAAATAGCCTGATTCCACCTCTCCAGTCAGCTGGGACTAACCTAACACCTTCAGTTAAGCCTGTGTATAATAGAGAAAAAGAAACCCCAAAAGATTCACCTAAAGCCAAACAGTACATGGTGGCAGACAAGATGCATTACATGGTGTGATTACATGTCTGCACAAAAAGGAATTCTGTGTCTCAACACAAAATATTAAGACTGCAGGCCAGTTTTCAAGAATCATGTGGTGCACAGCTGCAGACAGACATGCAAGAATAGGACAAAAATATTCCCCTGCTGATTGAGCCTCATCAGTTCACCCCCAGTTCACCCCCAAGAGCTCAGGCAGGGGTGGATATAATTTGCAGGAGAGACAATCCAGCAAGGAGAATTTGTGTGCTGCTGCCATGTACTGCCCCAGGACATGAGAAGTATTTGCAGAGATCCTGCAGGGTTAACTCTGCCAGGCTGGGCAGAAACCCAGATTAGAGCTGCATCCTACAAGGGCTTCCTGTCGTTTCTATCCTACACAGAAATTGGAAGAGACAGCTTGAATAATTTTGCCATCTTCCCTCTGAAAGCTTCTGCTATTCTATTAATAATGTCTTACATTTTAAATCTCATTCTCATCATGCAATGCTGATGAACACAGGGCTGTGCTACGTCACTCACTGAAGAAAGCCACCACCATCCCCACTCAACTGCTGAACTTTCTAAAGCTCCTTACCCTGCCTGTGCTACCTAAAGAAACTTTTCTTTAAAGGATATTTTGGTCCTTTCTTTCCATCATCTCAGTCATTTTTAAAAAGCTGTGTTTTTTTACCTAACAGTGCAGGTTACCACAAGTCTTTTGATATATCTGCTTTATCCAGCTGCAGAAATTCATACTGAGATCTCACAACCCCCAACACTGCTGAAACTTAAACCCAGAAACTTCCATCTCTCCTTTATTTCCCTACCTTTTCATCAACATCCCCTGCAAGAAAAAGTGAGTACAGCCAGCTAGACCCAAAATGACCCACTTCACATTCTTTTCTCAGTTTGAACAGGCAACAACAATGAAGGCATAACTTGAATTTGTAAGAAAATATCTGCAACTCTCAAACACGTAACAAAACATACACCTTCTTCTCTTAGGAAAAACTATAAAGTTATATTTGCAGCAAAAACTGCTTATACTATGCTATACTTATTACATTACAGTATAATAGAAGGATCGCATTAAAAATACAATATTCATTCTTCTTACATACTTATTTCTATCTGTAATGTATTGAAGTGAGTAAAATAAGAGTACAGATCATTGGAGAGCAATCCAAAGTATGTGAAAGCAAAAATTAAAAAGTATGAATACATGTATTTTAAATTCTCTTCTCTGCTCTCCTCTGTTTATGATGAAAATATTCTGGATGAAGGGAATGTAACTAGTTGAGCTCTCTGTGTCTGTTTTGTGTAGTATTACCTCTGTGAATAAAAATCTTAGTGAGTCAAAAAATTCCACTTTATCATCTATTTGCCAGTGATTGGGCACAGGCCCAGTTTGCTCAAGATTTTCTGCAAACAGTGAAATGGAGTCCAGTTTTTCTATGAATTCATGTTTCCTATGTCTTCCTCTTCCACTTCTCAGCATTGTTTTTTTCTCTTTCCCACAGATCCTCTCCTAAGACCATCAGTCCAAAACAGCCTTTGACATTCTCTGCAAGGCTCCCAAGTCCCTTCCACAATCAAAACTCCCTCCTGCCATTTCCTTTCCTTGGCAGGAGTAAACTCTAAAGCAGGGTACATGGGAGGGGAAAATGGAGAAGTGGATTTGAATTTGAAGGAAAAGACAAAGCCCTATAGAAATGGCTCAATCCTTACGGTACTACCAAAAGGTAATCTGGTTGACCCCATGTTCTGATGACTTGGAGCACTCTATCCCACCTCCACCACTTCACTCTAACAAAACCAAACCAAACCAAACCAAACCAAACCAAACCAAACCAAACCAA